>CM038673.1:185730175-186947675 GCA_021605145.1 Aegilops bicornis
TCAGAATGAACAATGAAAAAGGCGTCGAGCGGGTGCAAGCTCGAGGAGCTAGGAAGGATGGAAGAAAGCTTGACCGTTTTTTCACTGAACTACTCGAACTTTTGTTTGAAAAAGCGAAATAGCTCGATTCGAGAGAGGGTTGAGCTTCATCGGTTAGTGTGCACCAAAGGATGAGGTTTCTTTCCCGTCCTACAAATTGAAACCGTTCTAGCTTGATACTGCAATATCGTCAAATCATCCAACGGAGCATGGAAACCATTTCGGTGGCGGTAATGGCCTCCAGTAGTTTTCTATGGAACCATGCCACTATGGTCATCTATATGATTAGACCGTGCCGCTTCACTAGACTTTCCTGAACTATCCATTTGATACCCACGGTCGTGACACCACTTTCTAAACAGAAGTTTCCAAAATCCAATGTGGAACCAAGCAGTAAGAGAAATTCATCATGGTAATTATTAGTCGAAAACCAAAGTGGAAGGGAGAGAACGGAGAGTCAGTTACAATGAAAGAATTGTTGAGGAATCATGTTGAAAGAACAACATTCTGTGTCATAAATATCGTATATAGAGATTTTTCATGTATCGACGCTTTTGATTCAATTATGAAAGTACGTTGTACTAGACTTGCACCCCTAGTTACGCAGAAGTGCAAGCACAGAAGCGGATGACCGGACCTTACCAACATACTCAAAAATATTCTATACTGGGGTATGTGCTCTTGACAAGCAGTGTTTCCAGTCTAGCTGTGTCAAATCGGGTGTGAAGTGTCCTTCTAGGTTCTGGCTGGTAGAGCAAAGGACTGAAAATCCTCTTTAGTTTCACGCATGGGACTCTAAATCCCAATTCGCTTAGCTATGTGGTTCGATCCACAGTAACAAACAATGAATGAATGTGGGCGGTCAACTGTAAGCCTGTGCCCAGGAAAGAAAGGACTAGGGAGGGATTGAGAGAAGCTTTCATAGTGGAAAATGAAAAAAGCATATCGTTCTTAGAAATTGTGGAATTTGACTCAGTTAGAGCTATGGTTTAGCATTAAGAGGGAAGTTTTGTAAAAGCAACAGGAAGAATTGCTCAGATACCCATGAGCGTATATAACTTGGGTCGTGTTATAAATGCTCTGGCTAAACCTATTGATGGGAGGGGCGAAATTGTAGCTTCCGAATCTCGCTTAATTGAATCTCCTGCTCCAAGTAGAATTTTCAGGCATTCCGTATACAAACCTCTTCAAACAGGGCTTATTGCTATCGATTCAATGATCCCTATAGGGCGCGGTCAGCGAGAGTTCATTATTGGGGACAGACAGACTAGCAAAACAGCAGTAGCCACAGATACAATTCTCAAGAAAAAAGGGCAAGATGTAAGAAGAATGAGAGCGAGCCTTCACAAAAGAAAATGCAAGTGAAAGAGAATTGTAAAAATTTCCTAAAAGCGGTGGTTCTTTTCTTTATGGATCGGGTAGACCCATATGTTCTGAGGGGGAGACGAGGTGTAGTGCAGTCTGGTCAGCGCATCTGTTTTGGGTACAGAGGGCCATAGGTTCGAATCATGTCTCCTTGATGTGGTATTCACACAATGGGGCCGAAGTGCAAAGCCCCGCGGTCGGGAAGGCAGGCGAAAAGCGCGCACAAAAGAAAAAGAAAGCTAAAAAGCTTATTTTGCAATCCATTATCTTTGGTATTCTTCTATATTTAGATCATATTATATAGCTATTTCACAGGTTTTATTTACATACCTCAGTCATGTTATTTGTCTAGCCTTCAATCGTAATAGCCTCTCCACGGTTCCAAAGATTCTTTCGGCATCAATGTGCTTTTGGAATCTTCCTATGAAACAAATTACATTCTCGAACAGTTTAGGACAGAACATGCCTCGATGAAAGCGAGCTTTTTTCGCGTATAGCCACCTCGAAGCCCAATTAGCGCACGGGCTGCCCCCTCAACTCAACCCTGACAAGTACGCAAACTTGGTTAGGGAGCATTTGGACGGTGCAGTTAGTATTGACCACTACCGCCAAGTCCATAATTCACAAATTGATGAAGTCCACATAATGGAGTTCAAAAGCCGATTACCAAATCTACTTTTTTAGCATCTTGAAACCGCACATAAGAAATATTATGAATGAATCACCTTACAATAACATACGCGAGATAGCTTTCTATTTTGTCGAACAACAAGTCGAACCCAATGAACAATTCCATTCAAAGGAATGTTCTAGAGTTTTTTCCACTATATTCGCGATATTTAACAAAATGGAATAATTTTTTCACGATTTCTAGAGTTCCGGGATTACTTCACTGATATCAATTTTCGCCTAAGCACGGCCTCTAGGTTAGTTGAAAGTGTAATACAACGAACTATCGATACACCGAAAACAAGTTAAGATGGATACATAAAATGGAGACATCTGGATTACCCAAATTGGGACGACAATAGGACATTTCACTTTCTTTCACAATATTTCTAATCATGACTCAACCACTAGGAAAGGGGATTGCTTACTCTTAGCCACGTTTTCTCTTATGCTTAGTCAAGTGAGGATTCCATTTGAAGTAACGTAACAGGAGCACCATCTTCAAAACTTCTCGGGATCCGGAGTTTTTCGATAAAAGGTCCCATCCTTCAATATCATGATTGGGTCAACCAGGCCAGATCATAAGTGAAATAGTTTGATCGGGTCGACCAGGTCAGGCCCGATCATGAGTGAATAGAAAATCGAAACGTACATAGTTGTTCCAGCGGAAATACTTTGTTTAATTCTACCACTTCTACTAGGAGTAGCCTTTTAGTGCTAGCTGAACATAAAGTAATGGCTTTTGTGCAACGTCGAAAGGGTCCCGATGTAGTGGGATCGTTCGATTGTTACAACCTCTAGCAGATGGTTTGAAATTGATTCTAAAAGAACCTATTTCACCAAGTAGTGCTAATTTCTCCCTTTTTAGAATGTCTCCAGTGGCTACATTTATGTTAAGTCTGGTCGCTTGGGCTGTTGTACCTTTTGATTATGGTATGGTATTCTCAGATCCGAACATAGGGCTACATTATTTGTTTGCCATATCTTCGCTAGGTGTTTATGGAATAATTATAGCAGGTTGGTCTAGTAAGACGGGGGCGGCCGTTCGTTCGCCTATGATATACGGACCAATTGGTCAAAATGGGTTTGTGCCGCAGGTGTTGAACGATCTACTCTACACAGTGTGGGCTTACAGGCTAGGGCTCATAAACCCTTTCTTTCATTCATCAAGGGGTCGGTCACTTTTCCGGGCTGGGATCGAGAAGTGGAAGTCATAAAAAAGAGATGTTTCTCTTCGCACCTCATATCAAGAGGAAAGGTAGCTTGTCAAGCTGGTCTCACTATTGGAAATTCTAGCTTTTTTTTTTCACCGGCTCTTCTTCTTGGTCAACGCTACTAAGGACCTGACGGTTCGCCTACTTTATGGATGAAAGAACATGAGAAAGGGTTCTAAAATAAAAGGCTAGAAAGTCTACTACAGTACAGTCAAAGTCAGCGGCTGAGTTGTCCTAGCCTCGCCTACTCATTTTTGTAGGCGAGCGAGTTAGCAAAGAGGCTTAGGGATAAGAGAGTGTCGGTGCGTATGTAGCCTTCATTCTACTACGCTACACAAAGTCACTTAGCTCGACGTTAATTAAGGGAGTAAAGGAGGAATACCCTACATAGAAGAACCGCAGTTAAACACAAAGGTATAACATTTAGCTCCCCGGGGCTAAGCTGCTTCGCACCACTGATAGTTAATTAAGATTCCATTTCAAAGGCGCTACTTTGTTTTGCAAGCCTTTGTCATTGTCAGTCAACTAAGGTTGGCCCTCGGCCCCCTGCGAATCCGTAAATCAGAGAGCATGCCGCAAAAAAAAGGATGGTCCCCTATGCATTTCATTCTTTCCGGAACGCAAAGAATAAAAGTACCTAACCCCCATCATGGTGAACCTCTCCTTGTGATCGGGATGAGGTAGATGCCTCCCAGCCGGGGGGGCGGATCGAATCGGAGTTTCCTTAGGTAGCCACCGACCTACAGTTCTCCTTAAACTTCGTGCTTGGTGGAAAAGAAGCGAACAAAGGTACGCTCGCTTGCTGTCTTGTTCTCTGCCGCGGACTGGGATCACTCGCCACCTAGGCCCTCTAGAAAAAGTTGGAGCAAAATTTTATGAGAACATATTACCCATCTTCGGGACAAGGCGGAACAACCTCTTGATCTACTTATCGCAGCCCAGGGGCCAGGCGTGGTCGTCTAGGCGTGACTTCTTGTTTTGATCTCCCCTCGCCTAGGGCGTTGTGCAGGCCAAGAGCCATAGTTAGTTGTTGTTTCCATTTGGTTCTTCTTTCTCGTTGTTGATACCGGCAAGACCCAGCCAGATGATGATGCTGCTAGTTGGTAGTGAGAGGACTCTTAGTACCCGCATAAAAAAGGGCGCCGTGAAAAAAAATCATTTGATTTAGTTTCTTGCTCTCCCTTAGCAGCGGAAAGGAGTCTATCTATCTGCCTAGCTTTGGTAGATTTCCCCAACGCAATTCAAAAGCGGAAATTCCACGAATCCCTCGAGGTGGATAAGTCCGATGTCTCAAAAGAAGTGCAGAATTGAGTTTCGGTCCGTGGATCTGATCTATAGTTAGGGGGCAATACATACCAAAAGGTTCGAAGAAGGAAGGTGCAGTATATAACCAACCCACCCATAGCCGGTCTAACTGCTTAGAGAGAAAAGTGCTTTTCTTTCCCTAAGAGTCCTCGAGTACACACAGCTATTGCGGATCCTTTGCGAGATCAGGATTTTTGATTCATAATTTAGAATCAATCCATGTTAGGTCAACATCGAGACAGAGCATCTCAGTTGGCTCTGTCAAGGAAGTGAAACGGGCATTCCTAGGTTGAGGTTACCATTGGATTAACCCTCAGTCAGGCCTCCGAGCATTCCTAGGTTGAGGTTACCATTGGATTAACCCTCAGTCAGGCCTCCGATTCCAAGGAGTTGATTCAGCAAGTTCCCCGCGCTACCCCGCGGGAAGTCTAATCGGATCAATCGGTGGTTCCGTAATGAGTAGTCGAATACACATTGAGGGGACCTTGCCTCCTCCTTCCCGCCCACACCTTCATTCTTTTCCTCCTCTGATCTTAGAAAGCATACTAAACTTCACTCCAATCTTTCTCCATTAGCAACAAGAGCAGCTCTATCTATCGGCCTTGATGAGTAAGCCTAGCTATACCGCTTAGGTTGCAAAGCAGCAAGCTCCCTTCTAATGCGTTATTGCTTGGAGCCTTCTCGCTTAGTAAGCCGCCTTTGGCCCTTCCTCCTTCTTACTCTGTTTGGTATTCGCTCGCGGGTTTGTTTCCAGGTTCTTTCGTTCTTGGTTGGCTCTCTCTATTGTTGTTTGTAGATCGTGCGTCCCGCGCATTGATCCGGCAGCGAGACCCACCCTGGTTGTAAAGCGAAGCGAGCCGTCCTTCCTTTCATTCGTTGCTTTGTCTTCAGTTTGTTTTTAAACTCGACCTTCTATCGGGACTGTGGTGACGAACCTTACTCCCCTCAGTCAAGTGGTTGACCCGTCTGTCCAATAAATTTACTAAGTGAATGGGAATCCTATAGTTTGACCAGCCTGGGAAGAGTAGTCAGAGGCAATTCACTAATATGGAGCTGTTTATATCGGCTTTCTTTCCTAACTAACAGGAAAAGAGAGACATGCGAGTTCGACTCTCGTTCTATCCATGTTCAGCAGTCCTTTCCATCTTGGTACTGTTGATGGCAGTACCGCTCAACTACGAGATGCTTGAAAGTCGATGTATCAATAATGTTCCCAAGAGTAGCATCGAGCCTCGAAACGGCAAGCCATGCTTCAAGCTAAGTCAGTCTGGATCTAATTGATTGCTAAACCGAAGGAACGATCTCTGCCGAGGATTCTCATTACAAGCAGGTGCCTAGCTCGAAGGATGGAAGGAATCATACCTATTTGAATTGAAGAACATTCTCAGTAACACTCGTTTTTGAGTGGGGAAGGAAAATAAGCACACAAGCGAACAACCATCTAACCGTCGATCACGAACTCCCGTGATCAGTCCATCAAGAAGAAAAAGCTTCCAATTCCGTCATTCAGCAGTGGAATGGAATAGTTCGATGGTATTGATCGTCCAACCATTGATTGGAATGTCTATCGTGATAAACCGTGTAATTCTATAAGCTAAGCAGATGAGGCAACAAAGAACCTAACCGTCCTCTCTGATTGACTTCATCAGAAGATTCCTATGGTCTTGTTTACCTTTCTTCTTTCCTTGCAACCTTGGATCGATATGGTTCATTCCTGGGCTCTGCTCTTTCAACGGTTGAAGGTGCGTTATATCGACTAGAGGGGGGTGAATAGGCGATTTTTATGAATTCTTCACTGAGGAATTTGCCGGTGAGGAAATTCCTTAGCGAAGAACTACTTGCAGCGAAATAAGTACTTAGAAGTAAGCATAACAGAATACAGGCATGGTCATCATGATGAAATCAAGACAATCACAGAGTACAGAAAGTGTAATCATAGGATAACACAAGATGAAGACAAACAGACTGAAGAATTTGAACTGAGGAAATTGAGAAAGTCTTCAGTCAAAGTCTTCAAACACAAATATGAACAAACACTCAACACAGTAATGAGGAAATGAAAGAGTTGAGGAAATAGAACCGATAAGGTTGGTGAAGACAATGATTTGGTAGACCAGTTCCAACTGCTGTCTCGGTTGTATGTCCGGTTGGAGCGGCCGAGTATTTAAACTCGAGGACACACAGTCCCGGACACCCCGGCCGAAAGCACGCAGCTCAGACACCAAGTCCTCACCGTATTCTCCTTGAACTAAGGTCACATGAGACCTCATCCAATGACTCGTGGTAAGTCTTGAGCGACTTCCAAACCTTCACAGACTCGGTCACTCGGCGATCCACAATTCCTCTTGGATGCTCTAGACCATGACGCCTAACCGTCTGGAAGAAGCACAGTCTTCAAAGGTAACAAGCGTCGGATCCACGCAGGATCAATCTCTTTAGTGATGCTCAATCACTTTGGGTTTGTAGGTCTTTGGGTTGGGTTTTCCTCACTCGATGATTTTCGCTCAAAGTCCTCGGAGGATGGGATGCTCTTAAATGACAAGTGTCAGTATCTCTTGGAGCAGCCAACCAGCTAGTGGTTGTAGGGGGCGGCTATTTATAGCCTAGGGAGCAGCCCGACATGATAAGACATAAATGCCCTTCAATGATATGACCGTTAGGTGGATAAGATATTTTGGGACAACTGGTGCACAGCACAGCAACGGTCGGAAATTTGAGGTTCAAATTCCTCAGGGCTATCATGTTCCTCACTGTGTAGGCAATCCGCACTGGTGAATTCCTAACTCCTCAATCAAAACAAATTCCTCAGCGACCAGAAGAACTTCGTCTCTGTCACTAAAGAAATTGACTGAACTATATGAGATTTCCAAAGGCTTCACTCGAAGGGATTGGTAGGTGTAGGATTTTGAGCTGAGCATCACATGGAAATTTTTCCTTAGTATTTCCTCGACCCCCTTTAACAGTACGGTGTTTCCTATGACTCAAGAAAGAGAAAACGAAACTACGAAAACAAAATTCTTCACGCTTCATGTTCGTCAAATGAATACCAAGTCTTCAAGGTCACACCAATTTCTTCACTTTCAAAGTCTTGAGAAAGTCTTCGAATCACCAAAGTCTTCAAACAAGAACTTCATTTTTAGGGTCGACTTTCCTCTGTAAATATCAAACTCCTCATAGACTTATAGACCTGTGTACACTCATAAACACATTAGTCCCTTAACTCGTAAGTCTTCAATACACCAAAACCACTAAGGGCACTAGATGCACTTACAATCTCCCCTTTTGGTGATTGATGACAATATAGGTTAAGTTTTCAACGGGGATAAACATATGAAGTGTAAATATTGATATTGAGGAATTTGATTGCAAGATATAGAAGAACTCCCCCTAAAGATGTGCATAGTGAGGAATTTTCTTTTGAGGCAATGCACATTTGAAGAGTTGAATCATGGAGATCTCCCCCTATATCTTGTAATTCATACACTCATTTGACATATAATATGAAGAATTTGAAATGCATGATGAAATATGGTGACTGATGTAATTCAGCATGCATGTATTAACATATAACGAGGAATAAGCATGCAGAGGAACACATCAAAAGTATCGAGCACCATCGGGTTTAAGATTACAACTCGATCCAATAAAGTTTCGTAAGAACGAGAGTTGTAACTTAGCAAAAACGCCCATATAATAGACCCACTTGAAGACTAACTCAACTTTCTCCCCTTTGTCATCGAATGACCAAAAGGATCGAACCGAGGACTAACGCCTCAAGAATATCAAGTTGATGGAGGAGCGCCCGGTGTTGTCGGGTCGGTTGTCGTAGTAGGGCTGCCGCAGTGTCGTCCAAGTCTTCATTTTCATCAGTGTCGCGCGATGAAGAATAAGAGCTGGCCACCAAGGAAGGAACCTTGACCTTCTTGTATTTCTTCGGTGGAGGTGCAGACCAGTCAAATTCTTCCTTCAGACCCATTTTCTTCAGATCTTCTTCGATGTAGACATGAGACAGAACAGCCCAGGTACGGGTGAAGGTTTCATGGAGGTAGTACTGATTTTTCTTCACTGCATTATGGGTGGAGGTCATGTTGTGAAGACTTGAACCAAACTGACGCTTGACCCATTTATGATTGCGATCAACCTTCTGATGAAGACTGAGGAGAAGCTCATGATCAGTCATCACCCTGGGTGTTGTAGCTTGAGGATTTTTCTTGGCAGTGTTGGCGGCAGAGTCATGGGTGGCAGAGTCATCATTGGTGGAGTAGGATGCAGCCTTGTGAAATTGACCATCCAATGGACGAATGCATTCATCTATCACAGCAGTTGCCTTGCCTTTGTCATCAGCTGAGGAAAATGTCCATTTGAGGACTTCAATCGGAGGTAAGTAGCTGCAATGGTTCAGAGTATCAGCCTTGTAATTGAGTGAAGACCTTGTCCTGATGAACCTCATAATCCATGGTGCATAAGGCTTCAACTCAAACGGTGACATAGCAATATTCGCCAGAGTCCTCATGAAGAAATCATGGAAGTTGACGGGAACGCCATGAATGATATTGAAAAGCATATTCTTCATGATGCCAACGACTTCTTCGTCATTTGAGTCGTGGCCTTTGATAGGACTCATTATCTTCGCTGTAATGCGATAGACAGTCCGAGGCACATACAGTAATTCCTTGACGAGGAATTTGGTTCGAGAGGCCTACCCTGGCTTCAAAGGCTTCATCAGCACTTGCATGTAATGATTTGTAAGCTCAGGTTCATTGTAGACACAACGAGCACCTTCAAGGGGAGGGCTGAGTGGGAGGGCACGAAGCAATTCAGTTGCTGGTGCCTTGTAGTGAGTATTTTCTGACATCCAGTCCAGCACCCATGAGTTCACATCTTCAGAATCTCCTGTGATGTGCAGCGTCGCATAGAATTGAAGAATGAGTTCTTCATTCCAATCACATACGTCAGTGCAGAAATTTAGCAATCCAGCATCGTGAAGAACACTGAGGACTGGCTCGAAGCCCGGCAGAGATTCCATGTCCACGTGAGGAATGTGTGCATGATCGAAGACTTTGTCTTTGTTGAATAGCACTGAGGAATAGAAATTGGCTTGACTAGAAGTCCAGAAACGCCTCTTCCTTATGCGAGCAGAGTCATAAGGGTTGTAGTTCGTGAAGAATACATGCGCGCCGAAGAAATCTTCAGCCTTGAAATTTTGCTTGCTTGAGAATGGATCCTTTGGTTTTGGCAGTGGAGTGTCAGTGAGTTGCATCACGACCTCAGGAATCGCAATCTCAGGTTCTTCAAGCTGAGGAATTTCAGGTTCCTCTTCAGTTGTAGTCTGCATTGTCATATGATCAGCAGCAGCAGGTTCTTCAGCACTAGTGGGTGGAATTTCTTCATGCACAGACGAGGTGGGGTGAATTTCTTCAGAGCCCATTTGAACGGTTGGTGCAGGGGACTGAGGTATTTGTTGTAGTGGGGTGAAGAGTGGAGAATTGGGGTGCTGACTTTCCCAAAAGTCATCATTCATCACTAGTGTAGTGCATCCAATATCCACGTCTTCATCTTCAATTTCTTCAACGCCAGCCTCTTCAGCTGTGAACTGAGGCATTGGTGAGGAAATAACTGGTGGTGAAGGGATCGCATCCACTTCAATTTCTTCATCAATCTGCTCTGACGAAGCAGCAGAATTATTTTCTACATCAGATCCGCTAGGGATCACATATTCTTCACCAAAAGGAACAAGGTCCTTTGATGGCATGGTTGAGATCGGAATAGCATCAATGGGATTCTCAAACGAGCTGGTCATGGGCTTCATTTTCTTCGGAGCTGAAGAATCTGAAGCAGCTGATGCTTTCCTTTTCTTCACTACAGCTCGCTCTGCAGCCTTGGTCTTCTTCACATCTGATGCAGATGGAAGGATAGGAGTTGGTGTAGGCGCAGGAGGGGCTCAGGAATCTGATTGATTTGCTTCAGGTGCAACTGATGCAGTTGCCCTGACTTCTTCATTTTCTTCAGGCGCACCACTAGTGGATGCCCTGGCAGTTTCTTCAGCGACTGGAATGGAGTAATCAGCCCTGGAACTAGCATTTTCTTCAGCATCCTGAAAATCATCAGCGGTGCTGGCATGTTCTTCAGTAGGCTGAGCAGAGGCTTCAGCCTGAGGAACTTCTTGTTGCGTTGGAGCTGCAACATTGGTGAACTTCTCAGTCAGTTTAACAAACCTGACTTTGGCTCCTTGCCAATCAGCATAGTAGGCGTTGAAGTTGTCGCTGAGAGCTTTTTTCAGACTGAATTTTGATGAGTTCATCAGTTGTCATATTGACAACGTTTTTCCTCAGGAACTTCTCTTTCCTGAACTGAGTACCTGTGAACAGAGTATAGTTGCGAGGAATTTGGAGAGGTCATATGCGTTCTCAGAAGGTTTTTCAAAAAGAACAAGTTTGAGGAATTTGACCAGATGAGCCTTGAAGAATTTCACTAAGCGTTCTTTGTCTTAGGTTCCAGAGTTGTATAGATCGAGGATCTACACAATTGAGGAATATTGAAGAAAAATAATGCTTAGAGAAACGAATCAAGAACAGATGACTAGATAGGTGTTTTGTGTGTGAGGATTTGAAGAATAAAACACCTTTGAAGATTTTGTAGACAAAATTTGAATCAAAGATGGCAGTAAAAGTAACTTTTAATTACCCTGGTTGAAGAACACGACGAACTGAGAAGTGTAGATTTGAAGCTCGTCAGTTCAGATCTTCCACGCCCTAACTCGGCGTAGGAAGACGGCTACGGCGGTGGAGGAGTGAAGATTTCCACGGCCGGCGCGAGTACAACGGCGACGAGGTCGAGGCAGTGAAGCTCTTCCTCACCGGCGACGATGGAGTAGCGGCGGCGCTAGGGTTTGAGAAGCTCGAGCGGGAGAGAGAGGTCGAGCGGAGTAAAGGAAGAGAGGAAGGGGAGAGGGGTATTTATAGCCACGGTGAAAAACTGTTCGCTCAAGATTTAGGACGAACGTGCCTCGACCCTTCTCATTCGCATGACATGTGTCACCCACGTACTGAAAAGTGGAGATCGTGTTAGATCGTGGGTGAATAGATAATTCTATCGTGGGATGCGGAACGGTTTGAGCGGCAAAGCCGAAATTTTTGATAAGATTAGTTTTAAAGTTCCGTTCGCAATTTCTTCAGCTGACAAGGACACAGTGAAGATTTTGAACGAGTTTCAAATAGAATGCACATGAAGAATTTGTTAATAGATTGGGTTGAGTATAGCATAGAGGGTAAGGGTCCGATCACATTCACTTAGCAGAAAATGCAACTTGAAGAAATAGCCATAAGTGAATGCTGTAGAGGACATAAACCTCAAATTGAAGATTTTCAACTTTGGTGGTGGAGTGACCCACCGTATAAGAATGATGATTTCAGACACCGCGTACAATTGTCGTAGGGTTCTGAGAATCAAATTCTTCATTAATTTCTTCACACTTAGAGTGTTGTTCTTCATTGATTGAAGAAAAACGTTTCTTCGTGTGTTGCACATCTAAGTCATCAATTTGCATAAGTGTTAGGATGAGTGTCCCTTTCAAAGAACATTCGAAGATTCTAAGATATTTAGCTCACACCACAACTTGCTAAATCTCTTCTCATTCAAGGGCTTTGTGAAGATATCGGCCAGTTGTTCTTCAGTCTTCACATGCTCGATGGAGATGTCGCCCTTCAACACATGATCACGAAGAAAGTGATGACGAATCTGAATGTGCTTTGTCTTTGAGTGCTGAACTGGGTTATGAGCAATCTTGATGGCACTCTCATTTTCATAGTAGAGTGGCACATTCTTCACGTTGATGCCGTAGTCCTTGAGAGTTTGCTTCATCCACAGCAATTGAGCACAGCAAGAACCAGCAGCAATGTACTCAGCTTCCGTAGTAGACAATGATACGCAGCCTGCTTTCTTCGAGGACCAACAGACCAAAGATCGTCCGAGGAAATGACAAGTACCAGATGTTGACTTGTGATCCACACGATCACCAGCATAGTCAGAGTCAGAATACCCAATGAGATCAAAAGCAGAGCCCTTGGGGTACTATAATCCTAGTGTTGGTGTGTGAGCTAGATATCGAAGAATATGTTTCACAGCCTTATGGTGTGATTCCTTCGGTGTAGCTTGAAATCGGGCACACATGCAAACACTAAGCATTATATCCGCCTAGATGCACATAAGTACAATAAAGAACCAATCATGGAGCGGTATACCTTGTGATCGAAGTCAATACCATTTTCATCAGTGCATAGATGGCCTTTTGTAGGCATAGGAATTTTGATGCCTTTGCAATCTTGCATGCCGAATTTCCTCAGAACATCTTTGAGGTATTTCTCCTGAGATATGAATATGCCATTGCATTGTTGATTTAATTTGAAGACCTAAGAAGAATTTCAACTCTCCCATCATAGACATTTGATATTCTTCACTCATCATATAGGCAAATTCCTCACTATAACGCTGGTCAGTACAGCCAAAGATAATATCATCAACGTATATTTGACATACAAACAGTTCACCATCATAAGATTTAGTAAAGAGAGTGGGGTCGAGTGAACCGGGTGTGAAGCCATTCTTCATGAGGAATTCCTTCAAAGTATCATACCACGCCAGAGGGACCTGCTTGAGGCCATAGAGGGCCTTGTTGAGTCTGAAGACTTTGTCAGGATTCTTTGGATCTTCAAAACCTGGGGGTTGAGCAACATATACTTCTTCCTCAAGCTTACCATTGAGGAATGCACTTTTCACATCCATTTGATATAAAGTGATATCATGATGGTTAGCATAAGCAAGTAATATGCGAATAGCCTCAAGTCTAGCAACAGGTGCAAAAGTTTCATCGAAATCAATTCCTTCAACCTGTGTGTAGCCTTGAGCTACAAGTCGTGCCTTATTCCTCACAACAAGGCCATTTTCATCTTGTTTGTTGTGGTAGATCCACTTTGTGCCAATGGTATTATGCTTGCGAGGATCTGGACGTTTGACCAGTTCCCAGACATTGTTGAGTTCGAACTGATGTAATTCTTCTTGCATGGCCTGAATCCACTCAGGCTCCAGAAATGCTTCATCTACCTTAGTGGGTTCTGTGATAGAGACAAAAGCATAGTGCCCACAAAAGTTAGATAAATGTGAAGCTTTTGAGCGTGTGAGAGGACCTGGTGCTTCAATGTCATCGATGATATTTTCAACTTGCACTTCTTTTGCAACGCGAGGATGAGCTGGTTGTCGCCGAGGAATTTGATCAAGATTTTCTTCAAAGACCATTTTCTTCAAAGATTATCTTCGTGCATCAGCTCGGTGCTCTTCACGTTCGGAGTGAATTCTTCTGCAGATTCTTCAAAGAGGGAATGACATCCTCGATCGCCTTGAACTTGATAGAATCCTCGTGTGCTGGTTCATCTATCACAGAAGGTAGGTGCTCTTTGCGAGCCATTCCTTTCATCGAATCAAGACATCTGCAGTTTCAACAACCTTGTGAAGAGCGTTGTTGAAGACTCTGTAGGTGTGCGAGTCCTTTCCGTAACCAAGCATAAAACCTTCATGTGCTTTCGGTGCAAATTTAGCATTATGATGAGGATCTCTAATCCAACATTTAGCACCGAAGATTTGAAATAACTCACTTTGGGTTTCTTGTCAGTGAGGAGTTCATAGGCAGTCTTCTTGAAGAATTTGTGAAGATATACCCTGTTGATCATGTGGCACGCGGTATCAATTGCATCAATCCAAAAATGACGAGGCGTTTTGTATTCATCAAGCATAGTGCGAGCCATCTCAACAAGAGTTCTGTTCTTGTGCTCCATGACGCCATTTTGCTGAGGAGTATAGGGAGCAGATAAATCATGAGTAATACCAAGTTCATCGAGATAGTCATCAAGACCAGAATTCTTGAACTCAATTCCATTGTCACTCCTGATGTGCTTGATCTTCACACCAAAGTTGGTTGAAGCCCTCGAGGAAAATCGTTTGAAGACTTCCTGCACTTCATGTTTGTAAGTAACAATGTGTACCCATGTGTAACGAGAGTAATCATCAACAATAACAAAGCCATATAGAGATGCATCATTAGTGACTGCTGAGTAATGATTAGGACCAAAGAGGTCCATGTGAAGCAATTCGAGATGGTCGAGTAGTGGTAATGATAGGCTTCGCTGGATGCTTGGCCTTGGTCATTTTTCCAGCTTCACAGGCTCCACACAAGTGATCCTTGAGGAATTTGACATTCTCAATGCCAATGACATGCTTCTTCTTCGCAAGCGTGTGCAAATTCCTCATGCCTGCGTGACCAAGTCGTCGATGCCATAGCCAGCCTTCTAAAGCTTTTGCAAGTAGACACACAGCTGATTGTGGTCCTGTAGAGAAATCAAGAATATACAAATCTCCCCTCCTAAAGCCTTCGAAGACTTTGGAATGGTCAGCTTCCATAATCACAACACAACGATACTTTCCAAAGACAGCAACCATATCAAGATCACAAAGCATTGAGACTGACATGAGGTTGTATCCTAAGGACTCAACAAGCATGACCTTGTCCATGTGTATGTCCTTAGAGATCGCAACCTTACCTAGACCCAATACCTGACTTTTGCCTTTGTCAGCGAAGATGATATGCTTCAGATGTGATGGTGATAAGGGAGCATCCATCAATAGATTCTTGTCACCAGTCATGTGATTTGTACATCCACTATCGAGGACCCACTCAGAGGCTTTGGGTTGATCATCCTGCAGATGAATTAGTGCAGCTTATGAACTCATATACTTCATCAGTGAAGAATATGATATCAAATTCATCAGATAAATTTCATCAAGCAGTAAAACAGATATAGTAGTAGGAGGACGTGTGAAATGAAAGTTCATTTCTTCATGATTAGCCTGCATCCTTTCAGGCAATTTTGTCAGGCCCCCAGCAAATTCTTCAGACGTTAAAGTACGTCTGGAGACCTGAACCTGCAAAAGAGATTAGTTCTTTTTCTTCACCACCCACATCTGAAGGGGTGGCAAAGATCATCACTCTATGAGCTCCATATGAGAATGGTGGCATAGAAGCCAATCCATCTCGTTTCACATAAGAGGGGTTAGGGTAAGCATATGAATAAGTAGAGAAATTCTTCGAGGACTTATGAACATAATGGTTTGAAGAATAATGCACATATTCATAGCCCTTAGCTCTACCCTGCGAAACAGAGTTGTTAGCACGATGATAATCATATGAGGACTTTGATACTTTTGAGGAATTTGATCCACGTGAGGAATTTGGGTATGAGGACTTGGATCCATATGAATAATTTGGTCCATATGAAGAGTTTGATCTGGGGTTCCTGTTCTTCACAGGTGGTGTCATGAGGACATTCACCTGAAGACTTTCAAGGCACCTTTTGGGGACCCAGATTTTCTTCATAGGAGAACTGTTCCTGCAGTTAGTGCCAACATATCTAGCAAATACTTCATCATTCTAATTTTTAAACAGTTTATAGTTGGAGTCAAATGACTCATCAGAAGAATGAGGAGATTCACATGTAAAGCCAGATAAGTTAGATGGATCAATCGAGGTCCCTTTGCAAGAACCCATGAGGTTTTGGGGTACTGCTCGGGCTTCCAATATGTTCCATCAAGATTGAGTTTCCTCTCAAAGGCAATACCCTCTTTCCTAGGGTTCCTGTTGTGGATCTGCTTTTTAAGCACATCACAAAGAGTCTGATACCCTTTGAGGCTTTTGTACATGTCTGTCATGTACAATTCCTTCAGCCCTGCATCGTCAGTGATACTAGCAATGTCCTCAGATGAGGAATTAGTGATAGCAGAGGGAGGAGAAGAATTTGTAACAATTGAAGCATTTGAACATTCAGGTGAAGAATTAGCAGATTCACGTTCAATGCACTTTAAGCATGGAGGAACAAATTCTTCCTGAGCCGCGCTGATTTGTTGAGCAAGTAATGAATCACGCTCCTTCTGAAGATCTTCATAACTCACTCTTAGCTTCTCAAGATCTTGCTTTCTTTGAAGAAATTCATAAGAAAGCTTCTCATGATCAGACAAGAGAGTGTTATGATGACCTTGAAGGTTGTCAAACCTAGACTGAAGTCTTTGAAGATTTTCAGTCAAGGCTTTAGTGCAATCCATTTCTTCACCCAACATACCATCACTTTTGTCTAGCATGTTTTGAACCTTTTCAAAAGCCCTTTGTTGTTTTACAGCAATCTTAGCAAGTTTAGAGTAGCTGGGCTTGAGGTCTTCATCAGATTCATTCTCACTAGATTCAGAGGAGGTATATTTGAGTACCTTGGCACCCTTTGCCATGAAGCAATAGGTGGGAGCGTAGTCATCATTATCTTCATCAGCCTTGTTGGTGAGGTCAGTTTCTTCAAAGTTGAAGATAGACTTGCTGACGAATGCAGTAGCGAGAGCCAGACTCGCCACACCAGACTTGGACTCCTCAGATGCCTCCTCTTCCTCATGTTCCTCAGATTCAGCTTCAGAGTCCATTTCCTTGCCAATGAATGCCCGAGCCTTCTTGGAGCTGCTCTTCTTGTGAGATGAAGACTTCGAGGATTTTCATGATGAAGATTTTGACGATTTCTTCTTCTTCTTAGCGTCATCAGAACTGTAATCCTTGTATTTCTTCTTCTTTAATTCCTTTTCCCACTGAGGACAATCTTGAATATAGTGACCAGGTTTCTTGTATTTGTGGCATAGCCTTCTCTTATAGTCACTGGATGAGGAATCACTGCTCCTTGAGGATTTTCCAAAGAGACCACGTCTTGAGAACTTCGAACTTCTTCACAAGCTGTGCTAGCTCCTCGCTCAATTCTTCGTGGTCACCAAGGCTTCTACCGTAATCTTCACATTCAGATTCAGACACCGCCTTGGCCTTCGTGGCACGTGATTTGCCATAGCTTGAACCATAGAGATCTCTCTTTTTAGCAAGTCGAACTCATGAGTATTTAGCCTCTCGAGGATATCACCGGATCAAGTGACTTGTAGTCGGACGCTCTTGTATCATCGATTGCGAGTATCAAATGAGGAATCAAGCGATCTCAACAATTTCTTCACCACCTCATGGTGGGTGATGTTAGTGGCACCAAGTGCTTGAAGCTCATTTGAGATGTCAGTGAGGCGATCGAAGGTTTGTTGAACATTTTCATTATCGAGTCTTTTGAAGCGGTTGAAGAGATTGCGAAGAACATCAACTCGAGAGTCACGCTGAGTTGAGACTCCTTCATTTACTTTGGTCAGCCTATCCCGTATAAGCTTAGCAGCTTCCAAAGCACTCACTCTTCCATACTGTCCTTTGCTCAGATGGACACATATGATATTCTTTGCTTGAGAGTCGAGTTGCTTGAATCTCTTCACGTCGGTAGCGTTCAGTGAGGGTGAGACAAAGGGAACACCATTTTCCACAACATACCAGAGATCGTTATCAATTGCCTCAAGATGCATTCGCATCTTATTCTTCCATTAGGGGTAGTCCGTCCCATCGAAGGTAGGACAGCCAGCAGAGACATTGATCATACTGCGGTCGACATAACTAAAACTCCAAAGTGTTAAACCAAAATCACACAGAACAAGGGAGTACCTTGCTCTGATACCAATTGAAAGTGCATTATATCGACTAGAGGGGGTGAATAGGCGATTTTTATGAATTCTTCACCGAGGAATTTGCCGGTGAGGAAATTCCTTAGCGAATAACTACTTGCAGCGGAATAAGTACTCGAGTAAGCATAACAGAATGCGTGCATGGTCATCATGATGAAATGAAGACAATCACAGAGTACGTAAAGCGTAATCACAGGATAACACAAGATGAAGACAAACAGATCAAGAATTTGAACTGAGGAAATTGAGAAAGTCTTCACCAAAGTCTTCAAACACAGATATGAACAAACAATCAACACAAGAATGAGGAAATGAAAGAGTTGAGGAAATAGAACTAGTAAGGTTGGTGAAGACAATGATTTGGTAGACCAGTTCCAACTGCCCTCTCGGCTTGTACGTCTGGTTGAGCGGCCGAGTATTTAAACTCGAGGACACACAGTCCGGACACCCAAATCGCTAAGCACGCAGCTCAGACACCAAGTCCTCACCGTATTCTTCTTGAACTAAGGTCACATGCACCTCGTCCAATCACTCGTGGTAAGTCTTCAGGCGACTTCCAAACCTTCACAGACTCGGTCACTCAGCGATCCACAATTCCTCTTGGATGCTCTAGACCATGACGCCTAACCGTCTGGAAGAAGAAGAGTCTTCAAAGGTAACAAGCGTCGGATCCACGCAGGATCAATCTCTTCAGTGATGCACAATCACTTTGGGTTTATAGGTGTTTGGGTTGGGTTTTCCTCACTCGATGATTTTCGCTCGAAGTCCTCGGAGGATGGGATGCTCTTAAATGACAAGTGTAAGTTTCTCTCGGAGCAGCCAACCAGCTAGTGGTTGTAGGGGGCGGCTATTTATAGCCTAGGAATCAGCCCGACATGATAAGACATAAATGCCCTTCAATGATATGACCGTTAGGTGGATAAGATATTTTGGGACAAATGGCCAAGAAGACAAAGAACGGTCGGAAATTTGAGGTTCAAATTCCTTAGGGCTATCATGTTCCTCATGTGTAGGCAATCCAAGTGGCGAATTCCTAACTCCTCGGTCAGAACAAATTCCTCGTGACTGTAAGAACTTCGTCTCACATCAAGAAATTGACTGAATCAGTATGAGATTTCCAAAGGCTTCACTCGAAGGGATTGGTAGGTGTAGGATTTTGAGTTGAGCATCACATGGAAATTTTTCCTTAGTATTTCCTCGACCCCCTTTAACAGTACGGTGTGTCCTGTGACTCAAGAAAGAGAAAACAAAACTACGAAAACAAAAGTCTTCACGCTTCATGTTCCTCAAATGAATACCAAGTCTTCAAGGTCACACCAATTTCTTCACTTTCAAAGTCTTCACAAAGTCTTCAGAATACCAAAGTCTTCAGTCGAAGAACTTCATTTTTAGGGGTCGACTTTCTCTCAGAATATCAAATTCCTCATAGACTTATAGACCTGTGTACACTCATAAACACATTAGTCCCTTAACCTATAAGTCTTCAATACACAAAAATCACTAAGGGGCACTAGATGCACTTACAACGGTTGACAGAAGAGGGGGACGAGCAAGGATGATCAGACTGCTTGGTTCGGTTCGTCAGAGGTATTAAAAAAACCTTCTTTTTGGTCTTTTCTTTCTTGCCGCCACTTTAACAGGTGCCGCTGCAATGAGAGCGTAAGTTGCGGAGTTTTTTCTAGATTATTTTTTTGGTGCGCTCTTCTTTTTTTGGATAGAAAGAAGGGTTCAGTGGGAGGGCAAGGGGTAGTTAAGTTTTAGGTTGGCTCTTGTTTTTTACAGACTTTCTTTTTGGTGTAATTTAATAAAGAAGTAGCAATTGTTCATTTCATTTCATTTTTTTTCATTGGTAGTTCTTTTTCATTTGAAAGGGCAAAGGGGGGAAGGGAAAGGATTGACCCTCAGGGATCATATTACTCAACAAGACTTGGGGAAAATAGCAGGATTGGAAAAGTTCGAAGAGATTGAGGAAGACAAATCCATTGCCGAATCCTGCAAAGTGATAACATCGAGTAGTGGGGGCTGGCTTCCACCCCTGAGAGAGCTTGATTTACCAGAAATCCCGCCGAGTCCTAGTGGGCCTAGATTCCGCGGTAAGTTCCGAGAAATGGAGGAAATGATGCATTCAAAGTTCGCAGAATTGCAAGAAAGAAAAATCCTTGAAAGAAAAACCAAACAAGACCAGATGTTCCCTATTGTTATCGAACGAGACTAAATGTTCGGCCTTAATGAGATGGACCTTGATTCCTCTCCGGCCAGGAAAAGATGCGGCTCCTCTTTGTTCTACTACCTTCATCCTCGGGTGAAGCCGGTTGGCTCACCAAACAAGATATATACTGTGAAATCATTGGTAACCAGGCCTAATGGTCGGTCATCTAAGCTATCGGCCAAGGAAAGTGAGAGTTGTTCAAGAGTTGGGGGCATATCTTTAGCTCGAGCAGCATCCGCTCCCGAAATGTGAGTTAAGCTTTTAAAAAAGAAGAAGATCTACAAGTGGAACAACTTCTTCTATTCCTTGTTGGCCTCCAGCTCCTTCTGTCCCTCAATCCTCTTCTCTGGCCTTTTTTTTACTATTATGCGTGGCATGCCCCCTGTTCGTATCTTAACAGGGCAACCTTCTCTAGCAAAAAATCCCTTCGTTGCTAACACCGGTAATGCCCCATACCTTTAATACTACCTTCAAGGAATTTCTCTCGCATCCCTGTAGTGATAAGAGCGCATTCTCTAACAGCTTTGAAGCCGATGCAGCCGTCCTCTTGCCAATCCTAAACAAAAGAAAGAAAAGCCCTACCCGCCTTCATTGGTTGAGTAAGGGGCATTTACCTATCAATCCTAGTCCTAAGGCGCAATCGGAGCACTAAGCCCAATTACAGCTTTCCTCCATAAATTTGACCTCATTCTCCTAGTCCTATTCCTGATTGTTATTTTGGATTTTGTGCCTGGGTGGTATCTTCTTAATATTGATTCAACCTCTTCGGGCAAACGTTGTCACTTCCTTTATTTGAAAAAAGGGGTCTAGAACTACAGTGATCTGATACCTTCTTTCCTTGGTCTGGGTAGGTAGGTTATGTAGGCTACAACTGTTCATAGGTTGTTCGATCGCAAAAGGCCAAATAATCGATTACTAGTATGTCGGATATTGCCGTGGAGGCCCTTCCCCTATGTTTGACTCATCCTAGATGGGTTCACACCTGTTGATTCCGGTCAAAGAAAAAAGCTTTTTCACGGCATCCGTCCCATCACACCAATCTCGCCAAGATAAAGAATGTCGGGTTGCCGTGAACAAACCCTGTGATTCAAGGTCTTGCCTAGAAGTGCCCTAAGAAAAATGCACCCCATTAATTGACACCTCTTTAGAGTAGTATAAGTACATCCTCGACTATAGCACGAGTAGAGTCGAGTTCTCGTACTAACCTAAGAGCAGATATGCCGAAATATTTCCACGTTCAAGCAGCTAATCAGTAAACAACTTCTTCGTAACAGTTTGAAGATTGGCTCGCAACGCAAGTAGCGGCAAGAAAGGAGAGAAAGACTTCCTTTTCTAAAAGAAGAAAGAACTAGACTTCTATAAGAAGATTTTTATAATCGTAGATCGTGGAATATTCATCTATCTTATTAGGTAACTACTTTAGCTGCTCTCGAAACTGAACCATCGTGAATAGAACTAGCGCTGAAGGAAGAGTAGGATCTGTTAGCAAGTCATATTCAATCACCCGATCTTCTCCTTCCTAGCTTTTAGATTTTATGATTCTCTCTTGGATTTTCATACACTTAGCCGTGTACGTATCTTGGCTAAACTCGAACCTATAGTTGATCCATCCATACTCGGTAAAGAATCAAAAAGGTACTTGAAGACGACTTTGAATGGGAGGAGGTTTTCTTTTATCCCCCCTAACCTTATTTTTATGTCTTCTTCGTTCTCAGTCCCTACGGTCCATTGTAGGATGATTTTCGAAGGCCTTGAATTCGTTGGCAAGGTGATCGGGGTCCTCTCCTGGTCCTATCGAACCAGTGACTTCTCTCCGGATTGAATATGTTTTGACTTTCCCCGATGGTTTCGCATTCCTATGTGGGTAGGATTCGCCAGGATGAGCGGCTTATTTAGCCTATGCGAAGCGCCAAGCATAAGAGAAGAGTGTAGCGGTTTAGTGTAATACTTGTAGCGAATATAAGTAGTGTCAAAGCCTACACTGGCTTAGCTCTGCAGATGTTTCCAGGACGAAGACGGTGATACGATACCACTCGCCAGTGATAATAAGATTCACTCCTAGCATAGGTAGAAGATCCATCCTATTTTATTTATAGATTTATTTGTTCAAAGAAATTACACCTAAAAATCATTCAGGGAACCTACTCTTGGTATCCTTTACCACACTTACTTTCCATATTCCCTTTCTTTAGTTCAGACGCTATCGTACCTCAGGGAAAATCCAAATTTCTATCAACGATTCCCACCCAACTCTGGAATGACTCTCCCCTCTCTCCCTTAACATATCGAAGGCCTCTTATCCGTCAACCGCACCTTAATAGCTCAGACTTCCGAGCCTTGCTGGATGATGCGTAAGGGCCAACATCGAGGATCAATTGAATAACCAACTCTCCCACCCGCTGCCGCCATCGCTCAAAGCCTTTGGATCCCCTACAGGACTGTCATGAGCCCCTACAAGGAGTCAAAATAAAGCGAAACCAGATACGTGAAGTGTTGACCCGGATCAATTGAGTGCGAGCCCTTTTATCTTGAGCTGATTCTCCTTATTTTAGAGTTGTGGCGAAGGTAAATTGAGCTCTGTCCTGTGGGGAAGGAAAAGGCTCTGACGAAGCTCCATGGATTACAGGAAGGTTTAGGACGCAGCTCTAAACGGTCAGAAAAGAAGATGGTCCCGCCCTTACTTCGGCTTGAGGAGTCATTTTCTCGCTATCTTATTCGTCTGGATTAGCCTTTTAGTAGCCTAGTATGTTGTTTGAGTTTGTGAAAGGAAGAGGTGCTTTCTAAAACAAATCGTTACCGCTTATGTTTTTTTTCAATAATTTATTTTAGAGCATCGTGCCCCACTGTCCGAATAAAGTGTGCGCCTAAGGTGTCATGTGTTTAAGAATATACGTATAATAGAAATACTTTCCCAATCCGTATAAGAGGAAAGAGGGGTCCGACAATAAGCAGTAGAAGAATAACCCGCAGAAGAAGTTTAATTGCTTCCAGAGATCAGAGCCAGACAAAGATAAGACTCCACGGCGGCACGATCGGGATGACCCAAACGGGTCAAAAATGAGTCAAAACTTGTAAAACCCCGGTTTTGGCCTTGTTACTAAGGAGAAATTGACATACTTAGCAAACAGAGATAGAATTATTTCAAAAAGAGATCAGGAAAGAGCCATTTCCCAACCAAATAAAACAGGAAAGCATGAGGCTCGAAGCCCTTTCTCATTTCGAATTTCATCTTAGTATCGGTAATGCCCCGCCCAAAAGTATTTCATCGCAATCACACGCTAGCTTGGTTGGAAAAGCTCGTTTGCACCCACTAACTAATACCTTCTTGTTAGTATTGAATTCTCCATGCTTTCGCCTTGCTTTGTAGTCATTTTCTATGAGTAATCGGTCCGAACTCAATTTCAAGAAAAAACTCTATCTCGCATGTGGCCAAAAGTAGTGAAAATGGTATTTAGCTTAGTCAATATACAACACAACTGCTGATTCTTCATGAGATGAAAACCCTTTGTCCTCCGTCTGCGGGGGCAATTCCCGAGAAAAGTGCTACTAGCCCTTGTTTTGGTCATGTCCACGTGCCTTTCCATTCGCCTTTATTCGCCTTTCTTTCGCAATCTATGCATAATTCTACTTCTTGAACCACCGAATCCGCTTTTGAAAATGGATAACTAGCTCCATTCTGCGTCAAGTACTAAGGATGGGCCCAAAGCACACTTTTGAAAGGCATCGGTCACCTTAAAAACCCCAAAAGTAGGAAGTCTAGCGTGCTTCTTTAGCGCTGCTCTTCGATCAGATGCTTTCTCATTGAACGAGGCATATTAAAGTGCAAGAAGTTACAGGTCAAGTCCCAAGAAGGTAATAGTTGATTTTGATCATGAAGTTGGCACTGGACTTTGGAATTGATTATGGACCCCCACCTGCTCAGACGCCTACCGCCGGGGCGATCCCATTATGGATTTTCTCGAGGGGGACACGCTTGACCCAAATAAGAAAACGGAATTCAGAAATATTCTGAATTTATTGAATACCAAAAGAAGAATGAACAGTCAAAATGAGCGGATCGTAATAAAAAGATGTTGGGGCGAGGGTAGTAGTTATGAATCCAGGCAATCAACCACTATCTAAAAACCTGTGTTGGACAAGCTGCGTCTTTGGGGATTAGTAGGGATTTTGTCGTAAAGGAATTACGGAAATGGAAAAGGGACTTCAAAGCTCGTAAGAGACGGTCCCACTTCTATCGTGGCCTTCTCGGGGTCTTGAGAAATGTTAATTTGCATTGATTGCAAACAGGGTGCGGGATTCTCTGACGCAAACAAAGAAATGGTCCCGGAGAAAGGAATCAGTCTCTTCAGTCCGGCGCATGCCTCAAATTCATTTTTCCTTTGAATTACTCATTTTTTTTCGCACCGGAAACTTTTCTAGGAGAAGTTCAAATCCGTTCCGTTCGGATATTGATCGGTCTTGGTTTGACATGGTTTACGCGTTACTGGTTCCCGGAAGAGTCAATTTATCCATTAGCTAAACCCTTTATTACCCTACCTTTGGACTCGTATTTTGTTTGTACACAATCAACGGAGCCCCCCCCCCCCCCGACATATGTTGCAACGTCTTCAATAGCATGCTCTTACTTCGTCTTTCCCTTAATAAGTCATCAAATTTGGTGCTTTTCGATCCCCAGTTGCTATGGGGAACAAAGGCGTAAATACAATAGAATCCTCCATTTAAGTGGTTCTCGCTTCTCCTTGTTCCTGCTCCTAACTCCTCCCCAGGTAGTTCCCAATGTTTGGCACTTTCCATACTTCGTGGGTGCAACATCAACAAATTCGCTCATGATCAAGTTACAACCTAAGATCTATGACTATATTATGTTAGCTGGTATTTTGTTCATTCCATCGATATGCTCCCAGGTACCTGTAATTGTGATCTGTTTGCCAGAACCTAGGGGTCTTTCTGTGGAAACCTTCATGAGCAATCTTCGTTTTTTGATGGTTTTTCCGCTTTTCACAGCTGCTCTTTCCACACCCCAGGATATCTGGTGCCAAACCGTCGCCCCTTTCCTTATATATTCGATAATTGAGTTTGCTATCTTTGTGGCATTGATTGTACAAGTTCGTGAAGAGGGCTGGACGAGTAGAATGAGGGAAAGCGGCTCGATCGAGAAAAAAGAGGAGTAGACTAGAAAAGCTAGAACTTCAAAAGTCACTATCAATGAATTCCCGAGCAATTCTAAACCAACATATGCTCCGTATAGACGGAATCTCAGATAAGAACCTAACATAAGTTTCGCGACTCCTTCATGGAATATAGGTCTTAGTATATAAATAATGTCAGTTCGAACCTGACGAGTCGTTATCATCTGTTGCCCTAACTGAGTTCATTAGCTCTTGTTGCCCTTCTATGGTGGGGATCCATAGAGAGTTCGTTTTATGAAATATCTGATAAAGTAAAAAAAGGGAGACAGGTGGTTGCAACAATCACAAACCTTTGAAAAAATGCATATCCCGTGTGTGCTCTAGTTTCGGTTCTCCTAGACCACCATTATGAACCAAAACAACCATACCTAGTGAAGGGGAGCTCTTCGCAACTATCGTGGAAAGATGGAAATTGGTTCTAAAAGAGTCGAGCTAGGGATAAGAGATATGGTTGGTTGGCGTAATGGAAGGAATGCTATTCTAACGGGAACCGGGAAAAGAATGGTTCCCAATACAAGGCCCAAGAAGAGAGACGAAAGGAAGTAGTGGAAGAAGAAATAAAGTACGCGGATCAAAGTGAAAATCACATAGCTACTAAGTCAAAACGTCCAATGAGAATGGAGATCAAGAGGGACATGAAATCCATTAGCAGCTCTATCAGTTATTTCATTATTACCATTCCTTAACCAATAGAAAAAGAAAGAGATCACAAGCGTTATCAGTCTCCAGACGCATCTATCTATAAAAGGGAGAAGGGCACCTGATATGAGATACATACTGGAGTCAAGGATTGAGACCATTAGTGAGAAGGCCAATAAATTGTTTTTTGTATCGAAAGGGAAAGAAGGACCATCCATTGGCAAGCACTAAAGGTAGGAATGTAGTGGCTGCTGCATCAAGCTCCATCCATGATTTTACACTCTAGAGGAGAGAGAACTGTGAGCCGACTTTGTAGCGACCTTTCTTATGCGGAAGCAAAACCTGTATTTCTATACAAGTTTCCTTCTTGCTTAGGGTGAGCAAGCCCATAATATTCCATTTATATTCTGTCTCCCTTTTCTCGTTGGAGTTACATAGGAGTGGTCCATAGGGGGGCACTAGTTACTGGTTGGGAACCATCGCCCATAGGCGCGAATAGGGGTCCATCCAGTTTATTCTTTTGGGGCTGTGTGTGGGACTTTCCTCTTGATGTGGAAAAATAGGCTCTTAGGGCATATGCTGCCTTTACCGGAAAAAGAAAGTCAACGGACTTCATGGACGAGGAGGTGGAGGATGAATGTATGGCTTGCTCACTTGCTTAAAAACTTATTTAAAAAAATAAGGAGACATAATATAAATCTCTAAATGGAGAAAAGCATATTATAGTATTTGCCCATAAGCTTATTCAAAATAGGAGTGCTACATAAGCATATGCTAAAGGGAGAGGAATCAATTTATTATTTATTTCTTAGCCTCGGCCCAACTATGTACAGAAATCTATCTATTATTGCCTGCATCTACAGCAAAGTAAACTCTCGTTGATGATAGAAGAACAACTCTTAGGGCAGTTGCAAGCAAACTATGAGCTATTTATTGTTCCTTTCTTAGAAAAAAAAGATAAAGGATGGCTTATGGTCTATTTTCTTACTTGACTATCCTGCCTGACTTGGCCAATAAAAGATACCTAGCATGACACATCAGCTACGCCATCTGAGCCTGTCCACTTGCTAGTCAGGAAAAATAACCGCTCCGTTCCGTGGGCTTCTTTCACAGCTCTCTTCACGCTCGCTTTACGAGTGCAACCAAGTTCAATAAACTATTCATGCTAATTCATAGACTATGCTGGTTTCTATCTAGGAGTCCTATGAGACGCTTCCTTCTCATACACATCTGAAGCGACGTATGATCATCCGCATTAGAGAGTTTTGCAGGTCCTTGAGAGAACGTTATCCAGTCAGTTATGACTTGACCATGGTCTAAGGTGAAATTGGTCCTGGTCCATAAAACGAAAGGTGTTGGGCAAGCGCAGAGAGGTAGTTTGAAGGGGAGTTCCATAGGAATGTTCAACTTCGATCAACCTTGGTTTGGTCCCATGCCTAAAAAAGAAAGAAGGTCAAAAACAAAATAGGGGTGATATAACCCATCGCCGCCTAAGAATGTCTTGGCGTAATCCCTACTATGGCTTCACGAAGGATCCAGCTGCTAAGAGGGTCCGAGCCATAACGGATTGATGTGACCGTAGCGGCGACTGGAATCAATCTGAATGAGGCAGTTATGGGACTTATCTTATATAACAATATATATGGAGAAAGGATTCAAAAAAGGTGGGGGTCAAGGTGTATAATACGAGCTCCACTTTCAGGCAATGAGCTAGCTTAACCCTGATTGCTTAAGGTTTAATACAGTCATGTTGGATCTGCTACTAAGAAAGGAAGAGAAAGACTGATTGCGAGAGCTCAACCGGATGAGACATCTCTTATTTACAGAACTATGCCAACGTGTGCCTACATTGTTTGATTTACCGATTCGGGTATTGTATTTTGGAATAGAAAGAATGAAACTAGTACCAGCTTATCGCCAACCGTGCTTTCTACCAACTCCGCTAACCCCTGCACGGGAATATTGATTGCGATTTAGCGGCGCTGAGCCCAAGAATCGCTGCCTCTACTCCGCCTACTTCTTGTGCCGATTCGCCAGCCTCATGGGTACCGATTTCCTCCTGCTTTGTGTGTGTGCCATTGACTCCTTTAATGGGTCGAAACCTACTTAGTTCTCATTTTTATTTCGTCTATACAAGAAAAGAAGGATTTGTGTTTAGCAAGACAGAGAATTGAATAATTAAAAATAAAGTCGTGTGTACCCTTTACCGAAAAGCAAATATGACAGATAGGGTACGACATATTTCTTATTCCTGATTGATCTAGTTGACGACAGTTGCCTTGTTGGACCGATTGTGGATTGGAATAGAAGTTTCTTATATACGTATATTCGTGTTTACTGATTTAGCATAATCGGGAATGGAACTTGATGTAACCCATTGGAAACTCTCTTTGAGACTCATTATCTGTTATATACGACAGGCTAATTAAGTCCTTCAATTTCAGAAAGGAGTCTTTTCTTACTTCCTTACACAAAATTGTTATGTTGTTATGTTGCTCGTGCAATCAAAACTTAGAATAGAAGAAAAAGAGTTCCCTCAGGACCCATCCTCTTCTCCTTTTCTTGTGTGACTATCATGAGAAGAATTCCATTCCAAGAAGTCAAATAACAAGAAAAAGAAACGAGGTCAAGATCCGTTGTTACCAAGACCATTTAAATGGAGAAAGTGTCCTCCGGGAACGCAATCTACTACATTAGTTGTTGTAGCCAAAGAAGAGGATATCCCCTTTTTTGACCCATTGGTCTTCAGCCCAGACCCATACCATAGCTACAAACACTTTTGAGTCGGAGGAGACTGGTCAGATCGCCTTCTTGAGTCTCTTTGGGCTTATCAGATGTCAATCTGTATAGCCACTGGTCCCCTTCTCCTTAGTCGTTGGCATGGACGCCATTCTTCCCAGTGAACTCGACGATTCCTTCCCTGCGCGTTCTGCTCGACGACGATATGACTGATAATCAGAAGCAAGAGGCTCTGCTCTCGAAACTTGACCTCCTCGATTCGATCGATGGGAAAAAAAAGGTTACGAGCGGCAGAGCACGCACAAGTCTATCAACTTCAACTTAGCCACGCTTCGGACCGATCCTACGAATAAGAGGCATTAACAAAGCATTTATGAGACACCATACTTTCAATAGGCAAGGGCCAGCCCGAAGATCAACGGGATCTTTCTCCAAGCTAAGTTTCTAGCCCCGAGGGAACCGGCCATGATGCGTGAGTTGGTATGAGGTGGCATGCATGAAACGTCACCTAATTTTGGGAGGCAGTGGGCATGCCCATCTTAGGGCCCCACGCAAGATTTGAACGAATTCGGACACCAAACGCACGTTGCGTCACGCCCGGTCAGTGCTTTCGGTGCGTTTCACGGAGAAAACCATAAGAAATTCATATGGTGTCGGAAAATTATGAAAACTGGCACGCATGATGGCCCTGGTGATGCTGGCGTGTGGAAAAAGTTTGGGGTCCATCGGCTGAGTCAGAAAAGAGAGCGCAGTACGGAGCTGACCTCCTTCATATCCGATAAGCGCCGGTTGCATGGGTGGTACGAGGTGGCATGCATGAAACGTCACCCAATATTGGGAGGTAGCGGGCATGCCCATATTAGGGCCCCACGCAAGATTTGAACGAATTCGGACACCAAACGCACGTTGCGTCACGCCCGGTCAGTGTTTTCGGTGCGTTTCACGGAGAAAACCATAAGAAATTCATACAGTGTCGGAAAATTATGAAAACTTACACGCATGATGGCCCTGGTGATGCTGGCATGTGAAAAAAAAATTGAATGGTTGAATTAGATAAAAAACACATTAATATTTTCTGTCGTTAAAAAGATATCGGAGATAATGGCTCTCTTTTTGAAGAATATGCATGATCCATGTGAACCTTCACAAGCTCTGAGCAAGTGAAGACTCACATCGATCCTGCATATCCTTCAAATAGAGTCCCACAAACTCTGATGTTTGTTCATGGAGTAAAACAAAATTATATAAAGGAGTCAACGGCGCGCCGGCTTAGCGATGTGGTATTAAACTAGAACTGTTAAAGTACAATGCACGTTTTCAATAAATGCATCATGGGCCAGCCGACGGTAGTTTTATAGGGACGGGCCAAGGGGCCCACTATGGCGTGACCATGTCTATGATGCCGTACGTGCGTGCATGGGCTTGGAAACCACGCCGCCATTACCTCGCCCCAGGACCGCCTAACCCTGCCTCCTCCATGCATGACCTCACCCCGATCCGACGGTCGCACCGTCGTGGCCGTCCCAACTCCCTTCCCTGCCGCCCTCACGACGGCCATACACTCCGGCATCTACGTGCGCGACTTGGATCTCGGCCCGGCCGGGCCGTCTCAGCAAAGTCGCCCGCACCCAGAACCCTAGGGTAGGCCGTCGGCCACCGCGGTGGTGTGGGCAGAGGGCGCGCGGCTGCCATGACTAACCCACATCGGGTGGGGTTAGCCAACGGGGGCTGCCAGTGCACCTCGCGGCGCCGGAAGGTATGGTATTAAACCATATGTAATGTTTTTTGAATCTCGTAACTAGTTAGATAACTTTCATCTTATTTAGAATGAAATAATTCGGAGATGTGTACTGCTCGGTTGAGAAGTGGTGCGAATTGGTGGGAAAATCACACCCAGACAACGCATGATGCTACGTGGCACAAATTTGGACAGTGAAAATGAGGAAAAATTTATTGGAATTTATGATTACAACGTATGATAGTAGTAGAAAGCGATTTATTATTCAGCCAAATACTGACGGCATCAGTGTGCTTAATGAAGATGTTTATGATATATTCGGGCTACGTAATGAGGGTGATGATGTCAATAGCATGATAGCAACAGTACAACTAGACGCCAAAAAAATGTTCCGAATCGGTTTCTAGACAAAAGAACAGGCCTAATCCTCATCGATGACTTGATAAAAATATTGTTGATAGTCAGTCATATGATGATGATTTTGTGAGAAGGGTCATACTGGTTCTTATGGGTACAGTCTTAGCACAACAATCCACCAAGTTTGTTCCTTATCGTTATTACAAAATGGTGGAGGACGTGAACGCTATCAAGTCATATAATTGGAACGATTTCACGTTGGGGGTGTGCATGGATGCTATTAAAAACCGGTCAAGATCTTGAAAAATTCAAGTGGCCTACCGAACTTGGCTCTTCTTCAGGTACAAGTCATTTCGTAATAGTTGTATGTACATATATTTTTTATGTGATCTATGTGTCTGACTATTTGTGTTTACTATCATGCAGTATATATACTGGGAAAAACTTGAGCCAATTGGTGTGGATACTTTTGATCCTTTGTCTCGTCAATACCCACTAATGCTTAACTGGCCAGAAACGGAAGGGAAAAAGCGAGACGACTATGACAACATGCATGGGCGGGGTACCGACAATGTAAGTCAATAAGTATAGTCCTTATTGGTTTCACATAGTAATTAAGTATATTCGTTATTTAATTCATTTTATTGTTTGTTGTACAGATTGAAAACTGCATTAGTGAGGAGTACAAACGTGCTAATTAAGGTAGCACGTGAAGGGACTGTCCTAGAGGAAGAAATGAAGAAACCTAAACGGAAAGGTGGTGGCAGGAGTAGAAAGCCAAGCACGTCCGCGGTTTCATCAAACACGAATTATAGTATGGACCATTTGATGACATACATAAAGCTGCTTCACAAGGAGGTTCTCAATATACCTGAAAGATGTGCACAGGTAATTTAGAAGTTGTATTGAACGTGCTTTAATTGTTCAACTACTTATCGTGTTTCATTTGTGTTTGTAGATAGTAATGGAAAGATTGTACATGGAAGGTGTGTTGTACAAACCCAATAAGAGGGACAACGTAGACGAATTTGATAATGTAGGTGAAGGAGTTGGGATGGAGAATGGCAAGTACAAGTCATCAAAATATTGGCCAGATATTGAATCACCTATGGACGTAAAGATAGGAACATCTTTCACGGGTATGAATGATACCTCCGTGCCCGTTGATGACACGGGTGCTCCGGCGACGACACCGGGTAAAGGTGAAGCTACTGATCCTTTCATTATAGACGATAATGAAAACTCTCCATCTTCGGCATCAACTATACGGACAAAAGACTTTCCGTCTATGTCCCGAACCCCGCAGAATGCTGATATTTCTGGTGAGTCTATGGGTGGTTTGTCACCAACAAAGTCCGAGGACACGTTTGAGAGTTTCCCGGCAAAGAGCAACATAGGTAATGGTGAATGCAGTCAGGACAATGAAGGTAAATGCAAACAAAATCCGTCGAAATATTGTCAACCCCCCTACGACCTTCTCATTACCCGCAAGAAACGTGTTAAAAAAAGTAAGTCAAATACTACTTTATAATTCATTCACGCGTTATGTAATTTTATTATTATTTAACTGACCGTAGCTGCATTGCTTTAGATCTGTTTGCATCGTCACCACATTCAATTCTATCAAGTTCTCTTAATATGACTCCGGATCACATAGAGGCAGCCAAAGTTTTTGTTGAGACTCTTGCATAGTCAAAGAAGCATGCACACCGAACCGGGGTTGATGTGCCGCCACCAGATGGGGACATATGCGCGCCATCTATGCTTCACGATGTCCTGACGTTTAAATGGTTGAATGGCGCTGTAAGTATGAGTTTGTTTTTAACAAAACCCTCATTTGTACTTCAGAAGTTGATAGAATTTTTTTGTTTATGTATGCAGATCATCAATGCATATTGTAAACACCTACAACACCATGATTTTTTTGATCGTTACATATCAACAACGTGGTTCCCCAAATTTATGTTGAATAGGGCAAGGGGAAAGACCAAGTCAATAAATGATATAGACTCAGAGAATCTTACAAAGAAAACAAAAGTCCTCACGAGAGTAATGGATGAGTATTTCAGATGGGACAAGGTATTGCTTTCATATGTATTTCTTTTTATTAGTCAATACTATTTAATTGCACTAACACCATTTGGTTACTATGTAGGCATATTTTCCTATGCATGTTAATGATAATCATTGGATAACCATAGTGATGCACACTGTGAAGGAGGAGTTTCAAGTTCTTGACTCAAATTCTAAAGGCGCAATTAGCCAAAGAATTCGCAATATGATTGCCACCCAGCACGCTTATAATTTTCGCACTCGCATTCAGAAAAATATTGGGTCATACATTATATTCTGGTTTTGTTAATTTGTTTCAGAGAGCTGAAATTTCTAAGGATATTATGGAGGCCAACTCAACTCTTGAAGCAAAAAAATTTCCAGATGTCTCATCGTGGTTAATAAATGAGTACAAAATGCCGAGACAAAAAGATGGGTAAGTTATTACTGCATACAACTAGTACAAGCAAGTGCATGCTACATCCTAAGCTGATCACACGTGTTTATTGCAGAGTGTCTTGTGGACTTTTTGTGATGTGGTGCATAAAATACTGGGACAGAGATCACTGGACATATGAATTTGACCAGGAAGAGATTAATGCGTCAAGGCCACGTATTGTCGTGGAAATTATTTTTTCAGAGGTGAACAAATTAGAGAAGGTCAAGATGAAAATTGTTTAAATCATGGAGAAGGAATAGGTATTAGCATCGGTAGGGTTTTAGTCCCGTAGAAGGTTTCCCTGCCGTTGTTGGATACTTTGTCCGATTGTAATGCGACATGGCACTTTCAGTTTATTTGTTTTCCTACTTTGTTAAAGGATATGAGACATGGCACTTTCAGTTTATTCTTTATGCCACCTTGTTCAACGTTATGAGACATGCGATTTTTATTGTTATGTGTGAAACATGATATATTTGTATGAATGTGTTACTGCTGTCATGACTTTCTCGACTGTTTAACATTTTTAAAAAATAATCTATGTGAAAAAAACATATTTAAAAAAAAGGCCCAGCCATGGCCGGGCGCGCGCATGGACAGTATACTAGAACGCCTTCGGGGAGGCCTTTCGGCCGCCGAGCGGGGAGGCCATAGCGTACAACAGGGCATTCATTAGTGTTCTGTAGTGGGCTTGTGAGATGGCGACGACACGTGTATATAAACCGGTCGTCGCGTCTCTCCGCGGGCGAGGTGGGACTAAACCTAGTCGCCACAACGCGCCAGCGTCCCCAGCCGCACACGAAGAGGCATTAAAAGGCCGGCCCACGCGCCCGACGCGCGTCGTTAATGGGCCGACAGATCGCCATAAATCCCCCTTGGGATCGTTGCATGTGCCCGCTCGGTCGGGTGGTACGAGATGTCTGCCACCGGGCTCGCGGCTGTCGCTCGGTCGGCTGCTGGGCCACCAAACGCACGCCTGGCGCACGGCGAATCGCGCCAGCCCGCACTAGCTGGACTGCGCGGGCCTGTCACTGCCTCGGATGTCAGCCACCGCGCGGGCTGGGCTGGAATATTCGTCCTCGGCACGCCAATCATGCTGCCAGGCCGATCTTCATCGGATCCAGCGCCACTGCTGCCACCAGAATCGCCCTCGGATATTGTGCACGTTTTGTCCACATCGCGCCAACTCAGGACGGCGGGGATATTTTTTATTAAAAAATAACCGCCACGAATACAAACAACAACAGTACATATAACATCACAGCCGCAAACTGATACATTTTAGCACAACAAAAATATTACTTGCCCACACTTATAACATTCTGTCTCACAAAATAGTTGGACACGCATTTAAATGTTTAGTCTCACACGAAAGCGACAAATAAAACATGAAAAAATTGTCTACAAATATAGTACGACATGCTAATTGAACTCTGTCCCAGTGCCTTCCATTGATTATTAATACTCCATCTTTGTGCCGGTTCCTACATAATAAATTGTAAACAACTCATCAAACAATTGTAAAGAGAGAAACAAAAAATAATTAAAAAAATGTAAAACTTACTTTTCATTCTCAGGGCACGTTTGCCGTCTATGGCCCTCTCTCTTACAAATGCCACAAAGAGGACCGGGTTTTCTCTCAGAAAATGATTTTGGTCTTCCATTTTTTGTAACATTTGGATATTTTTTGCCCGCCCTGTCGTGCTCTGTTTAGGGGCGCCCTTCGTGGAAAGTTTCACGGGATCACCTATGACATCAACATGTTGTTCCGGCTCACGTGGCTCCTCATGCACATTTCTTCTACTACCAACAGCATCATCATCTGGGACCTTTTTCTTCGCTATTATATTCTGCAGACACTGCATTAACTCATCAAAGACGAATGGATCATTTGAAGCAACATGGAAAGCTTACATACATTATCTTGAGTTGACTATAGCGAGCACACTGCTCTGCCCCTGTCCAACCCCAGCCAAACATGTCAGTCTTCTACTGTGCAGGCAGCCCACCTCTCGCAACTTTCGACATCCTCTTAAGGATGCAACACTTAGGTATTTTAGATATTTTCAGATGAACCAACACATACATAATGTGTTTGCAAGGCAACCCTTTCTGAAGCATTCGTCCACAACTGCAGTCTATCGTATTCTTAGAGTTTTCATCTCGATAATTCACGCTGAACTGAAATTTGCGGTTATTTCTCCATGTCACGATGAAGGTGTGGCAGTCAACTCCTACTAGCGTCTCAAAAATCTCAAGCTCTCCCATCTTCTTCAGATCTTGTTGAAGAATATAAAAATTGGCATGAGTGAATACTTCGCCAACATGCTTCTCAATGTCCTTATATTCTGTGACTGATGGTGGCAATGACTGATTTGAAACACAGTCATCATGCGCCTTGTTCTCATGTAGTCGAACTATGTAATTCTCATAATGCACAACTAGATCAACAATAGTCATACCGCCGTCCAAGTGAAGGTGAAGACAAGAGTTAAGGCTTTCACTCCTCTGATTACTGCGCATACCCAGAAAAAACCATTTGACAGATATGACGCTGTCCACAGACTCCTCTTCCTGTACATCCTACACAGCAACTCTTCTGTTTTATCAGTCTTCCATTTACGGACAAAAGTGTGCCATCTCGCCTCAAAGTTGGCCGGAGAGGTGGAGTAGTACAAGAGTGCCCTGAACTCATTTAGCGATTTGTAGTTAAGGTGCTTCTGCATATTTTTTTCCACGTGCCATGAGCAGAGAGACGGTGCAACACATCAACCAAAACCAACTGAATAGCTTGTATCATTGCAGCGTCTCCATCTGTAATGACTGACCTTGGCTTCTTCTGACAATTGGCCTTCAGGAATGTCTGGAGCAGCCACACGTACGTCGCTTCGGTCTCGTCGGACACAATGGCACAACCAAACACTGTGGTGCAATGGTGATTATTTACACCAACAAAGGGTATGAACGGCATACCATATCTGTTCATCTTATACGTGCTGTCAAACACAGTCACATCTCCATACAACTGATAGTCCCGCCACGACTGTGCATCGCACTAGAACATGCTCTTCAAACGGCCCTCCTTATCGAGCACGTACTCAAAGAAAAAGTCTGGATCCTTCTAATTTCTGCTCCTCATAATCACGATTGTCGTGTTAGCATCACCCTTTGCAATCAACTTCATTTTTTCTCGGCAACATAGGTTGTAGACGTCTCGTCTCAGAAACCCACACTTGTCATACGAGCCATACCTGCTAATGAAGTTGTCGACGATGATATGCTTTCTGATCCCAGCTCCTTCCATCGCCAAGATCTCAGCTATCTGGTGATCTCCCATCACTCGATGTGACTGCAGAAATACCACCTCATCTGCTCTAGCCAACAAATGGTTGTGATCATCCATAAAAGCTGCCACGAACCAAACTCCACGTCCTTTGTCCAACTTCACGACTAAATGTGCGCCATACTCGCAACGAGTCTCAGGTCTTAGCTCATGGGTACGGCCCTCCGGGTTTAAAAATTTACAGAGACGTTTTCCTGCCCTCGAGCAAACGTACCGCCTATACCGAATAGTGGTTGAAAGACCTTTTCCTTGTTTCACCTCATCTTTTCTGATACTGAATCCATGGTCTTCGGCGTAGTTATTATAGAACATGTAAGCCTCCCATTGTGATGCAAATGTCATACCCATAACCTTCAATTGTGTCTCCAGCGCACGTTGCTGGATTTCAGCCTCCTCAATGTCCATATTAGCTCCATCCTCATGCTCATAGCCATCATCACCACTCCAACCATCGAAGTTAGCCTACAATATTCCACATAAGCAAGTGTAAGTTGTCATTAACAAGTTTTTATTATTGTATGACATCTTAAAGTTTGGACCGAACCTGGCTTATGTTATCCACGAAAGATTCAACACCATGATTTTCCTTGTTCTGGACGTCAATATCCTCCTGCACATAAAAAAATCATATGCACATGTAAGTACCCATATGGTTCTTCGTCTGACGAAATGAATGTACACGTCACTTACATTTTCAGTACAAGCACCCTCCTCCTTCTTTTGAAAATCCCCCTCAGGTAAATTATCGTACGACGAATAGGATTCATTGTCGCTGCTATCATCATCATTTTTACTTTCATTACCATTCGTACGATCAACACTATCGCTACCATCCCACTCACTCGTCTCCAAGAACAGATCCATAAATCCAGTTTCTTTATCCATTGAATGACCTCACTACCAACACTGCAACATTATAAATAAAAATTGATCTATCAATTTTAAATCAAATTAAATGTACTATGTTCATACCGATGAGTACTTCATATCTAAAAAGTGATTGCAGATAATTATTTACATGTACAATTTTTTTGACAAACTAGACGGCTTACATGGCAGGTACGTGCACTTCGGCCGGCCTGGCCTGGCTGCGGACGGCGAGGACGTTCCCGGAGAGGTTGATCATGAAGTTGCGGGTGGCGACGGCGTCCACGTAGGCCACGTCACCGCGACGACCTGCACAGAAGCCAGATCACGTATGGCGGGCAACTCCAACAACGTCCACGGCGGCCAGATCCTGGGTGAAGACGGGGAGAACGGTCGGCGATCGGCGGGGAAAGGCGGCGATCGGCCGGACAGGGAGACATTGGAATTGGCAGCGTGATCACGGCTAGATCGGCGGGGAAAGGCGGCGATTGGCGGGTAAGGGCGGCGATCGGCGGGGCGGGGCGACGTTGAAATGGGCCGCGTGATCAACGCAGGTCGTGGGTCTTTTTTTCGCGCGACGGGAGGGGGTAGATGCGAGCCGGCCGTATCGGCTCGAGCCGTGCGCTCGGCTCTACCTGTATGAGCACGCCGCATACGGCACGGGATACGTTAAGCACCGTATGCTCAAAATGCCCTTATACGTTAAGGGGGGGGGGTGTGCCGAAGCAGACCTCTTGACTGATAACCCATGAGCCCAGCTACCAGACAAATAATACACAGTCTCATCTACTCCCAAATAAATACCGCTAAAGAAAATCTACTCCCAAATAAATAGTAGATTAAAAAGGCAAATAAATTGAAAAGACCTGATTTGTTTTAGCACAGAAGATGCTCGAGTGTGGTAAGAGCGTGCCAAATTTCATGGTGAAATGACACGCGATGAGCTCTAGAAAAAAGAAATAAAATCGGTACTCATTTCACCACGAAAATCCTAGCAAAAAAATAAGTTTTTTTAGTTTACTATTCATGGCGGGTGTACATTAGACATGCACGCTCAAGCATGATCATCAAAGGGCGCTTCCAATTGTTCTCCCTAATTGTCCAAAAAGTGTCCGAGTTAAGAAATGAGGAAGCAATAACCACTAGGCACCATGGTAATTCTTTCCCATTTGTCCATCTTGCCCTTTTTGGCAATCTAGAGCTGCCAATAACCCATGAGCCCAGCTACCAGACAAATAGAACACAGGCTCATCTACTCCCAAATAAATACCCCTAAAGATAATCTACTCCCAAATAAATAGTAGATTAAAAAAGAAAATAAATTGAAAATACATGATTTGTTTTAGCACAGAAGATGCTCGAGTGTGGTAAGAGCATGCCAAATTTCATGGTGAAATGACACGCGATGAGCTCTAGACAAAAAGAAATAAAATCGATACTCATTTCACCACGAAAATCCTAGCAAAAAAACAGTTTTTTTAGTTTACTATTGAAAGTGCTAGTTATCAACTAGAGGGGGGGTGAATAGGCGATTTTAATGAATGTCTTCAAAACACGGATGTTTCAAAGACAAACAACAGAAATGACCTAATTGACATGCAGCGGAAGATGAACTACAACAAGCAAACCATAGTTTATTATGCAATAACGTGAAAGTACAAGACTAATAGCGGCTTGGTAGTAGGATCAGGATGGAAGATAGTATGAAGCCAATCAACAAAAGTAGTCAAGCAATGAAGTCAAACAGGTATGACAAATAAGCAATGACTTCACGAAGACAAACTCAAGGTAAAGGAGGGAAGGGATAGAACCAGTCACTTGTTGAAGACACAGGATTTGTTGGACCAGTTCGATTCTTTGTGACAATCAGTACATCTGGTTAGGGAGGCTGAGATTCAACTCAGAAGACCGCGTCTTCACCTTATTCCCCTTGATCTAAGGACACACAGTCCTCGCCCAATCACTCAGGTAAGTCTTCCAGGTAGACTTCCGAACCTTCACAGACGACTTTCGCCGGCAATCCACAATGACTCTTGGATGCTCAGAACGCGACGCCTAACCGGCTGGAGGATTCACAGTCCTCAAGTGTAATAAGTCTTCAGGTCACACAGACAGGAAAACTTCAGTGATGCCTAACACTCTTTAGCTCTGGGTGTTTTGGCTTTGTCCTCGCAAGGATTTCTTTCTCTCAAAGGCTTCGAGGTGGGTTGCTCTCAAACGACAAAAGTCGTGCACTAACTCTGAGCAGCCGCCAATTTATGGTGTAGGGGGTGGGCTATTTTAGCCACTAGGCAACCCGACCTGATATGTCCGACATGACCCTGGGTCACTAAGGAACTGACACGTGTTCCAATGGTCAGATTTCAAACACACACGGCAACTTTACTTGGGCTACAAGCAAAGCTGACTCATCCAGCTCTGGATAAGTTTTTTGCTCTCATTGTCTTATTTCGAAGACATAGGATTTGGGTTGAGCATCACTTCAGTCATTCTGACTATGATCACTTGGACCCCACTTAACAGTACGGTGGTTCCTACGACTCAACAAAGAAGAAAAGGAAACAACGAGACAACACAGTCTTCGCGCTCCATAGTCTTCAATCAATGTCTTCTCATGTCATAGTCTTCAATGTGAATATCTTCACATACCACCATTGTCGCCAATGTCTTCATACATTTTTAGGGTCATCTCCGGTAGGTAAACCGAATCAATGAGGGACACTACCTGCGTTATCCTGCAATTCTCACAAACGCATTAGTCCTCAACCATATTTGTCGTCAATACTCCAAAACCAACTAGGGGTGGCACTAGATGCACTTACAATCTCCCTTTTTGGTGATTGATGACAAACTGGTTGAAGTTTTCAACGGGGATAAAATATGTGAAATTATAAAGGATAGGGAATTGTCTTCATAAGTGGCAAAGGCTCCCCCTGAAGATGTGCATATAAGTAGTTTGCTTTTGTGAGGCAAATGCACATGGCAGGTTGTACTTGTGGAGATCCTCTTCAACTTATGAAGATAATTCATCATGCATGAAATGATATAGCTAAGAGAATGACATGCATAATGAAAAATGGACGTCTGCAGAATGATCTAAGTGCGAAAGTTATCGTCGCACATGCGGAATTTATCATCGCACCAGAGTAAAGCAAATAAGTAGCGCATTTAACCATCGAGTTTAAGTGTTACAACTCAAAGAACCAAATGTATCAAAAGCGAGAGTTGTAAACACTAGGCAAAATATAATGCAACCGCCCTTATGAACCCGCTTGAAGACTATCAACTCATATGCTTCTCCCCCTTTTGTCAGTAAGGACCAAAAAGGTTTGAAGACATAGAGCATCTACTCGTCCTCTTCGGAAGTAGATGATGCAGCAGGTTGTCGTTGTTGGTTGGCGGTCTTGACGAGCTTGGCGCAGTGTCGATTCGTGCAGAAGTTGGGGGCGGTGAAGTAGCATCGGCTTCATCATCGATCACTCTGGCATTGACCGTTGTCGCGGAGGAAGAATAGTCAGAGTCTTCAAGAGATGGAGTTCGCCGTAGGACTGCATTCCGTGGAGGAGTGGAGTCAAACTTGAAACGTTCAGTGAATCCATCGTCTTGAAGATCAGCTTCAGCACTGAGCAGGGTCAAACTCTTCCATGATCGCCGACAAGTCTCGTGACTGACAAAAGTGTTCTTGGTGGCAAGGTTGCGAATGCGATTGACGTCCACCAAAAGGCTTTGCATTTGATGCTTGAGCCAGGAGTGATGCCTATCTTGTTTTTGATGCAGCGCCACAAGAAGTTCTCGATCATTGAGGACTCGAGAACGCTTCCGAGGCCTTTGGCCAATTGTGCTCTCAGTGGCTTCAGTCCGTGCATGATGAGGCAGACGTGTGTGCCCAGCCAGGGGATAGACACGAGATACCGCTTGGACGCCTTCCATGGGTTGAGAGAAGTTGTGGTGATATGCGTTCTGAAGACTTAGTGGCGTTTTGGCAGGCTCAGGGTATATGGCTTCAACAGACATATCAACCTCTGGTAGAAAGATCAGATGATTGCGGCGGAGGGTTGATAGTTGATAGCAGAGTGCATCTTGATGAGGCGCATGACCCATGGAGCATAGAACTTCAGACCAAACAGATCAGATCCAGACGCAGCCAATTGCCTGATGAAGAAATCTTGCGTGTTGAAGCTGATGCCATTGAGGATGTAGAAGACCAATGTCTTCATTGCTCCTTCAAGCTTTGCGGATGATGAATGCCCTTTGATTGGCCATAGAGTTCGCCTGATGATGTGATATATGGTGCGAGGCAGGTACTCAAGGTCATCAACAAAGAAGTGCTGAGGGTATTCAGCGTCGTGTGGCAGTGGCTTCATCATGCTCGAGATCCGACTCATGTCGGGTTACGGCTTATGAAATATGCTCTCAAGGCATCATGGTGGAGTTGACATCCAGGTTCAAACAGCTCTCCGGGAGTGGGTAGGCATGTGAGCTCAATCATGTCAAGAGCTTTGGCTTCATGATGAACATTTCCTGTCATCCACTCGAGAACCCATGTCTTCGTATCTCTGTTGTAGCCGCGGATGTGGAGGGTAGCATAGAATTGAAGCACTAATTCTTCATTCCAGTGTTCTTTGTCTGTGACGAAACCAAACAGACCTGCATCATGAAAGCAGTCAAGTGCTTCTTCTAAGCAAGGCAGTCCGGCAATGGCTTCGGTGTCAAGGCGCATATGAGGGAAAATGCGGCCTTGGTCATACGGAACACAAGAGTAATAGCTTCTTTGCTGGTAGCTCCAGAACCGGTCAGATGAGATCCTTGGCCTTGTGTAGGGGTTCTTTGCACTGTCAAAGAAAGTATTGTGGGCTTTGAAGCCATTTGCATTGAAAGAACCCGTTGAGGTGGCAGTGCCTGGAAACCTTGGCAATCTTTGCTTCGGCTTCTAGACCTGAGGCCTATACTCAACATGATAGTCAAACTGAGGACCAGAGGCATGAGGCGGAGGGACCAGAACAGGCCATCTTACTGTGACTAGCTCGCCATAGTTGTATGCTTGCTCGATTGTGTAGGGCCTTGGTGGCGGAACTGGAGGCGATGGCGATGGCGAGGCTTGAGCTCTTGGCGAGATGCTTGGGAGCACTAGCCTCATTGGCTTGTGCACATTTCCTTGATGGCTTCAGAGGCAGTTGGGACAGGCTCCACATTGGCTTCGGCCATGACCACGTCATTGGCTTCATTGGTGTTGGAGGTGGCAGCCTCAATGTTTTCAACCTCCACTTGAGGAGCTGGAGGGTCGGGCACTGGCACGTTGATATCGGGGATCACTTCTTCTGTTACTGGGGGTGTAGGGACACGTTCTTCTTCTTCTTCTTGGGTGTCCTCTGCTGATGCAGCCGGATTGTCTTCAGCAGCTTTAGCTTCGCACTTCGAGAGGCGTTCTGTTGGAGTGGCTTCTGAAAACACTTGACGTGCAACAGGTTGGTGGTGCACTTCTCCTTCTAGAACGCTCGAGAGAGGTACTTGAGGCCTTTGACCTTTGCGAAGCCTGCGAAATGCTAGCGACGCCTTTGGAGATGGGGTTGCCTGGGCCTCAAAGTCTTCCTCTTCTTCTTGTTGTTGCTGTTGGGGAGTGACTAGATGTTGGGGAGTGACTTGATGTTGGGGAGTACTGGGGGAGTCTTGTTGTTGCGGGCGATCAGCCCATGAAGCATCCTGTGCAATTGGTGTCACAGGTCGACCAATGCTGATGAGTTCGTTGTTCGTACGAACAGGCGATGATACCACATTGTATTCAATTTGAGGAAGAACTTCATCATCTTCAACATTGTCATGGTGATCAATGTCTTCAGCTGCTGGAATCTCCTCAGCTTCAGGAGCCTCTGTGGAAGCAGGCTCATGAACAGTCATGCGAAGTTCTTGGGTTGCAGACGCGGGACGAACCACAGAAATGGGTTCAACAATCAAGGGCTCTGTGGGAGCAGCCCGATTCTTCTTGGTCTTTAGCTTCTTGTTGGAGGGAGCAGCATCAGAGGCGTCAGGATTTTTCCTTTTCGGCTTCAGCCTCTGCAGCCCTCGTCTTCTTTTTGTTCAAGCGGTTGGCCGGGCCTTTGACTTCGAGCCACCATGCTGCTTGGGAAGACTATGCAGGGGCTCTTCCTGCCTTGAAGGTGCAGCTTGGTCAGTTGAAGACTTCTTTTTCTTTGCAGCCATCCCGTCGATGCCAGGACGGCCAAAAGCCTTGCGCTTCTCAGCCTCATTGTAGGAAAGCACGCACTTGTCAGCCGGAGCCTTCATGCGCTCACGAGAGCCTCTGGCTTCTTCACGCTTCTTGACAAAGGTTTCTTTGAGGTCGTGCAGCATGACCTTGAAGTTTTTAACGTCTTGCACACTAAGTGCAGCCATGTGCTTCTTGAACTGAGCCTTTTCATAGTCAATCTTGTGCTTCGGTTCAACAATTCGCTGAGCTAGAGCTAGCTTAGAAGCAATGGCGCCGTTGAAAGAGACGCTGAGGCCAATTGGAAGTTGCAGATCTTCAAAGCTAATGTTTGGTGTGTCAAACCACTCATCAATGAAGTGATGGATGATTCCCATATCAAAGAGAGGCAAGTTGTTGAAGATTTCTGCTTCTTCTTTGCTCTTGATAAGCTGCTCAAGAGCATCATCTGCAAGATCGTCATCACTTGACAGATCAATGTGCTCTTCACGCAGAATTGCACCAGGAGTCAGTGTCAGTTCAGTATTCTTGACACTTTTCTTTCTCTTCTCCGTCTTCTTGGAGATGCGGATTGATCCTCGGTACCGCACCGGCTTCAGGAGGTGCGATGGCGATGGCTTCTGCGTGAAGCTTTTGGAGGAGCAGCTGACTTTGGAGCCTTGACTTTCTTAAGCTTCTGCGGCTTTGGAGCAGGAGCAGGAGCTGGAGCTGGGGCTTCATCTGAATCAGCCTCGTCATCAGAGTGATCCACTTTGGCACCTTGGACCAGGATGTAGGTGATGAGACCATCAAGGTTTGAAAAGGGACCGATGACATTGGATTCAGCTTCGCGTGAGCCGTCAGCACGGGGAGCAGAGAGACCAGGGTTGAAGTCTAATCCCAATGACTTCTTGTTTTCCTTTGCAGAAGCCTTTGCATGCTGGAAGTTTTGCTTGAAGAGATTGTCATCGCGACACCAGAGCAAAGACGTCGGGTCGGCATTTTCAGGCTGAGGTCCACGGACCATGCAAGGATAGAAACCTTGTGCAATAGCTTCAGCCATGCTCTTGGGAGGGAGGCCTCGAAACAGAATATCACCCCAAGGGCTTCTGATGGCATTCTTCTCGGCATGTTCCTCTGTGACAAAATTGTACTTGAACCACTGTTCAGCCCGATAGCGTCGAATCCATTGGATTCGCGTCTTGCGCTGATTATAAGTCTCTTCAGGATCTGTCTTGTACAACTCTGCGAGGTCATCAGGCAGATCTTTTGAGGTTCCCTCACGATGTTGTCTGTCGCCCTTCCTGACTGATTTATCTGTAGCCATGAGCTTCAAACTGAATGGCTTCATGTTCAAAGGCTTCAAAGGCGTGCGTTTGCTTGACAGACAGGAACTGGCTTCGGGAGAGTTAGTTTGATGATGTAAGAATTCTGCAAACGAATGCAGACTATGAGAACCAAGGGATTCTCCCACGGACATGTACCTATGACAGCATTAGAGATGCGAGGGAAGGGGAAGAGGTCATATGCATTCTCAGAAGATTTTGAAGATAAATTGGTTTGAAGACATTGACCTCATGATGCGAAGACATTCACTTATACGCTGAGAGTTGGTTCCAGATTTGTACGAATCCATGAATAAGTACAAGTGAGGAATCTAACTAGTTGTGAAGCTTAAGTGAATATACTAGGCAAGACGAGATGCGCATGTAATAGATCTAACTTTGTATGGGCAGAAACCATTTTTGGCAAGTAGGATGAATCTTGAAGATCAAAAAGATGGTAAAAATAGAGTTATATTTACCGCTTCGAAGAACTGCTAGACGGGAGGAAAGGAGGCCAAGTAGTTCAGTCCACCGTGCCCTAACTTGGCGACGGAGGACACCTACGGCGGCGGCGGAGATGAAGATGTTCGCGGCCGGCGTGAGGACGGCGTCGGAGAGGTCGCGGCAGCTAAGCGCTTCGTCGTCGGCGTCGTCGAGAGCTAAGCGGTGGCGCTTAGGGTTTTGACGAGGTGGAGAGGTGGAAGAAGATTTTCTTTACCGCAGGGGACAGGTATTTATAACGAGGCGTGCGGCGCATAAGAATTACGCAGTGCTCGGGCGGTTCACATCTCAGGGGCACATGGCACGCATGCAACATACTGTGAGTTATCCCACGTTCCCACGCTCGCCCGGTTTGTCGGGTGGTCGTTCCGGCTTCTCCGGAGTTCAACAGTAATGATGAATCATTTAAAACAGACTTAAAGTTTGTCTCTGTGTCTTCTGCTGACAAGGACACAGAGAAGACATTCGACAGTTGCAATAGAATGCATATGATTTGGACAGATATAGTTTGAGATAGAAAGCATAGAGAGATTAGGGTCCGATCACATTCACTTAGTTCAAAAGATTCAACTTGAAGACATAGCTATAAGTGAATGTTGTAGAGGACAGAAATATATATGTATATCAGACAGAAACCAAATCAACATAGTGAAGAATATCATGAAAATAGGTTGAAGTTGAGGACAAATCAAATGCGAAGATATTGCAGAAATAACGCCATGAGTGAAACACTTCAAACAAGGAAATTTTGTGATGGCCATACCCACCGTATAGGAAGTATTAGACCCAGACACGGCGCACAATTATCGTGGCGCTCCGAAGTCAAATTCCACGTTAATGTATTCACACTTAGTACGTAAGTCTTCATTGATTGAAGATATACATTACTTCGTGTGTTGCACATCTAAGTCATCAACATGCATAAGTGTTAGGATGTGTGCTTGATCACAGGACATTTGAGGATTCCAAGATATTTAGCTCACACTGTAATTTGCAAAACCTTTTCTCATCCAAGGGCTTTGTAAAGATATCTCGCCAGTTGCTCTTCAAAGGTTGACGTGAATGATGTCAATATCTTTCTTCATGACATGATCCACGAGAAAATGATGACGAATTTCAATGTGCTTTGTCTTTGAGTGCCGGACTCGATTCTTGGCAATCTTGATGGCACTTTCGTTGTCGCAGAAAAGAGGTACTTGTGTCGATTGATGCCATAGTCCTTGAGAGTTTGCTTCATCCATAGAAGCCGAGCACAGCAAGATCCAAAGCAGCAATGTATTCAGATTCTGCAGCTTGAGAGTGACACATAGTTACGCTTCTTTGAAGACCAACAGACGAGTGATCGTCCCGTAAAGTGACATGTGCCTCGATGTAGACTTGCAATCCACCTTGTCACCAGATAATCAAGCATCCGAAAATCCAACCAAATCAAATTTTGAGCCCTTTGGATACCATAATCCGAGTGTTCGGTGTGAGCCAAATATCGAAGAATTTGCTTCACGCCTAAGTGATGTGATTCCTTTGGTGCCACTTGGAATCAAGCACACATGCAAACACTAAGCATAATATCCGCCTAGATGCACATAGGTAAAGTAAGGAACCAATCATGGAGCGGTATACCTTTTGATCAAACTCTTTACCATTGTCGTCGGGACCCAGGTGGTGTTTGGCTGGCATTGGCGTCGTGTATCCTTTGCATTCTTGCATTCCAAACTTCTTCAGACAATCTTGGAGGTATTTTTCTTGAGATATAAATATGCCATTTCTTTGTCGATTTAATTTGAAGACCAAGGAAGAACTTGAGCTCTCCCATCATGGACATCTGATATTGCTCTTGCATCATGTATCCAAACTCATTACTACACTTCTGGTTGGTGCAGCCGAAGATAGTGTCATCCACATATATTTGGCATACAAACAGTTCACCATCATATGTCTTCGTGAAGAGTGTGGGATCAAGGGATCCAGGTTTGAAGCCTTTGCTCTTCAGGAAGTCTTTGATTGTATCATACCGAGCACGAGGAGCTTGTTTGAGGCCATACGATTGCTTTATTTAGCTTGTACACCATATCGGGATGTTTTGGATCTTCAAAGCCGGTGGTTGAGCGACATATACTTCTTCTTCAATCTTGCCGTTGAGAAATGCACTCTTCACATCCATTTGATAGAGCAAGATGTTGTGGTGGTTAGCATAGGCTAGTAGTATGCGAATAGATTCAAGCCTAGCTACGAGGAGCAAATGTTTCATCAAAGTCAATTCCTTCAACTTGAGTATATCCTTGAGCCACAAGCCGTGCTTTGTTTCTGACGACTTGACCATGCTCATCTTGCTTGTTTCGATATATCCATTTGGTGCCAATAATGTTATGCTTGCGAGGGTCAGGACGCTTGACAAGTTCCCAAACATTATTCAGCTTGAATTGATGAAGTTCTTCTTGCATAGCTTGAATCCATTCTGGTTCCATAAAAGCTTCAGCAACTTTCTTGGGTTCTGATATTGACACAAATGAAAAGTGCCCACAGAAATTTGCTAGCTGTGTTGCTCTTGAGTGAGTAAGCGGACCAGGTGCATTGATGCTATCGATTATCTTCTCAATCTGTACTTCATTTGCAACTCGAGGATGAACTGGACGAAGACTTTGCTCATGCCGATCATTGTCTTCATTGGGAGGATTGTCTTCAGCTGAGCATTGTCTTCGTGTTGGTTAGGTGCGTAAATGATAAGTTCCTCTTGGTGTGCTTCATTTGGCATGATTTCACCGGTTCCCATCGACTTGATAGATTCATTTGGGTGGAGCTTCGTCTAGTGTGCTTGGCAGGAACTCTCTTTGTGAACCATTGGTTTCATCAAATCGCACGTCTACAGTTTCGACGATTTTGTAGAGATAGAGATTGAAGACTCTGTAAGAGTGTGAGTCCTTTCCGTAACCGAGCATGAAGCCTTCGTGAGCTTTGGGTTCAAATTTTGACTTGTGATGGGGATCCTTGATCCAGCACTTAGCCCCAAATACTCAAGTAGGCGACACTTGGCTTCTTGCCAAGAAGGAGCTCATAGGATGTTTTGTTCGTAAGCTTATGGATATAAACATGGTTGATGACGTGACAAGTCAGTATCAATGGCTTCAGGCTAGAACTTTCTTGGTGTCTTGTACTCGTCGAGCATCGTTCGAGCCATCTCAATGAGGGTTCTGTTCTTGCGCTCCACGATGCCATTTTGCTGAGGTGTGTATGGATCAGAGAACTCATGAGTGATTCCCATGGTATCCGAGATAAAGATCAAATGCGGTGTTCTTGAATTCAAAGATTATCACTTCTGATATGCTTGATCTTGACGCCATAATTGTTCATTTCTCGATTGGCGAATCGTCTGAAGACATCTTGCACTTCAGTCTTGTAGAGAATTATGTGCACCCATGTGTATCTTGAGTAGTCATCAACAATGACGAAGCCATAGAGACAAGCAGTTGTTGTGAGGGTAGAGTAATGAGTAGGGCTAAACAGATCCATGTGTAACAGCTCGAAGGGTTGAGATGTCGTCATGATGGTCTTTGAGGGGTGCTTTGCCCTAGTCATCTTTCCAGCTTCGCAGGCACCACACAAATGATCCTTCTTGAACTTGACACCTTCGATGCCTATGACATGCTTCTTCTTGGCGAGTGCGTGTAAGTTTCTCATGCCAAGATGCCCCACCTCCGATGCCGAGCCAAGATTCGAAGCTTTTAGCGAGAAGACATATGGCAAGTCAGGACCTGCTGAGAAATCTACCATGTATAGATCATCTTTCCTATACCCTTCAAAGACTAGTGACTTGTCAGATTCCATTAGTACAAGGCAACAATATTTTCCGAATATCACAATCATGTTCAAGTCACAAAGCATTGAGACAGACATCAAGTTGAAACCAAGGGATTCAACAAGCATCACTTTATCCATGTGTTGATCCTTTGAGATTGCAACTCTACCTAGACCCAATACCTTGCTTTTACCAAAGTGTCAAGAATGTGATATGACTCTTGTCGATGGACGTAAGGTTGAGTCCATGAGAAGACTTCGATCACCAGTCATATGATTAGTGCATCCACTGTCCATAATCCATTCTGAAGCATGAGGTGTCATACCCTACAGTACAGTTAGGGGATAGGCTTCACCAAGAGCATTGTGAAGCATAAACATTTGACAGGCAAGTGGATTATTGAAGCTTAAATCAATATTAGAACTGATAGGATGAATGGCAAATGATTCAGGAACAAAATACATAGTGAGACCATTTGGGCATTTGATCTTGTGCCCTACAAGATGTTTTAGGTCCCCAACAATAGCATCAGAAGCCTTTGATTTTCGGCTGGAGACCCTTTCCTGCAAAAGAGAGTTAATTCTTCTTAACCACCCACATCTTCGTGGGTGGCTTAGAAGCAATGAGTCTAAGTGCAGCATCTGAGAATTTCGCTTTGGAGCCCTAGCAAATAGCCTTGCAGGAGATGAATGATACTCATATGAATAAGCGTAAAGTTCTTAGATCTATGAACATAGCGGTTTGAAGACACACGCTCATATTCATAAATTTGAGTACGGTTTCCCCGCAAAACATTGGCGTTAGGGTGACTCGGTGAGTGCTCGGTGCAGAGTGAAGCCTTTGGACCATATGAAGCCTTAGGTCTGGGTTTGTCTTCTTCCTGTGTGGTGTCATGATGACATTCACGGGAAGATTCTCAAGACAACTTTTGGGAACCCAGATCTTCTTCATAGGTGGTCCATTCCTGCGATTAGTACCAATATACCGCAAACACTTCACCATTCTCGATTCTTGAACAGCTTATAGTTTGCATCAAAGGATTCATCAATGATAATAGGGTTAGCACAGTAAAGCCGGATAAGGTGGATGGATCCATCAAGGTCCCTTTGCAAAGAACCCATGTGGTTTTGGGATACCGCTTTCGGGCTTCCAAAGAGGAACCATCAACATTCATTTTCCCCTCGAACCCAACACCCTCTTTCCTAGGGTTTTGGTTCGTAATCTGCTTTTGATGACATCGCAAAGTGTCTCGATGCCCTTCGCACTTTTATACATCCTGTTTCAAGCAATGTCTTCAACCTAGCATTTTCATCAGCAATAGCGGTGGTATCCTCCGCAGAGGGTTAGTTACCACATTACTAGTTGAAGACAATGCAACAAGAGCAGCAGCTTGAACATTCAAAGCAGAGGTAGCTATATCATGCTCAAGACATTTTAGACATGGTGGTTCAAATCCATCCTGGCGGAACTGATCATTGGTGAGCGAAGTGACTCATTCTCTTTTGAAGATCTTCATGAGCCGCTCTCAATTTCTCAAGCTCTTGCTTCCTTTGAAGATAATCATAGGATAGCCTTTCATGAGTAGTTGAGAGCGTTTCATGACGACTTTCAAGTTCTTGGTACTTAGCGTGAAGATTTTTAATGTCTTCAACTAAGGACTGTGAACGTGTCATTTCCGCGTCCAGCAGGTCATCGCTTTTGTCTAACAGTTTTTGAGTATGTTCCATAGCTCTTTGTTGTTCGGTTGCAATTTTAGCAAGTGTTTTGTAGCTAGGTTTGGATTCACAATCAGAGTCATCTTCACTTGATGTTTGAAAGTAAGCATCACGTGATTTTACCTTGGCACCACGTGCCATGAAGCGATAGAGTGGGAGCGAGTGCGTCCTTGTCATCGCCTTGACGTTGGTGTAGAAGTCATTGTCTTGATGTTGAAGATGGACTTGGCAACGAGGCTGTGGCTAAAGCCGGACTTGCAACGCCTGGTCGAACTCCTCTTCAGACTCCACCTCCACCTCCTCGAGCGGACTCCTCCTCTGAATCCATTTCCTTGCCAACAAAAGCACGAGCCTTGCCGGATGAGCTCTTCTTATGCGATGAAGACTTTGATGAAGACTTGGAAGAAGACTTTGAAGATTTCTTCTTTTCTTGTCATCGTAATCATATTCCTTGCTCTTCTTCTTCTTCTTCTTCTCATTGTCCCACTTGTGGACACTCGGAGATATAGTGTCCGGTTTTCTTGCACTTGTGATGAGTTCTCTTCTTGTAGTCATGAGTGGAAGCTTCATCATTTCTTGAGCTGGATCGTGAAGACTTTGTGAAGCATTTCTTCCTAGTGAACTTCGGAACTTCTTCACAAGCATAGCAAGTTCCTTTCCAATGTCTTGAGGATCATCGTAACCGCAATGATTCTTCTTCAGATGAGGAAACAACTTTTGCCTTCAAAGCACGAAGTTCGGCCATAGTTGGGACCATAGATATCTCTTTTCTCGGATAGCTGGAACTCATGTGTGTTGAGCCTCTCAAGTATATCGACGGATCGAGTGTCTTGAAGTCAGGGCGTTCTTGTATCATGAGGGCAAGGATGTCAAAGGAGCTGTCAAGTGATCTCAGTAATGTCTTGACGATTTCATGCTTGGTGATCTCAGTGGCGCCGAGAGCATGAAGCTCATTTGTGATGTCAGTGAGGCGATCAAACGTGAGCTGGACATTTTCATTGTCGTTTCTCTTGAAGCGGTTGAAGAGGTTGCGAAGAACACCGATCCTTTGATCTCTCTGGGTTGAGACGCGCCGTTGACCTTGGATAGCCAGTCCCGGACTAGCTTCGGCGTTTCGGAGCACTCACACGACCATACCGTCCTTTCGTCGGATGACCACAGATGATGTTCTTTGTAGTTGAGTCCAGCTTGAATGAACTTCTTGACATCGGCAGGGTGACACCTTCACCAGATTTAGGAACGCCGTTCTTGACGACATACCGTAGGTCGACATCAATGGCTTCAAGATGCATATGCATCTTATTCTTCCGATAAGGGATAGTCGGTTTCATCGAACACGGGCAAGCAGCGGAGACTTTGATTATCCCTGCAATCGACATAGCTAAAACTCCAGGTGGTTAAACCGAATCACACAGAACAAGGGAGTACCTTGCTCTGATACCAATTGAAAGTGCTAGTTATCGACTAGAGGGGGGGTGAATAGGCGATTTTAATGAATGTCTTCAAAACACGGATGTTTCAAAGACAAACAACAGAAATGACCTAATTGACATGCAGCGGAAGATGAACTACAACAAGCAAACCATAGTCTATTATGCAATAACGTGAAAGTACAAGACTAATAGCAGTTTGGTAGTAGGATCAGGATGGAAGATAGTATGAAGCCAATCAACAAAAGTAGTCAAGCAATGAAGTCAAACAGGTATGACAAATAAGAAATGACTTGACGAAGACAAACTCAAGGTAAAGGAGGGAAGGGATAGAACCAGTCACTTGTTGAAGACACGGGATTTGTTGGACCAGCTCCGATTCTTTGTGACAAGCTGTACATCCAGTTAGGGAGGCTGAGATTCAACTCAAGACCGCGTCTTTACCTTATTCCTTGAGCTAAGGACACACAGTCCTCGCCCAATCACTCGTGTAAGTCTTCAAGGTAGACTTCCGAACCTTCACAGACGACGTTCACCGCAATCCACAATGACTCTTGGATGCTCGAGCGCGACGCCTAACCGGGCCGGAGGATTCATAGTCCTCAAGTGTAATAAGTCTTGGTCACATGAGACGGAAAACTTGATGATGCCTAACACTCTTTGGCTCTGGGTGTTTTGGCTTTGTCCTCGCAAGGATTTCTTTCTCTCAAAGGCTTCGAGGTGGGTTGCTCTCAAACGACAAAAGCCGTGCACTAACTCTGAGCAGCCACCAATTTATGGTGTAGGGGGTGGGCTATTTATAGCCACTAGGCAACCCGACCGATATGTCCGAAATGAACAGGTCACTAAGGAACCGACACGTGTTCCAACGGTCGATTTCAAACACACACGGCAACTTTACTTGGGCTACAAGCAAAGTCGACTCATCCATGGATAAGTTTTTTGCTCTCATTGTCTTCGCTCGAAGACATAGGATTTGGGTTGAGCATCACTTCAGTCATTCTGACTATGATCACTTGGACCTCACTTAACAGTACGGTGGTTCCTACGACTCAACAAAGAAGAAAAGGAAACAACGAGACAACACAGTCTTCGCGCTCCATAGTCTTCAATCAATGTCTTCTCATGTCATAGTCTTCAATGTGAATATCTTCACATACCACCATTGTCGTCAATGTCTTCATACATTTTTAGGGGTCATCTCTGGTAGGTAAACCGAATCAATGAGGGACACTACCTGCGTTATCCTGCAATTCTCACAAACGCATTAGTCCCTCAACCATATTTGTCGTCAATACTCCAAAACCAACTAGGGGTGGCACTAGATGCACTTACAACTATTCATGGCGGGTGTACATTAGACATGCACGCTCAAGCATGATCATCAAAACGCCGTCTTCACAGATTGACACAAATTCATCACAAAAATGAGCTACTTTAGACATGCACATAGTGCATACATTACATCACCATCAAAAGTTAGCACTACACCCTAGTCTAGCTGGAAAACTCGTTTGTCCTAAACCCTAGATAAAGGAAAGGGCTTGACGATGGGCGCTGCCAGTGGCGGAGCCAGAAAAAATTGATCGAGGGGGGCGAATGATGGTGAACCGGGTTGGAGAGGGCCAAACCATAGAAAGAGAGACATTTAGCAACAAATAATGACTAATTTTGCACTGTTCACAACCAAATTGTCAACAAATCTTGGATGTTAGGGGGGTCAGGCCCCTGCTGGCACCCCCTTTCTTCGCCACTGGGTGCTGCAATAACCGCAACCATCTCCACGTCGATGACGGCTCATATGATAGTCTTCATGGTAGCTCGAGAGCGGAGCGAGCAATTCTATGACCATCATCACCTTCTTGGCAGGGAAGCCTGTTGGTGACGAGAATGTGAGGGGCCGACATTTGCTAGCTCAGAGAAGGCAACAGCCGCGACCACCATTGCCTTCTCTTGGAGATGCCTTTATAAGAAACAAACAAATACAATTGCACAAGAAAAAGCGTACAACAAATACAGACCAAACAGAAACAAATAAAAATAAAAAAGTGTCTAAAATGATAGCAGTGTATGAAGCACCACTAAATCCAAAAAAAGTGACCGAAGAATCAAAGAGGAAAATGATTGGCATGACTTCCATTCATGGCTGCTTACTATTTTCGCTACAAGACAAGTTTAGGTTCATCAAAACGAGTATGTAGATCCAGATAAAAAAAACGAGTATGTAGATAACTGACATTTTTCCAGAAAAGGGGAAATAAATTAGGAGGAAATGAAAAAATGCGTCTGCCGGGAGTCGAACCCGGGTCTATTGCTTGGAAGGCAATTATCCTAACCGTTGGACTACAGACGCTTTGATGTTCACAACAGTTCGGTGCCTTTTATCAATGGTACAGAAAGGCGTCGCCACGCTCTATTCTTGAGACGTACGAGAAATGAGAGACAAAATGCCACCGTCACCTGCGCAAGCAGGCCCGAAGAGTCGTTACTTCAGACTACAGCCAGTCTGTACCACGATTAATCAGTGGTCATCCTATTTTGGGGGTCCGAAACAGTGGAACAAACCACTCCACTGATCGCTTGATCGATGGCCTGGATAGTTCTGCAATGGGAAGGACTTGCTGGAATCTAGCCTGGATAGTTCGATCCATAAAAAGATTTGCTGAAATGTGACCTTGATGGTTGCTCAGCCATCAACAGCCAGTTTCTACCAAAATGCCAGCATCATCTACAGAAGCAGATACCAGACCAGGCCACCTTACTCCAGATCACACGGATTTTGGGGCAAAACAGTTCCGGCATCCTAGATAGTTCCTCTGCCATAGCCTGGATAGTTTCTTCTGATACAGAAAAGATTGTGCTGAAGTGTTGTCTTGAATGAACAGGAGAAAGTAGTTAGGTAGTGGCTGACAGCCCGCGACGATAAATAGCCCCTAACCAGAGCAGGAATCAGAGATTGGACAGAAAGTCATGGGGCTTTCCACATTATGGCCATAATGTTAAAAGGGAATCTGTACTAATTGCTAACATCTTATGATGAACTAGGAAAAAATCCAATAAGTTGTCTGCACAAAGTTGGTGGACATAATTAGTTGGTACATGCCAAACATCGTTGCGTCTGAAGTCGGAATTTGCTTGAAGGTTCTTCAGATTATGACCAAAACAGGCCAACATATCAACAAGATGACAAGATGGCATTGCTTACTAGCAGGTATTGAAAGTTTCCAGATCATTACCAGATGGATCCAGGGGACCACGAGAAGCGATCAAAGTTTCCAGATCATAGATATGCTGTTGAAAGCAAAGTGCAGGATAAATGCGCAGCAACAGTACCAGTATAAGGGCAGTCGTACGCCGATTTCGGCTCATCAATGCACCGCACAATACGGCAAATAGCAAATAAGCGAAGCAACTCGCCAAATTATCTGAGCAATGCAGAATGATTTTGTTATTACCAATTGAGAATTCTCCTGTCAGCAGAAAATCTGGAACCAGCTGCTTGGCATTGCGGCATGGGAGAAAACTATGGCAAAATAAGCTGGTGCATCAACAAGGTCCCAGCAATCAACAGCAAGTATTGATAATCTTAAGTAAGGCAATTTAAGAAAATTTACCCATGACCAGTTCCAAGTCTTGATTGTCTGAAACTCAAGCCACATGTCCTAAATGCAACATACAAAGTAGTGACAGAACAAGATGATATGCCAAATTCAGAGAGATGCATTATAATTACATACATTTCAAAGAAAGATGGTCAGAATCATGCACAGATAAGTTCACTGATGATAAACTGCAAATTTTAACAGTCTCTATTTGATAGAAAAACTTGCAAGAGACCAGCGACAAACAAGTTGGGGCATGAACAAGAATTCTCTACGACCAAAGTTATTGCTAGTTATTGATTGGCGAATCCACTCAATCATCTCAGCCTTTATTGAGCATGGAGGACACCTACCAACAAGGCAACAACTGTTGAACAGTATTAAGGTATGATCATTCGTGAAGTTTGCATCCCAAGCCAATCATCTTCCACATTGCTAGATTGCCACCATATTGGTTAGATCATGTCATGAGTTTAACAAGTCAATACCCAGCACTGTACTCCGTTAAATGCAGTTGGAAATGTTAGTACCTTGTACAGACGAAAGCAAAAAGAATCTAAGAGTGTCTGGATAAATGATGAAGATGTGCTGAATTTTTGGAGTAACAATATGAACCAAACGGTGCATATATAGGCTACGAAGGTTTAATTAACTGATATAGTCCAGCAAACATGAGGACCTGCAGATGAATTCAGCAACTAGCATGCAGAATATAAATATTGAAGGAATTCACCAGTCACTAAGCAATTTGTCATGCACAGGTCAACAGCAAACTGAACGCATCGACAAAACTTAGTCTACTCAAACAAGGAGAACATCAGAAGTAACAGAAGCGCATCTTGATCAAATTATAGACCAACTCTTCTTATGTACTGCTAAAATGAAAGCATCTATTCCAACAACCAAGCATCTGGATTTGTACAAACTTTGGCAATTAGTTTTACATATTAAGTCAATAAAAGGATGCATGAATTTCACAATAAAGAGTTGTGCTAATTACTTAAATTTGTCTTTTTAACCCACTATGGTATTTTGGCTTTTGATGCATTTCAAAAAAATAAAAGGTGTACTAAAAAATGCATCTACAAGGGAATGATCATATGGTAGGAGCTAGGATCCTACCTGGTCTAGGGCGTAGGTTGTAACGGAAGGGGGATGGTTGACGGAGATGTGATCGCGGCTGCCGGCGGCAGGGCGCCGTGGCGCGATGAAGAAGAGGCGGCGGCGGCGCAAGAGGCGGCTAGGGTTAGGTCTCCCGGCTCCCTTCGGGAAGCCGAGCAAATAATGATTGCTTCTTGCTTCATTAGATTGATACATCTCCTCTCCTTATATAAAGAGGTTTACTTGACTCCTAAGCAAACGATCCTAATAACGATAAGATAATTGGGCTAAGCCCCTAATAATGATAAGATAACTTGGGCCACAACCCACTGGGCTAAACCCCTAATATGCCGGTCATAACATCATACCACATAATTTGGAAAAACAACAACAGCTCAAGATTTAGGGAGAAGACCTGATGAGCTTATCGCACTAATTACTACCATCGTAACAGTGGTCACCGGTACAGGGAAAACACCTAATGTAATTACTTCATCGTACAAGTGTTCCTTTGTATAAGAACTAAACCACACAGTAGATATGCATGCTACCTCAAGACCTTCTCCACCGTATACTTCTCCAGTTTCACCTTCCTATTTCTTCTTCTGAGGTCTTCGGCATTGTCATCGTCAACTTCATCAACAAGAATGATTTCAGGTTCATCGCCATCTTCAACGTCATCGTCAACATTGCCAGAAGACTCTAGTTCAGCCTCATCATCCCCATCGTCCACCCTCCCATATTCCTCATCAATATACTCGTCATCCAACTGTTGAGATCGCATAGCATGGAACTCTGGTGGAGGAGGGCAATCTTCAGTAATCGCCTCATCTCTTTTCATCACAAGGTGTCTAATGATTCTTTCATCCTTATCTAGCAGAGTCTTGAACTCGTTTATGGATTGTGCCTGTATCTCAAAGTTCATTAGGATGTAGTTGGCATGTGTTGCTTTCTTTATCTTGTAAGCAAGTCTGCGCAGTCCCCAGTTGTTCACCCTCCAAATCCTTCCTTTCTTCTCTCTGATAAAGTCTACAATAGAATGAAGAACATAGTTTATAGCATACCTTACAGCAGCAGAATCCTCGATAGAACTGAAATACCCCAAATAGTATGTTTTAGGCGATTAAAGTTAGCAAATCAGCCAGACAGGAGTATTCTTTAGCAGGTCATGGCTCCAGGGGAGTGTCAAACCCTTGCCGCCATAACATGGAAGTTTGTCATACTCATCATGACTGAGATTAACTCACTGAGGATTTAAGTACATACAAACAACATGTGGACAAAATGACATCTTTGTACAACTGAGTAAGTGATGCGTGAGTATCGAGAAATGCACCTTGTACTTTTGATACAACGTCTTCAACTTCTTCCACGCGGTCCTCGTGAATGAGGTAAACAACTTCATAGTGCCGCACTGCAGAATGATGGAGAATGTTCATTATCCTGATCTTAGATCACCACATCTAAACAGGAGTGCAATGATGCCGCCATATATAACCAATTAAAATGTCTTGATAAGGGGGCAAAGGGAAGAGGTCTTACTTCTTTGCAGATTTAAACCACTCTCTAGCTGAATGTTAAGAAGCTCGTATAGCTTTTCTGTATATGTACTTGGGTTAGACAGATCGCGTATTGACATCAAGCACAAAAAGGACCAACTGAGTACAAAATGACTATCACCTTCTTCGGCGTCAGCGAATTCTGGCAAAGCTTCACCGTCCTCTTTCACCTTTTTCTGCAAAACAATCAGCATAAAAAAGTATAATCAACTCTAAATCTCATTTTTTGCTTTCTTCTCAAGGAACAAATAAATATTGAAAACTTCTAATCTAAGGAAACAAACATTAAAATGATTATAACAGAACAAATAAATATTGAAAACTTCTAATCTAAGGAAACAAACGTTAAAATGATTATACCATTACAATTTGTGTTCAGAGATTAACGCAATCATGTAAGGAACCAAATTAGAAGGAGCAATTCCTGCTGAAGATCATGCTGCGACGTACTTACAGGACCATCTTCTACCACCGGCAATTCAAAATACAGATTTTTTTTGCAGGCAATGCTATCTTCTGTGATGCTGCATGGCGAGTACAACCAGATGATGGTACTAACATGCAGGAATTGGAGTCTTCATCCAGGTTCAGAACAATCAGCATATTCAGCAACTTCACATCTCGGCAATGTCCGCCCCGGCTTCTTCTCCTCATCAGGCCGAGACTTTTGGTCTCTTGCTTGGGACTAGACTGGCGGAGGTACTCAATATCCAGGATCCTCAATTTCTCACAGATTGTTCAGTGCTTCCTTCAGCAACAAACATTCTCTCCGCTCCAGGACACTGGGAAAACAGGCCTTTGATAGCTCAGATACAGAACAGTCCTTCTTTTCAGAGAAGCAGGGTTTCTCACATTAACAGAGGAATCAACGTCAAGGCTCATCATCTTTCAAGACTAGCTTTAAAAAGGCAGAATAGACCTTTAATGTTTCATTGTTTAAGCTCAGATATAGGACTTTGTCCAATCATGGAAATTCTCACTGTATCCAGCGTGTTACCTTTCACGCTTCTTTCTGTAAAATGCTCCTAATTGAATAAATCTTTAAAAAATGGTGCTCAGAGATTGATGTTGTACTCCTCCCATGCATCAATGGAGTTTGTTGCTTCCTGCAAAATAATCGCAAGCAACCGAAGGAGCCAAGGAGAAGTTTTAATTGCTGTTGGAGGGGAGGCGCACGCTAGACACGGCGTTGAGTACCAACAGTTGTTTATGGGTCTGTTGTGTAGTTCCTGTCTAATGACTTCCAGCCTATTCCCGTTACTCGTCAGTCTATTTGCTGCAGGCTGGATGTAAGTTGGTGTTGCGCCCTGGTTTCCTAGTTGTTCAATTCAGGGTTTACAGCCTATTCTTTTCGTGGGCCCTACTTGTAAGCTGGTATGCCAGCAGAAAGGCTACTTTCATCGCTTTCAAACAAATCTGGGATACTATGTAGTCTTTCTTCCAAACGAAAGATGAGGGGACAAATGCCAGGCATAAGGGACCGTTACCAGCATTTTAGCAAAATAGAAACATTGCAGATTGTATCAGTAGAATTCGATCATTGTTAGTGAATCCATCCAGCCCAAGAAACAGCATCATGAAACAACACTTGTGGATCTACCCATGCTCACTATTAATAAATACTGCAATCTGAAAACTATGAGCAGAGAATGATACCAAACTATGCTCAGAGAATGACATCTATTGCCTCCAATAATCTGCCTGCCTTTTCGGTCCAAGGTCTATCGAATAATATGCCTACTTCACCAAACTAGCAACCATGCCATATGTGATATTCGTCAAAGCTCAGGGAGTTCATTATCCATAAGCTAACATCAAAATTCTACGCAGCCCAAATGCCAACGCTCTACAGAATTAGTGTAACTTCCCGCATCACAAACTAACGGCGCAAGCACCTTTCTGAGAAGCACGGCCTCGGGGAACGGCCCGGTGACCTCGCCGGCCTTGGGGTTGAAGCTGTGCGCGTCCACCCTCTCCTCCCCCGCCTCCCCGTCCTGTCGCCCTCTCTTCTTCCTGGCCCCCGCGGCCACGAGCCGGCGCCTCCCCACGCCAAGGGCGAGGCGCACCGTGCTGACCAGCGGCGGCGAAGGCGCCAGGAGGAAGAGAGGCCGCGTCGACGCGGCGGTGGCCTCCATGAGCGACGGTCGTCGGTGAGAAGAGTTGGTTCTCGCGGGGGTTTTGGTTTGGGGACGCGAAGCGAAATGAAACGTGGGCAGATAAGGTAGTTAACGGGCTGGGCTCTCCGGTGGATCATTCTTTATGTTTTGGGCCAGGTTCTGGGAAAGCCTGCCTGTCCGTCTTCTTCCTCCTCCGGCACAGCAGCCGCCTAGGGTTTTGCGGCTCGTGGTCGTACTCGTAGCCATGGACGAGACGGCGGCGCTGCCGCCGACATCGACTCATGAGCAGCAGAAGCAGGAGGAAGGAGGTGGTGGATTCGGAACCTATGGCGTGCTCCTGTACTACAAGTACGCCGAGGTCCCCGACGCCCCCGCGCTCGCGGCCTTCTACGAGTCCCGCTGCCGCGCTCTCGCGCTCGTCGGCCGCGTCCGCGTCGGCCCCGACGGCGTCAATGCCACGGTGAGCATCCGCCGCTTTACTGTTCTCCCCCAGCTAAAGGCGCCGTGTTTTGCGGGTTCCCGTATAGCTCGTGGTGGGTACTTGAATTTGTGGCCACATTTTGTGCTGGTAGCTCGGGGGAAGAGTGGCGGCGCTGGAGAAGCACATCGAGGAGATGAGCTCGAACAGCCTGTTCGACGGGACCGACTTCAAGCTGGCCTCCTGCGAGGACCCTGTCGACGAGAGGGTCGCCAGGGAGTGCGGCTTCACGTCACTCTCGGTTCGGCTCGTCAAGGTTCTCTTCTTCCTCACAAGGCAAATGTTTCACCATTTATGAGCTCGGGTAGCACCGTGAAGTCTTGTTCATTACATTGTGTCTAATGCTGTTCTTGGGATTGGCAGGAGCTGGTTACGCTTTGTTCCAACCCATCATTGACAACGCCCGATATCTCATTCGCCGGGAGGCATTTGTCAGCGGCTGAGTTCCACTCGGTGCTTCAGAGTGTGGGTGGGTTGATTCTCAAACCGAAAGCTTGCATACATCTGGCTGTCAATGTGACCTATACTCTGCTTAGTAATGGGATCATTCTCTTGCCGTGAAGAACAGATGTTTAAACAAGAGCTTGATGCTAAGTTGGATTGCTCTTGTCGCAGGAACTGGTTCGGATACTGAGGCACCTGCGGGGCAGAATGATGTGGTTGTTTTGGATGCAAGGAATCTGTATGAGACGCGGATCGGCAAGTTTCATGTACCAAATGTGGAGACGCTGCATCCTGAGATCAGACAATACAGTGACTTGCCATTGTGGATAGATGAGCATACTGAGAAGCTACGTGGTAAATCAATTATGATGTATGTATGGCCAGGTCTTCGAATTATACATTGCTTTAGAGTTTAGGCAACACATTTAGCAAGCAATTTAAGTAACTACCTTATTGGTATTTTCAGGTACTGCACAGGAGGTATACGCTGTGAGATGGCCTCAGCTTATATCCGCTCCAAAGGTGAAGGCTTTGAGAATGTTTTTCAAGTAAGCTGCACCTTTCGGTTGCTAATTTTGAGATTTCAGACATCCGTACATATTCACCATGATATCGTACTTTGCATTATTTATGATCATTTATTGTTGTGCTTGTGTTAGTTATACGGTGGCATTCAGAGATATTTGGAGCAATATCCAGATGGTGGCTATTTTGATGGAAAGAATTTTGTATTCGACCATAGGTTAGTGCTGAATTTTGTGCTCGAACCCTTGAACTATTTCATAGTAACTCAGTTACCTAACTTGTTTCAATATGGTTTAACAGAATCTCTGTGGGAAGCAATAAAGATAACATACTTGGAACTTGTTTGATATGTGGATCTACCTATGATGACTATTCCTCTCGGTGTCGTTGCAGCAATTGCAGAATGTTGGTCTTAGTGTGCTCCACATGTCAGGTACCTAAGATGACATGCTTTATATTGTTTTCTAAATTGTTGCTAATTACCTTAATTTCATTCTTGATGACTCATGCCAGAATGTGTCTGCTAAATCTTGTAAACATTTTCTTCTCCAGGATTCTACTAAGGAGTATGTATGTGAACTATGTCTAAAGAATGGAAAACAGTGCTGTGGAATATCCGTAAAGCAAGACTGCCAAGCAGAGTCAGAGCTATCTGAACCTTCTGACATTGGAAAGCTATCCATAAGCAACAAAATTTCAACCTCTAAAGTTCCCGGGAGTAATGGTAAGGTCTGTATCAATTTACATTTGTGTCAGTGGAATGTTTGGCTATTTAAGATATTATCAAGTATGCCCAACCTAGAAGTCCATATGCTATGTAGGCAGAACTAAAAAGGTGTTGCTCACCAAGAAAGAGTAATGCACAGTAGATTCGCTAATTTTGTAGAGAGTAACTATGTAGGCAGAACTAAAGAAGTGGTGCTCAGCAAGAAAGAGTAATGCACAGTAGATTCGCTAATTTTGTAGGCAGTATTTGAAACCTATGGGGTCAAAATGAAGTCCATATGGTAGCAAGCTTCTGTACTAACTTAACTAGTCATTACCCGTGTATTGCTCCAGAACAAAGAGATAGAAGCATTGATCAAATGGAAGGTTTGTCTGGCGCGCGCACCAAGCACGGCACACATGCAGCTTTTGACAGTGTTGCAACAAATGTTGATGTGTTTCTCCTGTTTTCTCCTCACGAACTTCCACTTGTAGTTTGAAGAGCCTATTTCTTTTTCAACCAACTTGTTTGTGGTCTTCAATTCATTTTTGTCCGAGATTGTATTACCTTTTGTCGGTACCAGTGTATTGCTTCCGAGTTAGTATTTTTGTCTGAGTGTTAGTGTTACAACTTGTGGAAATGATGTACCAGGTAGTGAGCAGCTGAAGAAGTTGAGGATTCTCTGCTTGCACGGCTTCCGTCAGAACTCTTCAAACTTTAAGGGAAGAACATCATCACTTGCGAAGAAGCTGAAGCACATCGCGGAGCTTGTCTTTATAGATGCTCCTCACGAGCTTTCATTTGTATACCAACCACATCCAGATGTCTGCTCCAACAAACCCTCACCTCCATCTGGCACAGCGAAAACAAAATTCGCATGGCTAGTTTCTCCGAACATGAGCTGCCACACCATGCAAGATTGGAAGGTTGCAGATGCACCGTTTGACCCCCTTCAGTATCAGGAACAAACAGACGGGTTCAAGGAATCATACGCATACCTTGAGAGTATAATTGCTCAGGACGGCAACTTTGATGGCGTTCTCGGCTTCTCCCAGGGTGCAGCAATGGCTGCCTTACTGTGCAGGCAGCAGCAGAAGACTTGCGGATCTCCAGAGTTCAGGTTTGGGATATTCTGCTCTGGATATCCAGCACCTGTTGGCGATTTTGACAGAGAGCCAATCAGACTCCCCTCGCTCCATTGCTTCGGCGGCGGTGAAGGTCATGATAGGCAGATCGCAAGCATGGCAAGCACTGAACTTGCTGGCATGTTTGAGGAGGGCCGGTGCACCATCGTTGAGCATGACATGGGGCATATCATTCCTACCCGGCCACCCTACATCGATCGGATGAAAGAGTTCCTATGCGATTTCATATGACCTTTTTGGAAAATAGAGGATGTGCTTTGCTGTATCTTTGGACCTGCTTTGATGTATTTGTTTTTTTATACTACTTTTGCCTCTAAAACCGAAGGAAAGGAAAGACAACAAACAAATCAGTGGGTTGAAACCATAGATGCTTTGGGGATGGTGCAAAATAGTTATTGTCCCGCGTACAGCACTGTATAAAATCATGTCTTAGGATTTGCCCGTTATTCTGCTTTAGTATTTGTGCAAATTTTTGATATATCTATTCTTGTGAAAGATTTTGATTGTTTGAGCTAAAATTTTGTTTGACCTGCAGGGAAAAATGACATGGAGACTTTGAACAAAATGTAACATGTATTTGGTTTAGGACAAACTTTGACCAACAATTTCTCTGCTAATATGGAGTATTTTACATGGTATAAAATTGGTATTAGATTTTAATTCAAAAGTATTAGCTGGTGATCATGATATTGTATGACATGGGTTTCAGTGTAAAATTGATCAAATATTTGTCTTAGTGGCCGGCAGCGGCAAGATTTGTTTTTAGGTGATTAGTGTCCGGCAAGATTGATAGTTCAGAATGCTCTTTCTACATCGTCATCTCACTTTGTGCAGGTTTGTACTGTGTGATCCAACTTACATCAGATATATGTTCATTGCAACAAATTCAGACAATAAAGACTTTTATAAAACTGAAACATCGAGATTTTGACGCTCCGTAATGACTTTGCTGATGAACTATGGACGATTAAACTTGCACAAACTAGACTAGTGATTGCCAAAATCCACGCCATGATGGAGATAGAATGGTGAGACTTTAGTTTCATGCATCACTGCCTCAAACACACAACACATAACACACACACAAAAAAAACATAAGAACACACCCCAAAGGGGCGAAATCACTAATTGAGGAGCGCTCCTCGCAACGATTAGTCGGGGAGCGCTCCCCGCGCCCCAAGTGTCACGCGCGGAGCGGTCGGGAGACTTTTCCGAGGCGCTCCGCGTGCGACACTTGTCGCACGCACGGCGTCTCCCGTGTTTTCTGGTTTCCGGTTTTCCTTTCTGGTTTTTCCTTTTTTTCACTTTAGTCCTTGTACTTTTAATATTTTGTAAAACCTTTTAATCTGTTTTGAGATCTGTTTTCTCTCTGGTGTGGGCGAACCGTCGTGGAGCACTGTTCTTTCTTTGCCGTCGTCTCCGTCCGTCGCGGCCGCCACTCTTGTCGCGTGGTTACGGCGGCCCCTGTCCCGGCCGTCGCGCTTGTTGCCTGCTCTCACGGCGGTCCTTCTTTAGTGTCAACTGCGCTTCCTCGTTCGCGTGATCGCCGTTCCCTATCGGTTGCCTTCGTGGGTTCCCTGTTTCCCTTTCGCGTTTCTCTTTTTGTTCCCATTATATTTCCGGGATATGGAGATTTATGGGGTAGTTACGGGTGGGGACTACCAACACTATCAGATGTCAAGTTTCAACTGGGTTTTGTGGGATTAGTTCTTGATAATCATTGTGTTCCTTGCAGTTATGGCTTGTCCTTTTTGCCGTATGCCCGGTGGCCCGTGTTTTTCTGTTGATTCTTTTGTAGATGGGTTCAGTGTGGTCCTGGATCGGCGTTGTTGGAGGCGTGCTGTAAGAATATCATTTTATAATTGTTCAATTTTTGGCACACACACGCTTATTTCTTTTGGTGCTGCTCATGTTGTTTAGGTTTTGATTATGATCCTTATTTTCATTTGTTGTGCAGTATGTTCCGTGCAGTGTTAGAGCTCATCTTGCTCGTTACATCGAGGAGTGTAGGGCTTTAGCCATAAGGAGGGGTGACGAAGATACTGATCTTGCTTTTCAAAGGCAATGAGGGTTATTTGTATGATGTTCTATTTAGTCATGGTCGGTTGAGGAGCAAATTCCATGGTCCTTCCTGGGAACGATTGGTCAGTGATTATGGTGTTCGTCCTCGTGATATAATGACCATTAGGCTTGAACATTATGGAACATGGATTGGTATTGATTTTTATCGTGTTGGTCGTGGAGATGCGTTGTCTCCTTTACCGTCTGTTGGTAAGGTTTATTTTTAAGGAAGTTTTTAGCTTGTTTTATTGCACATGATGATTTTTCTGTTCCCTTGAGCCTATGTAATTATATTTTGTAGCTCTTGATGGTTTGAGCGACTCTGAGATGGAACTTGTTCGGAGTTGTTATTACACCCGTGGTGTTTTTCTTAATTATCAGCAGATGTATTTCATGAGGTGTCAACTCTTTGATGATGTCTACATACCGCGTTGTCCTTTTGTTCACAGGATTGATTCCATGAATGTTAATGGTCATCATATGGTCAGATTTTTTCCGCTGTTTTTTCTTTGTTTCTGTTTATTTATTTATTTTTATTATCTCTTCTATTTATAGTTTTGAATTTTTGTTCTATTTCTGATAGCTTGATGTTTTTGTCAGGTTATTCCTGGTATTGTTGTGAGGAGTTTGAAGGAGTTTGTGACTTTTCCTAGGACTGGCGTTTTAACCCTTGAAGTTACTTTGGAATCTGGTGATGGTGATATATATGTGAGCACTCCTTGCTCCTACTTCATTGGCTTGGGTAGTAGAATGGTGTTCAAACAGGAAGGTTTCAGTGATTTTCTCCAGGCATCGTCTATTGAAGTAAACAGCTTAGTGCTGATAACTTTCAAAGAGCGTGATGGGAGGCTTGTTGTTATCTTTAATCTTCTGCCGCAGTGATGTTAGTTATAGCCTTTGAACATAAATGGATTTTGTTTAAAAATCTATGCTACGGGTTAATGTTGTCTAGATATATGAAAAGATATGAACCTAAGTGTTCATTGTTGTTGTATGTTTGTAGAAGAGGTATGGTTGTGCATATCTTTTAAATATGTTTTTTTGGACGGATGTTATTTAATTGGGGTCATAGTTATCAATACAGTAGAGGCACGTGCGTTGTTTACTCTGAGGCATGGTTGTGCATCTCTTTTATGTGAGGCAAGTGGTTTAAGCAAATGAAGGCACGGAATTGAAGTCAGTGCAGGCACGGTCGTGAGGAGGCACGGGTATACTGAGAGCTACGTGTGTGCAGGGCCAAAGTTGTACGGGCAAGATACTATGGGTTTCATGCGAGAGGCACGTGTGTGTGTAGTACGTAGAGTTATTGTTGGTTTTATGTAAGGCACGTGGATTGAGCAAAACGGAGGCATGGAATTATAGTCAGTACAAGAACGGTTGTGGAGGTACGGGTATACTGAGAGCCGCGTCTGTGCAGCACCAAAGTTGCATTGGCGATCACGTGTGCGGAGCACGTAGAGTTACTGTGGGTTTCATGTGATGCACGTTTATCAAGCAAATAGAGGCATGGAAGTGCAGTCTGTACAAGCACGGTTGTGTGGAGGCACGGTTTTGAACCCTCTTGCTGCTGTCAAGATTCTAGAGGCACAGATGTACCGCAGTAGAGGCATCGGTCTGAATATCTGATTACAGGGGCTCGGTTAATGATGCACAGGTGTGTAGTCTCTAGGGTCACAGGTGCGTGGCACCACAGGCATGGATTGAGTAGACACTTAGTGAGTCATGCTTGTACATAGGTCAGTTGCACACAATAGTGTAGTTTTTGTGGCATCGTGCAGAACTGGTGTACGGACAGGAACATGTGTGCAATAGCAAGGATGTTCTGAATGGACGGAGCGGTGTTTGATGTGAAATGGAGGAAAGGATTTTTTTTCAATGTGGTTAAAGTAACAAAGTTCTCGTAAGCTTGTGTTGTGTGCGAATGATCTTCTGCAATATTTATGAATTTTTCACGCCAATGTTTAATAAGCATTGTACTGAAAGTTTACAACGATATCATCACATATTCTTGTAAATGCACGATGCATCTTGTAAAGGTTGAGTATGAAAATTATAATACAATATCGTACGAGATATATCTCGTTCTATAATCATGGATATAATATATGCTTGTTCAGTACTGGGACATAACTTACTAATTGCATTTAGACATGCAAAACGTAGTATGCATTTGTACATGAGCACACCACTGTGTTCAAAGTTCAAATGTAAAATAATAATACAATACACACAACATCTTTGAGCAACAACAAACATATTTACAACATAGGTTCATACAATCCAAATTATGATAATAGTAGTTCCTACTAGTTTAATGTAGACATCCATTTTCTACTTAATTTACCAACCATTTGTTTCCTTAAGGCGCTTCCAGCCGCCGGAAGATCCCTCGTCATTGCTCTTACGTGGGTGGAGTCTTTCTTTCATTGGTTGTTGGTGGAGGTGACGTAGCCTGTTCTTGATGATTAGGATTCTATGGTACAACTCGTAGCTAACATACATGTCCTTTGCCGCGTACTCAAGGTGTATCGGGGAAAGTGGCTTCCACTCCTAGAACTGGTGCTTCTCCTTTGGGAATGATTTCTTCATGTTCTTGTATGAGGGGTCGATGATGGCCGCTGCAAGGTCAGCCATGGAGTCCCTTTCTCCACCACCCTTGATGCAGAATAGCCTCTGGATGTCGACGTGGTGCTCGTCTGGAATTCTGATGCATGCACGGGCAAGCATGGTCTTGTCGTTCCTGGTGTCGACGCTAGTGAAAGTTACCGCTTTCCGTTGCAGGAAGTCAACTAACGCCTGGGAGCACTCAGATCTGCAGTAGTGGTATACAAGGACATGCTCGCGCATGGCAAGTTGGACGACGGCGATCCCTTGTCGTATGTAACTGCTCTTACGTTGTACTCGAGGTCGAGGCCAACGAACTTGTTCTTCTCCTCCTTTAGCCATTCTTCGTACTTATTGATGATCCGCTCCATGGTCCTTGGGTCGTTGGTGTACACCACCTCGAGCACGGTTGTACTGTTGGTAGTGATGTGTTCGGAGAGTGTTGTTAGTTTCCCGTAGTCCATGGCTGGAGGTGTGCGGTGGTGAACTGCGGCCGGCGAGAAACTTTCGAGGAAGAGGATGAAATGGAGTCGAAAAAGTGAAAGGGTTATTTTGTCGTGCAAAAAAGGAAACCGCCAAAGAGCAGTTGCTAGTCACGCGGCGGTTCCAGGCGTAGAATTTCGGAAACAGGGGTTTGTTTTATCTTTTTTTTAAGATTTTCACTTGTCTTGTTCATTGATTTTTTTATTCGTTGCGTGCTGCCTGCGTGATCCATCTTTGGCTGTGAAAGTAGTCGTGTAAACGGTAGAACACTCAGCAGATGCATGGTCGTGCCTTTGTTGTGAAAACGTTTTTTTCAATTAAAATCTTCCTTGGTTAGGGAGGCATGGTTTTTATGTTATTCGGTGCACAAGTGTGTGTTTAGGAAAAGTTGAAGTAAATATAGTTTGGACTTGAAAACGGAGTCCTGTTTGGTTTTTAATTGAGATATGTTTCACTAGATGGTTTGAATAAGTTTGATAACATCGCATTGCTAGAGGTTTTGAATCACAAACTGATTCTTGTTTCGTTTCATTTTTGAAAATGAATCTTTTTGTTTTTTGGTTTTTTGAATTGTGAACTTTTCAAAGGATAAGAACTACATTTTTTTAATGAATCATTTCGATAGTTCAAACAACATTTGTTTTAAAGGATCATTCCGATGGTTGAAACAGCAAGTTGAGTGTCCGTAAGAGCTACATAAGTTGCAAAAGATTATTCCGATAGTTCAAGCAAGCACATGGTCCATAATAATTAAATTACTCTACCATCCTAACTAGCAAACTTATAGTAATCAGTGTTTTGCTCATGGAGGCATCATCATGAAACGAGCGTTGAACATTCTAGGAGATACACTGTTTGCTTTCATTTTAGGTGCTGGTTCCGACGGAATCTACATAATGCGCCGGATGGACACAGAATGGTCATTTTGCTCTTTGAAAATGATTAGAACAACGTTCTTTTCAACGAAGGATGCAGCTGATATGAAGTCTCTGAAAGAAGACTTTTCTATTACCATCATGCCGTCGTTTTTGGAGATGTAGTACGATGAAGGAGTGATGACATGTGTAGGTTCATCAGGAGCTTCAAGGGTTACTCTGCCATTGGTTGGCATGTCCATCCATCTCTTCAGTGTTGAGACAACGCTCCTCGTAATTTTCTAGAAGAAAATCAAAATTAAATAGAAATTAAAACCGTTGATTTGTCACTTGGACAATAAATAAAAGAATGTCTGAATATGGTGAGTGCACAAACATTAAGAAATTCCATATTGGAAGTAATATAGTTCCTGGCATGTTCAGGTTTGTGTGTAACAAATAAAACAACATATTAAGAGAACAACGGAAGTTTTGTTGTTTTAGGTTTGAATAAATAGGTTCTTTATAATTTTACATATAAGCAATATTACGTCAGTATTGTTTATATTACATATGAGCAAAATACATTTGGTATTTTAACAAGGGCAGTTGTAACCAACCATGACGTAGTCTTTGGTGTTAGTCTGAGTCAAGACATGGACAAATGGACGGCAACAGATGAAAGTATCTCCGAAAAGGCGTTGTAGAAAGAATCGTGTCTGGTCGTAGGTAAGCTCGATATCCTTAGAGTAGACACAGTAGTGAACATAGTCGAAATCGTCAGAAGAAAGATCGTCGAGAGCTAGAAAAAGAAAAAGCTTTTAAAGTTAGCTAAAGTTATATGCAACACGGGGTTAATATTATTCAGTTCGATTCATGCATATAAAATTACAGCGAAAGAAGATAAGTTTGTAATGTTTGTAATATTAAATACCTACCAACGTGGGGTAATGGAGCAGCCTTTTGTTATCTCGATATGTTTGTATTTCAAGATTGAGACCCTCGTCTGGTAGTTCAAATTCTATGCGGTCTCCAGCACGAAGTTCATAATTAGCAGCAAAGATGTTCCACTCACCACCGCAGAACTTTGTGTAGTTCACCCTATGCTTAAACAAAGCATTGTAAGACCTTCCTTCATGTGTAAGAAGGGCTGGCTCTACATTCTCTTTACGCAATTTTCTTGCTTCTTTCTTCTTCTCTTCAATGTATTCAGCGAGAAAAGCTATGACATTACAAGGTACATACTAGAAAAAATAGTGCAAATAACAACTTGTAAGTATACATTTTGAACTCGCGTACTATTAATGTTAAAAGTTTTCTTAAATTGGATATGAATTTTTGATAAGAATTACAGATAACAACATAATTGTATTATAAATTAATGGACTATTTTAATCAGGGCATAGGCAAGCAAACTAATGGAAAATGAAAACACAAGGCAGGTGCGAAGAAGTGGCAGCAAGGGGACCTAGTGTAGGTGCAAGGGGGTATGAGTGATGGCGATTTATTTTTACTGTGTTGTAAGCAACTAATTTGTTAGTGATGCTTACTAACCATGCAGTTCCAGCAATTTTCATCAAGAATAACCTCAAACTCTGGAGAACTTGAGGTGTGGTTCGCAAGGGCTGCCTGGTTGGCGGCAGGTAGGGAAAATCATACCTAAATATTTCAGAAAAACTATGTTAAGAAAACAAGAATATCATAACAATTTAAAAACAAGCTTCAACGTGGAAGGTAGACAACGACTAGCTTCAAATATGTTAGCCATATTGAAGGCAAGCAACAACTACAAATTTACCATAAATCTTCTCATCTACTCCTTCGAGAAAAGCAGTATGACAGAGTTTATAACACTTGTTTAGATTTTCAAATGGTTTTTATATTCCTTTAGAGAATGAAGTCGTTGTATGCGGATCGATGCTTCAATAACTATCAAATGAAAACCCTAAGCGTAAAAGCGTAAATACGGATCGGAGCATGCTGCTTACGCATATGTTTTTACACAGGACGGAAGAAGAAGAACGAGGGTTGACGAATGGAGATTTGGGTAGGGAAGCTTAGGGCAAGCGCTGCAGCTAGCAAAATCTACGAGAGAAGCACGGCTTGGAAGTTAATCAAGAGACCCAATAAAAACTCTACTATAACTTGTTTGAAATGAGACTGTGTGCGGGGAAGAAGCACGAACCCTAGAAGTAGGCGGACGAATAAGGCAGATGGCTTGTGTTGGGAAGCTTAGCGCAAGCACCCACGGCCAGCAATCTACGAGAGAAGTATGGCTTAGAAATTAATCGATTGTGTGTGGGTTAGAAGCACGAACCCTATAAGCAGGAGATGGAGAAGAAGCATGAACCCTAGAAGCAGGCGACGGAGAAGGCAAATGAGTTGTGTTGTGGCTGAGGGAGTCGGAGCTTATTGAAATATAAAGGAGGCGGGAGAGAGCAAGAGTAGTAATGAGTGATTCTTGTTTTATTTTTTATTCTGCGAAATGGAATGAATGCTGGTTGTAGATGGTGTGCGTGCATTCCGAGGTGTTATGGGGACACGAGATGTTTGACTCGTCCAGCTGCCTCCCATTATAGTTGTCCAATTTGTCTTTGCCTCGAGCGTAGTCTTTTACGTGCCTATCCTGCCTCACATACTTTTTGTGAGGCACGGTTATACATGTTGAAAAGCATGCTCGTGCTTTTGTGTTTTTTTAATCACATGTTTAATCAGATATGGTTGGGTGTTTCTTTAGGAGAGGACCGGTGATGATGTTATTAGATGCACAGTCGTTGTAACAGGAGAGGCATGGTCGATATGTCGGGGGAAGCAAATTTACGGGAGGCATGATGGTTGCTAATGAGAGGCACGTTTGCATCTGAAATCGAGTCACGATTCGTGACTTTGGTATTGCAATTTTTTTCAGGCAGTCATTGACCCAGGGGAGTCACTGTTTTTATGTACGCTGGCTTCAGGCGGGGTTATGTATGATAGCCCACGGTTATATGTATGTCAGAAGCATGGGCGTGCTTTTGTTTTGTCAATGTTTACGGTGATGCCTTGAACATGGTGCATTGATGTTAGTGAGGTTTGTCTTTAACCAAATTTGATGCACGCATGTGGCTTTTGTTCTGGCGAACCGTGCTTCCATTTTTGTTCACTCGATGTAGTATTTGTCTGACGAGGTCATCCCGTTTGCCTCTTCGCATTGTTCTCTCGGTCAAAGATGTCTTTGGTGACCGATGGGATGGCTATTTATTGTTAGTATTTATTGTGCGGAATCTTGTTGGGAGCGTAGTAATTTCAAAAAATTCCTACGCACACGCAAGATCATGGTGATGCATAGCAACGAGAGGGGAGAGTGTTGTCCATGTACCCTCGTAGACCAAAAGCGGAAGCGTTATGACAACGCGTTTGATGTAGTCGTACATCTTCACGATCCGGCCGATCCAAGCACCGAACGTACGACACCTCCGTGTTCTGCACACGTTCAGCTCGATGACAATCCCCGGACTCCGATCCAGCAGGGTGTCGGGGATGAGTTCCGTCGACCTGACGGCGTGGTGGCGATGATGATGTTCTACCGACGCAGGCTTCGCCTAAGCACCGCAACGATATGACCGAGGTGGAATATGGTGGAGGGGCACCGCACGGCTAAGGAGCGATCACGAAGATCAACTTGTGTGTTCTAGGGTGCCCCACCTTTAGATATAAAGGAGAAAGGGGAGGCCGGCCGGCCCTAGGGGCGCGCCAGGAGGGGGAGTCCTCCTCCTGGTGGGAGTAGGACTCCCTTTCCTAGTCCAACTAGGAAGAGAGAGGGGAAGGAAAGAGAGGGAGAGGGAGAGGGAGGGAGGAGAGGGGCTGCGCCCCTCCCTAGTCAGTCGGACTCCCCATGGAAGCGCGCCACCTCCTGGGCTGCAGCCCTCTCTCTCCCCTCGGGCCCACTAAGGCCCAATACTTCCCGGGGGTTCCGTTAACCCTCCGGCACTCCGGTTTTCTCCGAAATCACCTGGAACACTTCCGGTGTCCGAATATAGTCGTCCAATATATCGATCTTTATGTCTCGACCATTTCGAGACTCCTCGTCATGTCCGTGATCACATCCGGGACTCCGAACAACCTTCGGTACATCAAAACTTATAAACTCATAATAAAACTGCCATCGTAACGTTAAGTGTGCGGACCCTACGGGTTTGAGAACTATGTAGACATGTCCTAGAACTGTTTCTGGTCAATAACCAATAGTGGAACCTGGATGTTCATATTGGCTCCTACATATTCTATGAAGATCTTTATCGGTCAAACCGCATAACAACATACGTTGTTCCCTTTGTCATCGGTATGTTACTTGCCCGAGATTCGATCGTCGGTATTCAATACCTAGTTTAATCTCGTTACCGGCAAGTCTCTTTACTCGTTACGTAATGCATCATTCCGTAACTAACTCATTAGCTACATTGCTTGCAAGGCTTATAGTGATGTGCATTACCGAGAGGGCCTGTAGATACCTCTCGACAATCGTGAGTGACAAAACCTAATCTCGAAATCGCCAACCCAACATGTACCTTCGGAGACACCTGTAGAGATCCTTTATAATCAACCAGATTCGTTGTGACGTTTGGTAGCACACAAAGTATTCCTCCGTAAACGGAGTTGCATAATCTCATAGTTACGAGGAACATGTATAAGTCATGCGTAAAGCAATAGCAACATACTAAAGCGATCAAGTGCTAGGCTAACGGAATGGGTCATGTCAATCACATCATTCTCCTAATGATGTGATCTCGTTAATCAAATGACAACACATGTCTATGGTTAGGAAACACAACCATCTTTGATTAATGAGCTAGTCAAGTAGAGGCATACTAGTGACGTTATGTTTGTCTATGTATTCACACATGTATCATGTTTCCGGTTAATACAAATAAACATTTATCATGATATGAGGAAATAAATAATAACTTTATTATTGCCTCTAGGGCATATTTCCTTCAGTCTCCCACTTGCACTAGAGTCAATAATCTAGATTACACAAGAATGATTCTAACACCCATGGAGTCCTGGTGCTGATCATGTTTTGCTTTCGTGGAAGAGGCTTAGTCAGCAGTGCGCAACATTCAGATCCGTATGTATCTTACAAATCTCTATGTCTCCCACCTGGACTTGGTCCCGGATGGAATTGAAGCGTCTCTTGATGTGCTTGGTCCTCTTGTGAAATCTGGATTCCTTTGCCAAGGCAATTGCACCAATACTGTCACAGAAGATTTTCATTGGTCCTGATGCACTAGGTATGACACCTAGATCGGAAATGAACTCCTTCATCCGCACTCCTTCATTTGTTGCTTCAAGCAGCTATGTACTCCGCTTCGCATGTAGATCCCGCCATACGGCGCTTTGTTTAGAACTGCACCAACTTACAGCTCCACCGTTTAATAAAAACACGTATCCGGTTTTGCGATTTAGAATCGTCCGGATCGGTGTCAAAGCTTACATCGACGTAACCATTTACGACTAGCTCTTTGTCACCTCCATATACGAGAAACATATCCTTAGTCCTTTTCGGGTATTTCGGGATGTTCTTGACCGCTGTCCGATGATCCACTCCTGGATTACTTTGGTACCTTCCTGCCAGGCTTATTGCTAAGCATACGTCAGGTCTGGTACACAGCATTGCATACATGATAGAGCCTATGGCTGAAGCATAGGGAATTCCTTTCATTTTCTCTCTATCTTCTGCAGAGGTCGGGCATTGAGTCTGACTCAACTTCACACCTTATGTCTGAGGCAAGAACCCTTTCTTTGCACGATCCATATTGAACTTTTTCAAAACTTTATCAAGGTATGTGCATTGTGAAAGTCCAATCAAGCGTCTTGATCTATATCTATAGATCTTGATGCCCAATATGTAAGCAGCTTCACCGAGGTCTTTCATTGAAAAACTTTTATTCAAGTATCCTTTTATGCTATCGAGAAATTCTATATCATTTCCAATTAACAATATGTCGTCCACATATAATATCAGAAATGCTACTGAGCTCCCACTCACTTTCTTGTAAATACAAAGCTTCTCCAAAAGTCTCAGATAAAACCATATGCTTTGATCACACTATCAAAGTATTTATTCCAACTCCGAGAGGCTTGCACCAGACCATAAATTGATCGCTGGAGCTTGCACACTTTGTTAGCACCTTTTGGATCGACAAAACCTTCTGGTTGCATCATATACAACTCGTCTTCTAGAAATCCATTCAAGAAAGCAGTTTTGACATCCATTTGCCAAATTTCATAATCATAAAATGCAGCAATTGCTAACATGATTCGGACAGACTTAAGCATCGCTACGGGTGAGAAAGTCTCATCGTAGTCAACCCCTTGAACTTGTCGAAAACCTTTACGCAACAAGTCGAGCTTTATAGACAGTTACATTACCATCGTGTCGGTCTTCTTCTTAAAGATCCATTTATTCTCAATGGCTTGCCGATCATCGGGCAAGTCAACCAAAGTCCATACTTTGTTTTCATACATGGATCCCATCTCAGATTTCATGGCTTCTAGCCATTTTGCGAAATCTGAGCTCATCATCGCTTCCTCATAGTTCGTAGGTTCGCCATGGTCAAGTAACATGACTTCCAGAATAGGATTACCGTACCACTGCAGTGCGGATCTTACTCTGGTAGACCTCTGAAGTTCGATAGAAACTTGATTTGAAGTTTCATGATCAATATCATTAGCTTCCTCACTAATTGGTGTAGTTGTCACAGGAACCGGTTCTTGTGATGGACTATTTTCCAATAAGGGAGCAGGTACAGTTACCTCATCAAGTTCTACTTTCCTCCCACTCACTTCTTTCGAGAGAAACTCCTTCTCTAGAAAGGATCCGAATTTAGCAACGAAAATCTTGCCTTCGGATCTGTGATAGAAGGTGTACCCAACAGTCTCTTTTGGGTATCCTATGAAGACACATTTCTCCGATTTGGGTTCGAGCTTATCTGGTTGAAGTTTCTTCACATAAGCATCGCCACCCCAAACTTTAAGAAACGACAACTTTGGTTTCTTACCAAACCACAGTTCATGAGGCGTCGTCTCAACGGATTTTGATGGTGCCCTATTTAACGTGAATGCGGCCGTCTCTAAAGCATAACCCCAAAACGATAGCGGTAAATCAGTAAGAGACATCATAGATCGCACCATATCTAATAAAGTACGATTACGACGTTCGGACACACCATTTCGTTGTGGTGTTCCGGGTGGCGTGAGTTGCGAAACTATTCCGCATTGTTTCTAATGTAAACCAAACTCGTAACTCAAATATTCTCCTCCACGATCAGATCGTAGAAATTTTATTTGCTTGTTACGATGATTTTCTACTTCACTCTGAAATTCTTTGAACTTTTCAAATGTTTCAAACTTGTGTTTCATTAAGTAGATATACCCATATCTGCTCAAATCATCTGTGAAGGTGAGAAAATAACGATACCCGCCGCGAGCCTCAATATTCGTTGGACCACAAACATCAGTATGTATGATTTCCAACAAATCAGTTGCTCGCTCTATAGTTCCGGAGAATGGCGTTTTAGTCATCTTGCCCATGAGGCACGGTTCGCAAGTACCAAGTGATTCATAATCAAGTGACTCCAAAAGTCCATCAGTATGGAGTTTCTTCATGCGCTTTATACTAATATGACCTAAACGGCAGTGCCACAAATAAGTTGCACTATCGTTATCAACTCTGCATCTTTTGGTTTCAACACTATGAATATGTGTATCAGTACTATCGAGATTCAATAAAAATAGACCACTCTTCAAGGGTGCATGACCATAAAAGATATTACTCATATAAATAGAACAACCATTATTCTCTGATTTAAATGGATAACCGTCTCGCATCAAACAAGATCCAGATATGATGTTCATGCTTAAAGCTGACACCAAATAACAATTATTTAGGTCTAAAACTAATCCCGATGGTAGATGTAGAGGTAGCGTGCCGACCGCGATCACATCGACTTTGGAACCATTTCCCACGCGCATCGTCACCTCATCCTTAGCCAATCTTTGCTTAATCCGTAGTTCCTGTTTCGAGTTGCAAATATTAGCAATGAGAACCAGTATCAAATACCCGGTACTCTGCGGTATTAGTAAGGTACACATCAATAACATGTATATCACATATAGCTTTGTTCACTTTGCCATCCTTCTTATCCGCCAAATACTTGGGGCAGTTCCGCTTCCTGTGTCCACCGCTTGCGGTAGAAGCACTCGATCTCGTGCTTAGGTCCAGACTTGGGTTTCTTCTCTTGAGCAGCAACTTGTTTGCTGTTCTTCTTGAAGTTCCCCTTCTTCTTCCCTTACATATTATAGTTCATCACGAAGCTCTTGTAGCTTGGTGGCAGTGATTGAAGAATTCTGTCCATGACACTATCATCAGGAAGATTAACTCCCAGTTGAATCAAGTGATTATTATACCCAGACATTTTGAGTATGTGTTCACTGACAGAACTATTCTCCTCCGTCTTGCAGCTATAAAACTTATTGGATACTTCATATCTCTCAATCCGGGCATTTGCTTGAAATATTAACTTCAACTCCTGAAACATCTCATATGCTCCATGACGTTCAAAATGTCGTTGAAGACCCGGTTCTAAGCCGTAAAGCATGGCACACTAAAATATCGAGTAGTCATCAGCTTTGCTCTGCCAGACATTCTTAACGTTGTCGGTTGCATCAGCAGCAGGCCTGGCACCCAGCGGTGCTTCCAGGACGTAATTCTTCTGTGCAGCAATGAGGATAATCCTCAGGTTACGGACCCAGTCCGTGTAATTGCTACCATCATCTTTCAACTTTGCTTTCTCGAGGAACGCATTAAAATTCAACGGAACAACAACACGAGCCATCTATCTACAACAAACATAGACATGCAAAATACTATCAGGTACTAAGTTCATGATAAATTTAAGTTCAATTAATCATATTACTTAAGAACTCCCACTTAGACAGACATCTCTCTAGTCATCTAAGTGATCACGTGATCCAAATCAACTAAACCATGTCCGATCATCACGTGAGATGGAGTAGTTTCAATGGTGAACATCACTATGTTGATCATATCTACTATATGATTCACGTTCGACCTTTCGGTCTCCGTGTTCCGAGGCTATATCTGTTATATGCTAGGCTCGTCAAGTTTAACCTGAGTATTCCGCGTGTGCAACTGTTTTGCACCCGTTGTATTTGAACGTAGAGCCTATCACACCCGATCATCACGTGGTGTCTCGACGAAGAACTTTCATAGCGGTGCATACTCAGGAGAACACTTCTTGATAATTTTAGTGAGAGATCATCTTAAAATGCTACCGTCAATCAAAGCAAGATAAGATGCATAAAGGATAAACATCACATGCAATCAATATAAGTGATATGATATGGCCATCATCATCTTGTGCTTGTGATCTCCATCTCCGAAGCACCGTCGTGATCACCATCGCCACCGCGCGACACCTTGATCTCCATCGTACCATCGTTGTCGTATCGCCAATCTTATGCTTCTACGACTATCGCTACCGCTTAGTGATAAAGTAAAGTATTACAGGGCGATTGCATTGCATACAATAGAGCGACAACCATATGGCTCCTGCCAGTTGCCGATAACTTCGGTTACAAAACATGATCATCTCATACAATAAAATATAGCATCACGTCTTGACCATATCACATCACAGCATGCCTTGCTAAAACAAGTTAGACGTCCTCTACTTTGTTGTTGCAAGTTTTACGTGGCTGCTACGGGCTGAGCAAGAACCGTTCTTACCTACACATCAAAACCACAAAGATAGTTTGTCAAGTTAGTGCTGTTTTAACCTTCGCAAGGACCGGGCGTAGCCACACTCGGTTCAACTAAAGTTGGAGAAAGCAGACACACCCAGCCACACGTGTGCAAAGCACGTCGGTATAACCAGTCTCGCGTAAGCGTATCGTAATGTCGGTCCGGGCCGCTTCATCCAACAATACCGCCGAACCAAAGTATGACATGCCGGTAAGAAGTATGACTTGTATCGCCCACAACTCACTTGTGTTCTACTCGTGCATATAACATCTACGCATAAAACCAGGCTCGGATGCCACTGTTGGGGAACGTAGTAATTTCAAAAAAATTCCTACGCACACGCAAGATCATGGTGATGCATAGCAACGAGAGGGGAGAGTGTTGTCCACGTACCCTTGTAGACCGAAAGCGGAAGCGTTATGACAACACGGTTGATGTAGTCGTACGTCTTCACGATCCGACCGATCCAAGCACCGAACGTACGGCACCTCCGTGTTCTGCACACGTTCAGCTCGATGACGATCCCCGGACTCCGATCCAGCAGGGTGTCGGGGATGAGTTCCGTCGGCACGACGGCGTGGTGACGATGATGATGTTCTACCGACGCAGGGCTTCGCCTAAGCACCGCAACGATATGACCGAGGTGGAATATGGTGGAGGGGGGCACCGCACACGGCTAAGGAACGATCACGAAGATCAACTTGTGTGTTCTAGGGTGCCCCCCTGCCCCCGTATATAAAGGAGAAAGGGGGGAGACCGGCCGGCCCTAGGGGGCGCACCAAGGAGGGGGGGAGTCCTCCTCCTAGTGGGAGTAGGACTCCCCTTTCCTAGTCCAACTAGGAAGAGAGAGGGGGAAGGAAAGAGAGGGAGAGGGAGAGGGAGAGGGAAAGAGGGGCTGCGCCCCCCCTCCCTAGTCCAATTCGGACTCCCCATGGGGGGACGCGCCACCTCTTGGGCTGCAGCCCTCTCTCTCCCCTCAGGCCCACTAAGGCCCAATACTTCCCCGGGGGGTTCCGGTAACCCCTCCGGCACTCCGGTTTTCTCTGAAATCACTCGGAACACTTCCGGTGTCCGAATATAGTCGTCAATATATCGATCTTTATGTCTCGACCATTTCGAGACTCCTCGTCATGTCCGTGATCACATCCAGGACTCGAACAACCTTCGTACATCAAAACTTATAAACTCATAATAAAAGCTGTCATCGTAACGTTAAGCGTGCGGACCCTACGGGTTCGAGAACTATGTAGACATGTCCTAGAACTGTTTTACGGTCAATAACCAATAGTGGAACCTGGATGTTCATATTGGCTCCTACATATTCTACGAAGATCTTTATCGGTTAAACCGCATAACAACATACGTTGTTCCCTTTGTCATCGGTATGTTACTTGCCCGAGATTCGATCGTCGGTATTCAATACCTAGTTTAATCTCGTTACTGGCAAGTCTCTTTACTCGTTACGTAATGCATCATTCCGTAACTAACTCATTAGCTACATTTCTTGCAAGGCTTATAGTGATGTGCATTACCGAGAGGGCCCAGAGATACCTCTCCGACAATCGGAGTGACAAAACCTAATCTCGAAATACGCCAACCCAACATGTACCTTCGGAGACACCTGTAGAGCTCCTTTATAATCACCCAGTTATGTTGTGACGTTTGGTAGCACACAAAGTATTCCTCCGGTAAACAGGAGTTGCATAATCTCATAGTTACAGGAACATGTATAAGTCATGCAGAAAGCAATAGCAACATACTAAACGATCAAGTGCTAGGCTAACGGAATGGGTCATGTCAATCACATCATTCTCCTAATGATGTGATCTCGTTAATCAAATGACAACACATGTCTATGGTTAGGAAACACAACCATCTTTGATTAATGAGCTAGTCAAGTAGAGGCATACTAGTGACGTTATGTTTGTCTATGTATTCACACATGTATCATGTTTCCGGTTAATACAATTCTAGCATGAATAATAAACATTTATCATGATATGAGGAAATAAATAATAACTTTATTATTGCCTCTAGGGCATATTTCCTTCAGATACCGTGCTAGAGTTAACCTAGAGGCTCCTCGATTACATCATGGCAGTCGTGACTTTTGAAGTGCATGGTTTCACGAGCTGCAGAAGCACAATCGTCCATTCACCGTTTCCTTAGCAATTAAATGGGCGCATGGTAACTGAGTCGTCTATCCCCAAAGGTTAAGTAGTGGTCTATTCCTGGAGGTTATCGCGTCTTATTCCCTCCAGAGAAGTGCAAGTAGCTCCCGTCATCCTCGCCTCGTACGAGAAGCACAGTCAAACTCCATTGTCGTCTCAGCCTTGGTTCCATGGACGACTTCAGGAACACTACTGAGCGTCTCTCTATAGATGCTGATGGTAATACCAAGATCGATGTGTTGAACACCAATGAGCCCCACAAGGTGGAGGAGATTCTTACTCTCTATGAGGAATGGCTGCGTGAGGACAAGTACAAGTTTGTTGGTCTTGATCTGGAGTACACACGAGAGGATTATTTTGATCGTAGTAGAAAAGTTGTCGTTATGCAACTGGCGATGCGCAAGCATGTTCTTGTTTATCACTTGTGCAAGGCTAGGACGGTGTGCGCTGCTCTGAAGGATTTCCTTCGGAACAAAGGTATAATTTTCGCTAGTGTCGACGTCAGGAATGATAGGGATGTTCTCGCAAACACTTACCTCAAAATCCCAAGAGAGTGTCACATCGACCTTCAAGAGGAGCTCATGATCAAAGGAGGAAATCTAAGGGATTCAATGGCAGATTTGGCAGGAGCCGTCATAAACAAATCTTACTTGAGTATGAAGTCGTCTTTTCCACAAGGTCTGCATGACTACTGGGAATGGAAGCCGCTTTCCCTTGAACAGCTGAAATATGCGGCAATTGTAAGTGAAAATTTTGTCTTTATATTTTTGTTTTATTGCAAGACTAGTACTTTTTTCCCTTTACGTATATCTTCATTCTCATCCGCTTTTTATTTTAGGATGGGTATGTTAGCTACGAGCTCTACCGCCGAGTTCTGTCTATGAAGGACATGATGCATCCTCGTTGTCTTCCCGACCCCGAACGTCGTTGATGCTTTTGAGCAGAACTCCAATTGAGTAGAATCGTCCCGGTGGTCTGAGCAGAATGGACTCATGGATGACTTTCATTACTTTTTTTGTATAATTAATGAGTACTTTTAGTTCAATCCTATTGAGTACTGTCTCATGTTATGTGAATATAATTTCTTATGTTTTTTCATGTTACAAGTTCATTGTTGACGTTTGCGCGAGTTCATGTATATTTAGAGAACCTGTTGAAGTGGCGCATATGTATTTTTTGGGAGAAGCGTGTTTTGTGTTTGGCTTTTATTCAGTGCCGTTTGTTTGTGTTTGTATTGTTGTATTTTACACGTTCGCACAAGAGAGGCACGTCTGCTAACGTACGAGGCAACATTTTAGTTTCGTGTCTTTGTGTGCTTTAGGACCGTGCCTCGAGAATCCGGGCATCCGTGTATGTTCAGGCTTCAATTCCGTGGCTTCTTTCCGTCTATGCATGTACATCCGTGACACACGCCATGTATGTAACGTGCTGGTTTCACACGGCAGTTCCTCTTGACACTACACAACCGTGCCTTTGCCACCACTCTTTTGTGCGTCCAGGTTGTTTGTACCCGTGCTTCGATAACTATGTGAAGCCACAATTCCGTGCCTGTATACGCTTTAATTCGGTGTCTCCAGTACATGCATTTGCGTGTCTCAGGCGTCATGCTGGCTGTGACTCTACGTGCCTCTGGTGCCAGACGCCCGTCCGTGAGGGGACGCATATGTATTGTTTGGGAGAAGCGTGTTTTTTGTTTGGCTTATATTCACCGCTGTTTGTTTGTGTTTGTATTGTTGTGTTTTACACATTCGCACAAGAGAGGCACGTCTGGTAACGTACGAGGCAACATTTTCAGTTTCCTGTCTTTGTGTTCTTCGGGACCGTGCCTCTAGAAGCCCGCATCCGTGTCTGTGGAGGCTTCACTTCTGTCGTGGTTTTGTCACGGCAGATGTCCTCATGAAAGGACTTAGTCGTGGAGCCATCGCTACGGGTTAGCTTAAAGGGGTTAAAGCAGACACAAGGACACAAGAGAGTTTATACTAGTTTGGCCCCTTCGATGAAGGTAAAAGCCTACGTCTAGTTGTGTTGGAATTGATGGGGGTTTCGGTGACTAGGGAGCAAACAAGCTTCGCTTAAATCTCGAGTTGTTGTCTGTTGTCCTGAATCACCGCCGGGTCGTCCCCTTATATACATGGGTGACACCTGTCGGTTTGCAGAGTCCAGAGACCGGCTTATAGACGTGTCCGGCTCGATTTCTATTATTTCTAACTTACAACACAAGTTACATACTAAGGCCGGTTTACGGCTACAACCCTTAAAACGGTCATGGGCCTTGGGCCCTTATTGAATATCCTCACGGGCCTCAAGCATATTTGGCTACTGATGAAGTTAACCCGGCCTCTCCTGGCATGTTTACGCCCAGTAGTAATATCCCCAACATTAGGCCCCAGATTGATTTGAACAGGTTCATGTCAATCCTTAGTAAAAAACTTCGTCTTCAATCATCTTCTTAGTTGAACCGTCGTGACGTCATCTTCTTAGATTGTGGTGAACCGGCTTGACGTCATCTGTCATAAAGGATTATATCTAACATCTTTGTTTAATAGACCTACGACAATCAAGGTGAAAGCTCCGTTTCCAAACTCGCGGCTCCTTGATTCTCGCGCCTGACACATGTCCTTTCCCTTTATAAGTAGACCGAAGGGTCATTTCCTTTTTCCCCTTCGTGCCCCTATGCTTCGTCTTCCTCGTGCTGCCCAGCTTCGGAGCTCCGCCGCCGCCGTCAACCTCTGCACCAACGTTGGCCGCTGCATCACCCTGAACGCACCAGAGCATCGCGGCGACCTTCCGCTTCTTCCTCCGCTCCGGTAAATCTTCTATCCTTTCACCGTAGATCTGTTCTTAGGGTTTCCATGTTCTTCGGTGTTCATCGTTTATTTCTTGCTTATATGATAACTGTCAGTTAAATCTGCAAATCCTTGTTCTGTGTAGCGGTAGTTTTTTTAGCATCCGCTGTTACCCGCGCATCTCAAAGTCTTAGATCCCCCTGCGTCTTTGCTCGTTGATTCAGTACTGCTCCGTTTTATACCTTGAATATTTATTTCTTTTCTGAATATGCTCCAGATCCAAAGCTGTAACTAGATTTCGTGAAACCTGTTTTCGCACCTCCACACTTGATTCATCCATGTTTCAGACCAGGCGGTTTAACATTGTAGAAAAACTGACAACTCGGCATATACCATTAGTCCCCTTGTTGAACCGCCAAAGGTTTTCCGGTTTATATATTGTCACTTTGCAGAACGCCGGTTTAGCAATGAACGCACCAACCTATAGCCTTCCAATATGTTCTTGAACCGGTATTACTGCCTTGCAGATTGCATTATGGCCAAGCAAGTGTATGAGTGTAATCGGGTCCCTTCTCGAGTATTTGAAACCCAACTGGAAAACTTAGTTCGCACCGCGCTTTAGGCCGAAGATGTCATTCATCGAGGGTCCCCTGGTCCGGAGAGTTCTCCGTAACCTAAGGATGGAGAAGTTGTCGCTTTTCTTGACCACCTAGCCCGGGTTTCAGTCCGTCCGGTTCCACAGCTTTATCGAGATGTCTTGGCCAACTTCCAACTGCGTCCACAAGATATTGGCCCCAACTCCATAACCAATATCTGTCATTTTCAAGTGCTCTCTCGAGGTGTTCTTTCAGAGGAGCCCTCAGTTGAACTGTTCAGAGATTGCTTCCATCTAAACCTTCGCACTGAATTTTCTGACGGTCCCAACACCGAATTGGGTGGTGTGGCGATTCAAAAGCGGAAAGAGGTCACTTACCCTCACACCAAACTGCATGGCCATCCCAAAGAATGGAACTCAACATGGTTTTACTGCAAAGATACCTCTCCTGAAGGAGAAAATCCTTTACCTGGTTACCGTCCGGAACGGCTAAGCAATACACACCCTCTCCCTCACAGACTGACTGCTAGGGAAAGAAGCAAATATGCACCCCAACTATCCAAGCTCCGGGCCTTCATGGCCAACGGGTTGACAGGAGTTGATGTTGCTTGATGTTGGATATCTTGGAGTATACTGCCCCTGAGCCTGCGCTCTGGTTTGATGTGCAAATACACAGAAGATGTAAAAGACCCTCTCCGGCATATCGAGATCCAACTGACAGACGGTGAAGTCACTGAAGCTGTTAAGAGGATGTTGAACGAACCGGAAGCTGCTTGCGTGCAAACCGGCCTGGCTCCCTTTTCTACCATTAACAAACCGCCAGCTGTAAGATTCATATCTTATTCATTTATAAAATTTGATTATGTTCAAATACTCTTTGCTGATGTTTAACATCTTTCCAACAGTGTGATGATCCATTTTGGAGAAAGAAGACTCCACAAGAGAAACCAGTGGCAATAACCCGGCCCAAGACCAAAGTTGTGAAGAAACCAGCTTATAGAAAGAAAACCACTGCCTCCTCCGATCCACCAGCTGACAATGATGTGGGTAATCCGGACCTTATGGTAGAACTTGACTCACTTGGTCTATTTTTTACACACCTTATTGATAATGATTATTGCCAGGATGATGCTGAAGCTAGTCATGTTGATGTTGTAGAGGTTATCGCTCTTTCTTCCGATTCAAACCCTTTACCTTCAGTAAAAATCCGTCAGGCAAACCGGAAAGTTAAATTTTCTCATCCTCTTGCTTACTTGGATCGAAACTTTCTTATGAAGACACAACAGCATGAAGCTCGTCGCGCAACTCGGCACAACGGCCAGGTAGTCACATCCACCGGTTTACCGAACAGTCCAGTTCGGAAACACCGTTCAGAGGTCTCTAACTGTTTTGTCAATGCTTATCCTAAAGCGGGCTGCTTTCGTCAACCTCTTAATCCATCTGACTCCGATTATCAGGTGACTTCTCATTCTTCTTCTGGTGAGTCAACAGGCACCCAACTCCCACCGCTTAAGACAGTGCTTGGGTAAGCCATATTCCTGATAATGCTGTTTGATATAGCATTTTCAATATTCATTGGACTGATCCGTCTTTTTCCTTTCAGAGCCAAACCCAGGCCAAGCAAGAAAGCTCGCCTGGATAAAGCGGCAGAAGACGAAGCTCCTGAACCGGCCGAAACACCAAACCCGGAGGAACACATCTAGGAGGATATACTGACTGATCCACCATTGCAAGGTCACGATATTCTTTCTTTGAAGAGGCGTATGTTGATACCACCGGTCCTCCAAGTCAACCCACAAGTCCTGCCCAAGTGACAAGGCGGTGAGTCCACCAAAGCGAAGGATAAACCGGCGACCCGGTGCGAACCGGCGAAGCCAAGGATGATGATGTTGTGATTCTTGGCTTTGGCCATTCCGAGCGAATAATCCTGTCGCCTTGTCCAAGCATACTGCCAAGGAGGAATTTACTGCCTTTGGTAAAGGCAAGTGAAATGCTGATTTGGCAACTTACGCCGCTTTGAATCCACAAGAGCTTCATTCCGGCTATTTGAACCGGTTATATACCAGCCGTGACTATGGAGCCGGTTTGGTAAACATGATGAAGGACAAATATGAGGTAAACTCCATAACTCTCTACTTGTATAGTGCAAACTGTCAACTCTGATTGCCCCCAAGGACCGGTTCAACTTTAATGTAGTTAAACCGGGACTTGAATAACATAAGAATTCTAGCATTATTTAATGATAGAGCCAATAGGCATTAGCCCCCAAGTGCCAAGTTGAATACTTGTATTGAGCTTGGGACTTTATATATAAATTGTAGGATGAGAAGCAAATATGCATTAGCCCCCAAGTACCAAGGGCATAACTTGTTGTGGGGTTGGTACTTCAACTCTACATCTCAATCCTTAAATGATTTTCTATATGTAGGCTGATGTGAACAAGAAAGATAGTCAAATTACTGATCTTCAAGAAAACCTGAAATCCCAGCAAACTGAAACCTCCAAAGCAAAAGACGAATTAACTAGCGCTTTAAGCGTCATGGAAAAGCTTAAGGAGGGCTTCAACAAGGAGCGGTGGATTGGGCTCTTGAAAAGGCCGCTTTAACTCGGCGGGCGAGAACATCTTGGCTGCCCTTAAACCGGTGGTGGATGAACTGACCAGCGTAAAACGGCAAGTACATGCCATGACCGCTGTTGTCTTTGGTAAGTCCTTTTTGACTTCTGCCGTAATAAAGCCTTCTCATAAAATTTCCAGTTTAACAATCCTTTGAATGATACAGGGACACGTATTGGCCACTTGGGATGAGACGTGCGGAAAAAATTGAAAGCTTCTTATACATTGATAGAGCAACTCTATACCGGAGCGCAACGGATCATCAGTACCGCTTCTCACAACAACCCGGCCCCGACCTTGATCCAGGACACCCTTAAAAGGCTGTCAATGATTCCTGCCCGGTTTGAAGAATTAAAGAAATCTGCTGCTAGAACCGGTGTGATAAATGCTTTAATCCGGGCCAAAGCATGGGTGCCAGATTTTGATCCTGTTGAAGCGGCCCAAGGCTTCCCAAGTTTGAAAGAAGACGGGACGGAATTCAACGAAGAAGATCTTCGAGCTATAAACCGGGAGGTGCGCCCTTTGGCCTGTCAGCTGGTTGAAGAAGCAAATCTGTCTCACTATCAGGCTCAGTATGATGGAGAAAACAAACGAGTGTCTGCCCCAATTCCTGAAGCGGAGAACCTTATACCGCCAATTCGTAAGCATACTTAAGCTCCTGATATTGAACCGTCGTTGCTGATCAATGATGAAGCTGTATTCCAAGCATTAATGGGAATCGACTGGACAACTGTTGATTTCCAAATTTGGTAGAGAATCGAAGTGGAAGCGATGCGGGATGACCCGCAACCATCGTGCCAAGTGGCGATCAAGCATAAACCGAGTCCTGGTTTACATTACTTTGCTTCATGCTTTGTTAAAAATTATTTTTTCCTGGGCAATCGTGTTGCCTTGTAATAGACTAGCTGCCACACTTTGTGTTGATATGCCTTCGTGCATATTTATTGCAACTTATGCTTTTGTTGAATTATCAACTTCAAACTGTTATCTGCAAAAAAAAATCTTAAACCGCCATTGTGGTTGTACCACCAGACGGGTCATCATACCCATGTATATGAAACTAAAGACAGTACTTTAGATCAAACATATAATAAAATATGGGAATATATGATACCTGCCATCATAGGGCATGAAGTTTGGCCGTGCCAATCTTGAAGCGGAATCATAAAAAACCCGCTCTGCTGAAGGAGAAAAACAGCTCCTGCATATATAAGGTCGGTTTACTAGGTAAACCGTTCCGGGTTAAGATGAACACCGGTGTTACTCCATAATAGGATGTTTATTAAGAATCAAACCGGGCAAAATTGTCTCCGGATGAAAAACAAACCGTATCTCGTCAACTGACAGTCAAAACGGTTTAACATTTGTCAGTTTAAAAACACAACAAAAGAAATATGCAAAAAGACAAACAAATTGCAAGCAAAGGCAAAGACAAAATCTTTTGCGAACAGAGGCTGCTTGAGCCGATCAAGTGGTATTACCATGGTCGAACATGACCAAGCCCCCAATATGCGTAGCTATGGTTCATGTTAGCTAGGTCCCCAAATAATGCAGTGGCATTACGCCGATCAAGAGGTGTAGCGATGGTTCGGGTTCGACCAAGCCCCCAAGTGATTCTGTGGCCTTAGGCCGACCAAGAGGCGTGTTGGTTTAGGCGTGACCAAGTCCCCAAGTGATCTTGTGGCTTTCGCTTTGTCAAAAGGTGTTGCATTGGTTCGGACACGACCAAGCCCCCAAGTGACATAATATAAAGCTTTGTTAAAAAGCTAACTCAAGGGGTAAACCGGAGACCGCTTTAAGAAAAAACTCCGTGTAACCACTCATGATGTAAAAAATAACAGAGACCCCGCTTTAGCTAAGGCTCTGATTTATTGTATTGATCATAATATATACATTGTCATAATATGTGCATAAGTATAGCCTATGGCTTAAGTATAGTAGGGCCAAAGATGAGCTATGTTCCACGGCCTGTTGGTATCCTCCTCTGACGTACGTGAGTCTTTATGCTCTCGAATATCAATCAGATAGTACGACCCGTTGTGCAGATTCTTGCTGACCACGAAGGGTCATTCCCAAGGTGGGGATAGCTTGTGCATATCAGTCTGGTCTTGAATGAGCCTGAGTACCAAATCTCCTTCTTGAAAGGTTCTGGTTCTAACTCGGCGACTGTGATAGCGGCGAAGATCCTGGCGGTAAATCGCCGAACGGGCAGCTGCAATGTCCCGCTCTTCATCCAACAGGTCCAAAGCGTCTTGCCGAGCTACCTCGTTGTCCGCTTCAACATAAGCTGCTACACGAGGGGAGTCATGACGGATATCACTGGGGAGGACCGCCTCCGCTCCGTAGACCATGAAGAATGGCGTGTATCCTATCGATCTGTTGGGTGTGGTGTTGATGCTCCATAACACAGATGGTAACTCCTCAACCCAACAATCCGGCGTCCGTTGCAAAGGAACCATAAGCCGGGGTTTGATGCCTTGTAAGATCTCCTCGTTAGCTCTCTCTGCTTGGCCGTTGGACTGTGGGTGAGCTACAGATGAAACGTCCAGCCGGATGTGCTCACGTTCACAGAACTCCTTCATAGCACCCTTAGACAGATTGGTACCATTATCAGTAATGATACTGTGTGGAAAGCCAAACCAGAAAATCACCTTTTTAATGAATTGAACCGCCGTGGCTGCATCACACTTGCTAACGGGCTCCGCTTCTACCCACTTTGTAAATTTATCAACTGCCACCAAAAGATGGGTCTTCTTGTCCTTGGACCTTTTGAAAGGTCCGACCATATCTAGCCCCCAAGTGGCAAACGACCAAGTAATTGGAATCATCCTGAATTCTTGAGCCGGCACATGAGCACGTCTTGAGAACTTCTGACAACCGTCACATCGCCTAACCAGGTCCTCCGCATCAGCATGAGCAGTCAACCAATAAAAACCGTGACGAAACGCCTTAGCCACTAGTGATTTTGAACCGGCGTGGTGACCACAATCTCCTTCATGAATTTCGCGCAAGATCTCACAACCTTTCTCTAGCGACACATAACGTTGAAACGCTCCTGATACACTACAATGATGCAACTCGCCATTGACAATAGTCATGGACTTGGATCACCGGATTATCTGTCTGGCTAGCGTCTCATCCTCTGGTAACTCACCCCGGTTCATGTACGCAAGGTAAGTAACCGTCCAGTCCGGAATGACATGCAGTGCTGCCACTAACTGAGCCTCCGGATCAGGAATAGCCAAATCCTCTTCGCCAGGGAGCTTGACCGACGGGTTATGCAAGACATCTAAGAAGACATTAGGCGGGACCGGTTTCTGTTGAGAGCCTAGCCGACTTAATGCGTCCGCCGCTTCGTTCTTCCGTCATCCACATGATCCACCTGATATCCCTTGAAGTAGCCTGCAATAACATCCACCTCACGGCGATAAGCTGCCATGAGCGGGTCCTTAGAATCCCAAGTACCAGACACTTGCTGGGCCACCAGGTCCGAGTCACCGAAGCATTTGACTCAGCTAAGATTCATCTCCTTAGCCATCCGGAGACCATGGAGTAAAGCTTCGTACTCAGCTGCATTGTTAGTACAAGGGAACATTAAGCAGAGAACGTAACAGAACTTATCACCTCGTGGGGAAGTTAATACGACTCCAGCCCCCGAGCCCTCCAATTGCCTAGACCCATCGAAATGAATAGTCCATGTCGGTGTACTAGAGTAGGGGTACCCTAGTATCCCGTACTAGATGCCTGCAGACGATTACCCACCAGCGGCAAGGTTTGCCTCACACCGCCAATCTCCTCCGTGACTCCTTGGAGCCATTCAAGAACAAAGTATTAGATTGAGAAGACAAGACCCGACAAGAGGAGCTTGTCGGGAAGGCCACTCGAGCACGCAGAAGACAAGGCCCGGCAAGAGGAGCTTGTCGGAAGGCTCGGGCGCGACAAGCCTCCGGCGCGACAAGATTCGGCCGCGGCAAAGGCGCTTGCCGCTGACATGCAACTCTCTCCGTCTCCGCTCCAGCTCACCCAGCGACGTGTCGCCATGGGACCGTTCCATGGGCGGCGTGTCGAACGGGTCAGTGCAGCCAACGGAGAGCAGCGATACGCTGGCGCCGACAGACTACGCCATCGTGGCGAGTGGAGGCGCACTGACGGTCTCTGTTACCTTTGTTTGGGCAACAACGACAGGCATTTATTGCTTTTGTCCCTTGCCGTCGAGTTAGGTATTTTTCACTGCATAATCGCTCAAGTAGGTGTACCAACTCCTGTTTTTACATTTGTACCCTCGTCTATGTTGCCACCTATCGGAGACCCCTTGAGCATATAAAAGGAGGCCCGAGTGCAACGTATAAAAGGTTCCGCAAGGTTCGGCCAGCGTCTTTCGCAAGGTTCAGTTCATTCGACTGGCCATAGACTAGATACACTCCCGCTAGGTTTTGTAGCTCGCGTTGCTCCCTAGCAAGAACAGAATAGATCAAACAAGCAGCAGTAGGAGTTTTATCTCTCCGGAGAGCTCCGGCTGGGTAAAACCGCCGTGTGCATCGCCTCGATCCGCTCTTCGTGCGATCTCCGCCCCCCTCCGAACCACAAGGGGCCTGCTCCGCCGGCCCCATAGGTGTCCGACATCTCTGGCGCGCCAGGTAGGGGGCGTCGAGGCCGTGTGAATCCGATCCGGCGTTCACGCGCGCGGCGTCATCAACATCTTCCTCAGCATGCCACCGAATAAGAAGGCTTCGGCGGCAGCAGAGCCGTCCGCGTCGTACCCACCCCCACCGCAGCAAACGGGTGGTGGTGCAGACGCTGGCGGAGGAACGGGCGCCGACGAAGGTGCTCGCGATGTTGCCAAGTCCAAGGACAAGGCACCGCAGACCTCGGCGTCCGCGCATCCCCCGCGCCCGTCTCAGGAGACGCGGGACCAACAACGTCATGGCGTTCTGGCGCCATACGTTCGCTGGATCGAGACCCTCAAGACCAGCATGCGGCGCCAACATGCGGCAATAGTGAGATACGGTCGCCCGGACGGGCGCTGCTCCTTCTAACGTAGTTAGAAGTCCGGCGTGTCCCGCCTCGCACCGCTTCTCCAATGCCGCCCTACTACTCCAGCGAAGCTCTGGCGAGAGCTCAATCGCTCCTCGACTACCCTCCAACGGCCGACAAGGTCGACGAGTGGAGGGCCACTATCGAGCCTCATAGGCTTTGCCAACGGCGGCGCTCATGGCAACCAACGCCATCGCTGCGGCGGCGCGGCGACAAAACGCGAGCCGGAGGCGGCAAGACCGCCGGAGGTGCAACCACCGTGCATTCTCCGCCAAGAAGGCCAAGATCGCCGACTCACCGGATCCACCTCGACAGCGACTCCCACTGCGTCGTCGGATCCACGAACTTCGCCGCGATCAGCGCCAAGTTCTTCATGGCGACAACAAGAGGACGCCGAACTCGCATCGAGCGCCGAAGAGAAGCGCGACGTCATCCGACAAGCCGCTGGGCCTTCTGTTGACATGCACGCGCCCGGAGGGGCCAGGCCACTTGCCGTGCGGTAGGTTGCCCTGCGTTCACTTTCGTGAGCTGCGGCAAGTCCAAAGGGCCCAGCCGTAAGAACTTCAAACTAGACGTGCGGAGAAGTACGATGGCGGGGCGCATCCGTCGGAGTTCCTCAAAGATCTACACCATCGCGGTGCGAGGCTGCGGGGGCGGGACGACAAGATCCTTGCCAACTACTTCCCGCTCGTGCTCAAGCCCAACGTCGTGTCTTGGCTCATGCACTTGCCGGACAGCTCCATATCCTCTTGGCGGATCTGTGCCATCAGTTTGTTGGCGCCTTCACGGTGGCCACAAACCTCATGGCCAGAAGAGCGACCTTCACTTGCTCGCCCGGAAGGAAGGAGAGTCTGCGCAAGTTCATTCGGAGATTCAGCCGTGTGCACTACAACATCCCAGACGTCCACCCTGCCGCGGTGATCGGCGCATTTCATCAGAATGTGCGGAACCGCAGGATGAGGGAGGAGATGGCGATGTGCAAAGTCAAGGACGTCAGCGAGCTGTACGCCTTGGCCGACAAGTGTGCGCGCGCTGAGGAAGGGAGGAGACTCCCAGGAGAGAATACAGAAGCAGGATCTGACAGTGATGACACCGCCCCGGCAAAGAAGGGCCGGCGGCGAGGCAACAGGAAGAAGAAAAGCAGAGAAGTGCTAGCTGTCGAGCAGTCCGGCAACGGAGGCGGCGACAAGAACGCCAAGGCTGGTGGCTCCGGCAAGGAGGTTGCCGCTGACACCAACCACCAGTCGGTGGCGGCGGCCCGACAAGCGGGACAACTCCGCAAGCGATCGCAAGATCCACCGCACCAAGGGCCACGACCTCCAGAGCTGCAAGAAAGTCGAGCAGCTTGTCGAGCAGCAAAGAGCTGAGTACGAGCGGCGCGACAAGGAGAAGGCCCAGGAAGGTGCAGGGGGAGCAAGCAAGAAACGTCCCGGCCGGGGAGGACGCCGCGGCAAAGTCAAGCAGCGACAAGGAGATCGACCTCCCCGCGGCCGCGACAAGGAGGAAGATGATGATGACGACGACGAAGATATGGAGGACGGCGACGCCGACGGCAGGAGTTTCAGAAGCCACAGAGGTTCTTCTGCGTTGACGGAGGTGCTTCCCTGCATACCTCCCACCGCCAACTCAAGCAATGGATGCGGGAGGTCAATGCCGCGGAGCCATCCGTAGAGTCACGCAAGCCTCTGAAGTGATCCAGCACGCCTATCATTTTTGATATTGAGGACCACCCTGATCGCATAACTGCGGTCGGGTGCTTGCCGATGTTGGTCTCTCCAACCATCCGCAACCTCAAGGTCACAAAAATGTTAGTTGACGGCGGGGCTGGCTTGAATCTGATCTCCTCCGCGGTGCTCCGTAAGCTTCAAATCCTGACAATGAAGCTCGAAGAGACCGGAACCTTCCAAGGAATCAATCCGGGAAGGAGCAAGCGAAGGGTAAGATTACGTTGCCGGTCACATTTGGCAGCGAGCTGAACTTCAGGACTGAGAGGGTTACATTTGACGTTGCCGATTTCCCATTGCCTTACAATGGGATACTTGGCCGTCCAGCACTCGCCAAGTTCATGGCAGCCTCTCATTACGCCTACAACCTACTCAAGATGCCGGGCCCGATAAGCGTCATCTCTGTCCATGGCGACAAGAAGGATGCCCTTATCTGTGCCGACAAGATCTTCCGGGATGCAGCAGCCGCGACAGACTGCCCAACACTTGCCGCTGAAGCTCCCGGGGGGAAGAAGACCAAGTCCAAGTCCGGCAAGGGCTCTGAGGCTCACTCCGGCAGGCGCACCTCTTCGGAGTGCTGCGCTACCATTGAGGACGCACCATCGAGCTCCACCGGCAAGTGCAAGAAGATGGTGGCTCCGCCGAAAACCAAGAAGGTCCCCGCCAAGGAGGACGGCGCTGGTGGTACCTTCACCATCAGCGCCTCTCTCGAACCCAAATAGGAAGGCGCGCTCGTTGCTTTACTGCGGGCGAATGTCGACGTGTTTGCATGGCAACCGTCTGATATCCCCGGTGTTCCCAGGAAAGTGATTGAGCACCGCCTGGCCGTTTGTCCTCATCTTGCGCCCGTCAAGCAAAGAGTCAGGAAGCAAGCAGTGGAGCGCCAAGAATTCATAGCCGAAGAGATCAAGAAACTGGAAGCAGCAGGCCTTGTCAGAGGAGTGCTCCATCCCACGTGGTTGGCCAATCCTGTGGTCGTGCACAAGGCAAATGGGAAATGGAGACTTTGTATTGACTTCGCGGATGTTAATAAAGCTTGTCCCAAAGATCCATTTCCCTTGCCGCCATTGACCAGATTGTTGACTCCACGGCCGGATGTGATTTGCTTTCGTTTCTTGATGCATACTCAGGATACCATCAGATCTTCATGGCTGAAGAAGATGAAGAGAAGACCGCATTCATCACACCATGTGGCACATACTGTTTCGTACGGATGCCTTTCGGTTTGAAGAATGTTGGTTCGACACTTGCAAGGGTAGTCCACGATGCTTTTGAGCCGCAAATGCACAGAAATGTAGAAGCCTACATGGATGACATAGTGGTCAAGAGCAAGGACAAAGCAACTTTGGTTCAAGATTTGGACGAGACCTTTGCAAATCTCCGCAAGATCAACCTCAAGCTCAACCCCGAGAAGTGCGTGTTTGGAGTCCCTTCCGCAAGCTTCTCGGGTTCTTCGTGTCTCGGCGGGGATTGAAGCTAATCCCGACAAGATCAAGGCCATTGAGCAGATTGAAGCACCAAAGCGTCAAGGATGTCACGAAGACTTGCGGTTGCGTGGCCGCTCTCAAGAGTTTATTTCTAGGTCTGCTGAAGGCCGCCTCGCCATTTTTCAAGATTTTGAAAAAGGCAGGTCCAGTAAAATGGACTCCCGAAGCGGAGGTGCGCTGCAGGACTTGAAGAGATACCTGTCCTCCACTCCAACACTTGTCGCGCCTAGGCCACAAGAGAAGTTGCTGCTATATATAGCGGCAACCAACCAAGTGGTTAGTGCTGCGTTAGTGGCGGAGAGGGAGGCGAATGATGAGCCGGCAACCACGGCAAACACATCCAGCGACGGCGGGGGCTTCGCCGACAAGCTCTGGTCCGGCAAGGGCGAGTCAGCGAAGACGCATGAGCGGATGCGAAGAGGATGGTGCAGCGCCCGATCTACTTTGTCGGTTCCCTTCTGCGAGGCTAGGTCAAAGGTACTCGGTGTGCCAAAATTGCTTTTCGGCCTCCTCATGGCCTCGAGAAAGCTGCGCCATTACTTCCAAGCACATGAGATCCACGATTGTCACTCGCTTTCCCACGAAGAGGATACTGCGAGAATCCAGAAGCGACAGGCAGGATTGTCGAGTGGGCACTGGAGCTGTCAAGCTTTGGTCTTAAGTTTGAAAGCACATCAACTATCCAAAGCAGAGCCTTGGCAGAGTTCATAGCAGAATGGACACCAACGCCGGATGAAGAGATTCCGGAGACGAGCATTCCCGTCAAAGAAGCAAGCAAAGAGTGGCTGATGTACTTTGATGGTGCCTTCTCGCCGCAAAGGCGCCCGGTCTTGCCGGCGTCTTTGCTTATCGCACCCACCGGAGAGCACCTCAAGTACGTCGTCCGGATGCACTTTCCCAAGGAGCAAGCGACAAACAATACCGCAGAGTATGAAGGTTTGCTTGCCGGGTCTCGTGGATCGCCGTGGACCTTGGGATCAAGAAGCTTATTGTCGTGGGTGACTCGCAACTCGTCGTCCGACAAGTGAACAAAGATTACCAGAGTCCGTTGATGGAAGCCCTACGTTGATGAAGTGAGGAAGCTAGAAGAGCACTTTGACGGCCTGCAAATGGAACATGTTCCAAGAGCTCGTAATGATATTGCCGACGGCTGTCAAAGTCTTGCGCGCTTAAGTTACACAATGGAACCAGGGATTTTCATGCTCAAGCTGACTCAACCGACCGTAACACCATCGAATGGACAGAGCAAGAAGAGGAAGTTGGCCTCTGGCGACTACTTTCCGACAGAGCTTCCCGAAGCCGACGTTGCAAAGGTCCCCAAGATCAACACCAACAATCTTTGAGGCGATGCGCTCAGCCAGACTTCCCGGGTTTGCTCCGTTGAAGAACGCTCCCGACAAGTCTTGCTCCGGCAAGTTTGTCGGGAGCATCTAACTCCGTGAGCCACAGGCTCTGCCGTAGAAGCTGATGTTCTCGCAGCGGCAGATGTGCCTTTAGTCCTTGTTGTCGAGCCACAAGCTCCAACATGGGTGCAAGAGATTGTCCATTTCCTTGAGACAGAGAACTTCCGAAGAAGCAGGAAGAAGCGGAAAGAGTAGCCCGGCAGTCAAGTATGTACCGGTTTGTCGACAGCATACTGCATGTAAGAAGACTCAACGGTGTGAAATTGAAGTGTATTCCTGTGGAAGATGGATGAAGCTGTTGGTAGAGATACATGGAGGCATATGTGGTCACCACATTGGCGCAAGAGCACTTGCCGCAAAGCTTTCCGGCAAGGTTTCTTCCGCCGACAGCCCTCCGTGATGCAATCGCACAAGTAACCAAGTGTGAAGCGTGCGGCCCATTCCAAACAGATACACCGCTGCTCAAGCTCTCAAGACGATCCCTTTATCCTGGCCATTTTTGGTCCGGGGCTCGACATCCTCGGCCCCTTCCCCCAAGGCTGTCGGGGCTTTGAGTACTTGTACGCCGCCATCGACAAGTTCACAAAGTGGCCGGAAGTGGAAGCGATGAGGAAGGTGACAAGACGGTCGATAGTCAAGTTCTTCAAAGTCGATTGTTTGCCGTTTGGAATCCCTAACAGGATCATCACCGACAACGGCACACAATTTACAAGTCGCACCTTCATGCAAGACGTCCAAGACCTTGGCGCCAAGGTCTGCCCTCCGTTGCTCACCCGAGAAGCAACGGTCAAGCGAGAGGGCAATGCCGAAGTGCTGCGGCTGGCTCAAGACCAGAACTTTCGACAGGCTGCACAAGTGCGGAAGAAACTGGATCGAGGAGCTGCCGGTGGTTCTTTGGTCGATCAAAATGACGCCAAATCGAGCCACGGGCCAGACACCCTTTGCTCCAGTCTATGGAGCAGAGGCAGTTCTCCCCACGGAACTCGTATACGGATCGCCTCGAGTACTCGCTTATGATGAGCTTGAGCAAGAGCAGCTGCGACAAGACGACGCGCTGCTCCTCGAGGAGGATCGCCTTCGTGTCATTGTCGCGAGCCGCTCGCTTCTGACAAGCCTGCGTCGCTACCATAGCCGCAGGGTTAGTGCCGAAGTCTCGAGGAAGGCGACCTTGTTCTTGGCGCTCGGTCCGCCAAGAATTCAAACAAGTTGACGCCGAAGTGGGAAGGCCCTTATCGGGTGAAACGAGTCACTAGGCCTGGCGCTGTCCGCCTTGAGACCGAAGATGGCATTCCGGTGAGCAACTCCTGGAACATTGAGCATCTTCGTAAGTTTTACCCATAGGGCGCGGTTGTCGAAATCCGTTCCGGCAACCACCTTTTGTACAAGTCTTGCCGCTGTTGCATGTAATCCTTCGTACAAAGCCGGGCGCAGACCCCGTGCATCAGTAAAGCTCATGTGTTGCGCACAGCTTGCCAACCTCATGCTTTCATCAATTTATTGCATGTTTTGGCTAACACTTTGTGCAGCAACCACACCCGGTAAGCAGAATCGAGCCGCTAGGCTCCATAACGTTATTCCTCTTCTTTCTCTTCTCTCAAAGAAAGGAAGGCTCCCTCGCGCACAAGTTAACCAGGGGGGAGGAGGAGATAATACTATGGACCAGGCGCCGCTCGAGGAAGTTTCACCTCATCGGGAAGCAAGAAACAGAAAAGCTAAGTTGCCAAAGTTTGAGCAATCAATTTTTAAATTTTTGTTATCTTCCTCGAACGATAGTACTTTGTATGGAAAACCTGTGCGCAAAGGAACCAAATCGTGACTGGTCGCGCCCTTGCTTTGTTTCGAGTCCGCTCAACAACTTAAGTGAGCTGCGGCTAGTCCGCGACAAGGTTGCTTGTCGGTAGCGACCCCTTGACCAAGAAGGCTTTGAAGTTCCGACTTTTCGGCGCCATGGCAAGGGTGCCTGCACCGGCAAGTTTCCCTGAGAAGCATAGGGCAATAACGTACAAAGGAAGAAATCAAGTAGAGGAAATAACGTTGCATTGATCGATTCACCTAAGATAGAGTATATTACAGAATAACTTGTCGCTGATCTAACAAAGTTTTCTAAACATGATCGGCAGCGACAAGGGAAAGATAATGGCGGCGGCCTAGTCCAAGCGGGTCGCCTCGATCCGCTTGATCTTGTTCACCTTGTCCACAATGGGTGCGACAAGGGCTTTGAGCTCCTCCACGTTGGCTTCGAACGGCAAGGATCTGAGGACGCCGTTAAGGTTGAGGCCCGGGTTGCGGAAGGCCACCTTCATCAACACCTTCTCGAGGGCCCCGCACAAACTTGGCGCGATTCCTCGGCCAGCTGCCGGGACCTCTTCCCGAGTCGACGGAGACCCGTCCACCACGCCTTTGAAGAACAGGCTGAGCTTGGTTTGGAGATGCTCGTCGAAGGAGTACGCGAGGTCCCCCATCCCCAGCTCCATCACTCGTTGTGGATGTCGGCAGCGGTGTCCACAAGACCTTCGGTCCGGTGCTCCACGCTCTCCCTCAAGGTGTTACGGATGGAGACAGCATCCGCCAGCAGCTCCTCCTTGGCCGTGATCGCCTCCAACAGCCCGCCTCCCGCTCTCGGCACCATCCAACGCCAAGGCTGAGTGGTCAGTTTGAGCTCCAGATCCGCCTTGGAGTCCTTGGCGGCGTCGAGCTCCTTGGCCCTGTCAGCGAGACGGACCTGCAGCTCGCCCAACATGTGGGCGCCCTTCTCGCGCTCACGCTTGAGCACGACAAGCTCTTCGCCGCTCTTCGTGAGGGTGGCCTCCAGCTGTGCCACCTTCGCCTTCAGCTCTTCCTTGGCGGCCTCGGCGGCTGCGGCAGCGTCGCCCGCTTCTGGCGCCCGCCAGCGACTCCTCACAGCAGCAAGGTCCTCCTCGTGGCTGTCCAGGTTGACCTTCCGCTGCGCCAACTCGCTTTCTGGCGGCGAAGCTTCTCGGCAGCCAGCCGCTGCTCCTCATCACCGCGGCCTTCTCAAGGATGAAGGCCGTGCGCTCTTCTGCGAGCTGCGCCGCAGCGCGTCCATCACGTCAGCGAAGGGCTTCTTTGTTGGCGCCCGGAGCTCCTCGGCGCATTTCTCCATGTCCGCCCCGCCCTCGTGACGAGGGCTTCCCGGTCTCTAACTTGGCTGGCGCGGCGGTAGAGCGACAACAGCCTCTTTAGCTGCTCCTCCCTCGGACTTCGCCGCTGCTGCTACTTGGCGCGTCCACCAGCGTCGGCCAATGAGGCGAGTAGCTTCGCCGTCGAAGGTCTCGCCCTCGGCTGGCGCCACAGGCTCGGCTCCCAGGGGAGCTTGATGAAGACGCCAGCCCGGCCTTGGTAGGCACCGGCTGGGGCTCCTCGGAACTGGCGCCCGCGCCAGCGGCAGCGAAGTCGGCTGTCGGTGTAGCGCTTGCCGCTCCTGCGGCCTCGGGGCGTCGATGACGACCGTCCGACCCCTCGCCGGCCCCTGCGTCGGCAGCCTCGGTGGCCTCCTCGCCAACAGGCTCGTCGGCGATGGCCTCTTCTTCCACGACGATGACCTCTTCTTCCTCGACGCGGCCTCGTCGGTGTTGCCGCGCGTTTCCTCCTCGCCGGCGATTTCAACCTCCATCGGGTCTGCGTCAGACGAAGAAAGAGCAGTCAAGCAGATATCCAAAGAAAGAGAAAAAAAAGAAAGCAAGCCCAAGGGAGATTTTCGTAAGGGAGTTACCTGCAGGATCCGTAGCCATGGCCTTGACCACTGGAGGGTCGCCGGGCGCCGTCCCTTGCCGGGTAGCCTCCCTTGCCAGTGGCCTCCCTTGCCGGGGTGGCCTCCCTTGTCGGAGGGAGCTCCCTTGCCGGGGAGTCCTCCCTTGGCGGCGTAGTGGCAGCGGGCAGGATGTCGGAGGCGGCTTCCGAGCCCTCCTGATGAGACTGCTCTGCTCCTGCACAAGCACACAGTCAAATATCAACAAAGAAGGGGCACCCCCGCACGCCCAATAGCAAGAAGAAAACTGCACGCTTACTCTGGGGGTTGTGCTGGGGGCTGCTCTGGGGAAGGGTTGCCGGGTCCGGCAAGGCGGTCTCGGACGCGTCCCCTGTCGCCACGGGAGAATCGTCCTCAACGACGACCGTTGGGATCTTGGCCCTCTTCGCCGCTCTCTGGGCCAGCGTCCTGAAAAGGAAAGAGTCCAGAACGAAGCAAATCAGATTCAAGATGAAGCAATAAAATTGAAGAAATACAGGCGCGATCTCGAGAAGCTTACTCTTCGCCTTCCTCCTCGGAGCTGAGCGCGGAGAAGTCAAACTCCGGCCCGCCTCCGGTGCGATGAGGCGGGGGAGTGGGCTCTCTTGGCTGCTTGGCGGAGGCATTGGCGGCGGCCTGAGAAGATTCCGCCCCAGTTGTCGCTGCAGTTTGGGGCGCTCCAGCAACAACCTCGCTTGCAGCGGTGGAAGCGCGTCGGCGCTGCAGGTATGGGCCGACCTGTCGCCCGGCTCGTCTCCAGCCTGGAGGCGCCTCCTCGGCGGAGCCGGGGCTCCCGCTGGTGGCAAGTCGCTTGGCGGCGGGAATAAGCCCTCGGCGGGTCCACTCGTCCCGGCCTCGAGCTCGACAAGCTCGTCCTCGCCGGCGACCTCCCTCGCTCAGCAGTGCTTGCCGCCTTCGCGTCCGCCTCCTCCACGGTGAACCCGAAGGCTCCGGTAGCGGCGGCTGCTGCCGCCTCCTCCGCTCTGGTGGCGATCCACGCCATCTCACGCTCGGTGGTGTCTCGGGTGAGCCTCTTACGCTTTCGTCGGGCGGATCGGCACCTCTTGCAAGTTGTCGAAGAATTGCTGCACGACCTCGTCAGGGCTCCTGCCAGGTCGGGACGATCCCGTGGGAGTCGCACAGTGGCATCATGGCGCGGATGCGGTCGAGCGCCGAGTTGTTGCACAACGAGACGACCCCCCGCGACAACCTGAACCACTCGGGATGTTCGGGGTCGTTCTTGAACAACTCGAGCAGCACTGAATCCAGCTCCATGACGGTGAAGTTCCAATTCAGGCCCGGGCGCAGGCTCATGATGTCCACCGTGATTCTCGAACTCCCAAGCAGGCCTCGCCTTTCCTGCAAGGGAGCGATGCGGCGGCGAATGAAGTCTGCGCCAACTGCGCCAATAGTTAATCCGGCAAGCCTGAGGCGCAGAATTCGGGTCACAGCTATCTTCAGCCTCGCATCCTCCGGCGCAAGCTACTCCAATCCTTGCCGCGCGCAATTGGGGTTTTGGCGCCTGGCGGTGAAGGGCTGTGGGTCCTCCTCACGACCCAGCACCAGTTGGCTCTCCACTCCTCCCACTTGTTCCGAACTCCCCTCTAGGTAGGCCTCTTTCTTGCCGATCCTAGAGACCTGTGCTATCCCTCCGGCAAGGGGCTCTCCTCTCTCGACACGGGGAACAAAGAAATGGCGGAAGAGTGCCACGTTCGGGTGGACCCCGACAAAGTTTTCGCACAAATGTGCGAAAACGGCCATGGTCAGGATGGCGTTGGGGGTGAAATCAAGGAGGTGGAGGCCGAAGGTGTTCATTATGTCGCAAAAGAACTCAGAATACGGCGGGCAAAGACCGCAATAGAAGAAAAGGGCAAAGAAAGGGTACCCTGTTGAGGCCAGATCAGCGGCGGAGGCGGGGAGCACCCTCGTGCGCGGATGCGCCCGAGTCTCCGTCGACCAGAAAAGATAGTAGACGTCCGCAGCTCCCGTGCGCCGAGCTGCGGGCAAGACGGCTCGCTCCTTACCTGGCCATGAAGCTGCGCCTCGGCCGACTTGACGCCCTTCTCCTTATCGGCCTTGGGGCCATGGTGAGGGGGCGGAGGAGGTCGACGGCGGTGAGTGTGCTTGTGGCGAAAGGCGGGCGCTGCTCTTCGCACCGGAGAAGACGAGGCGGCGGCGGTGGTTTCTTGACAAGACGGCAATGGCAGGAGTGGTCGGCCTGCCTCTGTTTCCTCCGCTTATAAAGGGAGGAGGGGGCGGACGTTCGCTTATATTAATAAAGAACTCCCCACGACCGCGCCCACGATCTCTCGCATGACGCCACGTCCGGTGCGTGCCGTTAGTGGGGATCGTGGTGGGTCCGGGGCGAGTTGCGGCGTGGTCGAGGCCGCGTGTCCGTCAGATTCAGCTCGGGCCTGGCCCGACAAGCGCTTCGGCACTGTAATGGCCCAGTTCGGGGCTCTGTCGGTGTACTAGAGTAGGGTACCCTAGTATCCCGTACTCGTGCACGGACGATTCTGACACCAGCGGCAAGGTTTGCCTCGTCACCGCCAATCTCCTCCGTGACTCCCTTGGAGCCATTCAAGAACAAAGTATTAGATTGAGAAGACAAGACCCCGACAAGAGGAGCTTGTCGGGAAGGCCACTCCAGGCACGCAGAAGACAAGGCCCCGGCAAGAGGAGCTTGTCGGGAAGGCTCGGGGCGCGACAAGGATTCGGCCGCGGCAAGGCGCTTGCCGCGGCATGCAACTTCTCTCTGTCTCCGCTCCAGCTCACCCAGCGACGTGTCGCCATGGGACCGTTCCATGGGCGCGTGTCGAACGGCTGTGCAGCCAGCGGAGAGCAGCGATACGCGGTGCTGACAGGCTCGCCATCGTGGCGAGTGGAGGCGCACCTGATGGTCTCTGTTACACTGTTTGGGCGACAACGACAGGCATTTATTGCTTTTGCCCCTTGCCGTCAGAGTTAGGTATTTTGCAATCGCATAATCGTTCAAGTAGGTGTACCAACTCCTGTTTTTACATTTGTACCCTCGTCTATGTTGCCACCTGTCGGAGACCCCTTGAGCATATAAAAGGAGGCCCGAGTGCAACGTATAAAAGGTTCCGCAAGGTTCGGCCAGCGTCTTTCGCAAGGTTCAGTTCATTCGACTGGCCATAGACTAGATACACTCCTGCTAGGTTTTGTAGCTCGCATTGCTCCCTAGAAAGAACATAATAGATCAAACAAGCAGCAGTAGGAGTTTTATCTCTCCGGAGAGCTCCGAAGCTGGGTAAAACCGCTCATGTGCATCGCCTCGATCCGCTCTTCGTGCGACCTCCGCCCCCCTCCGAACCACAAGGGGCCTGCTCCGCCGGCCCCATAGGTGTCCGTGGGTACGATCAGCCTCCCGACATCTCTGCACGCTGTAGAGGCGTCGAGGCCGTGTAAATCCGATCCAGCGTTCACGCGAGCGGCGTCATCAACATCTTCCTTAGCATGCCACCGAAGAAGAAGGCTTCGGCGGCAGCAGAGCCGTCCGCGTCGTACCCACCCTCACCGCAGCAAACGGGTGGTGGTGCAGACGCTGGCGGAGGACCGGGCGCCGACGAAGGTGCTCGCGATGTTGCCAAGTCCAAGGACAAGGCACCGCAGACCTCGGCGTCCAAGATCCCCGCGCCCGTCTCAGGAGACGCGGGACCAACAACGTCATGGCGTTCACAACGCCATACGTTCGTTGGATCGAGACCCTCAAGACCAGCATGCGCGCCAACATGCTGGCAATAGTGAGATACGGTCGCCCGGACGGGCGCCGCTCCTTCTAACGTGGTTAGAAGTCCGGCGTGTCCCGCTCCTCGCACCGTTCTCCAATGCCGCCTACTACTCCAGCGAAGCTACTGGCGAGAGCTCAATCGCTCCTCGACTACCCTCCAATGGCCGACAAGGTCGACGAGTGGAGGGCCACTATCCAGAGCCTCATCGGCTTTGCCAACGGCGACGCTCCGCGGCAACCAACGCCATCGCTGCCGCGGCGCGACGACAAGGCACGAGCCGGAGGCGACGAGACTGTCGGAGGTGCAACCACCGTGCATTCTCCGCCAAGAAGGCCAAGATCGCCGACTCAGCCTCCCCGACAGTCCAGTAGGTGTGATCTGGTTTTTCTTCAGGCGCTTGCAGTTCCGTCCAATCATTGATGAAATCCACAAGTGCTTGAGATTTGATCGCTGTCCGAGGCACGTATTTCAAACCGTGCGGCCCAAGCTCTATAACCCACTTGGCAATCCGGTCAGTTGCCTCCCTTTTTTGAATTATATCTCCCAAAGGAGCAGAACTGACCACTGTGATGGGATGTCCCTGGAAGTATTGCTTGAGCTTCCGGCTTGCCATGAAAACTCCATACACCAGCTTCTGCCAATGCGGGTATCTTTGCTTGGACTCAATAAGCACCTCGCTGATATAGTAGACCGGACGCTGAACCGGATATTCCTTGCCCGCCTCCTTGCGCTCTACCACAATAGCTTACGCCGACGAGCATTAGCCGCCACATATAGTAGCAATGGTTCTTTGTCAATCGGAGCAGCAAGAATAAAGCGGGTTGGCTAACTGCTTTAGGTCCTCCAAAGCTTTATCAGCAGCCGGACTCCAAACAAAGGGATCCGCTTTTTTCAGCATGCCTTCTCACCTAGGCGACTGATAAACCGGCTCAACGCGGCAATCCGGCCTGCCAAACGTTGGACATCATTGATACACTTCGATTTAGCCAGAGAAGTGATAGCTGTGATCTTCTCCGGATTAGCCTCAATTCCCCTGTTGGACACCAGAAAACCCAATAACTTGCCTGCCTGTACACCAAAAACACACTTAGCCGGATTGAGCATCATCTTGTATGTCCGTAGGTTATCAAAGGTTTCCTTCAAGTCATCAACCAGAGTCTCCTTCTCTCTTGACTTAACCACAATATCATCCACATAAGCATGCACATTACGGCCGATCTGCTTATGAAGGCAATTCTGTACACACCGTTGATAAGTTGCTGGGCACTCTTGAGCCCAAAGGGCATAGAGACATAGCGAAGGCCCCAAAGGAGTTATGAACACCGTCTTCTCCTGGTCCTTAACTGCCATCTTGATCTGATGATAACCAAAATATGCATCCAGAAAACTCAAACGCTCACAACCCGCCGTAGCATCAATAATCTGATCAATGTGGGAGAGGGCAAAAGGATCTGCTGGACAAGCCTTGTTAAGATCTGTGTAATCCACACACATGCGCCAGGTGCCGTTCTTCTTAAGGACCAACACCGGATTAGCCCGCCATTCAGGATGGAACACTTCAACAATAAAACCAGCCGCTAAGAGCCTGCCTACTTCCTCTCCAATAGCTTTGCGCCTTTCTTCGTTGAACCGGCGGAGAAACTGCTTCACCAGTTTATACTTAGGATCAACATTAAGAGTGTGCTCATCGAGTTCCCTCGGTACACCTGGCATGTCAGAAGGCTTCCATGCAAAAATGTACCAGTTCTCACGGATGAACTCGATGAGCGCGCTTTCCTATTTCGGATCCAAGTTGGCACTGATACTAAACTGCTTGGACGAATCGCCAGGTACGAAGTCAACAAGCTTGGTCTTAGCTGCCGATTTGAACTTTAGAGCCGGATCATGTTCTGTGGTTGGCTTTTTCAACGGAGTCATGTCAGCCGGATCAACATTATCCTTGTAATACTTCAACTCCTCCGTGGCACAAACCGACTCTGCATAGGCCGCATCACCTTCTTCACACTCCAAGGCAATCTTGCGACTTCCATGAATGGTTATGGTCCCCTTGTGACCCGGCGTCTTGAGCTGCAGATAGATATAACAGGGCCGTGCCATAAACTTGGCATAAGCCGACCGCCCAAACAAAGCGTGGTACGGGCTCCGGATCTTAACCACCTCAAAAACCAATGTTCCTCACCTGGAATCATGATCATCTCCAAAGGCTACCTCCAGAGCTATCTTGCCAACAGGATATGCTGACTTGCCCGGTACCACACCATGGAACACCGTACTAGACGGTTTAAGATTCTTATCTGTTAGCCCCATACGACGGAAGGTCTCGTAATACAACATATTAATGTTGCTTCCTCCATCCATGAGCACCTTGGTGAACTTATAACCTCCCACTTGAGGTGCCACCAACGCTAGCTGACCCGGATTGTCAAGCCGGGGCGGATGATCCTCTCTGCTCCATATGATTGGCTGTTCGGACCAGCGTAAATAACGAGGCACGGCCGTTTCAATTGAATTCACTGCTCGCTTGTGAAGCTTCTGGTCCCGCTTATCCAAGCTAGTGGTGAATACATGATATTGCCCACTATTCAACTGTTTCGGACGGCTCTGATAACCCGACTGCTGCTGCTGCTGGTTGTAACCACCCTGGTTATTCTGATTATTTTGATTGTTATGTCCACCCTGATCTCCATTGAAGCCGGAACCGGTGTTTCCTCCACCGTGATCCGGCCCATGGAATCCGGATCCTGAGCCACCACCTGATCCATGATCATACCGGAAAGCATTAGAATTTTTAAACTCCTGCATAATATAACAATCCTTCCAAAGGTGGGTGGCTGGCGCTTCCTTCGTCCCGTGCTTCGGACAGGGCTGGTGTCGTGGTTTTGTCACGGCAGATGTCCTCATGAAAGGACTTAGTCGTGGAGCCATCGCTACGGGTTAACTTGAAAGGGGTTAAAGCGGACACGAAGACACAAGAGTTATACTAGTTCGGCCCCTTCGATGAAGGTAAAAGCCTACATCTAGTTTGTGATGGGATTGATGTGGTCTCGATGACTAGGGAGCAAATAAGCTTCGCCTAGGCCTCGAGTTGTTGTTGTCTGTCCCTTGAACCGCCCCGGGTCGTCCCCTTATATACACGGGTGACGCCCGTCGGTTCAGAGAGTCCCAATCTCCGGTTCATACTCGTATCCGGGTTGGTCTCTCTCTATTCCTAACTTACAATACAAGTTTACATACCAGGCGGTTTACGGCCATGTGTTCTAAACCGACTACGGGCCTTGGGCCCCTACTTTCATGCTTGGGCTTTTACACCGTTGAACTATCGATGAAGTTAACCCGGCCCGGATAGGCGGTTTACGCCCAGAGTAATATCCCCAACATTAGGCCCCAGTTGATTTGAACAGGTTCATGTCAATCCTTGATAAAAATCTTCAACTTCAATATCTTCTTGTAATTGTTGAACCGCCGTGATATCCCCTTCTCTGGTTGTCAGTAAACCGCCGTGACGTCATCTTCGGAGCACCGTAACAGTCCATCATGACATCACCTCTGCATAAAAAGGATCAAAAAGATTCCCTTCTCATTAATGATTATCCCGAGAATCGAGGCGACAGGCGCGCCCACTCGGCCGCTTTGAACGCCTTGATTCTCGCTACCGCTTTCACTCCTTCCCTTATAAATAAAGCCCGAGGGCCCCTTTTCTCTTCCTCTTCAGATCTTCTTCTTCCTCGCGATGACCTCAGCTCTGAAGCTCCCCCGCCGTCCGCGACCTTCGAGAACCGCACCAACCAAGGCCGCTGCATCAACCTGAGTTAGATCAGAGACTCATCGCCCCCCTCCGCCACAATCTGCAGCGGTAAAATTCTTCTGTTCTTTGCCTTTAGAACTGCATTAAGTTTTTGCAAGCTCATCCGCAGTCCTCCATTTTTCCTCTTCTTCCTACCTTCTGTCGTGGTAGTTTTAATCCAAAAAACAGTATAGATCTCTTGCGGTAGTCATTCCGCATTTGTTTTTAATACTAGCAGCCCTTCCTTTTCTTCTGGTAGAGTATACATCCTTCTCTGTTTTTCTTGAACGCCTTTTAAAGAACGCAATAAAAACTGTCTTATAGACGCGCGGTAGATCCAAATAGATTTGACCATTGTGTGAAACCTGTTTCTGTCAACACTTAGCAGAAAAACTTGAATCTGGGCCTTTCTGCCTATGGGCGGTTTAATCCTTGATAGCCAATCCGCCATATGTCATTAGCCCTCTCTTAAACCACCAACTGTACCTTGCATTGTAATTTCACCGGTTTAACACTGAATTTTTCACTTACAAACCGTGAGACGGTGAACCGCACTGTTTGATTTTCTTTCAGCTCCCCCCTTCCGGAATGGCGAAACAATTTTCTTCTTGCAATTGGGTTCCGTCCCGGATCACGGAAACACAGCTCAACGGCTACGTCACCACTGGCGCTTTAGCCTCAAAAAATGTTCTCCACTGGCCCGGAATCGGAATGTCCGCCGGAACCTCAAGAAGGAGAGGTGATTGTTTTTATGCAACACCTAGACCGGGGATTCAGCCCGCCCGGATCAAAAAATTTCCGGGATGTCCTCGCAAGCTTCCAACTCCATCCACAAGATATTGGTCCGAACTCCGTGTCCAATGTATGCAACTTTCAAGTCTTCTGCGAAGTCTATCTTCAAGAAGAACCAACCGTGGAGTTATTCCGAGATTTATTTCATTTGAACCGCCCGTCTGAGTTCTCGGGACGGTCCTAACACGTAACTTGGTGGCGTTTCAATCCAAAAAGGAAAGAAGTGGACTTTCCTCACGCCAAACACCATAGCCATCCGAAGATTGGAATCAAACCTGGTTCTATTGTCGAACACTGCTCCTAACGGAGAAAACCCCTTGCCGGGTTATCGCCCTCACCGGCTTAGCAACAACCACCCATTGCCTTCGCGCTTGACTGCCGCAGAACGGAAGAACTTTGCACCCCAAATTATCAAGCTCCGGGATCTGATGGCCAACGGCTTAACTGGTATTGACCTTGTCCGCTGTTGGGTTTCTTGGGGCATCTTGCCATTAAGCCGCCGCCCCGGATTGATGCATGAATACACTGGTGACGCTAAAGATCCTCAACAACATCACGAGCTATCAATAACTAAGCTTGAAGTTGCCGAGACAAGGAAGAAAATGCTCGATGAACCGATCTCCAAGTGCAGCCAAACCGGGTTGGCCCCGCTGCGTCTCCAACAAACCGCCCATGATAAGGTTCCTCTCATTGCTCTACTGATTTTGATTCCATATTGATTGTATTAATCTCTTATTAATTCTCGTGCTAACAGCTCCTTTTGGAAACGAATCGAAACCGCCCGGGTTCCTCGTGTAAAGACCAAGACCACCAAGAAAGGCGGCAAGAGGAAAACCGCCGAGTCTTCCGAACACCGGAGGATGAAGAATCGAGATGCCGAGGTAGAGCTTGACTTACTTGTTCTTTTTTCTTCATTTCTTGACAGTTACAATTCCTGTGATGACGCTGAGGCCAGCCATGCAGAACCTATTGAGGTAATCCTTCTTTCTTCCGATTCTGATCTTGTACCTGTTAAAAGAATTCGCCGCACAGTCCGGAAAGTGAAACAATCTCACTCTTGTGATCATTTGAATCCAAAACTTTCTTTGAAGACACAGCAAACTGAAGAACGCCGTACGACCCGGCACAGCGGTCAACAAATTACGTCGTTCGGTTTAGCTGACACACCAACCCGGAAACGTCGTCCAGAGGTGACTTGTTCTCCTGAAAAGCGTTATACTTTGAAAGGTTTCTTCCGATGCCCTCTCAATCCGTCTATCCCGAATTATCAGGCTTCTTCCAACTCGTCTGGCGGTTCATCAACCACTCAGCTGCCTCCTCTCAAAGTTGCTGCCGGGTAAGCATATTACTCCTTAATTTGTTCCTTGTATTTGTCGGTTTATCATATTCTAACCCTTGATGTTGTAGCACCAAGGCTCGTCTTAGCAAAAAGGCCAAGACCCTTGACCCTACTGTGGATGTTGATCCGGAGAAGACTCCAGAGCATCATGGTGAAAATCCCGAAGCTGCTAAAGACAACTCTGCTGGGGTTAATCAAGATGCCAATGCTAATCCGCCAGAGGTTGAACCGGATGTCCAAGTTGAGACGTCACATCCTCCTGCTCCACCGAGTCCTGCAGCGTAACAACGGGACTCAACTGCTGATCCGCCAAGCCCGGTATGAAAGCGCCAAGCCCGGTGAAAATGCCAATCCGCCAGCCCGACCAAAGATGATGATGTCGTAGTTACGGGCACCGCATATACCGCCACAGCAATCCGTTGCTCTATCAAAGCACAGTGCCAAGGAAGAATTTACTACCATGAGCAAAGGGAAGGAAAAAACTGATCTGTCAGCTTATGACAATTTTTCTGCCCAAGACCTTCACTCTGGCTTCCTGAACCAGCTCTACACAAGTCGTGATTTTGAAGCCGGTCTGGTAAACCTTATGAAGGAGTGCTATGAGATAAACAATTGCGCCTTTCTCTTGTACCTTCATTGCATAGTAGCCCCCAAGGGCCTGTTTGTAATCTTTTTCCAAGCCGGTACTTGATACAGAACTCAATACTTTCAGAATCCACTGTTATAACCCCCAAGGGCCGGTTCAACTTAGTATAGTTAAACTGAGACTTAGCATAAAACTCAACGCTTCAGAATTCACTGATGTAGCCCCCCAAGGGCCGGTTCAACTTAGTATAGTTAAACCGGGACTGTAATTTATATTGCCGCAGCAAAACATGTTCGAGCAAATAGCCATTAGCCCCCAAGTGCCAAGTTGAATACCTTTATTGAGCTTTTGACTTTGTGATTTTATTGGCAGTTGAAGATCAAATATGCATTAGCCCCCAAGTGCCAAGTCTATGACTGGTTATGCGCTTGGGACTTGTAATGAAAATGCTAACATGCTCCCTTTTTGTTGCAGAGTGAGATATGCCAACAAACCTCACAAATCAATGATCTTCAGGAAAATCTGAAATCTCAACAAGCAGAAACCTCCAAGGCCAGGGATGAGCTGAAAACCGCCTTGACTACTATGGAGCAGCTCAAGGAATGGTTTAAGTCCGAGCGGGCCAACTGGGATCTTGAAAAGGCGGGCTTGTTAAAGCAGGCGGAGGATGTCAAGCAGCTATTAAACCGGTGACGGAAGAGCTCATCGATTAAAGCACCAAATCAATGCCATGACCTCTGCAATATTTGGTAAGCAATGTTTCACCAATGTTGTGATGAATATTTCGTTTTGAAATTTCCTCCGGTTTAACCTGAACTTTCTTAAACCGGTATAGGTAGCGCATTGCTCATCTCGGGCTCGACACGCGGAAGAAACTCAAGGCCGCGTATACGCTAATTGAACAGTGTATACCGCACCCAAATGAAGTTATTTGCGCCACTTCTTACGATAATGCAGCTCCGACATTGATCAAGGATACACTGGACCGGCTATCTATGATACCAGCATAGATAGAAGAATTGAAACGATCCGCTGCCCGGGCTGGCACCTTATTGGCACTAACTCGCGCCAAAGCATGGATAACTGACCTTGATCCGGCTGACATAGCCAAAGGCTTCCCCAGTGCTCAAGAAAATGGCAAAGCATTTGATAATGATGCTCTCAAACGGGTAACAAGGGAGATGCGTCCTCTGGCGAGTCAACTGGCAGAAGAGGCCAACCTGACGGTTCACGGCTCCTTCTACGACGCGAACAATAGACGGGTTGAAGCTGTTATTCCGGAAGTGCAGAACCTTGTTCCACCAACCCGTAAGCACACTTATGCCCCTGACATTGATCCGGCTGAGCTTATAAGTGAAGAGGCTGTCTTTCGTGCTTTAACCGGATTGATCGGACCACCAATGACTTCCGGCCATTGGATGGTGAGGAGGAAGAAGTTGAACCGACGCCAGACGACCCATCTTCTTCACGTCAACCCGCAACGAAGCTTAATCCGTCAAGCGGTTGATGCATCGAAGCTACTGTTATGACGCAATTCCAAATTTTGGGCCTCTGAATGCCTTGTAATAGGATAGCCATCACTTTTGTTTTTAATATGCCTTCGTGCAATGGTGTTGACTCCTTTGATTGAATGATCGAAACCTTCAATTTAGATTGTCTGCAGTCACAAAATGTTAAACTGCCACAGCGGTCTGTGCCGCCAGCCGGTTTGTGACATTCATATATATATATGAAATGAAATATTGAAGTATATAATCAAAATTTGTGATACAAAATACCTGCCATCGCTGGGCATGAAGTTGGCTTAGCCAATCTTGAAGCGGAGGTTGTATAAACCATTACCGTCAAAGGAGAAAACAGCTCCTGTGTTTATAATGCCGGTTTACCATGTAAACCGTGCCGGGTCATGACAAGCCCCCTGTTACTCCATGATGGGATGTTAACAGAAAAAGTCAAACCGGAAGAATTATCTCCGGATCAAAAATGAACCGAATTCCGTCAATTGACAGCTTGAACCGGTTTAAAAAACGTTATCGGTTTAAGGAACGCAACAAAGTCAAATAACAGTTATGAAAAAATATGGAGGCAAAGGTAATGATAAAACCGTTTGCAAAAAGAGGCTTTACTGAGCCGATCAGAAGGAGTTACAATGGTCGGAAACGACCAAGCTCACAATAAGGTATATTCATGGTTCAATTCATCCAGGTCCCCAATCGAAACCGTGGCATTATGCCGATCAAGTGGCGTGGCAATGGTTCGGGTTCGACCAAGCCCCAAGTGACTCTATGGCCTTAGGCCGATCAAGAGGCATGACTGGTTCAGACTTGACCATGTCCCCAAGTGATCCGTGGTGGTAAGCCTATCAAAAGGTGTTGCATTGGTTCGGACATGACCAAGCCCCCAAGTGATATCATAAAGCTTTTGAAAAGCAAACTCGGGGGTAAACCGGAGGCGCTTTAGAACAACTCCATGTAACCACGCATGATGTAATGTAGCAGATACCCGCTTTAGCCGAGGCTCCGGTTTATTACTTTATTCATAATATATACAGTCATAATATGTACATAAGTAGAGCCGATGGCTCGTGTATAATAAGGCGAAGATGAGCTATGTTCCACGGCTGTTGGTCTCCTCCTCGGCGTCGTGAGTCTTTATGCTCTCGAACATCGATCGGATAAATGCGACCCGTTGTGCAGATTCTTGCTGACCACGAAAGGCCCCTCCCAAGGTGGGGATAGCTTGTGCATATCAGTATGGTCTTGGATGAGTCGAAGCACCAAATCTCCTTCTTGAAAAGTTCTGGTTCTGACCCGGCGACTATGATAACGACGAAGATCCTGTTGGTAAATCGCCGAGCGGGCAGCTGCTATGTCACGCTCTTCATCCAGCCGATCCAAAGCGTCATGTCATGCTGTCTCGTTATCCGCTTCAACATAAGCTGTCACACGAGGTGAGTCATGACGGATGTCACTGGGGAGAACCGCCTCCGCTCCATAGACCATAAAGAACGGCGTGTATCCCGTGGATCTGTTAGGTGTAGTATTTATACTCCATAACACAGACGGTAGCTCTTCTACCCAACAACCCGGCGTCCTCTGCAAAGGGACCATAAGCCGGGGCTTGATGCCTCTCAAGATCTCTTGATTGGCTCTTTCCGCTTGACCATTGGACTGTGGGTGAGCTACTGAAGAAACATCAAGCCGGATGTGCTCACGTTCGCAGAACTCCTTCATGGCACCCTTGGACAAATTGATACCATTATCTATGATGATACTGTGTGGAAAACCAAACCGGAAAATCACCTTTTTGATGAACTGAACCGCCGTGGCTGCATCACACTTGCTAATAGGTTCTGCCTCTACCCACTTTGTAAATTTGTCGACCGCCACCAGCAAGTGGGTCTTCTTGTCCTTGGACCATCTGAAAGGTCCAACCATATCCAGCCCCAAATGCATAAGCGGCCAAGTAATTGGAATCATTCTCAATTCTTGGGCGGTACATGAGCACGTCTGGAAAACTTTTGGCAACCATCACATCGTCGACCAGGTCTTCCGCATCGGCATGGGCGGTTAACCAATAGAAACCGTGGCGGGCGCTTTAGCCACCAAGGATTTTGAACCGGCATGGTGACCATAATCTCCTTCGTGGATCTCACGCAATATTTCACAGCCTTCCTCAGGGGACACACAGCGTTGAAACGCCCCTGACACACTGCAATGATGCAACTCTCCATTAACAATGGTCATAACTTAGATCGCCGAATTATCTGCCGGGCCAACGTCTCATCTTCTGGTAACTCGCCCCGGTTCATGTACGCCAGATAAGGAAGCGTCCAATTCGGAATGACGTGCAGAGCTGCCACCAATTGAGCCTCCGGATCAGGAATAGCCAAATCCGCTTCACCGGGGAGCTTGGTAACGGGTTGTGCAGTACGTGAAGAAAAACATTGGGCGGGACCGGTTTGCGTTGAGAGCCCAACCGGCGTAAAGCGTCCGCCGCTTCATTCTTCCGACGGTCCACGTGGTCCACCTGGTAGCCCTTGAAATGACATGCGACAACATCCACCTCACGACGATATGCAGCCATGAGTGGGTCCTTTGAATCCCAAGTGCCAGACACCTGTTGAGCCACTAAGTCCGAGTCACCGAAGCACTTAACCCGGCTTAGATTCATCTCCTTAGCCATCCGAAGACCATGGAGCAAGGCTTCATACTCAGCTGCATTGTTAGTACAAGGGACATTAAGCGGAGGACGTAACAAAACTTGTCACCTCGTGGGGAAGTTAATACGACTCCAGCCCCCGAGCCCTCCAACTGCCTGGATCCGTCAAAATGGATGGTCCAATATGTATGATCCGGCTTTTCTTCAGGCGCTTGCAACTCCATCCGCAACTGGGCCCATGAACTGATAGAATTCAGTGGTAAGCTCTTCAGCCAGGTACGGGCCGTGCCTTCCAGCATCATGGTGAAGTACTTTGCACACGCAGCCTCATCCACATCCAGCATCTCCATGGCCATCTCATAACTTTCTATCCATGCTTCTGGAGCCAAATCGGCAGTGTAGTTTGGCACCTTGCGCGGACCCTTGAAATCCTTGGGCAAGTGTACATTGCGTAAAGCGGGTATGAGACAAGGCACCCCCAAAGAGCTAGAGGTAACCCCAGGCTCAAAGATGGTCGGACGAACCGGGCGTGGCTGACAATCCGGATCTTTGCGCTTCTAACTCGGCCTCCCTGCATGCTCGGGCCCGGTCCACCACCTCCTGAGCGTTGTCGAAACCACCTACCCGATTGTTGCCACGCTGCGCACCACGCCATGCATTACTTGATACGGCTGGTTCATCCACGTGCCTACTATAGCTTCGTCTTGGGCGGGGGGTAGAGTGGATCCGGTCGCGGCTGTACGAATACGCTTCCTGTTAGACCAAAGCTGTCCTAAGGAGCTCCTTGACCCGGCGCGTCTCTACTGCCTGTGGTGAATCGCCTTCAATTGGAATTGCCTCCAGTCGTGCCGCAGCTGCGACAAGGTTATCCATCGGGTTGGAGTAGTGACCTGGAGGCGTTTGCACAGCCTGAGGCATGCTGGCATTATGGCGAGGTAGATCTATTACACGGGCTGAACGGTAGCGCGCCGTCCAGTGCTTCCGCCCGGTTTACCACCGCGGATTCTTGGTCCCCGCTCCTGGGGTGTTGAAGAGATCTCTTCCCTCGAAAACTGAAGGCAAATGGGATCTGTATTTCCTCTTCATGACTTCATGCGACGCGCTCTGATCCAGCATGAGCCTATAAGCTTGTGCATCCAAAGCGGCCCGCTCTGCCGCCATCCTGGCGTCTGCAGCTGCCAGATCTGCTTTAGCCTGAGTGATTTGTTCCTTCACCTTCGCAATCTCCGCGTTATGCGCGTCCTGGTCCGCCGGGTTAACCTCTGCCATGAGCACAATAGCGCGCCGGATAGTTACGATAAAACACGAGCGGCGGGCGACAGGCCTCCTGCCCCGGCTGCCGTCGCCGCTGTTGAACCGGAAACCATTGTCGCAGCGGTCGAAGAGTGAAGTATTGCTTGTGTACCGGCCATGAATATTCCAACCCGGTTGGGCAGATCAGAGGGGCCCGGAATAATATCACCGTCGGAACAACCCCCAATCCGACCATCTTGTAGCTGATATAGAGACTTCGGTTTCTCGATTCGACGACTCGTCATCAGAGTAGACGACGGTTTATCACCAGATTCGATCCGTCCTCATAACCTCCTCCGTGGATGACTCTCACGAAGGCATGCTTCTACGGTCGGTTTAGCTCAGGCAGGTCTACGCCTTGCTGAGCCGTCTCGGCGAGGTCGGTGCGAGATGTCGGCTCAGCCACAGCTCACCGATCTTGCCGATGAAAAGCGTGTATGCCACCAAAGGGACCCGGTACCCATACTCAATCGAGCCGGCCTCGGGGCCCCAACTGCATCGTCGATGTAGAGCTTGCCGCGACGACTCTTGGTCATCCGGCCCACTGGCGTAGCCTTCGAGTCCTTGAGCTTGCCCTCCAAGATCATCAAACCATCGTGCGATAGCCCCACGGTGGGCGCCAACTGTCGTGGTTTTGTCATGGAAGATGTCCTCATGAAAGGACTTAGTCGTGGAGCCATCGCTACGGGTTAACTTGAAAGGGGTTAAAGCGGACGCGAAGACACAAGAGTTATACTAGTTTGGCCCCTTCGATGAAGGTAAAAGCCTACGTCTAGTTTGTGATGGGATTGATGTGGTCTCGATGACTAGGGAGCAAATAAGCTTCGCCTAGGCCTCGAGTTGTTGTTATCTGTCCCTTGAACCGCCCCGGGTCGTCCCCTTATATACACGGGTGACGCCCGTCGGTTGAAGAGTCCCAATCTCCGGTTCATACTGCGTATCCGGGTTGGTCTCTCTCTATTCCTAACTTACAGTACAAGTTTACATACAAGGCCGGTTTACGGCTCTGTGTTCTAAACCGACTACGGGCCTTGGGCCCTTACTTTCATGCTTGGGCTTTTACACCGTTGAACTACTGATGAAGTTAACCCGGCCCGGATAGGCCGGTTTACGCCCAGTAGTAATATCCCCAACAGCTGGTTTAATAGATAAGTCAGGCGGTCTGGATTGGGACTTGGAGCTCCACCACGATTTGGCGGTTTACCCTTCCGTCGCTGACCCCTGTCCTGTGTGTTGGTATTAGCCACAAAGTCCATGCTACCATCCGCTTTACGCTTGCCTCCGTTACCATGACCTGTCGTGTTGTGCTGCTGCCCCTTGGAGTTGCCGTTCTTCTTTCCCTTCCCTGTCTTATCATCATCAGACTCGGGATCCTTGGTACCATCAGAATCAGCATACTTTACTAATGCAGTCATGAGGGTTCCCATATCGTTGCAATGGTGCTTCATCCTTCCCAATTTCAACTTCAGAGGTTTAAACCGGCAGTTGCTTTCCAAAGTTATAACCACGGAGTCAGCGTTAATGCGGTCAAAATTTCTGAGACTCGGCGTACCCAGCGGGTTGTTGACTCTCCTTCCTCCTGGACACAGGCCGCTAAGTCCACTATCGACATGGACTGCTTACATGTATCCTTGAAATTCTGGATAAACCGGGCTCGCAACTGGTCCCATGAACTGATAGAATTGGCTGGCAAGCTCTTTAACCAAATACGGGATGTCCCTTCCAAAGATCATGGTAAAATACTTTGCACATGCCGCTTCATCTACATCAAGCATCTCCATGGCCATCTCATAGCTCTCTACCCATGCTTCCGGAGACATATCGGCCGTGTAATTTGGTACCTTGCGCGTACCCTTGAAATCCTTGGGTAGGCGCACATTGCGTAAAGTGGGGACAAGACAAGGTACTCCCAAAGAACTAGAAGTAATCCCTGGCTCAGTTGTGGTGGTTGGACGAACCGGCATAAGTTGACGAGCCTCATCTTTGTCTTTGCTAACTCGGCGTCCCTGCGCGCTCGGGCCCGGTCCACCACTTCCTGGGCATCACCTGCCGGGTTACGGCCACGGGGCGCTTCACGGTTCCATGCATTACTGGATACGGCCGGTTCATCCATCCGCCTGCTATAACTCCGGCTTGGGCGGGGGGTGGAATGAATTCGGTCACGGCTATATGAATATGCTTCCTGCTGAAGCAAAGCTGTTCGAAGAAGTTCCTTAACCCGGCGTGTCTCCACCGCTTGCAGAGAATCTCCTTCAATTGGGATGGCCTCCAGCCGTGAAGCGGCGGCAATAAGATTGTCCATCGGATTGGAATAATGACCTGGAGGTGTCTGGACAGGCTGAGGCATGATGTTATTCTGTCGAGGTGGCTCCATCAAGCGAGGTTGAACCGGTGCTCCCGTCCCCGGTGCCTCCGCCCGGTTTAACCACAGCGGGTTACTAGTCCCTGCTCCTGGGGTGTTAAAGAGGTTTCTGCCATCAAAGACTATCAGCAGGCGAGACCGATGCTTCCTTTTCAGGACTTCATGCGATGCGGTCTGGTCTAGCATAAGCCTATAGGCCTGCGCATCCAAAGCGGCCCGCTCATGACCATCCTGTTGTTCTCAGCTGCCAAATCGGCCTTGGCCTGAGTGATCTGTTCCCTCACTTTTGCAATCTCCGCATTGTGGGCGTCCTGATCCGCCGGGTTAGCTTCTGCCATAAGCACAGCCAACGCATCAAACAAATCAGATAAAACTTGAGCCGGCGGGCGCACAGAGCCTCCTGCCCCGGCCGCCGCCGCTGCCGATCCGGAGAACATTGCTGCTGCGGTTGAAGAGTGGACCGCCGCCTGTGTACCAGCCATGAATATCCCAACCCGATTGGGCAGATCAGAGGGGTCCGGAATACTGTCGCCATCGGAACAGCCCCCAATCCGGCCATCCTGCAGCTGATACAATGATTCGATTTCTCCGGTCGAGGACTTGTCGCTAGAGTAAACAACGGTCTCGCTACCAGATGCCGATCCACCTTCATACTCTCCTCCGTGGATGACTCCCACGAAGACACGCTTCATAGCCGGTTTAACCTGGGCAGATCTTGCATCTTTGAGCCCGTTCGGCCGAGGTCGGTCTGATGTCCGGCTCGGGGCCAGTTCACCGATCTTGCCAATGAAGGCGTGTATGCCACCAAAGTGGACCCGATACCCGTACTCACTCGAGCGGCACAGGGGCCCCAATAAATCGTCGATGTAGAGCTTGCCGCGACGACTCTTGGTCATCCGGCCCACAGCGTAACCCTTGAGTCCTTCGAAGTTGCCCTCTAAGAACATGAAACCATCATGCGATGTCCCCATGGTGGGCGCCAACTGTCATGGTTTTGTCACGGCAGATGTCCTCATGAAAGGACTTAGTCGTGGAGCCATCGCTACGGGTTAGCTAAAAGGGGTTAAAGCGGACACAAGGACGCAAGAGAGTTTATACTAGTTCGGCCCCTTCGATGAAGGTAAAAGCCTATGTCTAGTTGTGATGGAATTGATGGGGGTTTCGATGACTAGGGAGAAAACAAGCTTCGCCTAAGTCTCGAGTTGTTGTCTGTTGTCTGAATACCGCTTGGTCGTCCCCTTATATACATGGGTGACACCCGTCGGTTTGCAGAGTCCCGAGACCGGCTTATAGGCGTGTCCGGTTCGATTTCTAGTATTTCTAACTTACAACACAAGTTACATACTAAGGCCGGTTTATGGCTACAACCCTTAAACCGGTCCTTGGCCTTGGGCCCTTATTGAATATCCTCACGGGCCTCAAGCATATTTGGCTACTGATGAAGTTAACCCGGCCTCTCCTGGCCGGTTTACGCCTAGTAGTAATATCCCCAACAACTTCCGTGGCTTCTTTCCTGCTATTCATGTACCTCACGTGACACACGCGATGTCTCTATGTGGTGGTGTCACACGGCAGTTTCTCTTCAGACTACACAACCGTGCCTCTGCCACCACTCTTTTGTGCGTCTAGGTGGTTTGTACCCGTGCCTCGAGAACGCCAATTCGAAAGCCGTACCTATGCGACAAAAGTCACAATTTCGTGCCTGTATACGCTGCAGTTCCGTGTGTCCTGTACTTGCATTCGCTTGTCTCAGGAGACACGCTGGCTATGACTCTACGTGCCTGTGGTGCCAGATGCCTGTCCGTGAGCTGTGACTCGTCGTGCCCGTGCTTCTACACGCCCGTGCCTCTAGACACTTTAAAATTGTGGCTCTTTCACTTCTACCGTTGATTCGCTGCTTGTATTTGATGTATCCTCATGTGATACACTTCACGTGTCTATGTGTCTGCGGTGTCACATGGTTGTCCCTCTTGATAGTTTGCAAGCGTGCCTCTCGAACAGAGTGTTCTTATCGATGCCTCTGCCACCTCTCTTTTTTGCATCCAGAGGATTTGTATCTGTGCCTCGATAATGCCAATTCGAAAACCGTGCTTGTGCATCGGAGAAGCTGCAATTCCATGTCTGCATGCGAGAGGGTGTCTAGCCGTGGCTCGAGAGCGTTAATTGCAAGGCCGTATTCGTGCCTTGCCAAGCGGCTGCGTGCATGTAGAGGCTACGTTTCCGTGCCTTTGTTGCTGCATTCACGTGTTTCCGGTGAGTTCTGCATGTATCTCTACGTGCTGTGGTGATACCCGTGCACATGGAATGAACACGTATGTGTGTCGTATGCACGCATACCCGTGCACGATAGACACGTGTATGTGCGTGTTGTGCACGCATACCGGGCCTCACCTGAAACCAGCCTTGACTATCGAGGGACAGATGTTGTGAATCTAGCTAGATGAGGCACATATGAGTTTTGGCCTTCGGATCTAAGGTGTACGGCTGGCTGTTTGTTTGCTTCATTGGATTCTTCCGTTGGTGGTCTTTTTTCAAAGAAGGAATTGATGACCGATGTGTCGGCTGTTTGATGTGACTATTCGATTATTGTCGATTCTACCAGTAAAATAAAGTTAGAGGCTCCTCGATTTCTCCACGACATCAAATATTTGTGCACAGCCGTGACTTTACGAAGTGCATGGTTTTATGAGCTTCGGAAGCACAACCGTCTATTCGTTGTTCCTAGTTCACACGTTAATGCGCATTGTAACTCAAAGGTCCCTCGCCAAGGTTAAATACTGGTCGTGTTTGTGAGGTTTTCACGTCCTATTGTAGCCACAGAACATCAGTCAGTTCCCAGCCTCCTTGCCACTCCCCAACCTTGTCGCAGGGTCTTAGGAATCTCCATTGGCACCTTGCTGCTCGTTGCCATGGACAACTTTTTGAACACCACCGAGTACCATTCTATAGTTGCCGATGGTAACACGAAGCTCGACTTGTGGTACACCAACGAGCCTGGCAAGGTGGAGGAGATCATTGGCTTGTACGAGGACTGGTTGTGCGAGGAGAAGCACAAGTTTGTTGGTCTCGGCATGGAGTTCACGCAAAAGGATTGTTACGGGCGTAGAAAAGTCGTTGTCATGCAACTAGCTATGCGGAATCATGTTTTGCTCTATCACTTCTGCAAGGCCAGGACGGAGTGCCCTGCCCTGAAGGATTTCCTTGAGAATAGAGGTATAACTTTCTCTAGTGTGAGCGTCAGGAATATTAGAGATGCTCTTTTTCAAGATTTCATCAGAATTCCAGAAGGGTACCACATCGACATCCAAGAGAAGTTTATGATCAAGGGCGCTAAGAAAGGGACTCCATGGAGGACTTAGCAGGAGCCATCATTGATGAATCTTATTCGAAGCTGGAGTCATCTTTTCTAGAACTTCTTCGTCACTACTGGGATTGGAAGCCACTTACTTTTGATCACCTGAAATATGGAGCTACTATAAGTGAAGATTTCATTTTCGTTAGTTTCTGCCTTTGTTGCTAGAACATTACTTGTTTTTTTGTATATTCATGTTTTAATTTGATTTTCCTTTAGGAAGGGTATGTGAGCTATGGGCTATACCGCGGTTTACATCGATGAGGGACATCTGCGCATCGTCATTGTCTTCTGATCTCGAGATGGCGAGGGCGTTTTAGAGGAGTAGTCCGGTGGAAGTGCTTTGGCAAGATGGATTGTGTGATGAATTGGTTATTTGATAGTTATTGTATGGGGTAGTATTACATAGACTGATGAATTTGTAATTGTGGTTGTTTTGTTTTGAACCGGATGGAGTTGACTAGTTTGGAAATTTAAGTTTATTTGTGTTCAATTATGTTTTTCTTGATTGGGTGCCTTCAAGAATATTTTCCTCTATGATTTGTTGCTACGAGTTGGTATAAGATGAGATGTATTAAGGGGAGCACTCAGATGTGCACTTTCGTGATTCTAGTCAGCGCCGCGATTAAATGCATTCGTGGAGGCATTGTTTTTGTTTTAGGCAAAGGCACGCGCTCTGGTCTTATTAGTTTGCTAGCTTCTTCATTGAAAGGTAGGGGCTTTACTTTTGCTTTGTGTTTGTACTGTGTTTGGCACGGTTGTTTTTATATTGAATATATGGTTGTGGTTGTGTGTTTGAAATGGTTTTATGCAGAGCTTGAGTGTGTTTAAGATTCTTCAGATTTTCTCACTTTCTTTGTCTGTTTCAATATATGTTATGCATTTGATATATGATCTCTATTTTAGGCACGGTAATCCAGTGTGATACTTGTTGTGGGAGTATTGTGTCATCGACAGCTGTGTTTCTGTGTTTCTATTATTGTGGTGGTACTTTGATTTTGAAAGGCATGGCCGTGAAGGCATTGGATGCATTGTCGTATGTTTGGTAGAGGCGTTATCCTTCCTTTGGGTATTAAATTCGGAGCGCTGCTTTATGTTAGTATGAGTCAACATCATGGTTGTATGTTACGTAATATTTCTAGTTAGTCTGCTAGTGAAGTCACGCTTTGTCTAGTTAGTGGAGGCATGTGCTATGTTATGTTGAGTCGAGTTACATCTCTTGTTACGCAAATGCTGTCTCTTACACGTTCGCTCGGAGAGGCACGTCTACGATGTTACTCAAAGGCATGGTCGTGCCTTTCTTTCAAAACGTTTGCTTTCACTTATTTGCTGAGAGAGACTCGTCGTTGAAACCTGTGATGTCACGGACCTTTTATAGTTGAATTCATGGTCGTTCTTCTGTTTTGGTATTTTTTCAGTTTAGTCGTCTATCACAGAGGATGGTTCTTCTTTCGTTAACTTGAGCCACGGTCGTGCTTCCATGACTCATTTGGCTTGGAGTGGGACCGGTGTTAAGGCTGTCGAGAGGGGCGGTCTGTGATAACTGGTGGCGCACTTGTGTGTGTCAGCTTAGTTGTCCGTGGTAAGAGAGGCACGTTCTACGTGGATAAGAGGCACGACAGTGCCTCTGTGACCCGGATTACTGGAGATGAGTCATTTAGCTCCTTCGTCAGATGCTTACGAATTGATAGTGTTTTTCTACTATGTTTCAATTGTTTCTTTTATTATATCTTATTGAAGTGAGTGGTGTTCTAGTGCAAGGAAGTGATGTGTTGAATATCATGTTTAGAACTTTTGGAAAAAATATGATTCTTATTTGTAAATGTTTGCTATTCAGGAATTTAAGACTTGACCATTTGAACGCATAGCTGTGTTTAACGAGATCCATAGCAGATATCTTGGACGGACACAAAAATAGGTGAAACATTGTTGTGATTACATATAAGTCGATATGGCTGGCTGAAACAATGTTCGGATGGCTCAGCTAAATTACGGCACATTTAAGCGATAGTCATCTTCTTCCAACTCTTCTTCTTTCGCGCGGATATTGTGCTTGTCGAGGGCGATGCTCGATTGCCTCAAATACATGGACTGTGTTGTGGTTGGATGTTATCATTTTGTAAGTTAGTTGTTCTCTCATCGGTTTCACATGGATCTGCAAACACATAACCATGCAAATTAATAAAATTTATTGTAAAACTTAATGTTCAGCTGGCTTGGATGAACGTATGTTGATGTGTTGTCAATGAGAGTGAACTTACATTATTGATAGAAAATGAATTATTATTCAAATTAATGAGCGGCATCAAAGGCATGGTGTAAATAGCACTGTCATCCCTGAAAATTCAGAGCATTAATGTCTGTGATTAGAAGGTGAACAGTAGGTATGGGATGTGTAGTGGAACAAAAAGATGCATGGTTTAAATGAGGTAGAGCTACGATTAAAAAGAAACTTACTCTCTATGCGAGTTACATACACTCGCACAGGTTTGACATGAAAGGAGGCCATGGTGTGAGGATAGTTGTTGTAAGCAGAATGGTAAGCTCTCTTGAAGTTTTCGATGACAGTGTCCGAGTGTTCCTTTATACCGTCGCAATTGATATAAGGACACGGAATTTTGAAGCGACACGTTGCAAGATTCACGATGATGAGGTAGATAAAATGTGGATCCTTTCTCACAGGTATTAAGACCTAAAACAATTAACAGGGAATAATATCATTGTAACAAGAAGAACTTGTAGAATCAAAGACGAACACTGGGCAGATAGAGTGAGTAGGGTGAACTCACGATGTTACATTTGTTGGGCAGCCTGTACCCAATAGTTTTTTCCGCAATGTGTTCCTTGAGTAGTTCTTTGCTTGCTCCTAGAACTTTAAATTTATCCTGCAGAAAATTGAAGTTGTGTCACTCAATGTGGTAGTAGTAGTAAATGTGGTTTGTTATTATTATTTATGAGAAGCAAGAACTTACAGAAGCGTCCATGTACATTATATGCTTGTGCACAAATGTTGGCGTTGCGTAGAATTGTTCTTTCATCAGCAATGCTGAGTAAGCATCGACCACGAATGAGTTGATATATCCGTATACCTTCATTGACAAACCTAAAGTTTGATGATCAGCCCAACATCGATCCACGGAGAATATCCTCTTGCTGTAAAAAAACAAATGAATTTTAAATCGTAAGATTTTCTTTTTTAACATAAGAGGAAATGATTAGTATTCAATTTCAATAGTAGAAGAATCGAGCCGAAACACTTGAATATGATAGCTTCAGGCAGAATATATTGCATTATTAAACGAAGGGACCAAAACTTTACTGTAACAGGAACAACGAATTCATTACCTATCATTTTGCTTGATACCTGGCGTATTGTCGATGATTGTTTCATACACATCTTTCTCCTCGTTTGTGGAATCTCTTATTTCCAAAAGTTGGCAGTGATCTTGATGGTCATGTTGGGGAACGTTGCAGAAATTAAAAAATTTCCTACGGTTTCACCAAGATCCATCTATGAGTTCATCTAGCAACGAGTCATGGGAGAGTGATTGCATCTACATAACACTTTTAGATCGCGTGCGGAAGCGTTCAATGGAGCAGGGATGATGGAGTCGTACTACGCCGTGATTTAGATCACCGATGACCTAGTGCTGAGCGGACAGCACCTCCGCGTTCAACACACGCGTGCGGAGGCGGATGACGTCTCCTCCTTCTTGATCCAGCAAGGGGAAGGAGGCGTTGATGATGATTCAGCAGCCTGACGGCGTGGTGGTGGATGCAGCCAGAACTCGGCGAGGGCTTGGCTAAGCAACTACGGGAGGAGGAGGAGGTGTTGCAGGGGGAGGAGGCGCCCGGGGCTTATGGTGCAGCCACCCCTCCCTCCCTCCCTTTATATAGGTGCAAGAGAGGGGGAGGTGCAGCCTGCCCCTTCGTCCAAGGAAGGGGTGCGGCCAAGAGGGGGGGAGGAGTCCATCCTCCCCAAGGCACCTCGGAGGTGCCTTCCCCCTTTAGGACTCTCCCCTCTCTCTTATCTCCAGGCGCATGGGCCTCTTGGGGCTGGTTCCCTTGGCCCATATAGGCCAAGCCGCACTCCCTACAGCCCATGTGGCCCCCCGGGGCAGGTGGACCCCCGGACCCCTTTCGGCACTCCCGGTACAATACCGATAACGTGTGAAACTTTTCCGGCGACCAAAATAAGACTTCCTATATATAAATCTTTACCTCCGGACCATTCCGGAACTCCTCGTGACGTCCGGGATCTCATCCGGGACTCCGAACAACATTCGGTTTGCTGCATACTCATATTCATACAACCCTAGCGTCACCGAACCTTAAGTGTGTAGAGCCTACGGGTTCGGGAGACATGCAGACATGACCGAGACGGCTCTCGGGCAATAACCAACAGCGGGATCTGGATACCCATATTGGCTCCCACATGCTCCTCGATAATCTCATCGGATGAACCACGATGTCGAGGATTTAAACAACCCCGTATACAATTCCCTTTGTCAAACGGTATGTTACTTGCCCGAGATTCGATCGTCGGTATCCCAATACCTCGTTCAATCTCGTTACCGCAAATCACTTTATTAAATCTGTAATGCATGATCCCGTGACCAAACACTTGGTCACTTTGAGCTCATTATGATGATGCACTACCGAGTGGGCCCAGTGATACCTCTCCGTCATACGTAGTGACAAATCCCAGTCTCGATCCGTGCCAACCCAACAAACACTTTCGGAGATACCTGTAATGCACCTTTATCAACAACATCCAATGTCCATAGTCAGGAAACCATGACTATCAGTTGATCAACGAGCTAGTCAACTAGAGGCTCACTAGGGACATATTGTGGTCTATGTATTCACACGTGTATTACGATTTTCGGATAATACAATTATAGCATGAATAAAAGACAATTATCATGAACAAGGAAATATAATAATAATACTTTTATTATTGCCTCTAGGGCATATTTCCAACAGGTCATTCCCTTGGTCAGTGAATCGAGTCTGTTCTAGCTTAGAATGATGTTGATGAGGCTGGAAGACATGACCATCGGAGTTCAATTGACCATTACTAATTTGCAGACGACCCTCATTATAATTGTTGTTTCTTTGGAACATTAGGCGTTGTGGTTGGTGCGCATCGCAGATTCTAATGTTCGGCGGTTGGATCACCGGTTGAGCTTGAAGGAATATCTATTGGAAAATCTTTGGAGAGGATGGCGGAATCTGCATCTTTGTTGAACTGTTGTTGCAAGGCAACCTTTGTAACTTTGCCCATTAGACCCGCCTCTGTGTGGTTGTTGATTGTTCTGCTCTTGAGGTTGGCGTTGTTGGCACCGTGTAGTGCTGTTATTCTGAGCATCATTGTGTTGGGGGTAGTGGGCATCACGGACAGTGGTTTGTTGCTGGTACTGCTTGTGACTTTGGTTGTTCATCTCATATGGTGAGCGTTGGCTTTTGTTTCAACCGCCGTTATTCTGAGCACCAGGATGACAGTAGAAGTGGTTTTTGATACTAGGAGCTGGTTGGTTGTAGTGTTGGGACAAGGGAGTTGCTGGTAAACTTTGGAACAAGACAGTTTGAGTTAAACACAGAGAGTATGACGTATCAAAGGCCTGTGTGAGGTGGCTACCGCCTGACATTGATCCTGATCTGCTGGGTATAGGTGGCTCTGGATAGTTAGAAAGGGAAGATCTAGCTGACGAGCTTGAATTCTTGGCCAAGTGTGAGACAATGTCGACGTTGGCATTGTTGTGATGCTTTGCTTGGTTATGAAAGGGTTGTTTCTTTTTTTTCAATGACTCTGTCAAGTTGTTCATAGATAGATGGGTCAGACCATATTTGATCGTCGTCAATGAATCTACAATTAAGGAGGCTTCTGTGGTTGTCAGCTTGTAGAGACTAGTTGTTTGCAGTTTCTGTTGAATTATGTGGAGGCTACAGTATCCTAACTCTTTTCATAGGAGGCACTGTACTCTTGTTACCTGGATCTTCTGACTGCTTTAAGGACCTCTTGTGAGCTGCCATTTGTGGTTCCGGTTCTGGCGGATGTGCGCTTGTGGTAATAGGGACGCTATCTGTGGGATCAATAGGTGGTTGCTTCGTACACTGTTCATCTTCTTCTGCAATGTTATTGTCTTCTGCATTGACAGGTGGTGCAGCAACCAGTGGAGCATCACTAGTGGATGGAATTGCTTTTCCCGTGTTCAAGATCTTGAGCGGAACCGTGGCGAGAATCACTGAGGGACTTCTCTTTGTAGGAGGAAGGGAGGAAGTAGCTCTTGTGCGTTCTGTTTCAGCAATGTTCTTCTCGTCACTCAAAGTTGAAACAAGATGGACCTTATCGTCCTGTAGCGAAGAAGAACGTTGTCCAGTGACATTGTTTGATTTTTGTGCAGGCTGGGATATAGTGAGGCATTTTGTGTTGGTTGAAGAGTTGTTGTGAGCGCTGTCAGAACCGCTGGACCGTGCAGTAGTTGGTGACGTTTTCCCAACGTGATAAATAGGTGCTCCAAGTGTATCTGTTGAGATTGGATCAGTCAGTAATTGTTTGTCAACCGCATAATGCGAGGCTGATGATTCTGTTGCAGTAGGTTTTGCTATTTCCTCCAAGAGTTTTTCCAGTGGGCTTGTCAGAGAGTTGTGGTCTGCAGATCCTCCAGATGAATTTTGGGTTTCAATCGGTACAGAACGCTCAGATGAATTGTCACCTGTCATTATAATTGCCCTGCTCTCCAGCATCTCAGATGTTGACACGAAGGGCTCATGGACCGGCAAGCCATCAAGGCAGTTGTGCAGATGGTTATGAACTTTGTCCAGATGAATCTTGGCTTGTTCATCAATGTCCTCTTTGTTGTGGTCGACCCTGTTCACTTCCAGTAGCAACTTAATCTGGGTTGATGATTTTAGGCGTGAAGACAGACGAATTTGGGACTGCTCTTTGTCGCATCTGGATTAAGGATTACGGGTCGGGTATCATAGCAACCCTTTAAATTTTTCAGGGAGTATGATGTGGCGTGAAGGACACTGGTTGAGTCACTGCTGGAAGAACTTTGACTGCTTGTCGTGCTAGAACTTGGAAGCGTAGAATATGTTGAAGGGAGTGATGAAAAAGTTTCTTTTTCATTTGAGTTGTCCTGTTGCAAGTTACAATAAGCATACGGTCTCTGGTCTTGGTTTCTTTTGCACTAAGATCCCTACCAAGTGAAAGGAGCTTCTCCAATTTACGCTCGAGAACTGGTTGAAACCGCGAGAAATTTTTGTGTACATTTCATTGATAACTTTGGCAATTTTCATCTTGGCCTGGAATTGAAAGAAAAACCATCAGATATTATTAACACCGAGAATGAAAAAAAGTTATTAATACCGAAAATGAAAAATATCTTGTGAACTACTTTACGTTGTGTCAATAATTGCAGAAAGGGCATGGAATAATGTGCGCAGAAGGTTACATGGTGTGCTTCGGGAAGCGTGGCTAACAAAGTCCATGAATCATTGTGAACACATTCCTTGAAAGAGCATAGTCGACCTACCTTACGAAGCATGGTTGATCTACCGTTGTAGGGAAGCAGTGCTATAATTAACACAAAGGCACATCTAACGTACTATAGGAAGCACTTCTATGTTTAACACAAAGGCATAGTTAACGTACTATAGGAAGAACTTGTAGTTTTAACACAAAAAGCACAGATGACGTACTATAGGGAGAACTTCTATATTTAGCACAAAGGCACAGTTAACGTTCTATAGGAAGTACCTGTAGTTTTAACACAAAAGCACAGGTAACGTACTATAGGGAGCACTTCTACATTTAACGCAAAGGCACAGCTAACTTATTATAGGAAGCACTTCTAGTTTTAACACAAAATTATAGCTAACGTACTATAGGAAGCACTGTTAGTTTTAACGCAAAGGCACGGGTAACGTATTATATGAAAGCACTTCTATTTTTAACACAAAAGCACAGCTAACATACTATAAGTTTTAACGCAAAGGCACGGCTAACGTATTATAGGAAGCACTTCTAGTTTTAACACCAAAGCACAGCTAACGTACTATAGGAGGCACTTGTATATCTAACACAAATGCGCAGTTAACGTACTATTGGAAGCACTTTTATATTTAACACAAAAGAACGGCTAACGTATTATAGGAAGCAGTTCTGGTTTTAACACAAAATTACGGCTAACGTCCTATAGGAAGCACTTCTAGTTTTAACATAAAGGCACATCTAAGGTACTATGGGAAGCACTTTTATATTTAACACAAAAGCACAACTAACGTACTATAGGAAGCACTTCTATATTTAACACAAAAGTACGGCTAACGTCCTATAGGAAGCACTTCTGGTTTTAACATAAAGGCACAGGTAAGGTACTATAGGAAGCACTTTTATATTTAACACAAAAGCACAACTAACTTACTATAGGAAGCACTTCTAGTTTTAACACAAAAGCACAGCTAACGTACTATAGGAAGCACTTCTGGTTTTAACACAAAAGCAGAGCTAACGTCCTATAGGAAGCACTTCTGGTTTTAACACAAAAGCACAGCTAACGTTCTATAGGAAACTGTCTGGATAAACACAATAGGACATGTATTTGTTTCGTAAAAACTTAGGGAACATCATTTCAAATATAAAATCAGGTGCAGAAGCTGTAAATCACTTACGGAACAAAGTTTTTCTTCAGGCACAAATTATTCTATGTAGGCTTCTAGTCTGGGACTCATTTGGAAAAATGGCGCCTGAAAGCCAGGCGGTGGTTGGAAGAAGCGTCGCCTAATGTCTTTCAGCTGTCATGTGGAAGGAAAGAATTACAGTCAAGTCAAATTAATATATGGCAGCTAAGTCATTATGTTGAGTCGAAAAGTTAGCCAAAGGAAAATAATGAAAAGTTGACTCAATGTGTGTTTCCCAAAAATTCCGTCCTCTATTGACAGGCTGTCTATGTTAGCATAATTCTTAATGGCCTTTGTGTCCCACATAACAAGTCTTGCAGGAGTGTCAGGTTCCAGGTCCATAATCTTTGTATCCAGGTACTCAAAATACGTTATCTGCAAGTGGGGAAGAGGTAAAAATTAATCATGTTCTTGTAGCTGCTTGTGGGTATAAAGAAGTGTACAAGTTAGTGAACGAACCACTGGAATCAGGAGGCAGCCACACAGGGCGCCTGCGAATCCTTTGTCCTTGAAGGTCTGGAGTGATGTCACCAGTTTCTCTGTGACAGCATTGGACCAATCATATGATGATATGTTACTTGCTGGTCCTTCTAGAGCGGCTAAATAGTCGGGGCTAACGCAATTATATGTCGTTGGGCATAGAAATACCGATGATGCAAACATCACGAAAACCCGTTGAAACACTTCTCCTGTCAGCTCCGGGGTTATGAGATTAGTTAACTCTTTGATGTTTGAGCGTGCGACACCGAAGTTTCAGACTTAACTTTGACATCCGAAAGCTTCGAGCATTTTCTAGGGATAATGTGCCCGCCCAGTGGAATTCCTAAGATCCGGTGCACGGTGTACGAGTTGATAAGGAATATGTATCCACTAGGCAGTATGAAACACCTGGAAGGGCAATCAAAATAGCGGACAAGTCAGCGAACGAAACACCTTGGAAGCTCGTGATAGCACAGATCTAGAAGGTATCCAAAACCAATATCTCTGACAAGCTGTTTTTGTGGTTCTGTTAGCTTTTCACAGACAGAAATGAATTTCTGGAAGCTAAGTTTTGTGTTGAACTCTTCTTCGTATTCACCCATTGCAGTAGCTCTGTGGACAAAGATAAGAAATGACCTTTAGCAAATGTATTGTTGAACCACATGCTTTTCTGGCAGAAGCTTACATATAAACACTGAGTCAGCAAAACAGAGATAAATATTTAAGCCATGATTAAAAATGCAGCTAGAATGAGATGCATTGATTTCCAAAGAAATTTCAACGACACACGCGAGATGCATGATAAAAAACACCTACTTCGAGGCAGCAAGCTGATTCTTTGTCCTGTACTCCTCAACAAGCTTTTTGTGCGCTGCATGTTTAACTTGATCCTTAGTCTCTTTGTCTCTAGTTGGTCATGAACCATGAAATCTTGGGTGACAATCTCCGTGCCATCGACAGACTGAGACTAAGTCTCCGACAGCTGTGGGGTGGAATTCAACTCATCGAACTCTACATAAGAGGTCATGAGACGTCATCGTTACCAGGTCAGCTATGTAAGACAGTTGTTAGCAGTCCATGTGAGACTATCATCAATAGGCTGGTTAGCTAAGACGGGTTCTAACTCTGAGTTAGTAACTGCTTTGCAAAAACGGACGTAAATCCTTTGGATCTCTGCTATAGATTGCGGATCTATACAAATAATTTGACCTGTCTCTAGTTGGTTAGCTAAGATGAGTGCTTAAGTTTTGCATGGCTTGAGATATAACTCAAGTTAGCAAAACCATGGCGCAAGCATGCAGTTGGCATGGTTAAAGTGAGGTTAGCTGAGTCCTAATTTTAAATCCATAACCCCTCTGCTGTTAAGATGGCGCAACAGTTTGAGCACGAACCAGCTAAAGATAATTGGATGCGGAACCGATATTCAAATCACGCCCACCTGCTGTGTTGCGCACATGCGGTGTGTACGTAGCCCGCGGAATTGCTAGCACCTGTAAAAAATTTTGTTCAAACGTTGAATCGGTGGCATAATCATGGTGAGGATGCAATGGATTACCTGAACAGGAGATCCACGGCGAGTGAGATGAAGGAGACCGATGATTTTTCAGTGACGAGCGAACTCTACGGAGGGATCAGGATTGGCTTTCCTTTGGAGAGATCACCTGTCGCCACCGATGCTAGATGGAGAGAGATCTGGAACTCATCTACGGATGACCCCACAAGTTAGTCAAATACTTGGAGGAACTATTTGAGAGCCCACATGTCAGTATGAGTTTGAAGTCCACCTACCACATTTTCTCACCTCAGATAGAGGTACTCCTCGTAGGACTCATATAAGGCCGAACCCACAAGTTAGTGAGAGACTTAGAGGAATTAGTAACTGAGAACCCACTTGTCAGTGTCGTCGACGGTCAAGTGAAGTCGACCTACCACATCTCGTCACACCCAAGAAACATGCCCATCTCTCATGCGTCGCAAAACTCACCCCACCTATCAGGTTATTGTTCTCCTGCACGGAAAAAAACGAAGTAGCCTCTCTCTTTCTTTCTCTCTCTCTCCCTCTCTCTTTCTCTTTTCTCTCTCTCCGAGATTCAAAATCATTGAAGGGGATCGCTAACAAACTGCAGGGAAGCAGATCCCCCCATAATTTAGAAAGGTGTGACTTCCGAACAATCAGCGCATAAGATTCGGCAATCAAAGGTTAGTAAAATAATTACGAACGCACCTTTTGCGTGGCGATTCCTGATACACGAGATTCAATTCGTTGATGAATTTGTTGTGGCCAGGATTCATAGAATAAAACTGTTTAGTTTTACACTGTAGCTTTGATTTGAGTTTGTTTTTTGTTTTGTATCCTCTCGTCCTTGTAATATGAGGTTGTTACTTTTGTTAGGTTTCATGGTTATCTTTGTGTTAAGTGTTGCACAAGCAAATTAGCATCAGAGGATCTCACTTTGGTCGAGGTTGGAGTTTAATTAAAAATTAATATATGTATATATTTATATATGTTAATTATATAGAACTAAAAATATATCTCTGTTGATATCGACTTCGAAAAGTTTCAACACTGATACTGCAGGTTTATAACCTTTATATTTATTACGTCTCTTTTTCGGGGCAGATGTTCAGGAGTGCATCATCTGGTCAGGACAACAGGGACGGTCGGTCTTTGAACGACATCGGCAAGGATTATGGGATGCAGGTAATAGTAAGGCAGTTGAACATTAATGTTTGGTCATTTATTTGTGGGACGTTTACTATCAAGGTGTCACCACTGAGAACACCAAATAATAGATCATTAACAACAACAAAAATGATTTATATATCCTGGATGAATGTTGTAATATCTGTTTATCCTGTGCATCTACTCTGCTGTTGAGTATCGAGAGGTGGAAGAAAAAAAATTACTACAAAACGAGAAGAAGATCAAGGATGCAGATGCTGTCAAACACGCACATGCCATGCAGGCTGGAATAATTGGAGTCAAGAGTGAGATACAAGTTCTTGGAAAACGCCCCAACCAGGAGCATGGTGTGCAACAGACACCTGCCAAGAGGAGCATCCTAAGCAGCAGAGACTCCACTAAGCAGATTGTGTAGGTAACGACGAAAATTTCAAACGCTGGTTTTAACGTACGTGGAAGTTTTAGTCGCACGTGCCTCTAATTATTTTTTGGTTTGAAGACATAGATGCCCACAAAGGCGCAGAGCGGGTGTTGTGACGGCCCAGCGTTTGTAGGCGGTCATAATGAAGAGGTGCAGGGTAACAGAATTTCCTTTGATGCAAGCAGAAGGATCAATAGCAACAAAAGCATTGGTGTTCAAGGATTCGGTACGGTTTGCACAAGCAAGAAGAGCCCAACGACAAAATCAAACATAGGAGCAATAAGCTCTACCATACAATGACATCGTAAAGCAATACAGTGACAAAGATATACGAGCGTGCAACAACATTTAAAGAAAATGTGTATTTTTGTGAGCAATTTTTTCTTTGTTTTAAATGCGGTATATTTAAATTGCAGTATCTTCCACACGCAGGTGTACGGGGAAGGAAGCAAGTATCGCAGTAGTCCACGAATCGATGAAAACATAAGGCAAGTTCCTTTGAAAGGATCACCTGTGGCGTTCAACATGAGGGGTCCTTCCAAAGGACCTCCGATGGCATTCAAAATCGTTAGCGAAATCACCAATGCACAGAGGTTGTCGCCAAGATTTGCTGGACAAGAGAGGCATGGGAAAACAAAGGTGACGTCGGAACTATGCTTTTTCAATTCAACACACAAACATTTCTATGGGAGAACAGGGTAAAGTGGAAAACAGGAGGACGGCTGTCCGTCTTGTACGGCTGTATGTGCAGTTGTTCTTTTATATAGGATGTTGTGGTGCGTCTCCGGTTGTATGGTGTAAACAGAAGCACATCTATGCCTCTTTGTGCATATGTGTGTGTAGCATGGTCACATTCGTGATGTGAACAGTGCCTCTGGTGTACCGCTTATACTCGGTGAAGAGGCACGAGTCTGGTTTTGGTATACCAGATGAGCCCTGATGAGTCATATAAATCTTTTGTTTAGAAATTAAAAAAAATGCATATGCTGCTCGACATCTAATTACATTTCTTGCCATGTGTTCAGGATTTGGCGGAGGGATAATGAGATGAGGGAAAGAAATATCATAGTTCTCCATCCATTTCAAGGAAACGCAAGCGTTCACAAAGACAGTTAGTAGCATACATGACAAAGACGGATTGCATGGTAGAAGCAAAGATCCCTTGGTTGCACGAAAGTGCGGAGAAATGAGAGCAGCATTGCACAATGCAACGTTGTAGAGGCAGACTCGTTTATGGATTTGGCCATGCCATGCAGAAACGATGCTGCTGCGTGTGACAAACAACAGAGCAGCAGCAGCTCCACTGTAAGTGGACCTGTGGCTGGTGATGAGACTGATGTCGTCAGAAGTGAATGCGATCAGATGAACGAAGACACGGTAGACAGAATCATCATGGCATCGCCGACCATTGTAGAGAAAGAAATGGATGACATGTTTAAAGAAGGCATATACCCAACGATTCAGAAGGTCACCGAAGCGCTCGAACCAGAGGGTGGTATGGTATTCGGATCATTGGATGAGTGCTTTTTGTTTTTCTGCAGATATGCTAGAAAGGTTGGCTTTGCTGCCAAGCAATCAACGAGCAGAAGATCGACATATGATCAGCAACTTGACAAGCAGGTGTTTCAGTGCACCAAGGAAGGGCAGAATAAAACAACTGAGAGACATGTTAAGGAGAGAAGGAGCAACTGCTTGATCCGGACAAGCTGCCCAGTCCAAATAACAGCCAAGAGGGATACAGATAGGAGGAAATGGTATCTGAAGAACGTGCGTCTAGAGCACAACCACGAGCTTCACCCATCTGATTGGATCTTTGAAGTTCATGAGATGCTATAAGAAGATGACACCTCAGGAGAAATTCTTTATACAAGTGCTGCAGAAGGCGAGGTTAGAACCAAGGAAGGTTATGCAGATTTTTACTGCCATGGGGAAATCAAGGCGAGAAATTATGTTCGACACGATTGACATAAGCAACATTGCATGCCGGGACAGGGCTGGAGAGCGCGGCACTGATACCGCAGACACCATGAAACTGTTTGCTGATATGCAGAGGCGGAGGCCGGGATTCCACCATGTGGAAGAGACAGAGAACAATGTAGTGCGCAGCCTGTTCTGGACAGACTCCTTGTGTAAGATGAATTATGATCTATATGGAGATTTCGTGTCTTTTGACACCACATTCTCTGCAAATATATATGGCTTGCCATTTGCACCAATTATAGGTGTCGACAACCATGGGTCGACCGTCCTGTTTGGAGTAGGCCTTTTGAAGGATGAGAAAATAGGGTCATTCAAGTGGCTCCTAAGCATGTTTGTCGAGGCAATGGGAGGTAAAGAGCCAAAATACATAATAATGCATCAGGACCAAAGCGATGAAGACTGCAATAAAGGAAGCTCTTAGGGGACGAGGCATGTGTTCTCGGTGGCATATTAGGAAGAACCTGAAGGAAAATAACGCAGCATTGTTTGCACAGCACCCAGGGATGTCTGATGATATATTTTGAATCGTCAAAAACTCACTAGATCAAGAAGAGTTTGAGCGTGGCTGGAAAGCAGCAATTTCTCTACACAAGGCGGAAGGCAACAAACACCTGAACACGCTATGGGAACTCCGAAATTTCTGGGTGCCGGCCTACTTCAAGGACTGTTTCTATCATTTCTCGTCAACAACCACACGCAGTGAGAGCATGAATTCAATGTGGAAGAATTACGTCGACCACAAGGACACTATAAAAAGGTTTGTTAATGCGTATCACACGATTCAGCAAAATTGCCTCGCCACGCTTGACAAGAAAAGATCTCAAACAGAAGAGAAGGCGCCATCACTAGAGACGGGTTTTCCGATTGAAAGACAAGCAAGTCAAGTATACACGAATGAAATTTTCAGGAAATTCCAGCTGGAGCTACGGAAAGCAGACTTACTTCAAGTGCTCGATCCGCAAAGGGAGGCAGTATTTTTTAAAAATATTATTGAGCCTAGAGAAAAGTGTGGAGACCATATCCCAAGCGAGGAATTTGACAGTCTGAGTTCGTGGTAGATGTGGATGAGCAAAAGAAATATACAGCCAGTACCGCAAGAAAATGAGTAGGGATGGCATTCAGTCTTGCTGCAGTGCTTAAGGTGATGGACCAAACAGGCATGGTCAATCAACTTCCAAAATCCTTTGTCATCCCCAGATGGACCAGGAATCTATCAGAGAGTCTGAAAGTTCTGTCTACAAGTCAAGGTGATAGCATGACCATACAAGACGATGAAACTATGAGAATCGGCCTCGCTTACGCTGAGTTGTCGGATATCTGTTCAAATGCTTGCAGAAAAGAGAAGGCATATCGTGTGTTGCATGAGTGTACGGTAGATATGAAAATAAAAGTCATGGCGGCACTTGCCGAGGAACCGCATACGCATTCTTGACGAAACTCTCAAGAACCCTCCCATGAGTGGCTCAAAGGGCACGAAAAAAGGAGATCGAGTCAAAGCTGGTTCTGAGAAGAAATGAAAAGGCAACAATGCCGCATCCAAGTGCGGCCGTTGTGGAGTAAAGGGTCACAGGAAAACAAACTGCCCGGACAACCCAGAAATGCAGGAGAGGATGAGGATTGAATAGGAAAAGAGGAAATTGCAGCAGGAGAAGAGGGCAAGGTCAATGAAATGGCCGACAACACCGACAACACCATCGAGGACATCAAACGGCTCAGGACAATGCACTCCAAGCCCAGGAGGAAGACGTCAGACGCCAGCAACTCCAACGACCCCACTGACAGCAGGGAGCATTTATCAAAGTCTTGCATCTACGCCAAAATCAAACATCACACAAGCCAGGCATACAAAATGCATGCAGGGAAGCCCAGGACAAGGCACGGAATCTGCGCAGTCCATTTTCAGAAAGGAAAGGTCTAAGTGGAGACTTTTTGGTACCGGAGAACAGTTCGAATAGAAAAATTAGAAGGTAACAATGCATCTTAAACACGATGTAAGCAAAAAATAGTGATGACCGCAATCTTTCGCTTTGTTTTTATGTATGAATATTAATTTTACAGGTAAATAGGTTGAATAGCTACGCAGAAGGGTGGGGTTGCACAAGGGTCGAGAAGGAAGAATGGATCGCTGAACATTCAAAAACAAGGCCGCACGTGGAGCGATGAAATAGCAAGCAATTGGTGGGGAGGGCGGGCGGTTGTCGATTGTTTATTTTCTTGTGTTGTGGTTATAAGAATGGCTTGTAAGTTAATTTGTTGCAGTTATAAAAACAAAACAAATTTAAATAAGAACGCCTTTTGCTTCTTTATGTATTTTTTACTCGGTGGACAAAAATATCAGAGGCATAGGTTTCCTTGTTATTTTCCACAGCTGCGTCGGTTTCTGAACGTGGATGTTGTAAGCATACAAGCATGCTTCTCTGCTGCGTGACAGAGAGATAAAAATAAGCTAAGGGCACAGGCAGCCACGACCATGCCACCGGTGAGTGTTCAACCGTGACTCTCACGGTTGCATGGTCACGCCCGCCGTGATGGAATGAAAACTTTTTTAAGCACGGTATATGGGTCGTGCTTCTGGGGCTGCATAACCGTGGCTTTCGTGGTAACTGTGCCTCGCCTGTTCTAACGCATGTTCTTCTGTTATGAATGCATGACTGTAAGTAATTCAAATAACCATGCTTGCGATGCGTGTCCAATCGTGCCTTCACGCGGTGCTTCTATGATGCAAAGATTTCAAACACAACGGGTCACGGTTGTGTTTGCGTTTCTGTTTTACAAATGGATATAGTGCCTGGCAGTAGGTTCACGGCGTATGCCGTGAGAGAATCATGTCTTTACATGCTACTAAGGCACGTGGAATCACGGTCGTGCCTGTGTGTGGCATGTAGAACAGTGCTTTACAATGCCGAAGGCAGGACCGTGTGTCTCGTTCTTGAAAAGTCGTGGTTCTGCCATCACTTCATTCACTTGGTTTTGTCCGTGTTTTAGCAGAATTATTCGCAGCGCAGGCACGGCCTTGAATCTTCTAGTGACTTAATTGTAACACGCACGTTGGGTTTCCGCATTAACGCATTTAACGTGACTCCACGTAAAACACAAGCATGCCTCCCCGAGCATCTTTACCGTGCCACTCCTGGTTATAGATCAACGGATGCATTTGGAGCACAAAGAGACACGAAGGTGACCTCTGACTTGAAACACTGACACACTTGACGGTTCGTGCATTTGAGTTAAAATCTTACAACGAAAACAATTGTAACACGGACAGTCGTCCGATTCTATTAGGTTTTCGTAATAACCGCACTATCGTGACTCCGGGTAAGAATAAATCATGCCTCTCCACCGACTCATTATGAATACAATTAGAAAACCTCTGTGCGTGACTCTATGTAATTAGAAGACCTTTGAGGGCTGTAGGCCCGTGCTTGTGACCCTTGACACTAAAACACAGAGTAAACGCCCGTGCCTCTATGATGTATGCACGTGCTTATGCCCGTACAAGGAAATACACTTTTAAAAACAGGGTCTCTCGTATAGGCCATTCCGTGCCTCACAGAGTAAACGCCCGTGGCTGTGCGTAAGACAAAGGTTAGCGTGACTCTATGTAATACCACCGACCATGCCTTTACGCACTTCATGCCCGTGCCTGTGATAATTTTGATCCCGCATAAAATGCAAGGATGCCTCTCTGGGCCTCCATACCGTGCCTCTCCTGGTGTTAGAGTCAACGGAATCATTTGGAACACAAAGAGACACGAAGGTAGACACGAACTGTTCTACATGCCTGTGTGGCATGTAGAACAGTGCGTCACAATGCCAAAGGCGGGACCGTGTGTCTGGTACGTGACAATGCCAAGCCGTACCGTGTGTCTGGTACGTGACAAGCCGTGACAGGAGCATTTCAGCAGAATCATTTGCAAAGCAGAGGCACGGCCTTGAATCTTCTATTGACTTAAATGTGAACGTGTCAGTGGAAAATTTTGCTGCTCGTAGAGGCAAGATGATCAGAGAACCGTGCTTCCGGCGTCAAACAGATTCTTCTATTTAATGTGTGCCGTAAATAATTAATACACGGACGGGCACGCCCGTGCCTGGTCTGCGTGTGCAATAGTGCATCTCGTACCTTAAAGCCGTGGTTCTATTTAATGTTTCAAGCAGTCACCTACCATTGACTTGCTACGAGTAGTACTTAACCCGGGCCCCCCTGTCAGAAAGAAAAATAGAAGAAGTAATTAATCTGGACCCCTCCGCTCCCCGTCGTGGGTATTTAAGCCGTCTCGTGGATTGACAGGCTGTAATCCATTTCTCCAGATCCACCTCAGTGAGCACTGGTCGTGGGCGGCGCCACCCCAGCAACGGAGGTGGAGATGGAAAGCGCTGCTCGTAGCATCAAGAGGTCAAGAGTGGCGCCACCGGCGACGCCGCTTTCTGGTGGTGTGCTGGTCGTCGGAGGGGATGGAAGCAGCGACCATGCTCCCTCCCGATCCGATGAGGAAGAAGAGGGATGTCGTGCGGACTGCATCAGCGATCTCGCCGACGGCGTCCTAGGTGAGATCATCTCTCGTCTTCCCATCAAGGATGGCATCCATACTCGAATCCTCGCACATCGCTGGCATCCTTTGTGGCCCATCGCTCCTCTGAATCTCAACTGCCGCGAGATCTCTGACTCTCGTCCTTTTAACGATTTTGAAAAAGTTCATATCGATACCATATCTCATCTGTGCGCCTTCACCAAGGAGCCCGTTCGCAAATGCTATTCCGAAACGCAGCTCTGTCAAAATCCTGTTGTCAGTCTTCCAGAATCCATTTTGTCCGACAATGCTGGCTCGGTTAGCCGCCTCTCTATTCCGGCGTGCTACCTACAGTGCAGGCCCTCCACCGTTGATGCCTGGCTCCGATCCTAGAAGTTGAACAATATCCAAGTTCTTGATTTCTACTACCTCTTCCCAGAATTTCTGACGCAAGAGGTAACTCTATTGGATCTATGCACTTCAACTACGCCCTCGGCACCGGAGTCCGTGTTTCGGTTTTCCTCCTCTCTCTACACCCTCGGCTTTGCTCTTTGCCAAATACCAGACAATTACGTAGGGACACTTAAGCTACCACTGGTGAAAAGACTCTCGCTTATGGCTGTTGATATATCAGACGCGTCGCTGCAAAGCATAATCCACTCTAGTTGCCCTACACTTGAGCCTCTCCTGCTTGTTTGCAATAGAGGAGGTCATCGTGTCACAGTAAACTCGTCTAACCTTGTAAGCATTGGCATTTGTTGTCCACACGGGGAACACATTGTTGAGGATGCCCCTTCGCTTCGACGGTTGATTGTTGATTGTTTGGTTGACAACTGTTTGATAACCGTTGTCTCTGCACCTAAACTGGAGACGTTGGGTGAATTCGTGTTTGTGTCTCCCTCGAAGTGTCTTGAGGTACTGACTTTCCTTAATACTGGAACAGAGTTGTACTTGTTCCGATGTTTGTTCTATTAATTTGATGGTCTATGTTCTATTCTTCATGCAGAGTCAGGACTTGGAGGTAACCGCTGTTTCTGCGTCTGAACCGTATCCATGTCGTCTCATGTGTCTTGAGGTATTGAGTTTTTATGATACTTCCAGCTTAACTTTATTTGTGAGGAAACAAGTTTTATTTCATCCAACCTTTATGCTATTAGTTTTGTGATCCATCTTCTGTTAATTTTCATCAAGGGTTTGAAGGCAGTCAGTCTAACAACAATGCGTCAATCTGTCAAGACCTTGCTTATCTACATGTATTATAAGGTGGACACCGTCGTTGAATTGCTGCAATGCTTTCCAAAACTGGAGAACTTGTTTGTCGAGGTGATGATCTTCAGAAATTTTCATTCTCAGTAGTAATCGTTCCTTTTGAAATGCTTGTCTTAATTTTGACTGAAATTGATGCACCCGTATCTACACATGATTTATTGTTGTATACATCCATATATAGACAAGTCTATGTCTAACTTCTTGTTACGGAGGTGGTAGAACTAATTGTTGCATTTGGTTTTTTGATGGTCTGTATCTCTTTTTATAGACGCTAAGTATTTTCAACCTATCATTTATATTTTAGGGATCATTGATTTCTCCTGGTGAAAAAAACAAATGACGTCGTAAGTACCGGCAGTTTCTCAAACATCACGACGTTTGTCTGAAGACAGTATCGCTGGAAGATTATGTTCGCTCTGGGAGTTACGCTGAATTTGCGATGTTCTATGTTCTTAATGCAAAGGACCTGCAGACCATGACCATTAAGTTTACCTCCCCTCCCGCAGAGTTCACGGGAGTATTTTACGAAAAGCAACAAAGGGTTCTGGAGTGGCATAGAAGGGCTTCTAAACATGCACGCCTTAGATTATCATTAAGTTGCAGCCACGCTGCCGTCCGCATTTAAGAAAGAGGAGTGTTGAATACCGGATTTGACGGTTCCGTTCAGTGTGGATGCTGAAATCAGGCCTTGTGTTAGTTGTCCAGGTGTATGGAGTTATTTGTTGTTGCGTTCTTTTGAGCTTGGGTTTTATGTAAACTTTATCAGACAACCGTTGTAGTCTTTGCACCGTGTGTAGGCTTGTCTGTTCTTGTGTTGCATGCAGTCATGAAGGAAATGTGTGGTTTTGTGGCTTTGTACGGGCCGAAGGTTAAGATTCAAGGTTAAGAGACATAAAGTAGATTTAATGTTTCAGTGGAGAGATGCGCGCTGCATGTGTAACCGTGTTGTGTTGTATGTACGACGGTGCCTGTCTTATATATGTACCTGTCATGCACACAATGCATGTACAACCGTGCCTATGTTGCAGGTAGAGCTGCATGATGGTTGACTTGCATGGTGCATGTCTTATATATGGTGATGGGTGCCTTGCACTGATGGAGCTGCATTTGAGCCGCTGCACTATTTCTGGTGCTCGTACTGTGGTTATAAAAAACGGCTTGTAAGTTTATTTGGTGCAGTTGTAGAAACAAAGCAAATGTAAGCATAACAGATTTTGCTTGTTTAGGTATTTTTATTACTCACCGGGAAAATATTATAAGGGCGATAGGTTTGTTTGTAAATGTTTGCAGCCCTTTCTTTATGAAGTTGGATGGTGTAACAATACAACCATGCGTCTCTGCCGCGACACAGGAGAGATGAAAAGAGCTAAAAGCATAGAGAGCCACCACAACGGTGAACCAAACCTGTTTTGCGGGGCGTTATGTAGTGCTTCTGGTTACCGCACAACCGAGTTTCTACTCAACAGGCCACAACGAAATGCGTATCGAGGATTCTAGCTGTGACACTACAGACTCACAACCATGCTTTTGACCTTGTCCTGGCATCGCGATTTTCGTTCTCTGCTTGAATAACGTGCCTTTCACAGCCACCCTACTGTGCGTTTGCCATGGTCGTGCTTGTGTGACAGGTAGAGCAATGCGTCTCGAATCACTTTTCTATGAAGTCATGATCGTCTGTGTGTTTGCTGACAAACCGTGGTTCGCTGAATCATTCGGAACACAAACGCTAGCACAAGCGAACATGACTCTATATAATACCACACAATGCCTTTGCGGATTTGACGCCCGTTCCTGTGACCCTTATCACTGAAACACAGAAAGTCACAAATATACATAGTCGTGGCTGCAGAGACTTGAAGCCCTTTTAGTTAATGAAATGTATGGCATGAGCAAAAGACCGTTTAGCCATCGACCGAAATACCGAGTTCGTTGTTGGCAAGGTTACAGATTGAGCAAAAAAGGTACGGGCATTGTTTCACCACACCTACGTAAATTCCAAACCAGAAAGTGGCGGAAACATCTCACTCCAGCACTGTTTTCAGCACTTACAAGTGAATGGATCCTTTAAATCCAGGTGCTCAACACATGCGTGCCTTAGATCCAAGTTCCCGTGGTTGCAACTTGGAGACAACCTAAGGCAAGCATGTTTAGAAGCCTTTTTGTCCCACTGAAGCATGTCTTGTTGTTGTTTGTAGAATTCTTCCGTGAAGTGTTCCTGAAGAAGAAACTTGATCCTCATAGTCTGCAGTTGTGCTGCGTTGAGAATAAAGAATGTTGCAAATCGAATGCTTTTGTCGCATTGAACATAGCTTTCCAGCGTCAGTGACTTCAAACGAACGTCATGATGGTGCTTGCAAGAACAGTCGTTCGCAAGACTTTCTTCATTAGAGGCTATTTCCTGAATAAACATGAATATTTGAAATGGTTAAGCTCGATAAAGAGTGATTCTGCTGGGAGAGCAAGTGAAGGAATAAGTCTATAACCTCTAATGTAATAAAAGTTTTTTTTAGTTTTGTCCTAATACTGGTCCATGACTATATACACCTTTGTCCATTACATATAATGTATGTGACATTTTCTTTTTGTTGAATGGAGTTCTGCACCATGCATGGTATGTGTTTTACAATTTGTGTGAGAAGCATCACCTCGATATACAAGTTTTCCAAGCTTCGGAAGTGTTCCACCAAGGAAAAGACTGCGTGCAGGTCATAATCCTTGCTGATAGACAACATCTTGATAGAACGAACCGTTGTGGATGTGCTGACTGTCGGCAAACACTTCATGTAGAATAAAACATAATATTAGTAGAGTAAAGGTTGAATTGCATGGAACTTGTTCGTACCAATGAATGGAGGTGAAAGTATTGTTGAAAGTCAAGACTGAATAATTATACGGTCATTTGTGCCGCCGGATTCACAGAAAATATTAGATAATTTGCCCATGACCTGCAGTTTAGGTGCAGAGGTGATAACTATCCGCAACTTTTTGAAATCACCATCACAAAGCAACCGTTGAAGTGACGAGGCATCTTCTATAAAAAAATTCCCATAGTAACCAGAAATGCCGATGCTTATAAGGTTAGGTGAGTTTATTCTGATGTAATGGTGCCTGACTGTCCAAACAAGCAGCAGAGACTCAAGTGTAGAGAAGTAGAGTTGATGATGCTTTGTAATGAGACGTCTGATACATCAACATCTACTAGCGAGAGTCTCCTGAGCAGTGGTAGTTTAAGCACCCATACATAATTGTCTGGTAACTTGCAAAGAGCAAAGGCGATGGTTTGGAGAGAGGAGGAAATCTGAGGGTTTAATGCTGGTGGTGATGGCATGAGCGAAGGGCATGAGAATGGCCCTATGTCATGTTGTCTCAAGCATGGTGGGAACAGTAGTAAAAATCGAGCACCGGAGATTGTTCGGTCTTGGGGATCGAAGCTACCGTCGACCGTGGAGTGCCTGCAGTCGAGGTAGGATGCCGGAATGCAGAGGCGGCGAACTGCACTCTGACGCCCGGAGAGGATGGCCTCTGGAAGGTACGAATCATCATAGGAATTATCTTCACCGACATGTTCTCCTCTAAAAAAAATTCCAGTGTATGTTACTCGGACGAGTTCCTCCGGTGTGGCGGAGTTCGTGGTGACCAACTCGAAATGTACTTGATCTAGAGGGTTAAAAAGACGTGGGATAGGGATCTCACGGCAGTCCAGATTCAAAGGAGCGGCGCACCAAACAGGGCGCCACCGACGTGCGAGGATTTGAGTGCGAGCGCCTTCCTTAGTGGACAGACGGGATATGATCTCACTGAGGACACCGTCCGGTAGGTCGTTGATGCGGTCAGGACCAGACTGCTCTTCTTGATCCTCGGATCCGGTAGGCACACCCTCGCCGCTTCTAGCTGCTACCGCCAAACCACCAGAGGAAGGCATCGTCAGTGGCGCGAGCCTCGCCTTCTTGGTTCGGGGCACCGGAGTAGACCTCCATCTCCGTTTTCATTGCTGGGATCGTGCCACATGCGAGCGCCACTTTATGTGGCATGGATCTGGACAGTCCAAGAAAGAGGGTGTGGCTAGGGTTTCGAGACGCCGTCCGTCCGCCTTAAATAGCTGGAGCCTGGCCTCTGGCGACGAGCCAGACCGGCGTCACCGGAGGAGATGCCCGTCGGACCCTTGGGTTTTCGTGGCGTCGCCACGTGGCGTTCACACCCGAATACGTGGAGACACCCGTCGAAACGATGTATTTCCGCATTCAACGCATGAACGTGGCTCCGCACAAAACACAAGCATGCCTCCATCGCCATCCCGACGGTGCCTGTCCTGGTAATATAGTCAACGGATACATTTGGAACACAAAGAGACACCAAGGTGACTCTAGATAATTACACGTCATGCGTTTGTGAGTTTGACAACCGTGCCTGTGACCTGAAACACTGACACACAAAAAGTCGTCTTCGTGCGTAAAGGATCATGACGCTACTAAACATACAAAGTCGCCTTTCGTGCATTTGAGTTAAAAATCTTACAACCAAAACAATTGTAACAAGGACAATCGCCCGATTCTACTAGGTTTTCGTAATAAATGCACAAACGTGACTCCGGGTAGGAACGAACCATGCCGCCGTGGGCTGGACGTCCATGCCTCTCCTTTTGACCGAGTCCACCGACTCATTCGGAACACAATCAGAAAACCTTTGTCTGTGACTCTATATAATAGCACGCCATGCCTTCGAGGGATGTATGCCCGTGCTTGTGACCCTTGACACTGAAACACAGATAGCCACGAACGTCGACGTCTTTATCAAGAAAGAAGCGTGACGCAACTCGGTACTGAACCGGTTTTGTATGGACTTAACGTCTATGCTTTTAAATACAAGGAAATGAGCTTTTAAAATTAGCGTCTCTCATATAGGCAATTCTGTGCCTCACAGAGTAAACGCCTGTGGCTGTGCGTAAGACGAGGGTTCAGTTCCGTGGGCTAGACGGTCGTGCATCTCCGTCTGGTCAAGTCTCACAGGCGATCATGACTCTATGTAATACCATCGACCATGCGCAATAAACACATGATTGTGACCCTCTCTAATACTAAATTATGCCACCATGGGCTTCTCGTCCGTGCCTCTCCATCTGAACGAGTCGTCTGAATCATTCGGAACCCAAACACAAGCGAGCATGACTCTATATAATACCACATGATGCCTTTGTGGATTTGACGCCTGTGCCTGTGACCCTAATGATTGAAACACAGAGAGTCACAAACGTACATAACCGTGGTTGCACAGAGTGCTAGCCCATGCCTTCGTGGGCGTCACGTGCATGCCTCTCTTTCCTACCGAGTCCACTGTGCTTCCGGTGTCGAACAGATTCTTCTAGTGAATGTGTGCCGTAAATAATTAAAGCACTGAGAGGCATGCCCATGCCTGGTCTGCGTGTGCAACAGTGCATTTCGTACCTTGAAAGTCGTGGTTTTATTTAATGTTTCAAGCACCCATCTACCATTGACTTGCTACAAGTAGTACTTAACCCGGGCCCTCCCGCTGTAAAGAAAAATAGAAAAAGTAATTAATCTGGACCCCTCCGCTCCTCGTGGTGGGTATTTAAGTCGTTTTGTGGATTGACAGGCTAGTCCATTTCTCCAGATCCATCGTCTGTCCAGATCCACGCCACATATAGCGGCGCTCGCAGGCGGCGATCCCAGAAATGAAGACGGAGATGGAGGTCTACTCCGGTGCCCCAAGCACCAAGAGGGCGAGGCTCACGCTACCGGCGACGCCTTCCTCTAGTGGTTTGGCGGTAGCGGCTGGAAGCGGTGAGGGTGCGCCTACTGGATCCGAGGATCAAGAAAAGCAGTCTGGTCCGGACCGCATCAGCGACCTCCCGGACGGTGTCCTCGGTGAGGTGATCTCCCGTATGTCCACTAAGGAAGGCGTTCGCACTCAAATCCTCGCACGTCGGTGGCATCCTTTATGGCGCACCGCTCCTCTGAATCTCGACTGCAGTGAGATCCCTGTCGGTCGTCTTTTTAAGCCCCTAGAAACAGTTCATATCGACGTACTGTCCATGCTTCCCAGTAAGGATGTCATTCGCATTAGATATTTTGGAACTCGGTGTAGTTTTGAACATGACGTTGATGGTCCATGCCTTCCGGAAGCCATCCTCTCCGGTCATGGGGGCACAGTTCATCGTCTCTGCATTCCGGCGTGTTACCTCCACTACAGACCCTCTACAGTTGATGCCTGGCTTCGATCCCCAAGACTGAAGAATCTTACATGTTCCCAGGTTTTGTGGGAAAAACCATCACACTACCACACGAAATCTCTTCGTTCGCGCCCTCACCACCGGCTTCCACGTTGTTGTTTTCCTCCTCACTGCACACCGTCACATTTGCTCTTTGCCAGATACCTGATAAGAATGCACAATCATTTAAACTTCCACTCCTCAAGAGGCTTTCGTTTTTGGAAGTTGATATATCAGACGTCTCACTGCAAAGCATAGTCAGCCATGGTTGCTGTCGGTGTCAAAACCGGCGGATCTCGGGTAGGGGGTCCCGAACTGTGCGTCTAGGCGGATGGTAACAGGAGACAAGGGACACGATGTTTTTACCCAGGTTCGGGCCCTCTCGATGGAGGTAAAACCCTACTCCTGCTTGATTAATATTGATGATATGGGTAGTACAAGAGTAGATCTACCACGAGATCAGAGAGGCTAAACCCTAGAAGCTAGCCTATGGTATGATTGTTCTTCGTCCTACGGACTAAAACCCTCCGGTTTATATAGATACCAGAGAGGGTTAGGGTTCCATAGAGTCGGTTACAAGTGGGAGGAGATCTACATATCCGTATCGCCAAGCTTGCCTTCCACGCCAAGGAAAGTCCCATCCGGACACGGGACGAAGTCTTCAATCTTGTATCTTCATAGTCCAGGAGTCCGGCAAAAGGTCATAGTACGGCCATCCGGACACCCCCTAATCCAGGACTCCATCAGTAGCTCCTGAACCAGGCTTCAATGACGACGAGTCCGGCACGCAGATTGTCTTCCGCATTGCAAGGCGGATTCCTCCTCCGAATACTTCATAGAAGATTTTGAACACAAGGATAGTGTCCGGCTCTGCAAAATAATTTCCACATACCACCATAGAGAGAATAATATTTACACAAATCCAATATGCTAACATATTTCGTAGCGTGACAGCACACCACGGCCAAGCCTTTATTCGAATCGTTTTTTACTGTCCCACCTTAGCGCACTTAGCGAGGCGGTTTCCTTGGCACGTCTTGTCGAAGCAGAGATCATGTCCCCTTATTCCGGGATTCTCATCAATACGGGCGTGGGTAACCCAACCGTGCCATTAATTTACGGCGCTTGGGAGATAAGCGAGTTTTACTAGGCTGGTGGGGCACATAGTTTCGTCCGCCCATATAAGGGGACAAGGATCCACCTTTTCCATCTACGCCTTCTTCCTCCTTTGCTTATCCATCTTCGCACACTCGAGCTCCAGCGCCCAAGTCCGCACTTCCCACCTCAACCTTCTCCGGCCATGTCCGGAGCGGGAGGCAAGTGGATGGTCTCCTCCGTCACGGAGGGACACATCGAAAAGCTGAGGGAGGTCGGATACTTGTGTAACGACATCGCGCACCGGCTCCCAGACAAGGGGCAGCTCATCCCCACCCCCAGGCCCCATGAGAGGGTGGTGTTCCTCACCCATTTCCTCTGCGGACTAGGTTTCCCACTTCACTCGTTTGTCCGGGGCTCATGTTCTATTACGACCTGGATTTCCATGATCTGGCCCCGAACTTCGTCCTCAACATCTCGGCGTTAATCGTCGTGTGCGAGGCCTTCCTCCGCATCAAGCCCCACTTCGGCTTATGACTGAAGACCTTCAATGTCAAGCCGAAGGTAGTGAGCGGCCAGCAAGCGGAGTGCGGAGGCGCCATGGTGGGCAAGATGCCCAACGTTACATGGCTCGAGGGCTCCTTTGTGGAGACCATAAAGGGGTGGCAATCGGGGTGGTTCTACATCACCGAGCCGCGTGACCCTGAATGGGCAGCGGCCCCCGAATTCCAATCTGGCATCCCCACACGGCTCACCTCCTGGAAAGAGACGCGCCTGTCTTGGGGTAATTCGGAAGAGCGGACCGGACTCCAAACCTGCGTCCGAGACCTGGTGGACAAAGAGGTTAAACTCGTCAACGTAGTCCAGGTCATGCTCATCCGCCGGATCCTCCCGTGCCAACGACAGGCTTTTAACTTATGGTAGTTCAACCCGCCCAACACCAAACGCTGACCAGGCTCTTCGACACAATGCACGAGGATGCCTGGAAGGTGCTATTCAAGGGTGCCGAGGTTCCCCCTCCCATCACTGAGGATCGCGGATTCCGCACAAAGCGCCAAGCCAGCGCAGTAAGCTTATTTTACCCTTTACGGGATACTTGTTTTTCATAGTTTAACTCTATGCGGGATCTAAGCTCCCGTTCCTTTGACAGGAATGGCAGAAGAAGACCGGACAGATCGACTGCCCGGCTCCTTGACCCAGTGGACGCCCGCTTGACGAGGCTGCTGGTTCCGGCACCTTACGTGGTGCCGGAGAAGAAGGCCAAGAAGAAGGCCACGTGAACTCGAAGGAGTTCCCGGCGCCAGGTGGTGTCGGACTCATCATCCGGCGACTCCGAGGCGGACTCCTCCCGTGAAGAGGAGGAGGAGGAAGAAGAAGCCTCTCCCCCTCCAGCGGGGGGAGGAATGAGAAGGAAGGCCGCCCCAACTAGGGGGGCTGGAGGGTCCAAGAAGGGAAGGACTCTTCCTCCGGACTACTCCACCAACACCGACAACGACGAAGAGGAGTGGCCATCCAGGGCCAAGCCCCTGGCAAGATCGTAAGTATCCGGACACCAGAATAACTCATGGCGTTCCTCTATTGCACAGTACCTTCTAACGCCGAATATAATCGTGCAGTCCGCCTAAGGCCGGGCTCGACACTTCGTCGAGCGGTTCCCTGGGTTCGTCGGATGTGAACAGCACTTCACTTCCGACCACCTCCTCTCCTCGCGCTGCAGATGACGCCGAGGTGGCGTCCCAAAAGGGGCCAAGCCAGGAGGAGGTGGTCCTGGAGGAGCCACAAGGCAACCTCCCGGACTCCAGGCGAAAAGGGGATAAACCCCCAAAGGGCTCTAAGTCCGGCCCTGGGCCGGACACCGCACCAGAACCTTGAACGGTTCCGGCATCCGGCAGGCGGCCCCCTACTAAGAAGGGCAAGCCTACGACGCCGGTGACCTCCGGCCCAACCGAGGCACCGGATAATCTGCGGGAGGTGCTTAACGGCGCCTCCATCAGCGAGGAGCACCACACTATTATGAGTGTGGTGATCCGTATGTTCGATCCGCCAAGAGCGGGCTGACTGAAGCCTATGCCAGCCTTCTAACAGGCTTTGAGGTATGTATTTAAGATATGTAAAATATTACCGTGATAGACAAGAGCCCCTCGATGCTCAGCTTTGGTGTTCGGAAAGAAAAGCCGAACTGAGGATCAAAAAGATATACGCAGGAGTCTAACCTAAATATGTCAATATGGAATGCAAGTTGTCGCCGACCTCCGCCAAGACCGATCGCGGAGGTCGATGCATTGAAGCAGAGCCTCGAGCGGTCCGAGAACGAGCTCGGCCTTGCCAAGAAGCAGCTCGAGGACAAGGAAGGTAAGTAATACCTTATGTACGTATATAAAAAAGATGTGGTTGCAAAAAATGACAGGACCAACGTGAGTATTGCAGGGGCCACAACCGAGGTGACGACTCTAAAGGAAGCGCTGTCCAAGGCCGAAAACAATGCGGCTGTGGAGCGCATCGAGCGAGAGAAGTAGGAGGCGCGGGTGGCGGCGGTGCAGCAAGAGCTCCAGGCTCTCATGGAAAAACACGAGAGTTTGGAGCTTGACTCAAAGACTCGAGAGTCCGAGTTCGCCTCGGCGCTTGAGAGCGCGAAATCTGCCAAGGCTGAAGCCCAAAAAGCCCTCCAGGAAATTGAGGCGATGAAGAATATAGCGGCGGGTAAGGCATTCTTTATGCAAAGCAAGCACGCGAAAGTGAATTACTTGTTACTTACCCGAGTCCGGAGCTCTCCAGGAGCATTCGCAGATCTTCCCCGGAGTGTATCCGACGCTGCCGCATTCTACCGAGCCGAAGAGGGGAGCTCGACGGAGAAGGTGTTCGTCTCAAGATGTCGAGGCCGGACACCCGTGCCTTGAACGACCAAATGAAGCGGTGGTGGAGCTCCATAAAGTGGCCGAACAGGCCATGAAGGGTCTCAGAGTCCGGCTGTGGCTCGGGAAGCCATGCCCGGAAGCTACTTCGGCCGGTGGTGAAACGGCCGGTGGATGCTGTCCAAGGCTTGAAGTCATCAAGCGCTCAGATGCATCGAAGGTGCTCAGAGGCCTTGCCCGTGCTAAAGTGCACTGGGGCAAGATGGACGCTGAGAAGCTTGTGACGGACGGACCACCGTCGGGCAAGGAGCATCGCAAGCCCGAGATGTATTATGAGGGCGTCCTGAAGGGTGCCCGCCGTATAGCGTATGAGTGCTCCAAACATGTAATTTTTGAGTAAACTCGCATTTGTGATCATGTACGCTAAAAACTTGTTCATATGCGCTAAGCAACGCTTTTGAATTTAAAATATTACCTTCTGTGCGGCCGTTTATTAAATTTGAGAGATGGCGAGTCGTCGGCTTCTGCCCCCATGCCACGAGTGCTGGGGTGTTCGGGATAAACTTGAGCGCTCTTTTCCCCATTATTGGGTCCTTCCAGGGAGGCGCACAACACAACGGACAAGGCAATCGGATTGTAATGCTTGAACACTCTCACTTAGCCATAGAATTCTATAATTTTAAATTTCGGCGAAGCCCCTAGTATTCGGAAAACCGAGTTCGGGGCGCTATCCATGCCTAGGCCGGACAAAGCCGACTCCTCGCTCTAAGCGGCATAAGTCTTTAGGGACTCGAAAACCTCTCGAACAGCGACCAGCTCTCGACCTATCATGATGGTCAGTTTTAGCTTTCTCCACTGAGGTGCTTAGCCCAGCTCAACCGGGGCACAATCACAGTGGTTCTCCCAGTGCTACCTTAGCCGATATAACGGAACGTAAGGTACCAAAACATGGGAGCCGGGCAAACCCAACTATTTACCCAAGACATGATTCGCAGCCGATGCATATAATGCTATAAGTTCGGGGTGCCGCACTTGTGAAAGTGTTCGGACTTATCACACCGTATTTTGGAGTACTTAAGCCCCTGGTGTATTTGGCCGTACCAAAGTGTACGGGTGCAACATGTCATTAATGAACATATACAGATAAAAAAAGGAATGCAATAATAGACAAAAGCTATGCATTGTTTATTTGGAAAGGTTATGTAAAAGCGAACGATACAAATAGTGCGATAAGCAAGAGATGGGACTACTTGACATGTCCTCTCCGTGGGGCGAGCCATGGATGATATGTGAAACAAGTATATTGCTCGTTATAGAGACCACCTGGACACTCGACGTAGCTTTCTGCCTCCCTGGCTGTTGCATCGTGTGTTCGGCGATGATACTGCCGGACAGGCCTTCCGGAAAGTGGAGTCCTGAAAGTAAGAAGAAGAAAAAGAATGACAAAACCGGGAGCCCCTTGTGCGGTTGAGCCGCATTTTGGGCGTGCCGTGGTCGTGCCCCTCCCTATGCCCATGGTATTTCCAGAGCGTAGTTATGTACGCGTAGTACTGGTTTCACAATTTCGCGAGGGCTGGGGTTGGGGCCACATTGCTACGCGTGCTCGGAACGTGCCAGGCGGTCTTGTTGTAGGTTACTCCGGGCGCTCTTGACGGTGTCCGATCGTATAATGGCCGGACTGGAGAATTGCCTTGAGAGGCTGCTTTGTACTTCCGCCACGAGGGCCGCCATATGCTCCTCCGTTCGGAGAGAGCGTTCGGTGTTTCCATTGACCGTAATGACTCCTCGAGGGCCTGGCATCTTGAGCTTGAGGTATGCGAAAGCGGCAACGCATTGAACTTTGCAAATGCGGTTCGTCCGAGCAAAGGCGTGATAGCCATCGCGAACGGGACTATGTCGAAGATTAACTCCTCGCTCGGAAATTATCCGGGATCCGAAGACCACCTCAAGTGTAATCGAGCCTGCATACTGACCTCTACACCTGGTATGACGCCTTTAAAGGTCGTTTTTGTGGGTTTAATCCTTGAGGGATCTATGCCCATTTTTTGCATTCTATCCTGATAAAGCAGGTTCACGCTGCTGCCGCCGTCCATAAGGACTCTAGTGAGGTGAAATCCGTCAATGATTGGGTCTAGAACCAATGCTGCGAATCTGCCATGGCGGATGCTAGTGGGGTGGTCCCTTCGATCGAAAGTGATCGGGCAGAGGACCATGGGTTGAACTTTGGGGCGACCGCTCCAACGCATATACGCCCCTCGAGTGCACGCTTCCACCCTTTTGGGGATGTGGGTTGCGATATCATGTTCACCGTCCGCACTTGTGGGGAAAACCCTTCATTCCCTTTATTGTTCGTGCGGCCGGGCTCCTCCTCGTCATCGCTATGCAGCCCCTTGTCATTGTTTTCGCGCTTAACTTGCCTACCTGCTTGAACACCCAACAATCCTCGCTGGTGTGGTTGGCTGGTTTTTCGGGGTGTCGTGTATCCGCACGAGCGATCGAGTATTCGGTCCAAATTGACGGGCCCGGAGTATTTCTTTTGAATGGCTTTTTCACGACCGGGTTTAGAGCCTCTGAATCCGGTATTAACTGCCGTATCCTCAGCATTGTCGCCGTTAATGTGGCGCTTTTGCTTGTTGCGACGCGACCTGCCAATGTTGTCCTTGGTGTCCGAATTACCAGGGTTCTTGTTCATGTTATTACTACGAGCTAGCCAGCTGTCTTCGCCCGCGCAAAAGCGGGTCATGAGTGTCGTGAGGGCTGCCATGGATTTCGGCTTTTCCTGTCCTAGGTGCCGGGCAAGCCACTCATCACGGATGTTATGCTTGAAGGCTGCAAGGGCCTCTGCGTCCGGACAGTCGACTATTTGATATTTCTTTGTTAGGAACCGTGTCCAGAATTGTCTAGCCGATTCCTCTGGCTGCTGAATTATGTGGCTTAGGTCATCGGCGTCTGGTGGTCGCACATAGGTGCCCTGGAAGTTGTCAAGGAATGCGGCTTCCAGGTCCTCCCAACAACCAATTGATTCTGCTGGCAAGCTGTTAAGCCAATGCCGAGCTGGTCCTTTAAGCTTGAGTGGGAGGTATTTGATGGTGTGTAGATCATCGCTGCGGGCCATGTGGATATGAAGGAGATAGTCCTCGATCCATACCGCCAGGTCTGTTGTGCCATCGTATGATTCGATGTTTACGGGTTTGAAACCCTCAGGGATTTGATGATCCTTTACTTCGTCTCGTGAAGCATAGTGGGTGTGCAAAGTGCCTGCAGATTGGGCTATATCACGGCGTAGCTCAAATGAGCTATGTCTCATCAGTATTCGCCCGGCCGGATTTACCATATCCGGCATGACGGTTATCGTCACGTGTTGTGGGGCGCCCACGTGATCCATAGATCGATCTTGTTTGCCTTGCCCTGTCTCCCAATATATCTCGTAGGTCTGGCGCATTTCCCCGTGCCTTGGTATTCTTTGAGCGACGCGTCTTGGTCAGCTCTAAGTTGTTGCTGTTTTTTCTTGAGGCTGCTCGCCGTGGCCATAAGCCTGCATTTGAAACACTCTTGTTCGACGGGATCCTTAGGCACGACAAATTCGTCGTCGTCGAGGCTTGCCTCGTCTTCGGAGGGAGGCACATAATTATCGTCCTCTACCTCTCTGCCTGCTGCTCTCTCATGAGGGATGGCTTCTCCATCCTCCTACGCTGAATCCTGCTGGAGGGGATTGTCTTCGGCACTGTCTGGGGTGTTATTATCTCCCGTGCCGGAATCACCGTTTTTGTTGTGGCGGTATTTAGAGGGCGCCGCTGACGCCGGCGCTTAGGCTGTTTCTTGGAGAGGTTGTCCTCTGTTGTTCCATCGACGTTCCCTTCTTTTGGGGTGTCCACCATGTATATGTCATACGACGAGGTGGCCTTCCAGTGCCCTGTAGGTGCTGGTTCTTGGTCTTGTCATGCATCGGCGTCCATACCGTCGATGTCTTCGGAGTCGAAGTCGAGCATGTCGGTTAAATCATCAACAGTGGCTACGAAGTGGGTGGTGGGTGGGCTTTGAATTTCTTCGTCATCCGCATCCATAGTCCGGCCAGGGCTCTCCTGATAAAGAGGGAGACTTTAGTGAATTCAGAATGCCACCGAAAGGCGAGTGCTGAAAGATGTCCGCGGCGGTGAACTCCATGATCGGTGCCCAATCGGATTCGATTGGCAGGGGCGCGGAAGGTTCGGAGTCCGGAGAGGAGTCCAGCACCTTGGAGTCACAAGCTTCGCAAAGGACGGGTGTAGTGTTCGGCTCGATCGCCGTAGAGATTGCAGCCCCCGAGGCAGTGTCCAGCCACCCGTCCTCGACATTGCGCATCGGCTCCGAGCTAAGGGTCGGAGCGGACACCGGGCCTCCAGTGGCACCGCTCGGGCGGCAGAGCTAGGTCATGCCCATCGTGATAAAGGCGGGCGCGCTTTGGCTGTGGCTCGAACCCGTCAAGATCAAGTCTCCGCGGACATCGGCCGTAGTTCAAACTTCCAAATTTGACCTGATGGCCAGGCGAAGCTTTCGATCTGCTTCCAGATGGCCAAGCTTAATTGGCCCGCAGTGCAAAGCCGCCGAATACGAAGATCTGTCCAGGGAGAAAAGTCTCACCCTGGACCGCATCATTGTTGATGATCGGAGGAGCCATCGGGCCTAAAGGTGACGACACAGAGGAACTCTCAATGAAAGCACCAATGTCGGTGTCAAAACCGGCGGATCTCGGGTAGGGGGTCCCGAACTGTGCATCTAGGCGGATGGTAACAGGAGACAAGGGACACGATGTTTTTACCTGTGTTCGCCCTCTCGATGGAGGTAAAACCCTACTCCTGCTTGATTAATATTGATGATATGGGTAGTAGAAGAGTAGATCTACCACGAAATCAGAGAGGCTAAACCCTAGAAGCTAGCCCATGCTATGATTGTTCTTCGTCCTATGGACTAAAACCCTCCGGTTTATATAGACACCAGAGAGGGTTAGGGTTACATAGAGTCGGTTACAAATGGGATGTGATCTACATATCCAGACGCCAAGCTTGCCTTCCACGCCAAGGAAAGTCCCATCCGGACACGGGACAAAGTCTTCAATCTTGTATCTTCATAGTCCAGGAGTCCGGCCAAAGGTCATAGTCCGGCCATCCGGACACCCCCTAATCCAGGACTCCCTCAGTTGCCCTGCCCTCGAGTGGCTCCTGCTTGTTTGCAATAACTTGGACCACTGCATCATAATAAACTCAGGCAAAGTTGAAGTCATTTGTATCCTTTGTGAGAATGGTGAACTCGTTATTGAGGATGCGCCCTCACTTAAACGATTGATTCACGATATTCAGAGCCGGCACTTGCAGATAACTGTCTTTTCTGCACCTAAGCTTGAGTGTTTGGGTAATTTTTATGAAGGATTTCCTGAATCCGAGATTGTTTTTGGCTCTACAGTTATCGAGGTACTCACTTTTTGCACTATACTCTTTACTTGCATTCCTTGCAGTGCCGAAGTTTCATGTCACGCGACCTTTTATCCAGCTAATTTTATGATATGTGCTTGTCGCAGGTTTTGTCTGTAGTCAGCCTATCAATGGCGGTTCAATCTGTGAAGACCCTGCTTATCCACATGTCATTAAACCTGAACAAGGTTTTTGCCTTGATGCGATTCTTTCCTACCCTAGAGAAACTGTTTATCGTGGTAACGATTTGCAGACACATTGAAAGCACATACAATGCACATTGTACTATATTCGAGGCCTCTATCTCCCTTTGTAGTCCTCGAGTATTCTCACTCTTCATGCATTTTCAGGGAGGAGTATGCCGCGAGGAAGGTGTAACAAATAAGTGGCGCCACAAGCACCGGGTGTTTCTCAAACAGCATGACATTCACCTGAAGACAGTAACGCTGGAAAAATATACACACTGCAACAAAAACATTGAATTTGCAAAGTTCTTTGTTCGGAACGCAAAGGAGTTAGAGACTATGAGGCTTAAGTTTCTCCCGCCCCGCATAACATCATCAAGGATTTTATGAACATCAAGAAGAGGTGCTTCAATGGGGCAACAAGGCTTCTAGACGTGCTCGCCTTATATTGTCGTGGTATTGTAGGCATATGAACTTGGATTTAAAAGTACACATCTGGACAAACCAAAGGTCCAATCATGGATTTGCCAGATCCATTGACCTGTGGATGTTGAAAACGGTTATCCTACCGCCGAGATAGGTGTTGTTGTGTGCTTTCCAGTTTGGACTTCGAGCTTGTACTTTATCCATTGTCTGTAAGGTTGTCAGGAACTTGTTTTTGTGATCTTCAGCCGTGAAGCAACTTACAAGCTCAAAAAACTATCAAGTTTTCATGTTTTTGTGCACCGTATGTATGTTTGGATTTCCTTTTGTGAATAGAGCGAGCGACTAAAATCATCTAGAATACATAGTCACGTGTGATGTGATGGCCGTGCCTCTCCAAATAACTCGTTAACTGAAGTATTTTACAATGCAGAGGCGGGCGTGCCTCTTGTACCTGTAAGACTGTGCGTCTGTTGTCACTGCACGACACTTCCTTTGTGTATGTCTGTGACTCTGTGGTGAACATTTTGGGTGGAAACATGTTGCACAGTCTAGAACATAGTGTCTTGTAGAACCATGACAGTGCTGTTTCTGCAAATTGAGACGTGCTTGTCATGGAACCGCTGTTCTTGTGCTTTGCTTAAAAGCGTCACCATCCATCTTCTTCTACTCCGATCCAACTATCTGGCCATCAGAGCAAGAGCGAGACGGTGAGAGATCGGCCATGGAGGCGATTCAGGCGACCACCGTACGTCTTATCGAGGTGGTCAGGGAGAGCAACCCATAGCCCAACGCGCTGCAGCGCCTCCAGAGGCTGCTGATGTCCGCCACGGCGCGTTCCTTCTTCGACGCCAGCTTCGCCGCCTGGCTCAAGGGTGCACTAGAAGACTTCATTCACAAGTTCAGCTTCGCCAACAGCAAGGTGAAGGACCTGACTGCTCGCCTCCATTCCATGCGTCGCCTCCGTAAAGGCCAAGCCTCCGCCTCGGCTTCCACGACCCGGCTCGCCGGCCTCCATGGGAACGATCTCTTTCGCGCGTTGATGGCCCTGCAGCTCCCGGTCGGCACGCCGCCGGAGGAACACCTAGAGGTCGCTCTCGCCGTGCAGCGCCTCATCATGCATGATGACATCGACAAGTTCAGCTAGATCTACGGACAGATTGTTTACGAGGACACCTGCAGCACCGTCCACGAGTCGACCATGGCGGCCTACTTAGACCACAGGCAAACTTTGGCGAAGCTCGTTCAGGAGCACATCCACCTCACCGACGCCGCCCCCACTTCTCGTCCAACCTCTGGACCATCAAGGGCACAAGCCCGAGCGCCTTGATTAGGTCATTGCCTTGGCTCTCCGTTCATTTGCTGCAAGCCACATCCCACATGCTTGGAGGCAAGTTCTATATATTTATGCTAGCTACTACTACTTTTGAGTTTCCAGTGACCCAGTCGATCTATCATGATCAGGACTTCTATTTATTGTGTGTGCTCTACTATAAATTTGACTCTAATATTGTATGTCTGTCGTTAATTTTCCATTATTAATTAATACCATCGGTCATTTATTATTACCAACTTAGTTTATCTCTTGTAGTCCACTTTTTATGCATCTCTCTATATGCGTGCGCATGTATAATCTGTTTCATTTGTGGTGACGTTAATCTACATGCCTCCTCGTGCCTCTTGTACCTGTAAGACTGTGTGTCTGTTATCATAGCACGACACTTCCTTTGTGTATGTCCATGACCCTGTGGTGAACGTTTGGGTGGAAACATGGTGCACAGCCTAGAACATAGCGTCCTGTAGAATTACGACAGTGCTGTTTCTGCAAATTGAGACGTGCTTGTCGTGGAACCATTGTTCTTGTGCTTTGTTCAAAAGCGTGCCGTCGCTATCTTTTAAATACAAGGAAATATAGATAGCCACAAACGTCTATGCCTTTTATATCGAATAATATACGTAATATCAAGAAAGAAGGATGACGCAACTCAATACGGAACCGTGTCCGTAGGGAGTTCACGTTTGTGCTTTTAAATACAAGGAAATAAGATTTTTAAAACAGCGCCCCTCGCATAGGCCATTCCGTGCCTCACAGAGAAAACGCATGTGGTTGTGCGTAAGACAAAGGTTCAGCTTTGTGGGCTAAATGCATGTCCATCTCTGTGAGCCTATGTAATACCATCGACCATGCCTTTTGAGCGCTTCAAAAACATCGTCTCTCTAATCTGCCACTCATTGCCTCACAAAGTAAACAACGAGTGTTCATATCAGAACCCAATTCTGTTTGGTTTGCGCAATAAACGCATGAACGTGACTGTCTCTAATACTGAAGTATGCCTTGATGGGCTTCTCAGTTGTGCCTCTCCGTCTAAACGAGTCGACAGAATCATTTGGAAAATGTATACAAGTTTAACATGACTCTATATAATACCACACGATGCCTTTGCGCAAGACAAAGGTTCAACTCTGTGGGCCAAACGCCTGTGCATCTCCGTCTGATATAGTCACGGGCTAGCGTGAGTCTATGTAATAATAATACCGACCATGCCTTTGAGCGCTTCATGCCCGTGCTCGTGTCCAAATTTTGAGCTTGTCATAACGTATGTGTCCAAATTTTGAGCTTGTCGTACTGAAGGTCGAGCTTCACATTCGCCTTCTCATCCATAGGATTGATGGAAGTCTCAAATAAAGCAACAACACCAAGCATCCAACAAAAAGTCAAGACAGTTTCAAGTTGAAGTAAGTCTCAAATAACCGTTGGGGCAATAGCAAAACAAGCCCCAAACATAACAAGTTCATTTCACAGCGATACCTGGCCCATTTACTGAACCTAGATATATATAGATAGATAGGTACGGTAATACACGGCAAGTACTTGGAAACAAGAGCTAACATACCAAGTTCATTTGACATCAAAACATGGCCCAACCAGTTCTAAATGAGGTTGATGGTGATCATCATCCTCAAGTCACAGCGACGGGTGTTCGCAACAGTGAGTAGGATGCCCTCACCTACCCGAAGATTCTTGCCATGAAGGAACTTCTTCCACCCTCACCGTTGAAGATAAAGGCGACGTCTCAGTGTCACTGCGTAGGCACAAGTGGTGATGGAGCCTGCTCGTAAGGCGTAGTCCAAAGCAGCCATGCCTTCTTCATGCGCCTCGATGCCACAACTAATGTATAACCTCTTAGGTAATTTATGAAAACAGTTGATATGATATATGAGCATGTCACGTGCAATTATCAGCAAATCATACACTTGAAGACACATATATCATTGGATTCAACACTGAGCATATATATCATCACATCACTACACTAGATACTAATCATCAAATTACTACAGTAATTAAGCATATCATTAGTTTACTACGTACACTAACCATATCATCGCATATTACTACACTACATAATGATATATCACATTACTACAACACATGCATACCATAAAAATTCTGCACTAAATGAATTCTACACATGGCATATCATCACAGTACTACAACATGCATATCATATCAACTAGTACACTTATTAAGCATGCATATCATGTAATTACCACAGTAAGTAACATACCATGAGATGCTGTTTAACATTCGTCCTTGTGAGGCGTGTCACGAATGGCATCCCGACGTAGTCTTCACGTAGCGGAAGCATGTCCCAGAGGTTGCACGTTTCATCGCCGCTCAGCCTCAGTCTTTGGGCATAGAGTGCTTCATCAAGTGGGTTCTAATCATCATCTGAATCCTCACCATCGTCCTCCTCCTGAACTTCATCCTCACTGTCGGAAATCAAATTCAGATAGATAACAGAAATCCTGGGCCTTTCTCCTATGAAGGAGAAGCTGATCAATTCACCCCCACTAAGACACAAGCGGGCGATGAAACGATCCCATTCATCTCCTCCAATCTGGGTTATCGTTCGCCCCTTATTGACCTGCATAGTGTACAGCCCCCCAAGAGCGTCGAAGGTCTCGGTGTCTCCGACGAGCTCATTGAATTCCAATCTCACATTGCATGGGACGATCTGTGCAAGATAAAAACAAATAACAAACACAATGCATTAGTGGAGATAGCAATAAAAAAACAAAATTAATGAACTGTCAAAAGGTTCATATAAATTGTTACCGCTGCAAAAACAAAAGTAGGCTGGAAGTAGATGCCGAACAGCGTGGCAGTACAAAGGCTGGTCCGGCACCGTGACTTGCACAGTCGACACGGTGCTTCCTCCATTCTACACAGAACATATTGAACTCTCTTCTAAGTTGAATTGTACGCTACCATAGTACAATACACAGTGCTTCCTCTCTTTTCCCTCGTACGGCTTAGATCCTACACTACGACATCCATCAATCTATCAAAGAACCATCATATCCATCAACAAATCATCTACCGCATGTATCAAATAAAATTTCTGGATCAGATCCGCGCCCGGAGGGAGACGCATGCAGTTTGGGCAGGGAAGAAGATTCGCGAGGGGGGATGAGGGGAGATCTCACCTACTTGCCGGAGTTGGCGGCGGCCGCACAGATCCGGTGGCAAAGAGATGCGTCGTCGGGAGCTGGCGGCGGCGACGCTTGTGGAGAAGGGGACGAAGAAGTTGAAAATGATGTGGAGTACTAGGTGCACTTATCCAAATGTGGTACATGTGGTGGCGCGTTTCTGTGGATGACAAGGGGACCCCACATGTCGTTACCCATAGAAAAAATTGGCATTTCCAACTGCCTCACCGGGATTCGAACCAGGGCCGTGCGGCTGTGAGGTAAAGGGTCTAGCCAGTTCGGCTGATGCAGTATGTTCGAACAAACCAATTTGCGTTTCCTTACGACATTTATCCAGACACAGACACACAAAAAAAACCATGCACCGAGGTTGTGCTCCATGTGTGGCATAAGTGGTCATGTGAAGCTGCAACTAGGACCAATGTTGATATATGTTGTTATTAGCTAGGGTACCGACACTATTTATTGAGGAGACGCCCGTCGGACCACTGGGTTTCCGGAGCAACAGCATGTGGCGATCACAGCCGAATCTGAGGATACGCCCGTCGAACCATTGGGTTCCCCAATAAAGGCACGAATGTCATGCAACGAAAACAATTCTAACAAGGACAGTCGCCCGAATCTATTAGGTTTCCGTAATAAACGCACAAACGTGACTCCGACTAAGAACAAACTATGCCTTCGAGGGCTTGATGTCCATGCCTCTCCTTTTGACCGAGCCCACCGACTCATTCGGAATACAATCAGAAAACCCTTGTGCGTGACTCTATATAATAGCACGCCATGCCTTTGAGGGTTGTATGCCCGTGCTTGTGACCCTTGACACTGAAACATAGACAGCCACGAACGGCAACGCCTTTATCAAGAAAGAAGCGTGACACAATTCAGTATGGAACGGTGTCTGTATGAACTGCACGTTCGGGCTCTTAAATACAAGGAAATAAGATTTTAAAAACAGCGTCTCTCTTATAGGCCAATCCGTGCCTCACAGAGTAAACGTCTGTGGCTGTGCGTAAGACAAAGGTTCATCTCCGTGGGCTAAACGCCCGTGCATCTTCATTTGATAGAGTCACAAGCTAGCGTGACTCTATGTAATACCACCGACCATGCCTTTGAGCGCTTCATGCCCGTGCATGTGACCCAAAACACTGAATCAAGGATGAGGCGGCTGTCGCGGGTTTCCGCTATAAATGCACGAACATGATCCCATGTAAAGCATAACCATGCCTGTCTGGGCTTCATGGTGGTGCCTGTGCTCGCGGACAGTTCAACGGATTTATTTAGAACACGTAGACAAACTAACGTGATTCTACACAATGGCACGTCGTGACTTTATGGGACTCACGACCATGCGAGCAATATACCAGACCAGCGTCTCTCGACTAAGCCATTCCGTGCCTCACAGAGTAAACAGTGAGTGTTCTCATCTGAACCAATTCCGCTGGGTCTTGTATTATTTGTGTCTTTTTGGCCTTTCTTTTTTTTGATTGGGCAATGCTCTAATAATGATGACCATCACACTTCTATTGATTACAACATAAGGATTACAACTCGAAACTAAAACAAGATATGACTCTATATGAATGCCTTCGGCGGTGTACCGGGATGGTGCAATGAATCAAGAGTGACATGTATGAAAAATAATGCATGGTGGCTTTGCCACAAATACGATGTCAACTACATGATCATGCAATGGCAATATGACAAAAGTGAAGTATGTCATGATGATGATGAACGGAACGGTGGAAAGTTGCATGGCAATATATCTCGGAATGGCTATGGAAATGCCATAATAGGTAGGTATGGTGGCTGTTTTGAGGAAGATATAAGGAGGTTTATGTGTGATACAGCGTATCATATCACGGGGTTTGGATGCACCGGCGAAGTTTGCACTAACTCTCAAGGTGAGAAAGGGCAATGCACGCATCAAGAGGCTAGCAAAGGCGGAAAGGTAAAAGTGTGTATAATCCATGGACTCAACATTAGTCAAAAGAACTCGTATACTTATTGCAAAAATTTAGAAGTCATCAAAATCAAGTACTACGCGCATGCTCCTAGGGGGGTAGATTGGTAGGAAAAGACCATCGCTCGTCCCTGACCGCCACTCATAAGGATGCACAAGCCAAGTACACTTCATGTTTCAAATTTGTTACACAACTTTAATCATACGCGCATTCTGTGGGACTTGCTAACTTCAACACAAGCATTCTTTAAATTCAAGACTACTCAACTAGCATGACTCTAATATCACCATCTTCATATCTCAAAACAATTATCAAGCATCAAACTATTCTTAGTATTCAACGCACTCAAAAGAAAGTTTCACATTTCTTGAATACCAAGTATATTAATATTAAGCAAATTACCATGCTATTAACGACTCTCAAGATAATCTAAGTGAATTATGAGAGATCAATAGTTTCTTTAAAACAAATCCACCACCATGCTCTAAAAGATCTAAGTGAAGCACTAGAGCAAAAATTATCACGCTCAAAAGATATAAGTGAAGCACATAGAGTATTCTATCAAATTCCAATTTATGTATGGCTCTCTCAAAAGGTGTGTACAGCAAGCATGATTGTGGTAAACTAAAAAGCAAATACACAAATAATACAAGACGCTCCAAGCAAAACACATATCATGTGGTGAATAAAAATATAGCTCCAAGTAAATTACCGATGGAAGTAGACGAAAGAGGGGATGCCTTCCGGCATCCCCAAGCTTTGACTTTTTGGTGTCCTTGGATTATCTTGGGGGTGTCATGGGAATCCCCAAGCTTGGGATCTTGCCACTCCTTGTTCCATAATCCATCAAAAGAATTTACCCAAAACTTGAAAACTTCACAACACAAAACTCAATAGAAATCTCGTGAGCTCCATTAGAGAAAGAAAACAAAAGACTACTTTAAGGTACTGTAATTAACTCATTGCTTATTTATATTGGTGTTAAACCTACTGTATTCCAACTTCTCTATGGATTATAAACTATTTTACTAGCCATAGATTCATCAAAATAAGCAAACAACACACGAAAAACAGAATCTGTCAAAAACAGAACAGTCTGTAGTAATATGTAACTAACGCATAATTATGGAACTCCAAAACATCTACCAAAATTAGACGACCTAGACAATTTGTTTATTTATCAGAAGCAATTGGAATCAGTATTTTATCGTGTTCTGGTGATTTTTAATAATTCGGGCACTGAGCGCAAAGTTTCTGGAAATTACAGCAAGATCAAATAACTATCATCCAAGAAGATCCAATAGGTCTAGCTTGGCACAAACACTAATTAAAACATAAAACCACATCTAAACAGAGGCTAGATGCATTATTTATTCCTAAACAGAAGCAAAAGCAAAAAACTAAAAATAAAATTGGGTTGCCTCCCAACAAGCGCTATCGTTTAACGCCCCTAGCTAGGCATAAAAGCAAGGATAGATCTAGGTATTGCCATCTTTGGTGGGAAATCCATAAGTGGCTCTCATGATAGATTCATATGTTAATTTTATTTTCTTTCTAGGAAAGTGTTCCATGCCTTTCCTTAATGGAAATTGGAATCTAATATTCCCTTCCTTCATATCAATAATTGCACCAATCGTTCGAAGGAAAGGTCTACCAAGAATAATAGGGCAAGAAGGATTGGAATCTATATCAAGAACGATAAAATCTACGGGCACATAATTCCTATTTGCAACAATAAGAACATCATTAATTCTTCCCATAGGCTTTTTAATAGTGGAATCTGCAAGATGCAAGTTTAGAGAGCAATCATCAAAGTCACGGAAATCTAGCAAATCGCACAAAGTTTTGGGAATACTGGAGACACTAGCACCCAAATCACACAAGGCATGGAACTCATAATTTTTAATTTTAATTTTAATAGTAGGTTCCCACTCATCATAGAGCTTTCTAGGGATAGAGACTTTCAACTCAGGTTTTTCTTCATAAGATTGCATCAAGGCATCAACAATGTGTTCGGTAAAGGACTTATTTTGACTATAAGCATGAGGAGAATTTAGCACGGATTGCAACAAGGAAATACAATCAATTAAAGAGCAATTTTCATAATTAAATTCCTTGAGATCCAAAATAGTGGGTTTAGCAACATCTAGGTTTTTATTTCTTTCAATCCCACATTTATCAATTTCATCATCAAGATCTAAAAACTCTGAATTCTTAGAACGCCTTCTAGGTAAGGGAAGATCATATTCAGTTTCATCAAGATTCATATTGCGTAACAAAGATTTAATGGGGGACACATCAATAACTTTTAGATCCTCATCTTTATTTTCATAGGAATTCGGTTTAGCGGCCATCTTATTGACTAAGGTAGCTTGCATATCCGAAATTTCAGCGGTCAACTTTTCAAGACGAGCAATTTGGGATCTTATACCATCAAATTCTTTAGACATATCATCGAGCTCTTTATTCATATAACTCATAAAACCTTTATGTTCCTTAAGATCGTTTCTAAAGAAATTATTATCCACAAATTGCAGAACCATAAACTTCCTGACATTGGTTTTGATGTCCTCTAACCTTTTAAGGTGAAGATCACCAAATCTAGGTAGAGCCATCGCGACAAACAAGCAATCCAACACACGAGAAAACAAAAGCAAGCGAGAAGGCAAACGGGAAAAGAGGAGGATATTGGGAAAGAGAGGCGAATAAAACGGCAAGGGTGAAGTGGGGGAGAGGAAAACCAGAGGCAAATGGCAAATAATGTAATGCGGGAGATAGGGATTGTGATGGGTACTAGGTATGGTGCTTGACTTGCTCTTGCGTGAGACTCCCCCCAAGAACGGCGCTTAGAAATTCTTCTTGCTACCTCTTGAGCAATGCGTTGGATTTCCCGAAGAGGAGAGGATGATGCAGCAAAGTAGCGTAAGTATTTCCCTTAGTTTTTGAGAACCAAGGTATCAATCCAAAGAGGAGGCTACGCACAAGTCCCTCGCACTGCACAAAACAATAGCTACTCGCAAACATCGCGATTAGGGGTTGTCAATCCCTTCACGGTCACTTACGAGAGTGAGATCTGATAGAGATGATAAATAATATTTTTGGTATTTTTGGTATAGTGATGCAAAGTGAAAAGTAAAAGGCAAAGTAAAAAACAAAGAAAGCATTAAAGTGATGGAGATTGATATGATGAGAATATACCCGGGGGCCATAGGTTTCACTAGTGGCTTCTCTCAAGAGCATAAGTATTCTACGGTGGGTGAACACATTACTGTTGAGCAATTGACAGAATTGAGCATAGTTATGAGGATATCTAGGTATGATCATGTATATAGGCATCACGTCCGAGACAAGTAGACCGACTCACCTGCATCTACTACTATTACTCCACTCATCGACCGCTATCCAAAGATGCATCTAGAGTATTAAGTTAAAAACAGAGTAACGCCTTAAGCAAGATGACATGATGTAGAGGGATAAATTCATGCAATATGATAAAAACCCCATCTTGTTATCCTCGATGGCAGCAATACAATACGTGCCTTGCTGCCCCTTCTGTCACTGGGAAAGGAATCCGCAAGATAGAACCCAAAGCTAAGCACTTCTCCCATTGCAAGAACTACCATTCTAGTTGGCCAAACCAAACGGATAATTCGAAGAGACTTGCAAAGATAACCAATCATACATAAAAGAATTCAGAGAAGATTCAAATATTATTCATAGATAATCTGGATCATAAACCCACAATTCATTGATCTCAACAAACACACCGCGAAAAGAAGATTACATCGAATAGATCTCCACGAGAGAGGGGGAGAACATTGTATTGAGATCCAAAAAGAGAGAAGAAGCCATCTAGCTACTAGCTATGGACCTGAAGGTCTGAAGTAAACTACTCACACTTCATCGGAGGGGCTATGGTGGTGATGTAGAAGCCCTCCGTGGTGGATACCCCCTCGTGAGCTCCTAACAGGCCCCAAGATGGGATCTCGTGGATACAGGAAGTTGCGGCGGTGGAATTAGGTTTTTGGCTCCTGTTCTGATCATTTGGGGGTACGTAGGTATATATAGGAGGAAGGAGTACGTCGGTGGAGCAATAGGGGGCCCATGAGGCAGGGGGCGCACCCTAGGGGGGGCACCCCCCACCCTCGTGACCGCCTCTTTAGTTCCTTGGAGTAGGGTCCAAGTCTCCTGGATCACGTTCGGTGAGAAAATCACGTTCCCGAAGGTTTCATTCCGTTTGGACTCCGTTTGATATTCCGTTTGGACTCCGTTTGATATTCCGTTTCTTCGAAACACTGAAATAGGCAAAAAAACAGCAATTCTGGGTTGGGCCTCCGGTTAATAGGTTAGTTCCAAAAATAATATAAAAGTGGAAAATAAAGCCCAATATAGTCCAAAACAGTAGATAAAGTAGCATGGAGCAATCAAAAATTATAGATACGTTGGAGACGTATCAGGCATCCTCAAGCTTAATTCATGCTCGTCCTCGAGGAGGTAAATGATAAAAAAAGAATTTTTGATGCGGAGTGATACTTTGGCATAATTTCAATGTAAATCTTCTTAATTGTGGTATGGATATTCAGATCCGAATGAATACAAAATAAAAGTTCATATTGATAAAAGAAATAGTAATACTTCAAGCATACTAATCAAAGTAATCATGTCTTCTCAAAATAGCATGTCAAAAGAAAGTTCATCCCTACAAAATCATATAGTTAGGTTGTGCTTCATATTCGTCACACAAAGATGTTCCCAACTTCTATACCCCCGATGACAAGCCAAGCAATTGTTTCATACTTAAATAATCTCAAACTTTTTCAACCTTCACGCAATACATGAGCGTGAGCCATGGATATAGCACTATGGGTGGAATAGAATATGATGATGGGGATTGTGTGGAGAAGACAAAAGGAGAAAGTCTCACATTGACGAGGATAATCAATGGGCTATGGAGATGCCCATCAATTGATGTCAACATGAGGAGTAGGGATTGCCATGCAACGGATGCACTAGAGCTATGAATGCTCAACAAAAGAAAACTAGTGGGTGTGCATCCAACTTGCTTGCTCATGAAGACCTAGGGCATTTGAGGAAGCCCATCGTAGGAATATACAAGCCAAGTTCTATAATGAAAAATTCCCACTAGTATAAAAAGACAACTTATGAGACTCACTATATGAAAAACATGGTGCTACTTTGAAGCACAATATATGAGACTCACTATATGAAAAACATGGTGCTAATTTGAAGCACAATATATGAGACTCACTACATGAAGAACAAGGTGCTACTTTGAAGCACAAGTGTGGAAAAAGAGATAGTAACATTGGCCTTTTTATTTATTTTCTTTTTTTGGCCTTTCTTTTTTTTGATTGGGCAATGCTCTAATAATGATGACCATCACACTTCTATTGATTACAACATAAGGATTACAACTCGAAACTAGAACAAGATATGACTCTATATGAATGCCTCCGTGCGGTGTAGGATGGTGCAATGAATCAAGAGTGACATGTATGAAAAATAATGCATGGTGGCTTTGCCACAAATACGATGTCAACTACATGATCATGCAATGGCAATATGACAAAAGTAAAGTATGTCATGATGATGATGAACGGAACGGTGGAAAGTTGCACGGCAATATATCTCGGAATGGATATGGAAATGCCATAATAGGTAGGTATGTTGGATGTTTTGAGGAAGATATAAGGAGGTTTATGTGTGATAGAGCGTATCATATCACGGGGTTTGAATGCACCGGCGAAGTTTGCACCAACTCTCAAGGTGAGAAAGGGCAATGCACGGCATCAAGAGGCTAGCAAAGGCGGAAAGGTAAAAGTGCGTATAATCCATGGACTCAACATTAGTCAAAAGAACTCATATACTTATTGCAAAAATTTAGAAGTCATCAAAAATCAAGTACTACGCGCATGCTCCTAGGGAGGGGGGGGTAGATTGGTAGGAAAAGACCATCGCTCGTCCCCGACCGCCACTCATAAGGATGCACAAGCCAGGTACACTTCATGTTTCAAATTTGTTACACAACTTTAACCATACGCACATGCTGTGGGACTTGCTAACTTCAACACAAGCATTCTTTAAATTCACAACTACTCAACTAGCATGACTCTAATAACACCATCTTCATATCTCAAAACAATTATCAAGCATCAAACTTTTCTTAGTATTCAACACACTCAAAATAAAGTTTCACATATCTTGAATACCAAGTATATTAATATTAAGCAAATTACCATGCTATTAACGACTCTCAAAATAATCTAAGTGAATCATGAGAGATCAATAGTTTCTTTAAAACAAATCCACCACCGTGCTCTAAAAGATCTAAGTGAAGCACTAGAGCAAAAATTATCACACTCAAAAGATATAAGTGAAGCACATAGAGTATTCTATCAAATTCCAATTTATGTATGGCTCTCTCAAAAGGTGTGTACAGAAAGGATGATTGTGGTAAACTAACAAGCAAAGACACAAATAATACAAGACGCTCCAAGCAAAACACATATCATGTGGTGAATAAAAATATAGCTCCAAGTAAATTACCGATGGAAGTAGATTTAAAGAGGGGATGCCTTCCGGCATCCCCAAGCTTTGAATTTTTGGTGTCCTTGGATTATCTTGGGGTGCCATGGGAATCCCCAAGCTTAGGCTCTTGCCACTCCTTGTTCCATAATCCATCAAAAGAATTTACCCAAAACTTGAAAACTTCACAACACAAAACTCAATAGAAATCTCGTGAGCTCCGTTAGAGAAAGAAAACAAAAGACTACTTTAAGGTACTGTAATGAACTCATTTTTTATTTATATTGGTGTTAAACCTAATGTATTCCAACTTATCTATGGATTATAAACTATTTTACTAGCCATAGATTCATCAAAATAAGCAAACAACACACGAAAAACAGAATCTGTCAAAAACAGAACAGTCTGTAGTAATCTGTAACTAACGCAAACTTATGGATCTCCAAAACATCTACCAAAATTAGACGACCTAGACAACTTGTTTATTGATCAGAAGCAATTGGAATAAGTATTTTATCGCGTTCTGGTGATTTTTAATAATTCGGGCACTGAGCGCAAAGTTTCTGGAAATTACAGCAAGATCAAATAACTATCATCCAAGAAGATCCAATAGGTCTAGCTTGGCACAAACACTAATTAAAACATAAAACCACATCTAAACAGAGGCTAGATGCATTATTTATTCCTAAACAGAAGCAAAAGCAAAAAACTAAAAATAAAATTGGGTTGCCTCCCAACAAGCGCTATCGTTTAACGCCCCTAGCTAGGCATAAAAGCAAGGATAGATCTAGGTATTGCCATCTTTGGTAGGCAATCCATAAGTGGCTCTCATGATAGATTCATATGGTAATTTTATTTTCTTTCTAGGAAAGTGTTCCATGCCTTTCTTTAATGGAAATTGGAATCTAATATTCCCTTCCTTCATATCAATAATTGCACCAATCGTTCTAAGGAAAGGTCTACCAAGAATAATAGGGCAAGAAGGATTGGAATCTATATCAAGAACGATAAAATCTACGGGCACATAATTCCTATTTGCAACAATAAGAACATCATTAATTCTTCCCATAGGCTTTTTAATAGTGGAATCGGCAAGATGCAAGTTTAGAGAGCAATCATCAAAGTCACGGAAATCTAGCAAATCACACAAAGTTTTGGGAATAGTGGAGACACTAGCACCCAAATCACACAAGGCATGAAACTCATAATTTTTAATTTTAATTTTAATAGTAGGTTCCCACTCATCATAGAGCTTTCTAGGGATAGAGACTTTCAACTCAGGTTTTTCTTCATAAGATTGCATCAAGGCATCAACAATGTGTTCGGTAAAGGACTTATTTTGACTATAAGCATGAGGAGAATTTAGCACGGATTGCAACAAGGAAATACAATCAATTAAAGAGCAATTTTCATAATTAAATTCCTTGAGATCCAAAATAGTGGGTTTAGCAACATCTAGGTTTTTATTTCTTTCAATCCCACATTTATCAATTTCATCATCAAGATCTAAAAACTCTGAATTCTTAGAACGCCTTCTAGGTAAGGGAAGATCATATTCAGTTTCATCAAGATTCATATTGCAGAACAAAGATTTAATGGGGGACACATCAATAACTTTTAGATCCTCATCTTTATTTTCATAGGAATTCGGTTTAGCGGCCATCTTATTGACTAAGGTAGCTTGCATATCCGAAATTTCAGCGGTCAACTTTTCAAGACGAGCAATTTGGGATCTTATACCATCAAATTCTTTAGACATATCATCGAGCTCTTTATTCATATAACTCATAAAACCTTTTTGTTCCTTAAGTTCGTTTCTAAAGAAATTATTATCCTCAAATTGCAGAACCATAAACTTCCTGACATTGGTTTTGATGTCCTCTAACCTTTTAAGGTGAAGATCACCAAATCTAGGTAGAGCCATCGCGACAAACAAGCAATCCAACACACGAGAAAACAAAAGCAAGCGAGAAGGCAAACGGGAAAAAGAGGAGGATATTGGGAAAGAGAGGGCGAATAAAACGGCAAGGGTGAAGTGGGGGAGAGGAAAACCAGAGGCAAATGGCAAATAATGTAATGCGGGAGATAGGGATTGTGATGGGTACTTGGTATGGTGCTTGACTTGCTCTTGCGTGAGCCTCCCCGGCAACGGCGCTAGAAATTCTTCTTGCTACCTCTTGAGCACTGCGTTGGATTTCCCCGAAGAGGAGAGGATGATGCAGCAAAGTAGCGTAAGTATTTCCCTTAGTTTTTGAGAACCAAGGTATCAATCCAGTAGGAGGCTACGCACAAGTCCCTCGTACCTGCACAAAACAATAGCTCCTCGCAACCAACGCGATTAGGGGTTGTCAATCCCTTCACGATCACTTACGAGAGTGAGATCTGATAGAGATGATAAATAATATTTTTGGTATTTTTGGTATAGTGATGCAAAGTGAAAAGTAAAAGGCAAAGTAAAAACAAAGCAAGTATTAAAGTGATGGAGATTGATATGATGAGAATAGACCCGGGGGCCATAGGTTTCACTAGTGGCTTCTCTCAAGAGCATAAGTATTCTACGGCGGGTGAACAAATTACTGTTGAGCTATTGACAGAATTGAGCATAGTTATGAGGATATCTAGGTATGATCATGTATATAGGCATCACGTCCGAGACAAGTAGACCGACTTCTGCCTGCATCTACTACTATCACTCCACTCATCAACCGCTATCCAAAGATGCATCTAGAGTATTAATTTAAAAACAGAGTAATGCCTTAAGCAAGATGACATGATGTAGAGGGATAAATTCATGCAATATGATAAAAGCCCCATCTTGTTATCCTCGATGGCAACAATACAATACGTGCCTTGCTGCCCCTTCACATCCTTTGGGAAAGGACACCGCAAGATTGAACCCAAAGCTAAGCACTTCTCCCATTGCAAGACCTACCAATCTAGTTGGCCAAACCAAACGGATAATTCGAAGAGACTTGCAAAGATAACCAATCATACATAAAAAAATTCAGAGAAGATTCAAATATTATTCATAGATAATCTGGATCATAAACCCACAATTCATCGATCTCAACAAACACACCGCGAAAAGAAAACTACATCGAATAGATCTCCACAAGAGAGGGGGAGAACATTGTATTGAGATCTAAAAAGAGAGAAGAAGCCATCTAGCTACTAGCTATGGACCTGAAGGTCTGAAGTAACTACTCACACTTCATCGGAGGGGCTATGGTGATGATGTAGAAGCCCTCCGTGGTGGATGCCCCCTCTGTAGGAGCTCCGGAACAGGCCCCAAGATGGGATCTCGTGGATACAGGAAGTTGCGGCGGTGGAATTAGGTTTTTGGCTCCTATTCTGATCGTTTGGGGGTACGTAGGTATATATAGGAGGAAGGAGTACGTCGGAGGAGCAACAGGGGGCCCACGAGGCAGGGGGCGCGCCCTTGGGGGGGCGCCCCCACCCTCGTGACCACCTCTTTTGTTCCTTGGAGTAGGGTCCAAGTCTCCTGGATCACGTTCGATGAGAAAATCACGTTCCCGAAGGTTTCATTCCGTTTGGGCTGGGCCTCCGATTAATAGATTAGTCCCAAAAATAATGTAAAAGTGGAAAATAAAGCCCAATATAGTCCAAAACAGTAGATAAAGTAGCATGGAGCAATAAAAAATTATAGATACGTTGGAGACGTATCAGCAAGCATGCCTGTCTGGGCTGCCATACCGTGCATCTCCTGGTGATAGAGTCAACCGAATCATTTTGAACGGATCCCTGCACTCTTCTCCCTTCCCTCCTGTCCCCGCTATGTTTCGATGGGTGTCTCCTCAGATTCGGGTGTGAACGCCACGTGGCGCCGCCCGAAACCCAAGGATCTCGACAGGCGTCCCCTCCGTGACGCCGCTCGCTCGTCGCCCGAGGCCAGTTCGGCTATTTAAGCGAGCAGACGGTGTCTTGAAACCCTAGACACACCCTTTTCCTTGGGCTTTTCAGATCCACGCCACATATAGCTGCGCTCGCAGGCAGCGCGATCACAGCAACGGAGACGGAGATGGAGATCCACTCTGGTGCGCCATGCACCAAGAGGGCGAAGCTCGCGCCACCGGTGACGCCGTCCTCTGGTGGTTTGGCGGTAGCGGCTGGAAGCAGCGAGGGTGCTCCTACCGGATCCGAGGATCAGGAAGAGCAGTCTGGTCCAGACCGCATCAGCGACCTCCCGGACGCCATCCTCGGTGAGGTCATCTCCCATCTCTCCACTAGGGAGGGCATCCGCACTCGGATGCTCGCACGTCATTGGCGTCCTGTTTGGCCGACCGCTCCTCTAAATCTTGACTGCCTTGAGATCCCTGTCGCTCGTCTTTTTAACGCCCTAGAAACAGTTCATGTCGAGATCATCAGTAGGGTCTCTGCCTACAGCGAGGAGCTTGCTCGTATACGATACATCGGAACTTGGCATCAGGGAAAAACAGTTCCTAGTGATGGTTCTTGCCTTCCAGAGTCCATCCTCTCCAGCCATGTGGGCGCAGTTCTCCGCCTTTGTATACCGGCGTGCTACCTCCAATGCATACCCTCTACTGTCCACACCTGGCTTGAGTCCCCCCAGATTGAACAATCTCTAGGTGCTTGAGTTTTACTACCTGTTTCCACAATTTGTGAAAGAAACTGTCAAACTATCGCACACATGCTCTTCATCTACGCCCTCACTACCGAAGTCTGTCTTTCGGTTTTCCTGTTCTTTGCACACTGTGAGCTTCGCGTGTTGCCAAATACCAGACCATTATGTAGAGGTACTTGAACTACCACTGGTCAAGAGACTTTCGCTTGTTGAGGTTGATATATCAGACTTCTCGTTGCAAAGCATGATCAACTCTAGTTGCCCTGCAATCAAGTGCCTGTTGCTTGTTTGCAATAGAGAAAGGCATCGGATCACAATAAATTCCCCTAACCTTGTAAGCATCGTCATCCGTGGTGAGATAGGAAAATTCATCATCGAGGATGCCCCCTCACTTCAAAGGTTGGTCCACGATCTCCAGAGCAATAACATGGAGATATTCATCGTCTCTGCACCCAAACTGGAGACATTGGGCAAATTCAGGATCTCGCTTGACTCCACAGGTCTTATGGTACTGACATTTCACAATAATTCCAGCTGCATTTCCTTGAGAAAGTAGTTTCATGTCATACAACCTTTTGTTCTAATAATTTTATGTTTTATTTTCCATGTTATGTGAAGGATTTGGCGACGGCCAGCCTATCTACAATGCGGCAATCTGTCAAAACCTTGTTTTTGGCCATGACTTATCAAGTGGACCTGGTCATTCACTTGCTTAAGTGCCTTCCAAATCTGGAGAACTTGTTTGTTCAGGTGATGATTCTCACGCCCAATGAAAAGGTCATACCGTGCATAGTGTAGCACTCCTTGCATCTCAAAAAGCTTATCTTACATTTTTTTTGCAATGGATACACCTTATGTCTAGGCATGTTTTTATTATTATTATACATACATCCTTATCTAGGGAAATGTTCGACAAACTGATTGGGACAGGGGTCATGGAATTTATCGTTCATTTTGTCCTTCCATAGATCTTGAGTATCTTTCAACCTTTATGTACTTTCAGGGAGGAAACGTTCCTGATGGTGCAAGAAATTCTTGGCATTGCAAGCACCGTGCGTTTCTCAAAGAACACATCATTCATTTAAAGACAAGAATTACCGAAGATTATGAAAAAAGCGGGAAGAATATTGAGTTTGTGAGGTTCTTTATTATGAATGCAACGGAGCCATGAGGATTAAGTTTCTCTTTCCCTCAGACTTCACGCAAGAATTTTACGAACAACAACAGAAGTTGTTCCTGTGGGAGAATAAAGTTTCCAAACGCACCCATCTCAAGTTATCAGCATGCTGCAATCATCTGTGCTTGGATTTGAAACACAGGCGTGTTGAATGTCTGGATTTGTCAGATCCGTTCACTTGTGCCTGCTGGACACATGGCTCTAGTTAGTTCCTCAAGCTAGTACAGTTAGATGTTGTTGCGCCAATCTGATTCTGTGTTATGTCTAAACATGGCTGAAGCCTTTTGCACCGTTTTGTAAGCTTGTTATAACAATGCTTTTGTGCTGTGCACCCGTTGTTCTGAAAATTTGATAGTTTTATGTCACTATTGTGATGCTACAAAAACATTCATGTGCGGTCGTCGACCAGGGAACAAAAACATTTGGAAGAGAAGAGGCACTGCCTTGCCTGTTGTGCAAGGAACGTGCATCTAGTGCATGTAAACCAGTGCGTCTGCAGTGACCAAATGGCATTGCCTCCTTTCGTGGCAGACTGTACATGCACATGGCCGTGGCTCTGCTTAATCTCAAACCGTGCTCCCAGCGACCTCAGACTGTACGTGCCTTTCGTGTAAAGCATGTCCGTGAACGAGTTTATGTCTGAGTACAAACAATCGAAGCCTAAGATCGGCGCGCGTCGGCTTGAGTAAGCGCGACTCAGCAGATTGTAGATTTTATGTGTGTCGATGCTAGTGCGGCACTCCATACGACATAGGACCGTGCCTTTGACAAGTCAGTGCTACGTCACCAGAGGCATGGTTCCCCATGCCTGCCAAAGTGACATCTGTGCCTTGCTAGATTACAGTAACCCATGTCTCGTGGAACGATCCAAGAAGAAAGATTGCCGGATGCGCCCTCTTTGAAATATAAAAATATTCAGGAGATCAATATTTGATGTGTGTAGAACGTCACACACCCTCTGAAAGATTGCAAAAAATGAGATACATGCCTTTAGTCAAGTAACCATGTCCAAGCATAAACTTATACTAGACGAGTATCCCTTGCAACATTTCAAAAGAAGGCAACCGTTAATGATCATTCCTCGAGGATAGCCTTGATCATCAGGAGGTCATCAGTGTTCGCAAACCCTTACCCCAAAAGATCACAGATGACGCTTTGCATCTTCTTTCTATTCTCCTTCAGCTTATGCACCTCCTCCTTCAGAAAATCCCTGTCCAGCTTAATCCCACTCTTGTCGTCCTTAAGATTATGAATGACACTTGTGAGAGACCTCTGAATGAGCTTGACGTCTTTATCAACGATACCCATCTGCTTCTTCTTCCTGTCAATCTTCATGGTAGTTACATTAGTTCTTTCCACAGCTGCAACAAGATTCTCGAGCTTAAGGTTCACTTGTTCATTATCCATTTTAAGCCTGCTTATCTCTTCATCCTTTGCTTGCCTATCATCATTCCTCTCATCTAACATCCCCCAGATCTTGAGTAGGCACCTCTGCATAATGATAGGCCATGGGCGGTCAACCCATTCAACGACTCCATAGTTCACGCCTCTCTGCGAACAAAAAAGGAACAAAATAAACAGAGACTATTCATACACTGCTGCAGAAGCTCTGGAATATAATAAAGTTCACATATACTTGGTTTATAACCTCATTCAACTAACTATGAACCATGTTTGTGCAATGTGGCACTTCAATGGTTAGGCACCCACAACACTAATTATGGTGCTTCGCCCACCCTGTCCGCGGAGTTATTTCATAATTGTACTTAGTTTCTTTTAAGCTAGCTTCAATTAATCTAGAGCTACCTCTGCAAGCAACTTATTTAGAGAGTTTTTTTTTTGAATAATATACTGACTATTAAACAGAAGTCCCATTTGTGAACAAACATGAGAGTGTCTAGATCACTTCTTTTGTGTTCAATGATGTAAAATAAGTAGCGACCTTTACCCTTTTATGTAAAGTAAAAGGACTACACAATGTTTCCTACAATCAACCGGAAAACACAAGAAGAAATCAGTCTTCTTTGGTAGACTACAAGTCCTATATCCAAACAGTTTGATTCAACAAGAAAGTAACTCGGATTTACGAAAGTGACTAACTTTCACAAGCACAGAAGAACCTCCTCCCGTGTCACTTCCTTCAAAAGCCACGCACCTGAGAGGCTTGGTATCATGAAGAACACAGTAGAGAGGACGGTCGAGCTCTTTGCCACAGAAATCATGGTCTTCGATGGTGTCAGGGTTCTCCTACAAGGGCACATGAATGTTTAGAGCTTAGATCTTTTGTTTGGAAAACAAACCCCGGTTCAATGCTCCGCATGTAGTAGGAAATCACCTACATAGAAATGAAAATCCAGTTCAAGGAAGTTCAAGCCTTCTTTCCTCCCCTCTTGTCCGAAGTTTTGTGTCGACATGGCCCAAAGGATGTAAGCAGATGCGATGCCGTAGGCGGCGTCCAATTTGAGAGGAGAGAGAGAGAGAGAGAGAGAGAGAGAGAGAGAGAGAGAGAGAGAGAGAGAGAGAGAGAGAGAGAGAGAGGAAGAGATATAGTGAGAGAGCGAGAGGGGAAATGAAGGCGAGGGACTTCGACATGGTCCGGCTCGACCAAATACTCCACCTACTCGCTGCACTCCACCAACCCCACCCCCTCCCACGCCTTTTTTTTATACTGGGATGGCAAGGAGCCATTCTTGTTGTCGATGGTTTCAGCTTTGGCGAGCGAGTACACAAAATTTCTTCCCTCTCCATAATTACTCCATAAATACATCGTTATGTGCGTCTTCCCTCGCGAGTCACTTGCTCTTCCGCTCCCCTTCTCTGGTTCCTTCCGTCTTTCTTGCTTCGTCTTCTTCACTCTACAGTCCACATAGATGGATCTACGATTCACCCACTTGCTTTGAAATACAGTATTTTTTCCCCTCTGCTTAATACTTACGCGTTGCGCACTGTCTTTCTTTAGATGGATTCTTGTTGTCTGTTACCCTCTTAATTTTGGTTTTTGTGTTAATATCCTACCCCTTTGAAGAGGTTCTATAAGGGAATAATCTTGGAGGACAACAATTGATTTTTTTTCCAGCTAGTTCGCTGCAAGAGCTTGTAGATTTGAAGAGGTCTGTGCGTGTTCTTTCATTTTTTATGGAGACACTAACATCAATGGATATCACCATATCAGCATTCGCACCGCTATGTCTTACTCATTGAAACAAGCGTGTATCAGTGATATACAGTCCTTTAATTCTTTGTACCATTAGCGGAGTGTTGAAATAAATTTTTCTTTAATAATTAATGAACCCGAGTCTTATATATTGTTACATATCGCAGACAAAGATGGCGTGTGATGTTTGCAGGAACCTCAACTGTCTCAGTGTTGAATCTGATGTTCCCCAATCTTTCTTGGTTGTGTCTTTGCCTTGTTGTTATGAGTCATGCCTGGTAAGTTTTCCTACCAAATCACGTGTGGCCAGTAAAAAACCTTCGTCACTGTATTTGTTACAGTTATCTTTATTCAGCAGTCAGCAACCACACGTATTCCTTCGGAGCGAACTATACTGCGCATGCTTGTTTTTATTTTATAGGCCTTGATGTAATTAGAAGTTCAATTGTTTTGTATAGGTTTAATTAAATGTCATAGATGTTGCCTGTGCCCGTGCCTGAAAGCCAAGAAATTTCAAGGAAAAAAACTCTTTCATGCATTTGTTTTCTGAAAATCAGTAAAACATTTATATACCTTTGTCTTAATTTTACTTTTATGTAGTATGTCCCATGCTACTACCGGAACCAGGTCCTTTCTTTGATCTCTTTATGGAAAGATGAAGCTTTCGAGGATGGTTTTGAAGACAAAGATTTTGACCTTGTGTTCGGCACTACTGAGGATTTGTGTTACAGGATTAAGTTTACAGATGTCAACCACATGTCTAAGTTTCATGGACCTGGATGGGAAAAGTTGATACGTGACTATGATCTGTTTTATGGTGATATTATACAATTGGATTTGCAAGCAGAAGATTTCTTCTTTCCCATTGACTTGATGTTGAGTGAATCTCGAGGAGGTCACAAAGCGTTACCCAAACCTTCCGTTGGTATGTTCTGATCGCTTATCAATATTTGTTCTGGTTTAACATTTATCTATTATAATTTTACTGTGGTATGCCGTTGATATTTATGAGCTTAATATCTATGATATAATGTACTAAATCTTTCTTTGTACTCACAATGTAGTTTAATACTGTAATTTCCCTTTTAAAAGCCAATATTCATTTATTTTAGTTTTAACTGCTATATTCATTGCTTCACACATAGTGGCTAATACATGGTTGTAATTTAGCCCTTGAAGGCCTCAGTTTATCAGAAAGGAGCTACATAGACGAGACAATCTACACCCGGGGCATAAAACTTTCCTATATCGACATGGCTTGCATGATTAAACTAGTCCTAAATGCTAAACACATCCCCAACATTACCTTTGTGCACCGTCTATGCTTCACCAACGTTCACACAGACCGTTTGGTACGTCGTTGTTTCTTTCTCTAAACCACAGTCAACATGCGTGTCTTCGTAATCTAATGCCAGAATAGTTTGTTATTGTACAGAAAATCCCAGCTATTGTTACCAATGATCTTAGGATGAAGCTTGGATATTTGCCTCTCAAGGGCAGCATCAGGCTTGTACAAATTTTCAGCAACGTTGATTTGCCTGGCACCTACCGTATACACAAAGATGGAAGGATGGCGATAACCGGGATTTCTGCTTTTGCAGATGTAGCTAGGCTGACAGTTGATTGCGTTGTACTCATCAGTATCCAGTGGCACACTATGCGCGTGCAGGACTCGCTCTCACTGGTCTTTACAAAAAAACGGAATGACGCGATATGTGTACGGTGATGGAGGGATGGCATTACACCACATAAATTTTAACTACTGTGGTATTAAGTTAAGTATCATACGTGTGTTATTTCAAACTATGAGTGCAGTTCAAATCCTCATAGTACATACCTAATAGAACTTATCAGTTCAAATTCTTATTCAAACTATGGTACTGAAAGCAGATGCGATCCTAAACGTGGTTGTCGTTGTTGTTGTGGGTGTGTCTCTCGGTTCGGCATGTTTGCTCAGAGAGGCACTTGAACCTAGTGCAGGTTCAGTCTTGTGTTAAGAAGACTCATGGTCATGCCTCTGTGCTATGATTAGCTTAGCTAACTTTGTGCAGTAAGAGAGGCACAACCGTGAAGTTAGTCAAGGCACGGTCATATATTATAAGAGGGGACGGTCGTGCCTCCCAGTTGTCATTATTTCTGCTGAGTCGTGTACTCAGATAGGCACGTTGGTCGACCAAGCGGAGGCATGGTCCCATATTAGGAAGAAGACTTGCGGCCGTGCGTCCCATGTCAAAAAGAAGAGTTGCAATCGTGCATCCGTGCTCAGTATGTTTGTAGTGACACGCTGCTCGGAGAGGCATGTGCGTGAATCAAGTGGAGGCATGGATTACGGGTTGTTGCCACTGTCCGATGTCACTGTTCTCGCAACGACATCACTTAAAAAATACTACTTTTTTATAAATGGTGTTTTGCAACACCTCCGTCCTCCAAACCGTCTTTCCAGATCCACCGCACCCGTCGCTCCTAGATGTAGTCCGACGCTTCTAGTACCAAGAGGGCAAGGCTCGTGCCACCAACGACGCATTCCTCTGGGTGTTTGGCGGTATCGGGGGACCGGTGAGGGTCCGCCCACCGGATCTCGAGGAGCACGGGAAAAACTTCGTCCGGACCGCATCAGCGATCTCCGGACGTCATCCTAGGTGAGATCATCTCTTGTCTCCCATCGGTGATAGCATCCAGACTCGCATCCTCACTCGTCGATGGCGTCCTTTATGGCCCACCGCCTCCGAATCTCGACTGCCGTGAGATCCCTGCCGCTCGTCTTTTTAAGCCTCTAGAAACAGTTCATATCGAGAAAATCTCCGTGGCGCCTCCTACCTGGGAGCTCGCCCACGAAAGGCACTTTGGAACTCGGTGCCCTCTCAAATCTGGCACTGACGTTACCACCATTTCGAATGCCATCCTCTCCGCCCATGTGGGCGCAGTTCACCGTCTTTGCATACCGGCGTGCTACCTCCAATCCAGACCCTCCGCCGTCGACGCCTAGTTGAAATCATCCAAACTGAACAATCTCTAGGTGCTCGAGTTCTATTACATGTTCCCAGATTTCGTGAGAGAGTGTGTCGTACAACCACTCACACACCCATCATCTGCGCCTTTTGCACCGGCGTCCTTCTCTCCTTTGCATCCTCCCTACACACCGCCACCTTTGCTCTTTGCCAAATACCACACAGTTACGTTCAGGCTCTTAAACTACCACTGCTCAAGAGACTTTCACTTGTGGACGTTGGTATATCAGACATCTCGCTTGAAAGCATCATCCACTCTAGTTGCCCCGCACTCCGATGCCTACTTCTTACGGAATATAGAAAGCGGCTGCATAAGAATAAACTCACGTAACCTTGTAAGCATTGGAATTCGCTGTGGACATGGCGAACTTGTTATAGAGGATGCCCCGTCACTTCAGCGGTTGCTTAACGATATTCTCAGCAGCAACTTGCAGATAACTGTTATGTCTGCACCTAAACTAGAGACTGTGGGCAAATTCCATGATTTTTTCTCTGAATCCAAGGTCACGCGTAACCCTACAATTATCCAGGTACCTAGTTTTCAGCTGCATTTGTCCGAGTAAACAAATTTCATGTAATAGAACCTTTTATTCAATTTTTTAAATTGTTGTGCGTGCACCATGCAGGGTTTGCCGGTAGTCAGCCTGACAATAGTGCTTCAAACGGTCAAGACTTTGCTCATCAAGATGTGTTTTGAAGTGGACGTGGCCGTTTCCCTGATGCAATGCTTTCGAAGCCTTGAGAACTTGTTTATTGAGGTGATGATTCTCACACACATTGAAAGCCCATAACATGCATACTGTATTACTTCTTCTGTATGTCTTGAAAGGCTTGTCTTACATTCGTTTGTAAATTGATACACCCATGGCTAGACATGTTTTAGTATTACATACACCTGTATCTACAAAGAATCCAATAAATACTTTACACTGGACGCTCTTTCGACAGAATCTCTGTTTTTAGAGCTTAAGTATTTTCATTCTTCATGTACATCTAGGGAGGACTCTGTTGCAGAGAAACAAATACATGGCATCGTAGGCACCGACCGTTTGTTAAACGAGATGACTTTCGTGTGAAGACAAGAATTACCGGATGACTATGAACCCTGCTTGGTAAACATTGAATTTGTGAGATTCTTTGTTCTGAGTGCAAGCAAGCTTGAGACCATGAGGCTTAACTATTGATACCACCAAGACTTAACGGAAGAACTTTACGAAAAGCATCAAAAGGATCTTCTGTGGCACAAAAAGGCTTCTAAACATGCTCGCCTTATATTATCAGGAGCGTGCAAGCACCGGTTCTTTTATTTAAAACTCACGCGTGTTGAATACCTGGATTTGATGGACCCATTCAGATGTGACTGCTGAACACAGAGCTGGAGTAAGTTGTCAAAGCTTGCAGGGTTACATGTTGTTGCGCCCTTTTGAACGTGCGTTTCGTCTGAACATGAACAAACAACCCTTGTAATATTTTGTACCGTCTGTAAGCTTGCCATAAAAATCCTTGATTATAAAGTGTTGTAACTGTGCAACGGAAGTGTTGTAACTGTGCAAACGTCAATGTTTCAGTGGAAAGATTCTGAGTATTTTTACCGTCACGACACTGACTCTTTGTTAGTATAGTACCATGTTCCCACTGATAATGAAATCGTCAGTGGGAACCTTTCCAATACCGAAGCAAGTCCGTGATTGGTAGGCCAATAAAACCGTGTGTCTCGTGACATGACGGCTGTTCTTCGTCTTAAGTTCAGACTTTGTCTAGAAACTTCATAACCGTGCTTTTCTAACTGAGTATTAAGAAGGTTGGTACACGTGCATGTAGAGCCCTTACTTCGGCGCCTTCTGCTCACACTTTTCTACACCCAGAGAGGGTTTACGCTGAGTCAGGCATGGAGAAACGCCACGCCCGTGCGTGTAGTGACTCCCCAACAAAGGCTCTCCATGCATGCATCTACGTGCCTCCATAGCTGACATAAGCCGTGACTGTTAGGTGCCCGTGAAGCCAGACGCCCGCGGGTCCAGAGAGCTCACAACGGTGCCTCTCCAGCAGAGCATTCTCACCCATGCCTCTGCCACCACACTTTTGTGCATCCATTGGGCTGACACTCGTGCCCAAAAGGCTTCATTTCCGTGCCTCTGGTGTTTCAATACACGTGCCTCACATGACACTTGTCGTGACCCTTGTGACTGCAGAGAATACATACCCGTGCCTCCATAGCTGAGTATTCTGATCCATGCCTCTGCCACCGAAATTTTGTGCATTCAGAGGGTTGACAATCTTACGTGCCTGTAGAGGCTAGACTTCGGTGCCTCCGGAGCCTGCACCCTTGTGGCTCACGTGCCACGAGCTGTGGCTTTTACGTTCCGCTGGAGACACACTGTCGTGGATCCAGAGACTTCACAAACGTGTCTTTTCACCTGAGTGTTCGCATGCATGCCTCTGCCACCACACTTTTGTGCATCCAGGGAGTTGATAGCTGGCTCTATGGAGGCTTCAACGAGGTCCGTGCTTGTACAGACTGCAATTAGATGCCTCTACCGCCTGCACGCACGTGCCTCACATGACATTTTCCCCCGTGTCTCTACAGATCGCGCAACCCCCTCTAACTGAATATTCGGACACATGCCTCTCCCACCAAACTTCTGTGTATCTGGACAGTTGATACCCGTGCCTCGTGAAGACGCACGTCTGTCCACGCCGTGTCTATTCCATCACGTCTGTCGTAATCTTCTAGATTAGGTACGTATATATATTGTCGTCTTTATGGATCGTAAAACCCTAACCCTTTTCCCAGATTCACCGCACAGAGACCTGCAACGGAGGTGGCACGAGCTTGGCAATGGAGATGAAGAAGCGTGCCTCTAGCAACAAGAAGACGAGGTTCGCGGCTGTACCCGTGCCCTCTAAGCTCGTTAAGAGGAGCGGCTGTGGCTCGCCCACTGGATCCGAGAACCATGTTTAGTCTGGTCCGGACCGCATCAGCGATCGTCCCGACGCCATCCTCAGCGAGATCATCTCTCGTCTGCCCATAAAGGAAGGCATGCGCACACAAGTGCTCGCATCTCGGTGGCGCCGCATATGGCGCACCGCACCACTCGATCTCGACTTTCGTGTGATCCTTGATACTCATTCTACCAGATCTCTAGAAAAAATCTGTTGCCAAATCATCCGCATTCTCCCAGGCAAGCAAATCGTCCAGGAAACATACGTCGGAACTCACTGCCGACATCTTAGTTGCAACTGTCGCGGAGAATCTGTCGTTGATGGCTTCAGTCTTCCTGTATCTATCCTCTCCGATCACAAGGGCCCGATTCGCCGCCTCTGCATCCTGACAAGCTACCTCCAGTGCGAACCTTGTGGCGTCGATGAGTTGTTCCTGTCTCGAATCTGGACCAACTCCTGTGTTTTAGAGTTCTATCATATATTACCAAAGTTCTTCTACCCAGGACCCAGGCAAGCACGCAGAATCCCTTCTTCTATGTCGTCGCCACCGGCATCCATCTCGAGATTTCGCTCGTCTCTCCACACCATCACCTTCGCCATGTGCAAACTAGAAGACAATCTTGTAGAAATGCTTTGCCTCCCACTACTCAGGAGACTTTCGCTGGTGGAGGTTTATATATCAGATGTCTCCTTGGGGAAGTTCATCCACCACGGTTGCCCTGCCCTGTAGTGCCTGCTGCTTGTTTGCAACAAGAAATTCTGCTGTCTACGAATAAACTCAACTAGGCTTGTAAGCATTGGCATTCGTTCCGACGGAGGAAAACTGGTCATTGAGGATGCGCCTTCCCTCCGGAGACTGCTACATGATTCTGTAGATGCACAACTACAGATAACAGTTTTGTCCGCACCTGTGTTGGACACACTGGGAAAAATTTATGAATTACCCAACGAAACAAATATCGCCATTGGGACTACGATTATCTGTGCATCCTCGCACATTACTTTGACCTGCATTATTCAAAAGCACTTGAGATTCACATCCATGAGCAAATAATATCACGTTATGTGCTCAATGAAGGGTCTCTGCATAAGTAGCCTACACGCGGTGCTGGATTCCTCAAGACCTTGTTTATCTCACAGACATGCTTTAATCTGGATGAGATTGTTGACTTGTTGCGATGCTTTCAATGCTTGCAAAACTTGTTTATCGAGGTGATGATTTCACACACGTTGAAAGCCCACGCAAAATATGCATAATATATACTGGCACTAACTCTTAAGTTTGCTCTTCTCGTGTGTTTAGGGGGGAGGATGGAATCAAAGAGGTATAACAAATGAATGGCGCCAAAAGCAGCGGGTGTTTCTCAATAATCACGACATTTGTTTTAGGACATTAACGCTGGAAGGCTATGAAGTCACAGATGCAAACACTGAATTTGTGACATTCTTTATTCTCAATGCTAGGATGCTACTGACCATCAGGCTTAAGTTTGGCCTGCGCAGAGATTTCACTCGTGAATTTTACAAACGGCAAGAAGAGGTACTGCAGATGGACAAAAGGGCTTCTAATTGCGCATAGCTTAAATTAACAACAACTTGCGAGCACATGCACATGGACTTAAAAAACACAGGTGTTGAATATCTGGATTTGCCAGATCCATTCAACTGTGGATGCTGAAAAATAGGTCCGAAGAGATGTACTTCCTATATTGAATGAATGCATTGTGTAAACATGGTCAAGCAATTATGTACATGCTTTCTATTTTCAATATCGATCATATGTTTCTGGACCCTATGATAAAAGAAATCAGCTCACACAGATGCTCAAAAATCAAACTAGTATCCTCTTGTTTATCTCAGTTGCTTGGCATGAAATTCTGTCTTCTAAAAGCAACATGCGTCCACTGCAAACCTGCAACTGCTCCAACCGCGCCTCTCCGAAGGACATCCGTGCACCCCACGGGAAATGAACGTGCATCAAGAGGTTGTGAAAATCATACGTCCGTGTGAACACGTCTCTGAAAACATTTGGAATGTTGTGATAATGACTTAAGGTCAGCAACGAACCTCCAATCACTTTTTAGATGCTGGGTTTCCATTCCCATTATCATATTGAACAAAACTGATGCATCCGAAGAATTCATCAAAGCGAAAGATTACGTGCCCCTTTTAATTGCAGACAACGTGTCCCTCCGAGAGACCGTGTCAGAAATGAACAATTCGGAAAATAGTAGCACAGTCTTGCGTCATTTAAACATACACCCGTGCCTCTCTCAGTGAACAAGCAACTTAAAATGTTAAGAAAACTGAGGCACTTCACTGCATTTTCTCCTTGGATAACCATGCGCACCGTGGCTTCACTCCACTGTCCCTCGGAGTGGCCGTGTCATGCGAAAACAACTAGGAGAACACAGCTAGGAATGGCCATGTCATGCGAAAACAACTAGGAGAACACAACTGGGAATGGCCGTGTAATGCGAAAACAACTAGGAGAACACAACTAGGAATGGCCATGTCATGCGAAAACAACTAGGAGAACACAAAAGACGTATGTGCGTCGTCCGCATGTACAACCGTGTGCCAACCGTCCGCATGTACATTTAGAATATAGAGGCCTTTCTGTGCGTCTCATTCTTATCCTTATAGGACAATGCGCACCGTGGCTTCACGTCCCTGTCCCTCCGAGAGACCGTACTAGGGAAAAATACTTCGGAAAACAGAAGCATGGTCGTGCGTCATGGACGTGCACAACCTGTCTCAGTGAACGCCTCACTGATAAAATTTCGAAAACAGAAACAAAACCGTGCCTTATATGCATGTAAGTCCGTGCGTGTTGGGGCCGTCTGTGCGTGCCTCTATGCTCCTAATAAGCCTATAGCCCTATGTCAGTGAGCATGCACGTATTATAACTGTCTGTTCTGTTTTGTGCCAACCCAAACCGCCCCCTCCCACTCACCTGCTCTAGCGTTCATCGTCTCTTCTCTCTCGATTCCCCCTCTAGATCCAGGGTTAGTCTATTTTCTCTTAATTTCTATGTGAATTTTTCTCTACGATCCATTTTCCTCTCTGTTGATTTCGTCTCTCCGTGATTGAAAACGACTCATCTGCGCTGTTATGCTAGGAATTGCCTGGAAATTCATTGTGATATAGACCAAATCAACGCATTACGAGGCCGAACCTGTACACGACCCGTGCCTCTTAGGGGTGGGATTGATTTGAAGTCGGCGTTTGTGCTTGAGAACGCTACGAGCTGCAGCGACCTGTGGCGTCCAAGTCACAGGTGAGCGATGAACTTTGCCGAGGGAGGTTGGTAGTTTAAATTGAAGCCCGTTAGGTCTTGCAAACAACAGCGGTAGCCGGAAGTCCAAGCGAGTGGCCAGACATTGTGCTCTATTGCTTAACCGGCCACAGGGTGCTGGAGGTCGGCGTTTGGGGTGCTGTTGATCGAGTCGTCAGGTTGAAGATAGCGTTTGGGGTCCTGTCTGGCTGGAGGCAAGGTTAATGTTGATGGATCACCTGCTTTCAAATACCACCTAGCCACACATGTTCCGGTGGTTGGCGTCGGCCATGATGGCGTATGGTCGCGGATGACGTTGTTCTTTGGGTGCAGCTCCGACCAATTTACATATAATTTTAATGTTACAAACACTCCTTTGAGCCGCCTGATGATAGACTATTGTTTATCCTTTTTGCCTGTCTTGTCTTGAAATATACATTTGCTAAAGCTAATTTTAAAACCAAGCAGCAGAAATCCTTTTTAGGAAATTGCTTGTGAACGACTATTTATGTAAAAATGCCGGTTTTGGCCGAATAGTTTTTCAAGATAATAAAATTTTCCTTGTGTTGAGAATTTCATATAAACGTTGTTTTGCAACGTATTCCAGGGGAAACCATGTGCTGTGATATATGTACCAACTTCGGTTGCTCCAGATCGAGTCAGGCGTTCTTCACAAATACATGATAACGGTGCATCTTCATCGATGCTTCAAGACATGCCCGGTAAGGAGAAATGTTTGCCACCCCATGCTTCCCATCGCCATTACTACCAACTAGTGTATCTTTTCCGATGAAGGAAATAAAAGTTTCTACCATATTGTTTGAATGGAATGCCTACATTTAAGCATTTAATGATATGTTTTCAATTTTGATGTACCTTGTTTTATCAAATAGCAACCTGTTGAAAACAATTGGTACATATATGATAAGCGCTATCCGTCTTGGTTATACATGCCTGGTAAGATTATTTTTCTTCTATGCGAAGATGTGCCATGCTACTGCAGCAGCAAGTCACTTCTTCAATCTATCGGTGGAAAGAGGAAGCATTTCAAGAATAAGGAAAACAAAGAAATCCAAGATCGATCACCAACGAGGATCTGTCATATGAGATCTACATCACCGATGAACCTAACCGGTCTAAAATTCATGGACCTGGCTGGGAAAAGTTAATTAGTGACTACGATCTTCATTATTGAGATCTAATCATCATAAACCTAGATACTGGGAGTCTGTCCATTGAGATAGATCTGAGACTCAGTGATTCTCGAGGAGGTCACAGGCCCCTCCCCAAACCATCACTAGGTAAGTGCACCAACTTCCATCCTGTTTTATCAACTACGTTTATCAGTGTAATTTGGTACTCCTATCCCTGTCCACTAAATTAATGACATACTTACAATCAAAGTTATTTTGAAAACATTTTATGCAATTCTGTTGATTATCATCCCAATTTAATCACATGCATTGAATTTAACCATTCATTTTAAACTTAAATACCGAGTTCATCTGATTAAACAAATTTGTTTGAAAATGAGTTATTTTTTCATGCAGCTCTTGATTTTCTAAATGACTCAGAGAGGGAGTACATTCGGAAAACAGTGTTCGGTCGAGGCGTAAACCTCTCATACAGACAATTAGGACAGATGATATACTATGTGTTTGAGTCTGACGACTTCCCCACCATACCCTTTGTGCAGCGTCTAAACGTCACCAATGTCATAAATGGTCGTCTGGTTAGTCATTTAATATTTGTTTCGATCCACTGCCATGGTTTTGTTTGCTATTTTCGATGTTACATGTCCTTGTACATTGATTTTATCTAGTAATATCGATACAATCTGCAGAGAATCCCGTCTGCCGTTGTGAGGCTTCTAAAGATGAACCTGGGATATCTACCTCAAAATGGTGGTATCAGCCTAACAGAGATATATGATGCAATAGACATGAGCACAACGTACTCCATACGAGCCGACGGCAGAATGGAGGTGACCAGTTTTTCAGATTTTGCCCGGGAAGCTCAGCTAAAGGTTGGTCCAATTGTCCTTGTCACAATTGAAAAGCAGTGGCCAACATTGGGAAACATGAAGCTGCCGCGGATGATAATCAACGACCTTTCCTAATAAAGCGTTGCCGGTGGCGATACTTCCTAGTTCAGTAATTTATGTCTGTTTTTTGAACAGCCTGTACACATCAGTTTTTTTATTTAGTTATGTCATGGTATGTAACTGAGCATATAATTTTCTCCAAGAGGAGGGTGGTGAAAATTCCCTGTCAAAGAAGGTGAAACACTTACGTGGGTTAGTTTATATATCTCTGATAATAATAAAGGGATTTGCTGAATAATAATGGAGGATGAATGGCTGTGGTGAAGTATGTTTCTGAATAGTTTAGTGACGTTGCTAGCTCCGGACGTCAGTAGTATACATATTTTTCACTATGGTGCTCCGCAGAATAGCGTCATGCCAAGTAGTTTGTTGCGATGAGCTCAAGCATACACCTCTGTCAACCGCACAACACTTCTCCTAAAAACCTAGCGCCTTCCCCTATGGCTCAGTCACCTTAAACATCCATGCCTTCACATAGGTTCATGTACGTGCCTCACAAAGCATCGTACCTGTGCTACTTGCTATATAAGTGCATTTTTCAGCTGCATGCCTACGCCCCTTGTTTCTTCTTGTTGTTTCTGCCCATCTCGTACTTGCAACTATTTCAGACATGACCGTGCCTGTTGAGTCGACACATTCATGACTCTCACGACCGTGCCTCTACAAGAATAATGACCGTGCTTGTAACAGTGCAACATTACAGGTGATACATTCAGGACACATTAAGGACCACCTTTCCACTATTTCAGACATGACTGTGCATGTTCCGTCGTCACATTCATGCCTCTCAAAGTTAATTGAAAAACATTCCAAAAAAATAGTAAACAGACGCCTATTGTCAATCCTCACGTCACGTACATTCGACGTTCATTATTTCGTCACAAAAGTAATTGCCGTGCCTCTGCCACAGAACATATAAGTGTAAAACGATTATTCCTACACTTGTAAAACCCGGAATGCCCTAGATAAATGTCGAATCCCACCTTGCGGCAAAACCATGGAGTCTGGTGCTTCTCAGGAACACATCTTTGGCTTTTTGCGCATGTAGTTGAGTGCACGGCTATTTGTTCGTGCCCGTGCCTCACGTAGCACCATAGAACCAATTGACGTCCGTGAACCACGTAACTTCATTTCCGTGCCTAACGTAGAATCGTATCTATGCCTCTACTTGCACCTCTTGTTGTACAAGTGCTTCTTGTAGCTGCATATCCACGCCTGTCGTTGCATCTCGTTCTTTCTGTCCATCTCATAGCGTCACCGCAACAAGTTCCTCTGAAAAACACAGCATCGCTCCTACCAAATAATGTATCATTGAAAACAATTGCCACTCCCAATGAATGTACCACGCCTGTGTCCTAGAGTTAAACCAACCACTTCAAGCATGCTTCTCTTGGTCGAGACTTGTGCCTCTACATACCGCCTCGCATGCCTCACGAGATAAATTGTAAAAGTTAACATTTGACAGCAAACTACTCAAGACAACGAACATCTCCCCGACTTGTTGGAGATATGACGGTTGCTAAAAACATAACTGCTGATTTTATTTTTATTTTTTATAAAGAAAAACCATGATCAAAAACTCAGGATGTGCACAACCGCACCACCAGGGAGATGAAACCACGATCCAGAACCCACGATGTGCACAACCGCATCGACAAGTGAGATCGTGCACTCCTTTGCCGCTTCCCCGCCCTTAAATTTAGACTTCCGCCGAGGCCTTCTTACACACAAACAACAGAAATCGCCATTGCGCTCCCACTCATTGTTCCCCATGAAAAACCAGGTTGCAGGAGGACCAACTGCTCCAGGCCATGGGATTCATCAAGGAATTCATGGAGGTGCAGGCCCACGGCAACACCAAGTTGCACGTGATCCACACCAACGACTTGCACAAAGCGGCAACCACCATCGAGCCGTACGAGCGACACCTCGAATTCGAGCGTCACAAGATCGTTAGAGTTGATGTGGAGTACACCAACAACGTTGGCGAAGATCAGAAACCAACCCTCGTCCAGCTCTCCATCGGCAAGGATCATTCGGTGTTGCTCTTCCAACTGAGCGCCGCCGACAAGAACTGCACCAGGTTCGACAACTTCCTCGCCGACCCCGGATACACGCTTGTCGCTTCTCCATCGACGGCGACATAGAGATGCTCGGTAGCGCCGGACTAGAGATCTCCCACTTCACGACATCCGGAAGGAATGGAGGGTTCCTCTGACTACCAAGCCTCTGGACTCCCTTGGGGATGTCTCAGGCATCATTGTCCACAACTACTACAACAACATGCAGAAGAAGCTCACCAACGCAGAGCACCAGCGCTGGGTGCGCATGCCCCTGTCCATGAGGCACATCGAGTACGCGACAAAAGATGCTTACGCTGCGTACGAGATATGGAGCCGCCTCACCATCATCCAGTAAGGCCTCCGCCGGGCAAAACTCGAGAAGGAGCAGACCAGGAAGCGCAGAAGGTCCCGGGCGACTACGACTACTGAAGCAGGTGGTCCCGGCCAAGAAAAGTAACTAGAAGATTGCTCATGCCATTCTAGATTTCCCGTTAGATTTGCTTTCTCTCAAGACTGTCGTTTGCTTGTTCTAAATTTAGATTTGCTTGTGTCGCAGTTAACCTTGTAGTTTGCTTCCAGCCATATATCCGCTTATTTCAAAGGTAATGTTGCAGTTTTCTATTATTAGAATATATTGGCGTGAACTGAAAAATATAAACACAAAGACAGATAACCTTGTAGTTTGCTTCCGGTTTACATATCTTCCTAACAAGTTTATTTCAAAGGTAATGTTGCAGTTTTCTATTATTAGAATATATTGGCGTGAACTAAAAAATATAAACACAAGTCTGTATAACCTTGTAGTTTGCTTCCAGCTTACATATCTTCTAACAAGTTTATTTCCAGTGCAATGTTGCAGTTTTCTATTATTAGAATATATTGGCGTGAACTGAAAAATATAAACACAGTACAGATAACCTTGTAGTTTTGCTTCCAGTTTACATATCTTCTGAACAAGTTTATTTCCAGTACAATGTTGCAGTTTTCTATTATTAGAATATATTGGCGTGAACTAAAAAAATAAACACAGTACAGATACTATACGATTAGCATAATGCACAGAGCAGGTACACATAGCAATCCACAAAAATGACGAGCATGCAATGCACTAGTACCTTTGTGGATGTAGCATCAAAATGCAGGGACAACAATTACAGAATGCTCCTAAAAGCAGTGCACAATGTTCTAACAAACCAGTGCACACACAAATATTAAAAATCGTTCGTATGGAACACTTTGGAAAAACATTTTGAATACAGAGGAAGTTAGGTGTTTATTCTCCTTGGAAAACATTGCTTACGCCCGCGACCCTCAGAGAAGAACACTACAGAGGCACGGTTGTCCGTCAATAACACCAACTAGCTACTTAAAACACCCATGAAGGCACTTCGGTGCCTCCACTCCTATGGAGACCGTGCGTAAATTGACTTCACGTCCGTTAATGAGGCTGAATGCCTTCGAAGACACATGAAACTCATAGGCCATGGCCCCGCAATGAAAACGTGTCAATGAAAGCTTCTTGAAAACAGAGGCATGCCTTCACCATCACGATCCTTCGCGTCCCTACCTCCCTTAGAATCACGCTCGTGCCTCCGGGCCGCCGGGTAAAACTGCATCGCATGTTAAGAAAGTTGCTGAAAACAAAAACATCGAAAACCGAGCATTACGTCGACTTACCGGCACTAAACGTGACGCCACCGAAAACACGAGAGGTGGAGCGTGCCTTACGGCCAGCTTCCGACGTATCAGGTCTATGAAGATTTACTTCCTTCCTAATATGGGAGGTGACTATCGCAAAGGCATAGGATCCATCATTCACCTCCGTGCCTCGGCAAGAACGACAACCGTGCTTGTAATCAGAAGCGTATAGGACACCTTAGGGACGACCTTGCAACTATTTCTGACATGACTGCAGTTTATTCCGGCACATTCATGCCTCTCGCAGTTAATTCAAAAACATTCCGGGAAAACAGTAACAGACGCCTATTGTCAATCCTCGCATCACGTACATTCGACGTACATTCCTTCGTCACATAAGTAATAGTCGTGCCTCTACCACAGAACATATAAGTGAAAAACGATTCTTCCTACACTTGTTAAACTCGGAATGCCCTGGATAAATGTCGAATCCCACCTTGCGGTAAAACCATGGAGGCCGCTGCTTCTTAGAAACACGTAGGTGGCTTTTTGCGCATGTAGTTGAGTGCACGGCTATTTGTTTGTGCACGTGCCTCACGTAACACCATAGCACGAATAGACGTCCATGCAATCACGTAGCTTCAAATTCGTGCATCACGTAGCATCGTATTTGTGCCTCTTGTTTCGCCTCTAGCTGTATGAGTGCTTCTTGCAGCTGCATGACGATGCCTCTCGTTGCTTCTCGTTCTTTCTGACCATCTCTCATAGCGTCAGTTGCAACACGTATACACAACAAAGGTTTCTCCAAGAAACACATCATCGCTTCCTACCAAATAATGTATCACCGAAAACAATTGCCACTCCCAAAAATGTACCACGCCTGCAGGTGTCCGAGAGTTAAAGATGCCACTTGAAGCATGCTTCTCTCGGTCGAGACTTGTGCCTCTACATACTGCCTCGCATGCCTCCACGAGATACGATGGTTGTTAAAAATATAACCGCATGTCTCACGAGATTGTAAAGTTAACATTTGACAAAGAAATCATTTAAAGACAACGATCATCTCCACGACTTTGTCGGAGATACGACGGTTGTTAAAAATACAACTGCTGATTTAATTTTTATTTTTTATAAAGAAAAACCATGATCCAGAACCCACGATGTGCACAACCGCGTCGACAGTGAGATCGTGCACTCCTTTGCCACTTCCCCGCCCTTAAATTTAGACTCCCGCCGCGGCCTTCTCACACACAAAGAATAGAAATCGCCATTGCGCTCCCACTCATTGTTCCCCACGAAAAATCAGATTGCAGGAGGACCAACTGCTCTAGGCCATGGGATTCACCAGGGAATTCATGGAGGTGTAGACCCACGGCAACACAAAGTTGCACGTGATCCACATCAACGACTTGCACAAGGCGGCGACCACCATTGAGCAGTTCGAGCGACACCTCCAGTTTGAGCTCCACAAGATCGTCGGAGTTGATGTGAAGTACACCAACGACCATGGCGAAGATCAGAAACCCGCCCTCGTCCAGCTCTCCATCAGCAAGGATCATCCGGTGCTGCTCTTCGAACTGAGCGCGACCGACAAGAACTGCACCAAGTTCGACAACTTCTTCGCGGACCCCAGGTACACGTTTGTTGGCTTCTCCATCGACGGCGACATAGAGATGCTCGGCCGCATCGGACTGGAGATCGCCCACTTCGTCGACATCCAGAAGGAATGGAGGGTGCCTACAACTACCAAGCCTCTGGACTCCCTTGGGGACGTCTGAGGCATCCTTGTCCATGACGTAGAGCTCACCAACGCAGAACGCAGCCGCTGGGCGTGCATGCCCTTGTCCATGAGGCACATCGAGTACGCGGCAAAGGACGCTCACGCTACGCATTTAGATATGGAGCCGCCAAGATCATCCAGAAGGACTTCACGGGCAAAACTCGACAAGGAGCAGACCAGGAAGCGCGCTAGGTCCTGTGGCGACTACGACTACTGAAGTAGATGGTCCCGGCAAACAAAATTATCTAGAACATTCTAGATTTCTCATTAGATTTGCTTTCCCTCAAGACTGCCTTTTGCTTGTTATAAATTTAGGTTTGCTTGTGTCGCAGTTAACCTTGTAGTTTGCTTGCGCTATATGTCTTTTGCACAAGTTTATTTCCAGTGCACCACAATAGGCACTTATATGCCCATGTGCCTCTGATACCAAGGGGACCATGCGTAACTTGGCTTCACGTCATTTTACGCAACATTCTAGACGTCAACCAAAAGATTCACCTTCTCTCTGATATGTTCATTAATGAGGCCTAATGCCTTCGAAAACACATGGAGCTCATAGTCCATGCCCCCCACAATGAAAATGTGACAGTGAAAGCTTCTTTAAATCAGAGGCACACCTTCACGTCCTTGCATAACGATCCTTTTCGCGTTCGTACCTCCCTTGGAATCACGTCTCCGTGCCTCCAGTTAGTTACGTGCATGCCTCTACGTCGGGTAACACCATACCTCTGTCAGGCGTAACATGTTAAGAAAGTTGCTGAGAACAAAAACATCAGCAAACCGAGCATTACGTCCACCCCACTGGCACTAAACGTGACGTCATCGAAAACGCAGAGGCAGGAGCGTGCCTTACGGCCAGCTTCTGACGTATCGGGTCTGTGAACATTTGCTTCCTTCTTAATATGGGATGTGACTATCACAGACGCAAAGGCTCCATCCTTCACCTCCGTGCCTCAACAAGAACGACGATCGTGCTTGTAACATTAAAGTGTATAGATGATACATTAAGGAGACATTAGGGACCACCTTGCACCTATTTCATACGTGACTGCGTCTGCCGTCACAAGACATTCATGCCTCTCACAAAAGTAATTGCCGTGCCTCTGCCACACAACATATAAGTGAAAAACAATTCTTTCTACACTTATAAAACCCGGAATGTCCTGGATAAATGTCGAATCCCATCTTGCGGTAAAACCATGCAAGACGGTGCTTCTCAGAAGCACATCTGTGGCTTTTTTGTGCATGTTGTTGAGTGCCTCTCTAGAATCTAACCATGTTGAAACCATATTCAAATCTAACCACACTGAAATCTCTGGAATCAAATATGTCCCCTAGTTGAGACGTTTATTTTGTACTTGAAACTGCAATCTATAATAAAACAATACAGTGTAATAAAACATACGCCTTCCGACCCAAATATGGTACTTAAAACTGCAATTTGTAATAAAACATACATCTTCCATCACAAATTAATTCTCTCAACTCTATACTAACCAGTACAATGTGAATTATACTGCAAAGTTGACACATTTATTTTGGACGGGGTAGTACTACTACTTAAGAACAAAACACGATTTCTTGACATGGAAACGAAACTGTCTCCGTTCTGACAACGACAATTGCTTGACATTGTTCAACCTTTACAGACACACAAAACATGAAAAGCATAAAAAGCATGGAAAAGCAAACATCTACCAACAAAACTACACTACTCACCGTCATCGGAGATGTCCACTATCTCCATTATGACACCTATGTCGTTGGCCTCCGCCTCCTGCTCCGCATCCAGCTCGTCGAAGAGCACATCGGTCTTCGCCTGCTCTTCCCGGAGGAAGCGCCGGTTGAACTCCACATACGCCTCATCTTGGATGGACTCCAGGATAGCGGTCTGCTCCGCCATCAAGGCCGACTCACCGAGATAGAACTCCGCCTCGTCTTCCTCGTCACCCCACTCCTCGTCGTCCTCGTCTTCCTCGTCACCAGCCTCATCGTCGTCCTCAACATCTCCCTCCTTGTCGTCCTCGTCGTCCTCGTCCACGCCTTCCTCGTCGTCCTCATCATCCTCGTCCAAGCCTTCCTCGATGTCCTCGTCATCCTCGTCCAAGTCTTCCTCGTCGTCCTCGTCATCCTCGAACACGCCTTCCTCGTCGTCCTCGTCCACACCATCCTCGTCGTCCTCCTCATCCTCGCCCATGCCTTCCTCGTCGTCCTCGTCATCCTCGTCCACGCCTTCCTCGTCGTCCTCGTCCACACCTTCCTCGTCGTCCTCCTCATCCTCGTCCATGCCTTCCTCGTCGTCCTCGTCCACGCCTTCCATGTCGTCTTCCTCATCCTTGTCACCCCCCTCCTCTTCCTCCATCACATCTCCCCCAACTGGATCAACTCCCTGCATGAGCTCCAACGCATCCCCCTCCACTTCCTCCACCTCCCCAATCTCCTCCGCCCCGGCGAAGTGGAGACATGCCCGCTGCGACCGAGCGCGCGCCGAATCTAATGTCCTCCTCAAGAATCGAAAGGGACGCTCGGGAGTAAGCATCACATAAGTAGTTATCTTGTGCCAAACCATGGCGGGGAACGTCACAAACGAAAAGTGGAAGATGGGTGATTTACTAAGATTGCCGCGAAAGAGGGAGAAGAAGGATGATGTCTAGTGGTGGCGGACGCCGCTCGGCTTAAATAACTGCTTCTTGACCTCGGGCGACGGAACGGTGACACGCGGCGTTCACTTCACCGACGGATGAGACGGTCGTCGGTCCTTTTGGATTCCGCAGCGCAGACACGTGGTGTTTACTCTATTAAATACCTCCACCTCCTCCAGAACGGCGTCACCGGAGGAAACGCACGTCGGACCCTTGGGTTTCCGGAGCTGCGTTCACACCAAATACGAGGGGACGCCCATTGAATGGTGGGGTTTCTGCAATCAACACACGAATGTGACTCCGTGTAATGCATAACCGTGCCTCTACCGACTTCATAGTTGTGCCTTTCAGTGCGAATGATTCAACAGAATCATTTGGAACACCAAGACAAACTAACGTCACTCTCCACAATGCAACGCCGTGCCTTCCTGGGACCCATAGCCGTGCGAAGAATATACCACACCAGCGTCTCTCGAATAGGCCATTCCGTGTTTCACAGAACAAACAGTGGGTATTCACATCTGAACCAATTCCGTTGGGTCTCCCCAATTAAATAACCTTTGTGCGCTGATCGGCGGTGCCTCTCCGTCGGATCGAGTCGACGAAATCATTCGGAACACAAACACACGGGAGCGTGACTCTATATTATAGGGTAGCATGCCTTTTAGCGCTTCACGCCCGTGCCTGTGACCCTTAACACTGCCACGAACGTCCACGCCATCATCAGTGCACAAGTCATTTCGCTACCTGGTACAGAACCATAGCTGTAGTCACTTAACGCCCGTGCTTCTAATAAAAGAAGCGCCACACAGAGCCGTGGATTTTAAAAACATTACGCTTTTAAACACCTCGACTCGAACCGCCACTGCAAAGTAAACATTTAGCGTTAACACCTAAAACCATTCCTCTTTGTTTCAACAATAAACTTACGAAACGTGACTCTCCGACACACCCAACCATGCCCTGATGGCATTCATGTCGGTGCCTCTTCTTCTGAGCAAGTCAACGGAATCATTTTGAACACAAATACAGGCGAACGTGACTCTACATAAAACCACGCCATCTGGAACACCAAGAAAAACTAACGTCACTCTACACAATACCACGTCGTGCCTTTAAACACCTCACGCCGTGCTTCTAATAAAAGAAGCGCCACGCAACTCGGCACAGAGCCGTGGCTTTTAAAAACAAGGAAATTACGCTTTTAAACACCTCAACTCTCAAACCGGCCACTCGCAAAGTAAACATTTAGCGTTAATACCTAAACCCATTCTGCTTTGTTTCAACAATAAACTTACGAAACGTGACTCTCCGACGGACCCAACCATGCCCTGATGGCATTCATGTCCATGCCTCTTCTACTGAACTAGTCAACGGAATCATTTCGAATACAAATATAGGCGAACGTGACTCTACATAAAACCACGCCATCTGGAACACCAAGAAAAACTAACGTCACTCTACACAATAAAACGCCGTGCCTTCCAGGGACCCATGACCGTGCGAAGGATATACCACACCAGCGTCTCTCAAATAGGCCATTCCATGCCTCACAGAGTAAACAGTGGGTGTTCACATCTGAACCAATTCCGGTGGGTCTCCCGAATTAAAGATCCTTTGTGGGCTGAACGCCTGTGCCTCTCCGTCTGATCAAGTCGACGGAACAATTCGGAACACAAAACACACGAGACGGTGACTATATTATAGGGCAGTATGCCTTTTAGCGCTTCACGCCCGTGCCTGTGACCCTTAACACTACCATGAACGTCCACGCCATCGTCAGTGCACAAGTCATCGTCCACCGCTATGTTCACTTCACGTCCGTGCGTCTAATAAAAGAAGCGCGACATAACTCAGTACAGAACCGTGGCTTTTAAAAAACAAGGAACTTACGCTTTTAAACAACTCGACTCTCGAATCTCACGAAGTAAACAGCTAGTGTTAACATCTAAACCCATTCTGCTTTCTTTCCATGATAAACGTATGAACGTGACTATGCAAAAGACGAAACCATTCCCCCATGGGATTCACCTGCGTACGTGCCTATTTTTCTCAACGAGTCGACGGAAACATTTCGAACACAAATACAGGCGAACGTGACTCTATACAAAACCACACCATGAATCTGTGGGATGCAAACCCGTGTCTGTGACCCGAAACACTTCGACACAGAAAAGCCACGAACGTACACGCCTTCATTAGTCACAAGTCATTACAATACTAGGTTCACAACCGTGGATGCAGAGACTTCACGTCCCGTGCATCATAAGTAATGGCGCCTAATTACAACTATACTCGAAACCAAAATACATTTTGTTTGCAAGGTAGCTCACAGCGAAATTTCACAAGACAAGGTAAGAAACTCCACCCCACTGCTTAACAACACCAGACGCACGCAACAGCCAGGGACGCCGCTGTATACCTAGTCCCCACCGACCTTGTTGCTGGTTTGCTCCCGGCGCAGTTCATCAATCTCCTTCTTCAGCACCTTCATATTCTCGTCATGTCGCTTCACACCTGCGTCTGATTCCTGCAACGACCGAATGTGCTCCCTAAGGAGATTTCTCGTCTCAGCCGTAATTTCTACGATCCTGGCATTCGTCTTCTCCAAAACTTCCTTTGTTTCCTCACAAAGCTTCTTCCACGCGTAGGTGATCTCCACCAGCTGCTCGTACGTTTTGTCAGCCTTTGGAAGTGAAACCAAAGTATTCATCTCTTGACCAGGTTATTGAGAGTAACTAACAAGGACCTCACAACACTTGCCGTCGCCGCCCCGCTCACCATTCCCTTCTCTTTCGAGCCACAGCTGCTACCCAATTCTACAGCAGGGGACTTCTGTTCAAGACCATGACGCAGACTAACCCTACCTCCAACCGATCAGAATCAAGACGACAAGACACACCCACATCAAATTAGGAGTCAGCTGACCACAATAATTCATGTTTCACAAATTAAATCAAAGCAGCCGAAAGAAAGAAAAAAACGAATGAAAGAGAAGCAGAAACAGGGAGAACTTACAGACGAGGAACCATCGCGAGCCGGGATCTCCTCCCGCGACAGCGCACGGCGGTCCGGAGTAGTCTCCTTCTGCCCAGCCATGGCGGAGATGGTCAGTGAATAGTGATGAGCAAGAGGAATGGAAGGCCTGGCGGCGAACGAAGGGAGGAGTAGAATGTGGCTAGGGTTTCGCGACCCCGTCCTGCTTAAATAGCAGGAGCCTGGCCTCGGGCGACGAGCCAGAGCGGCGTCACCGGAGGAGACGCCCGTCGGACCATATGGTTTCTGGAGCAGCGCCACGTGGCGTTCACTACCGATGTACGAAGAGACGCCCGTCGAACCGTTGGGTTTCCACGATAAATGCACGAATGTGACTCTTGGTAAATCATAACCATGCCTCTTCGCGCTGCACGGATGTGCCTGCCATTGCGAATGGTTCAGCGGAATCATTTGGAACACGAAAACAACATAACGTGACTCTTTACAGAACCACGCCGTCACTTCCTGGGACCCACCACCGTGCAAAGAGTAGACCACAACAGCTTCTCTCGAACAAGCCATTTCGTGCCTCACCGAGTAAACAATGAGTGTTCACACCTGAACCCTTTCCGCTGGGTTTCCACAATTAAAGAAACGAACGTGACAGTGAGTAAGACCAAACGATGCCTTTCCACTGGGTTTCCATCTGATCGAGTCAACGGAATTATTCGGAACACAAACACAGACGAGCGTGACTCTATATAATACCACACCATGCCCGTGCCTCTCCCATCTAATCGAGTCCATGCCTCTATCGAGTAATATACGAAACATCAAGAAAGAAGCGTGACTGTGCTTTTGAAAACAAGGAAACAAGCTTTTAAAAATAGCATCTCTCACATAGGCCATTCGGTGCCTCACAGATTCAACAGTAAGTGTTGGCGTCTGAACCCATTCCGCTGGGTTAAAGAAACAAACGTGACTTTGCGTAATGTAAAGCTATGCCTCTGTGGGCTCACCGGCCGTGCCTCTCCTTCTGATCGAGTCGACGGAAGCACTCGGAACAGAAACGCAAGGGAGCATGACTCTATATTATACGGCACCATGCCTCTTAGCGCTTCACGCCTGTGCTTGTGACCCTTAACACTACCACGAACGTCCACGCCATTGTCAGTACACAACATATGTCGCTGCCTGGTACAGAACCGTAGCTGTATTCACTTCACGCCCGTGCTTCTAATAAAAGAAGCGCCACGCAACTTAGTACAGAACCGTGGCTTCTAAAAATAAGGAACTTACGATTTAAAACGACTTGACTCTCGAATCGGCCACTCACAAAGTAAACAGCTAGCATTAGCATCTAAACCCATTCTGCTTTCTTTCCATGATAAACGTACGAACGTGACTATGCGAAAGACGAAACCATGCCCCCATGGGATTCACGTGCGTGCGTGCCTATTTTCATGAACGAGTCAACGGAATCATTTCGAACACAAATACAGGTGAATGTGACTCTATATAAAACCACACCATGAATTTGTGGGCTGCAAGCCCGTGTCCGTGACCCGAAACACTGCTACACACAAAAGCCACAAATGTACACACCTACATCAGTACGCAAGTCATTACAATACTAGGTTCACAACCGTGGCTGCAGAGACATCACGTCCCGTGCATCATAAGTAACGATGCCTAATTACAATGATACTCGAAACCAAAATACATTTTGTTAGCAAGGTAGCTGACACCGAAATTTCACAAGACAAGGTAACAAACTCCACTCCACTGCTTAACAACAACGGACGCACAGGACAGCCAGGGACGCTGCTGTATATCTAGTCCCCACCGACCTTCTTGCTGGTTTGCTCCTGGCGCAGTTCATCAATCTCCTCCTTCAGCGCCTTCATATTCTCGTCATGTCGCTTCATAGCTGCGGCCGATTCCTGCAACGACCGGGTGTGCTCTTCAAGGAGATTGCTCCTCACAACCGTAATTTCTACGATCGTGGCATTGGCCTTCTCCAAATCTTCTCTTGTTTCTGGTAGAACTGCCGCCACTGTAGGGTGACCTCCAAAGAACTCCTTGTATGTTCTCATTAACCTTTGCAAGAGAAACCAAGGCATTCATCCCATTGACCAGGTTAATGAGAGTAGCTCCAATCGATCAGAATCAAGACGCTAAGACACACGCACATCAAATTATGAGTCAGCTAACCACAATAATTCATGTTTCACAAACTAAATCAAAGCAGCCGAAAGAAACAAAAAACGAATGAAGGAGAAGCGGAAACAGGGTGGACTTACAGACGAGGAACCCTCACGAGCCGGGATCTCCTCCCGCGACAGGGCACGGCGGTCCGGAGTAGTCTCCTTCTGCCCAGCCATGGCGGAGATGGTCAGTGAATAGAGATGAGCAAGAGGAATGGAAGGCCTGGCGGCGGACGAAGGGAGGAGTAGAATGTGGCTAGGGTTTTGAGACCCCGTCCGTCCGCCTTAAATAGCCGGAGGCTGGCCTTGGGTGACGAGCCAGAGCGGCGTCGCCGAAGGAAACGCCCGTCGGACCATTAGGTTTCTGGAGTGGCGCCACGTGGCGTTCACTCTTGAGGTATGAAGAGACGCCCGTCGAACCGTTGGGTTTCCGCGATAAACGCACGGATCTGACTCTTGGTAAAGCATAACCATGCCTCTTCGCGCTGCATGGACATGCCTGCCGTTGCGAATGGTTCAACGGAATCATTTGGAACACGAAAACAACATGACGTAAATCTTCACAATACCACGCCGTCACTTCTTGGGACCCACCACCGTGCAAAGAATACACCACAGCAGCTTCTCTCGAACAAGCCATTCCGTGCCTCACCGAGTAAACAGTGAGTGTTCACACCTGAACCCTTTCTGCTGGGTTTCCGCAATTAAAGAAACGAACGTGACTGTGAGTAAGACCAAACGATGCCTTTCCGCTAGGTTTCCATCTGATCGAGTCAACGGAATTATTCGGAACGCAAACACAGACGAGCATGACTCTATATAACACCACACCATGCCCGTGCCTCTCCATCTAATCGAGTCCACGCCTTTATTGAGTAATATACGAAACATCAAGAAAGAAGCGTGACTGTGCTTTTGAAAACAAGGAAACAAGCTTTTAACAACAGAGTCAATAGTAAGTGTTGGCGTCTCAACCCATTCCGCTGGGTTAAAGAAACGAACGCGGATCGTATGCGTAATGCAAAGCTATGCCTTTGTGGGCTCACCGGTAGTGCCTCTCCTTCTGATCGAGTCGATGCAAGCACTCGGAACAGAAACACAAGGGAGCGTGACTCCATAGTATACGACAACATGCCTCTTAGCACTTCACGCCCATGTCTGTGACACTTAACATTACCACGAACGTCCACGCCATTGTCAGTACACAACTCATCTCGCTGGCTGGTACAGAACCGCGGCTGTATTCACTTCACCCCCGTGCTTCTAATAAAAGAAGCGCGACGCAGCTCAGTACAAAACCGTGGCTTTTAAAAACAAGGAACTTACGCTTTTAAACAACTCGACTCTCGAATCGGCCACTCACAAAGTAAACAGCTAGCGTTAACATCTAAACCCATTTAGCTTTCTTTCCATGATAAACGTATGAACGTGACTATGCGAAAGATGAAACCATGCCCCCATGGGATTCACCTGCGTACGTGCCTATTCGAATAGGCCATTCCGTGCTTCACAGAGTAAACAGTGGATATTCACATCTGAACCAATTCTGCTGGGTCTCCCCAATTAAAGAATTTTTGTGAACTGAACGCACGTGCATCTCTGTCTGATCGAGTCGACGGAACAATTCGGAACACAAACACACGAGACCGTGACTCTATATTATAGGGCAGCATGCCTGTTAGCGCTTCACGCCCGTGCATGTGACCCTTAACATTGCCATGAACGTCCACGCCATCGTCAGTGCACAGGTCATGTCGCTACCTGGAACAGAACCGTGGCTGTAGTCACTTCACGCCCGTGCTTCTAATAAAATAAGCGCCACGCAACTCAGAATAGAGCCGTGGCTTTTAAAAACAAGGAACTCTTACCCTGTCCGCTGGGTTTCCGCAATTAAAGAAACGAACGTGACTGTGAGTAAGACCAAACGATGCCTTTCCGCTTGGTTTCCATCTGATCAAGTCAACGGAATTATTCGGTACACAAACACAGACGAGTGTGACTCTATATAACACCACACCATGCCTGTGGCTCTCCATCTAATCGAGTCCACGCCTTTATCGAGTAATATACGACACATCAAGAAAGAAGCATGACTGTGCTTTTGAAAACAAGGAAACAAGCTTTTAACAACAGAGTCAATAGTAAGTGTTGGCGTCTCAACCCATTCCGCTGGGTTAAAGAAACGAACGTGACTGTGCATAATGAAAAGCTATGCCTCACCGGTCGTGCCTCTCCTTCTGATAGAGTCTGACGGAAGCACTCGGAACAAAAACACAGGGGAGCGTGACTCCATATTATACGGCAACATGCCTCTTAGCGCTTCACGCCCGTGCCTGTGACCCTTAACAGTACCACGAACGTCCATGCCATTGTCAGTACACAACTCATGTCGCTGCCTGGTACAGAACATCCGCTGTATTCACTGTCGGCATTCTGGGAACGGGGGTCCCCAGACTTGCCTGCCTGCGGCCCATGGCGTGGCTATGCTGCGGGCCGTACGGCCCATCTTCATCAACAAGGCATCCAAGACCTTCGCGAGGGTCCAAGCCTCGCGAGGCGGACGACACAAGGCCTCCTCTGCAGTGGCCTAGCCAGGCAGGCTCACGAGGAGCAGAGATATCAAGGCGGGGCAAACCTCATGAGGGACTCATAACGTGAGCCATGATTTAACGGTGCCAAAGTGCGTGCCAAAGTGCGCGCGGCGGCAGAGTCCTTGTTTCCTCTTTGGTGCTAAGGAGGCAAGCACAGACGAAGAGTACCGAGGCATTAGGCAAAGGTTGCCATATTGGTGCAACAAGACCAAGAACAAGAGGACACCAAGGCGGAGGTCATCGTGGGGCCCAAGATGGTGTCACCCCAGGGCTTTTCGCAGGCGAAGACCACTTTTTTCAGGATAGCTTGTACTAGCTGTCCCCCTTCAAATTTCCCCGCCGTTGTTGGCTCCCTTCCCGCTCAACATTTGGGAAGAGGACCAGGGCAACTATAAATAGGCCTAGCCACTACAATGGTAGGGGATGAGGGCAGAGACAAGTCGAGCAGAGCAAGAAGCCAACACTCGCACAAGAACACCTCAACCTCAGGAGGCTGTTCTTCCCTTGTACTGTTCATCATCAGCCCAAGAGGCAATCCATCCACCACCACACTGGAGTAGGGTATTACACCACAACGGTGGCCTGAACCAGTGTAAACCTGGTGTCTCTTTCTGTGTTGTGAGTTCGTCGAGTTCGTCCGCAAGATCCTAGCGAGCTTGAGCGTAGATCGGTAGGAGGGAAAGACCTCGCGCGCACCCCAGTGTTTGAACCTTAAGGGTTTGCCGGAACCCCACATCCAACATTTGGTGCGCCAGGTAGGGGTGCGCCGTGGTTTCTCTTCCATCGGTCCGTTGCTCCGTCGTTTCCATGGCGGACGCTCGCCATGCTCGAGCTGAGTGTCGGGCTACCCTCTCCGCCCGCGTCGCTCAGACGGCTCCTGTAGGCGGGCCACTTTGTCATTCTCCATCTCCCATCGCTAACGCCGCCACCGGCCCGGCGGGGAACGAGCAGCAAGCGTCCTGGCTGCATCCCTCGGTGCGGCAGGACGGTCGCACCGCTACTCCGTCGCTCACCCCTGCTGGATCTTCGTCCCGCGCACACCGCGCTCCCATGGAGGCACGAGCCGCGCTCATCGCGGCGATCGAGCCCCTCCGCTACCGCCCTGTCGACGACGTCTACAAGGAGTGGCTCGACCGTGTCGCCGAGCTCGTCCGCGCCGCAGGGGGCTCTCCAGCGCCGTCCAACTCTCTGCCTCCCCCTCAACCAGCCGCGGGCGACGGGGCTCATGGCGTGCCTCCACCACCTCACCCCCAAGACGGTGCCTTGGCACCAAGGCGCGCACCTCCGCGGCGTGATCCACCGCGCCCGGCGCACGCGCGCGAAGAAAGAAGCTGCCAAGAAATCCTCGGCCGCGAGAAGCTGCACCCGCGCTCCCCACGCCACCTTGTCAAGACCGCGCACCGCCTGCAGCGGCGCAGCACGAACCCCGTCAAGACCAAGCTCCACCCCCAAAGCGGGCCCCGGCAACCACTGCCGGCTGCCGCGCCTTCACCCCCGAGCTGCGTAGTGTCGCCTGGCCAGGCAAGTTCAAGCCGGACCTGCCTCCTCGCTACGACGGCACCGCGGACCCCACGGAGTTCCTGTAGCTCTATGTGCTGAGCATCGAAGCGGCCAACGGCGACGAAAAAGTCATGGCGATCTGGTTCCCCATGGCTCTCAAGGACGGGGCCCACTCTTGGCTCCTAAACCTGCAGCACGACTTGATCTCCTCCTGGGACGAGATGCGCGACCGCTTTGTCGCCAACTTCCAGGGCACTCGCGACCATCCTCCGGCCACGGGTGACCTGCGCTGCATCAAGCAACAGCCAGGAGAAACCCTCCAGAAGTACATCCAGCGCTTCAACAACACCCGCCTCAAGATCCCCAAGAAGGAACGACGACCACCACCAGGACGAGGGGGCTGGGGGCTTCCAGGAGCCGCGTGCGATCGCTTGCATCTTGGGCGGTGCACAAGCCCCAGCCTCTCAGCGCATCTTCAAACAGTTCGCTCGCGAGGTGAACGCCACGCGCCCCAAGCTCGAGGCCACGCCGCCCACTCGTGTGGTCCTAGTGTGCCATCACCTTCAACTCAGCAGACCAGCTCAAGTGCGCGCGGCCACCGCAGCGCACTCCCTATGCTATGCTCCCTACCATCGCGAACGTGCAAGTCACCAAGACTCTCATCGACGGCGGCGCAGGGCTCAACATCCTGTCCGTCGACACGTACGACAACCTTCAAGTTCCCTGTGAGCAGCTCCAGCCAACCAAGCCTTTCTCAGGAGTGACTGATGGTTCCACCACACCGATAGGGCAAGCCCGCCTGCCCGTCACCTTCGGCAAGCGCGACAACTACCGCACCGAGCTCATCGACTTCGACGTCGCACACATCCGTCTGCCGTACAACGCCATCCTCGGGTATCCAGCCTTGGCCAAGTTCATGGCAGTCATTCATCACGGCTACAACGTTCTCAAGATGCCAGGAAGTGGAGGAATCATCACGGTCCTGTGTGAGGAGAGGGATGCGGTGTGCTCTCTTGAGCGTGCCTTCCAGGCTGCAGGCATCGACGACCCGACAGCAGAAGTGAAGGCCCTCCGGAGACCGTCCCCAAGAAGAAGTTTCCGCGCCGCGCAGGACCCCAAGGAGATGGCGCCGCGTCAGGAGCCTCGTCAGGGTCAGCGCCCGTTCCAGGGGTGCCTCCCTCCATCGCATAGGAAGGCGCGCCCGGTGCCCTCCTCGGGCAGGGCTCGGGGGCTCTCTTCTGGAGGGCCTCAGACCTTGCCAACCTCACGAGGGAGGCGCTTGGGCACCACTTGGAGGCGTGCTTCACGGCATGTTTCCCTCAGGAGAACACAGGGCAAGGAGTGCCCACCACCCATGAGTTCATCACCAAGACCACCCAAGAGTTGCAAGAAGCAGGAGCCATGCGTAGCCACGGCCACACGCAGGGCGCAGCACCCCATCCGGGCGAGGATGTCGGGCTGCGCCTCTGCGTCGATGTCCCAGGGCTCAACATGGCCGCATCTCAGGAGCGCTTCTGGCCATCACGTGCGGGCCGCTGTGAGGGCCCACCACACAGCTGCGTTCGCATGCCCTTCGGCTTGCCGAGCATGGCATTGGCCCATCGGCGCAACTTGCGGCAGGTCCTGGCGTCTCAGGAGGCCAGGATCCGCGCCGTTCAGGAGGAGATGGAGACGCTCCTCAGGGAACCTCCCGAGGCTCAGGGTCCTGGTGGCTCATGAGGAGTCATCCCTTCAACGCGTGGCTTCAGCTACATCAACTCTACTTCGTCCACAGAACCAGGTGACATCTTCCAAGTTCGTTTAAGCTGGGAGCGCCCCTCGGGCGGCATCATTGTAACACCCCGGATGTAACTTTCCATATTTGTAACTCCAACTCTTGCCATTTTCGGCTATGTGCTATGGTATTCCCTCCGTGGTTGGGTTTTGTTTTTCGTTTGGCATTTTGTTCACGTCATGCATCTCATATCATGTCATCATGTGCATATCATTCGCATACGTGTTCGTCTCATGCATCCGAGCATCTTCCCCGTTGTCCGTTTTGCAATCCGACACTCCTACATGCACCGACGCACCCCTCTTGTCTCTTTTTCGTGAGCGGGTGTTAAAAGTTCTCAGAATGGACCGAGGCTTGCCAAGTGGCCTTGGTTCACCACCGGTAGACGACATGTCAAGTTTCGTGCCATTTGGAGGTCGTTTGATACTCCAACGGTTAACCGGGTAACCGCGAAGTCCTCTTGTGAGTTGCAGCCCAACACCCCTTAAAAACAGCCCAATAACCCATCTAAGTCACTTCCATGTCCATCGCCGTTCGATCACGATCGTGTGGGCGAAAACCGCACCTCATTTGGAGCTTCCAAACTCCTCCTACCTATAAAAACACCTCCTCCCCGAAATTCCGGATCAAATCCGCCCCTAACCCTAGCCCCGCTCCTCTACTTCGCCACCCACGGACCAATCAGCGCCACCATGTGGCGGGTCATACATCGCCGCCCGCCTCCGCCCGCAGAGCCGCCCTCCCGGCCCACAGCGCCTCCCGCCCAAGGCGCCTCCTCCAGCGCCTCCGCCCGGTCGCCCGTCTGCGGCAAGCGCCGCCGTCCGCACCTCCGGCTCCGCGCCCCGCCGTCGGCCGCGCCCGCCGTCCGATCGCCGCCCGTCGCCCGGCCCCACCACCGCCTCCGCCGGTGCCGGATCCGGCCGGCTCCGCCTCCCCCGTCCAACTCCGGCGAGGCTCCGGCGCCGCCTCGATTCGCGCGCCGAGCCGGATCCAGATCTGAGACTAGGGTTGACTTCTTTCTCCCCCGAAATCCACTGTCATTTTTCTGTCAGTACTTTGTTGCATGTTCATCGTGTTATAGCTTTGCACCCGTGGCTCCTTTTTGGGCGTGTAGCATATCAAATTGTTCGTCTCGACGTGTACATCATTTATTCTCATTGCATCATTTTCATTTGAGCTCATCTTGATGCCCGAAATGCTGTTGGAAGAGGGCTATGTGATGTTAGTTTTAGATTCTTATCAGAACATGCACTTTTGTCATTTTTTCCATGATTGATGTGTGCACCCTATGAACTTGAGCCCTACATGTGTTTTGTAATATGCCATGCCATCTTTACAGGGGTGTATGCCATGTATTTTTTTTGATCTCTGTGGTGACTAGCACAAGCATGCAAACTAGGCTTCGTGATGTTGCTGATTTCAGCCCCTGTTCTGCTGTTATTTTTATGCCATGCAAACTTGATTCTACAGAGAGATCCATGCATACTTTGAGATACTTCAGTAATGATGTTTTGAAAATATGGTTATGCTATATCCATCCATGCCCCTGTTTGCAATTATGGAGTAGTCTAGCATGTCGTTTTCTTGCTCTACTTTTGCTATAAAATGTTTCCTGGCAGATTGTTTACATGTTATTCAATTTTGCCAAGGTTGTTGTAGTTGATTCTTGCATGCTATAAACTTGTTATTGCCATGTTTAGTTTCATAAACATGTATTCTTGCTGTTGCTATGCTTATCTTGTCATGCAATGACTTGTGGTGAGTGAATCGAGCTCGCAAAGATGCCTTCATGATGCTGTTAATGCCATGCTCTGTTTCCTGAATCTGTTAACGTAACTTGCTATGTTTACATGGGTGCAATCTTATTTTCTAATCCCTTTTGGCTCCTCATCAGTAAGGGACTTTTGTTCAGTGCCTTGAGTAGATTCATTCCATGCCATATTTTGCTATGCCTTGTTCCTGTAGCAGGTTGTTTGCTTGCTCTAAACATGCCTTCCTGATGTTAATTTCTGGCATGTTAGTATTTTCACTGTCTGTGAAGTTGATATATTTTGCATTTTTGCCATGCTTGTTTGGACCTGTTATGTTGTGAATTAGCCGTAGATCAGTGTTCATCTTTCGTCAAGCAGCTTGATTAGATCACTGCCATATGCTTTGTTGGTACGTTTGGGTGCAGTAGCTTAATTTCTTGTTGCTTGCTATGTGGCATCATGCTGTTAATGGCAGATTTGTGCCATTCTTGTTTTGCTTGCCATTTGCAAACCATGCATCCGATTCGGTGATCTTTATATCGATTTCAACCGAAATCATCTCAACTTTCCAGCGGCATACTTGGTGTGCCAAGTTGATGCATAGTTAATCATTTTCCTTCCGGAGCACGCATATGCATTGCATCTCACATCTCGCATATCATGCCATGTTTTGCATCATGTTGTTTGTGCATTGCCCGTGATTGATTGTTGGTCCTTTGCTTGTGTTCTTGCTTTGGGTAGAGCCGGGAGACGAGTACGTGAACGAGGAACCTGTTGAGTACGCTTATGAGGATCAAGCTTTCGACAACTCTGAGAACCTTGCAGGCAAGATGACCATACCCTCGAAATCACTTCTATCTTTGCTTGCTAGATGCTCGTTCTTTTGCTATGCCTATGCTATGTTACCTACCACTTGCTATATCATGCCACCCATATTGCCATGTCAAACCACTAACCATCCTTTCTTAGCAAACCGTTGATTGGCTATGTTACCGCTTTGCTCAGCCCCTCTTATAGCGTTGATAGTTGCATGTTAAGATGAAGTTGGTTCCATGTTGGTCCATGGTTATTTTGGGATATCACAATATCTCTTATTTTAATTAATGCATCTATATACTTGGTAAAGGGTGGAAGGCTCGGCCTTATGCCTCGCTGTTTTGTTCCACTCTTGCCACCCTAGTTTCCGCCATACCGGTGTTATGTTCCTTGATTTTATGCTCCTTACGGTTGGGTGATTTATGGGACCCCCTTGACAGTTCGCCTTGAATAAGACTCCTCCAGCAAGGGCCAACTTTGGTTTTACCATTTGCCACCTAAGCCTTTTCCCCTGGTTTTCGCCAAAGGGTCATCTTTATTTAACCCCCCCGGGCCAATGCTCCTCCGAGTGCTGGTCCAAACTAGAGCCACTTGCGGTGCCGCCCCGAGGCAACTTGGGGTATCTTCGGTTGCCGTACGTAGTGTTCATCCGGATGTGCCCTGAGAACGAGATATGTGCAGCTCCTATCGGGATTTGTCGGCACAATCGGGCGGCTTTGCTGGTCTTGTTTTACCATTGTCGAAATGTCTTGTAGTCCGGGATTCCGAGATCGACCGGCCTTCCCGGTAAAAGGAATATCCTTCGCCGACCGTGAGAGCTTATAATGGGCTAAGTTGGGACACCCTGCAGGTATTATCTTTTCAAAGCCGTGTCCGCGGTTATGAGGCAGATGGGAATTTGTTAATGTCCGGTTGTAGAAAACCCGAAGTTGACCTTAATTAAAACACATCAACCGCGTGTGTAACCGTGATGGTCTCTTCTCAGCGGAGTCCAGGAGGTGAATACGGTGTTGGAGTTATGTTTGACGTAGGTTGTTCTAGGATCACTTCTTGATCACTTCTAGCTTCACGATCGTGCTTTGCTTCTCTTCTCGCTCTCTTTTGCGAATGTAGCCACCATATATGCTAGTCGCTTGTCGCAGCTCCACCTCACCACACCCTCCTTCCTATAAGCTTAAATAGTCTTGATCTCGCTGGTGTGAGATTGCTGAGTCCCCGTGAGTCACAGATTCTACCAAAACAGTTGCAGGTGCCGACGATGCCGGTCAGTGGCGCAACCGAGCTCAAGTGGGAGTTCGACGAGGAACGTGGTCACATTATGTGTCTTTTCCTGATGATCGAGTGGAGCCAGCTTGGGACGATCGGGGATCCGTGTAGCATTTGGGGTAGTCTTCTTTTATTTTGGTTCCGTAGTCGGACCACGAGTGTAATCTGGATGATGGATGTTTATTTATGTATTGTGTGAAGTGGCATTTGTAAGCCAACTATGTATCTCTTTCCCTTATGTATTACATGGGTTGTGTGAAGATTACCTCACTTGCGACATTGCTTTCAATGCGGTTATGCCTCTAAGTCGTGCTTTGACACGTGGGAGATATAGCCGCATCGAGGGCGTTACAATCATTCCCAGGTCACGTGGGTCCGTCCCTGTGGCATGTATCCCCTTTGCTTAAGTCTTTAGCTTACCTTGCTGAGAGCGCCCCTCAGGCTGCATCATCCCCAAGCTGCTCGGGCCAGACCCAGTGGCATGTATCTTCCTGCATTTATCTAACTCAATATGCTCTTTATGCCTAACCTGCAAACGGCTATCGCATGCTCGATCATCGCCTCCCCCGGGGCCTTCACGCAGGCACGGCGCTGGTGCATGGGTCTGTCCCTGCCATGACTGACAAATCCAAGTGGTTGAGCTCTGGCTCGCAGCACGCGCCGCACACGTCACCTCACCAGGCCCTTGGTGCCTTCGCCTCACCCTGAGCAACCAGCGGCGGGCTAATAGCTGTAATGATCAACCATGTTCCTTCTTGTGCCTGTTCAGAGGAGTCCCGAGGGAAGGATAGCAGATGGCACCGCGGGCCTCCTTTTTCTTGTGCGATCCGCTTGCGCATTAAAAGGGGGGCTCCTGAGCATCGCGACTCAGGAGCTCTTACTGGCTCTCCAACCCTCACCCCCTGGCCTTGACCACGGCATCGCGACCTGGCATACCAACGGCGGCTGAGCTTGCTCGAGGGCCGGGACCTGAGGACGTAGAGCACTAAGGAGAGCACGGGTAATGGAAACTCGTACGGGCCAGCCTGTCTATGCCGCACGAGATTGGCGTGCAGTTCTAGCGCCACGTAACGAGCCGTTACAAGATCAACGAGATAAGTCCTGCACCCGGATCGACTAAGTGTTTTGAGCTGCATGGTCGCTCGCACCCTGCTGCAACCCCGTTGCGGCCACGTCAACTCCCTTTCTCTCTTTACCATGGCCTCTTGGGCGCTAAGGGGGACCTCCGGAGCATCGCGCCTCAGGGGCTCTTACTGGACCTCGGGCCGCGCACCTCCTGGCCTTGACCACAGCACGCGACCTGGCATACCAGCGACGGTTGTAGCCGCCTTGGGACCGGGACCTGTCAGCGTAGAACAACAAGCTGTCGTGAGGAAAGAAAGGGAGGGACCGAGCCTTAATGGGACATGCGTTCACCAAATTCTTATAACAAGGAAGATGAACACCAAAGACATTAGAGACCCTTACATGCCCCCACGGGGTGATTCGCAATCTTTCGCGGGGAACAAAATTTGTCACTAAGAGGAATCCTATCTACACCCTCCCGTGGCGGACGCCATCATCAACAGTGGTCCACGGGAGGCCGGTGCTAACCCCATCCAGATCAGTGGCGACAGCGACCGGACGCCGTGTTCTTGCTCCGAGCGCGGCGAGAGCTCGGAGGGACGTAGCTGTAGTCGCTTGTCTCCGGAGTCTCGTAAAGCTCGGGAGAGCTGCCAGGCTCCCACGAACTGCCGCTGTTGCTGGAGTGCTCGCGGGCGGCATGCGCGTCGACCTGGCACTCCCCTCCAGGGCAGCACTCCAAGCGGCGGCCCTCCGTGTCGAAGACCTTGAAGAAGAGCATGGAGGCGTCGTCGTACTCGAAGTGGATCGCGAGGGCCCCCCTCGCACGACAAACCCACGCGATCTCGCCCCAGCCACGGGTCATGAAGATCTTGCTGGAGGGAACCGCTTCGATCTCCGCTCCAGTCGCCGGGGCACTGCAGTCGGTGTGCTCCAGCCAGAGCTCGAGCGGCCCCCTCAGCATCACGTCGGAGAAGAATCGCGGGAAGCGGATCCAGGAGCTTGGAGGCATCGGCGCCCACAACACCAACTCGCGCGAGGAGCCAGCGGCGTGCACCCGAGGGGCAACGGCGCGTGGCGCCGTGGCGCGGAGACCCCGGACGCGACGCGGACGGTGCTGCTCGTCACTCTGTCCTCCCGAGCCCTCGGCTCGGGCATACAGGGGTAGCGGGAACCCCGGTGGAGACCGCTCGCACCAAGGCCTCGTCACCACTTGCAACGCCGCCTCGTCACGGTGGTGGATCGCTCGTTTCTTCGGCGGAAGTGGCTCTGGATCGTCACGGGGAGCTTTCCCCTTCTCTTCGGCCGAAAACCTTCTAATGGGCTCCATTGCTGTCTGCAGGTGGCGAAGGGCGAGAAAGGGGATCTGGAGCAAGGCAAGGGAGAAGCAATGAAGGAAAGAACTGCTCGCGCCAGCCTTTGTCAGGGCGTGCAGTTGCCGAGGCAGCGTGGGGAGGCGGAGACGCCCACGTCCAATCAACCGCCACACGTCGACCGAGGCCGCAGGCTTTTGGGGCCCACGGCGCTCCAAACTTGACCCTTGGCTTCTCCGCAAAGCCAAGCCCGAGCGGGCCTTGGGCATGGGGGCTACTGTCGGCGTTCTGGGAACGGGGGTCCCCAGACTTGCCTGCCTGCGGCCCATGGCGTGGCTATGCTGCGGGCCGTACGGCCCATCTTCATCAACAAGGCATCCAAGACCTTCGCGAGGGTCCAAGCCTCGCGAGGCGGACGACACAAGGCCTCCTCTGGAGTGGCCTAGCTAGGCAGGCTCACGAGGAGCGGAGATATCAAGGCGGGGCAAACCTCACGAGGGACTCGTGACGTGAGCCATGACGAACGGCGCCAGGCGGGTGCCAGGCGGGCGCCGGTGCGCGCAGAGTCCTTGTTTCCTCTTTGGTGCTAAGGAGGCAAGCGCAGACGAAGAGTACCGAGGCATCAGGCAAAGGTTGCCATATTGGTGCAACAAGACCAAGACCAGGAGGACGGCAAGGCGGAGGTCATCATGGAGCCCAAGACGGCGTCACCCTGTGGCTTTTCACAAAGTAATACCGCTTTTGTCAGGATAGCTTGTACTAGCTGTCCCCCTTCAAATTTGCCCCCCGTTGTTGGCTCCCTTCCCGCTCAACATTTGGGAAGAGGACCAGGGCAACTATAAATAGGCCTAGCCACTACAATGGTAGGGTACCAGGGCAGAGACAATTCGAGCAGAGCAAGAAGCTAACACTCGCACAAGAACACCTCAACCTCAGGAGGTTGTTCTTCCCTTGTACTATTCATCATCAGCCCAAGAGGCAATCCATCCACCACCACACTGGAGTAGGGTATTACACCACAATGGTGGCCCGAACCAGTATAAACCTGGTGTCTCTTTCTGTGTTGTGAGTTCGTCGAGTTCGTCCGCAAGATCCTAGGGAGCTTGAGCGTAGATCGGTAGGAGGGAAAGACCTCGTGCGCACCCCAGTGTTTGAACCTTAAGGGTTTGCCGGAACCCCACATCCGACATTCACTTCATGACCGACGCTAACAAGCGACATCCATGCCCAGAGCCTACTCATCTACATGTACCAACGAACGAAACAACACGACGACAATGCAACGCATAAATGCTTTACAGATTCATGTAAGTACAAAAGGCCACATGCCCCAACGCAACGAAAAAACACACGCTTCAAGCTCTCTGCCTACACTCCAGCAACGTTCTTGATCGGTTGGTGAGCGAGCGCATCCTCAATCTGCTTCTTCGTCGCCTCATGACCTTCCTTCACAGCAGCATACGAATCCTCAACCGGGCTCTTGTACTTGATGAGGACCTCAGCATTCTCATCCATAAGCTGCTCCACTTCGCCCGACAGCTTCTGCACCAACGCATGGCTCTGCTCATACAGATTCTTCCAGCGGGCGGCCTCCTGATCCTTCTGGTGGAGCTCTTTGAGAAGCTTCTCATTCTCACACAGAGATCGAAATATGAGACCAGTGGACTTCTCAACAGAGGCATTGCTCTGCTGCACCAACTTCTCCAGGCGAGCGATGATCTGCTGCTGCTTAATTAGCTCATCGAGCACGTCATTGCTGGCTAAGGAATTCAGTACTACCATCTTGCCGAGATCGTCTCAATGGCGAATGCGCTTGTGGGAGTATTCGCCTCCACGTGAGAGATCGTTGGACACCTGGGCAACGGGGCAGGATATCCCTGCCGCCGCTACAGCATAGCGGCGGCACCTCTCCCTTCTTTCCGCGGCTTTGGTCCTTGTTGCGTGGTTGCTTGAACACCCAGAACCCCTCTTACCTGCCATGGCGCAAGCAAGGAGCTACCAGCTAGAAAGAGGTGCCTGTCTCTGGAGAATTGTGGATGTGGAGTGTTCCATGAGTAGGTACCTTTTTATAACACATGCACACCGGTCAGACGGTCAAACAGAGTAACCGACGCCTCGAATTCTCACAATCTCTCTTAAATACCACGAACTCTGCACGCTTGGGAAACACAAGTACTATCATTTCGTCTCCCAATGCGTTCGTCCACACTACAACCACTCAACTTCTTTCAAATGGTCCGTATATATTCAATAAAAAACATCTCAAACATAGTTAACTTATCAGGTATGCCCCGTCTGTATTCCAGAGAAATTACTGTCGAATTCATACTATTATCCATTGCCATTTTTTTGAAATGATATTTATATCAAAATCTTACTATATCCGCCAATTAACTTGCACGCTTCTCGAGGTGACACCTTAGTGAAAACGTCTATAACACTCGCAGGCACAAACGTGACGCTCTTTAATAACAAACAGTGCCTCCCTGGAACGCACCACCGCGACTCTCCACAAAAAAGAAACGAGTTGACAAGGAAAACATTTCCATACAAAGCGTCGATGAGTCTGCACTGTTGCATTAGCAACACGGGCCAACTCGGCTTCACTTCCACGCACCTCACAGTGACTCGCCAGAGAAAATGCATGTAACACACGCGTGGACAAGCGTGACTCTGGCTAATAACAATACTTGCCTCCGCCGTTTTCACGTCCATTCCTCTCCAAAAGAACGAGTGAGCGAAATCATTTGGAAATACCAAAAGCATATAACCGTGGTAACTTGACTCTGACCAATGCGTTAACATGCTTTGCATGAGTTCATGTCCATGCCTCTCCAAATGAACTGGCGAGCGGAATCGTTTGGAACACAAAGAACCATGAAACGAGACTCTCTCTAATAACAAACAGTGCCTCCCTGGAACGCACCACCGCGACTCTCCACAAAAAAGGAAGGAAAACATTTCCATACACAGCGCCATAGTGTGCCTGTTGCATTAGAAACACAGTGCCAACTCGGCTTCACTTCCACGCACCTCACAGTGACTCACCAGAGAAAATGCATGTAACACACGCATGGACAAACGTGACTCTGGCTAATAACAATACTTGCCCCCGCCATTTTCACGTCCATTCCTCTCCAAGAGAACGAGCGAGCGGAATCATTTGGAAATACCAAAAGCATACAACCATGCTAACTTGACTCCGACCAATGCGTTAGCATGCTTCCCATGGGTTCATGTCCATGCCTCTCCAAATGAACTGGCGAGCGGAATCGTTTGGAACACAAAGAACCATGAAACGTGACTCTCTCTAATAACAAACAGTGTGTCCCTTGAACGCACCACCGCGACTCTCCACAAAAAAGGAATGAGTTGACAAGGAAAACATTTCCGAACACAGCGTCAGGAGTGTGCCTGTTGCATTGGCAACACAGTGCCAACTCGGCTTCACTTCCACGCACCTCACAGTGACTCGCCAGAGAAAATGCATGTAACACACGCGTGGACAAACGTGACTCTGGCTAATAACAATACTTGCCTCCGCCATTTTCACGTCCATTCCTCTCCAAAAGAACGAGTGAGCGGAATCATTTGGAAATACCAAAAGCATACAACTGTGGTAACTTGACTCTGACCAATGCGTTAACATGCTTCGCATGAGTTCATGTCTATGCCTCTCCAAATGAACTGGCGAGCGGAATCGTTTGGAACACAAAGAACCATGAAACGAGCCTCTCTCTAACAACAAACAGTGCCTCCCTGGAATGCACCACCACGACTCTCCACAAAAAAGGAAGGAAAACATGTCCATACACAGCGCCTGTAGTGTGCCTGTTGCATTAGAAACACAGTGCCAACTCGGCTTCACTTCCACGCACCTCACAGTGACTCGCCAGAGAAAATGCATGTAACACACGCGTGGACAAACGTGACTCTGGCTAATAACAATACTTGCCCCTGCCGTTTTCACGTCCATTCCTCTCCAAGAGAACGAGCGAGCGGAATCATTTGGAAATACCAAAAGCGTACAACCGTGGTAACTTGACTCTGACCAATGCGTTAACATGCTTCCCATGAGTTCATGTCCATGCCTATCCAAATGAACTGGCGAGCAGAATCGTTTGGAACACAAAGAACCATGAACGTAACTCTGAGTAACACCAAGCCATGCCCCTGTGGATCACACAAAAACACTAAAATCAAAAAAATGCTAACATCCTACCGACTAACAGTTAAGATGGCAAGCAAAAAACAAGCTCATGGATGTACACAGAAAGTTTCACCAATCTTGATGTCCAAACGGACGGTCGAAGATTTGAGACGCTTCGCCATTTCCATAGGAGGGTGAGCGATGGTGGCCTCACTTCCATGCGCCTCATCGTGGAACGTCATAGAAACCGTCTGCAACACGCGCAGGCACGAACGTGACTCTGGGTAACACCAAACCATGCCCACGTCGATGTCACCACACTAAAATAAAAAAATGCTCCCGCAGTTGAGCAAGCAAGGAAAAAAACAAGCCCATTGAAGCCCACAGAAAGTTACACCAATCTTGATGCGAAACTGGACGGTCGAAGATTCGCGACGGTTGGACCATTTCCCTCTCTCCCTCCACTCCTTTCTTCCTTTTGCTTTCGCACCGAAAATCTCGAACACTTCACCAGCTCCCCTCTCTCGAACACCCTCCTCTCTCCTTCTTCCCGCATTGTCCAATCCAGCAGAACAACCAAAAATCCAAATCATGTTCGCCTCACCCACCAGTCGCCATCCACTTCGAGATACAGACAGTCGGTGGGTGCCCGCGAAAGCATCAAAAACCTCTCCCGGCGGCGGCGACGACTGACGGCGACGACCCCTGCTCGCGGCGGAGGTACCAACAGAGAACAAGGAGAAAAAGAAGCCCATGGATGCGACGAATCCCTCACAAGCAATCGAAGGTAAAAAAATATTAATCCATTACATTCCATTACTACAGTTTGATCAAAGCGATTTCCCCCCTTTTTGATGGACATGAACCCTAACCGCCACACAAAACCGCGTTTCCAAAAAGTTTGTTTAGACTTTTCTAGCAATATTGAAATAAGGTAGACATGCGTGCAATAGGATGCTACCACTATCCGCCACAGAAATCTGCTCGCAAGATATTTGCCTAAAACGTATTGTGCATGCCAGAACTATCTAGGACACCGCTCTAGATTCAAACCATGAGAGCATCCTTAAATTCAAAACCTGCTATTTACAGGAGATTCTATATATCCGTCGAGTGTATCTGTTTCAAATTATGTGCCTCTCTCATATCAATATCTGTGCTCCAATAATAGATCTAGTTGTGTGCTTATAGCGTGAAACAATATGTGCCTCTCCGGCAGTGCCGTTTTTTTGTCCACGGGATGCATATCCTCTTTTTTCTATGAAATTAAATTTTGCTTCTACTGCTGCTAACGCCTGGGCATTTTTACGCAGCAAGGAATGGTAATAAGGAAAACAGGGTACCTGCAGAACAGCCTGCCGTGCAGCAAGGTACTATAAAAGGCTCACACAAACCATATAACAAAAACTATGTAGCAGCAACAGTAAGTTAACCACTTACGTCCACACAATCTTGGGAAATTACACTTTGATGAATTTTTTCACACACTATGTGTATCATTATTCATCCGAGAACATTTTATCTTACCCTCTAAACCTTACAATTATATTTACAGAATATCATTTGTAGTGTTTTTTCCCTATAAAAAAAGACCTCCCCTCACTGATATGGACTTGACAGCAGCCATACTGCTCACACCTGGCCCTAATTTCCATCACTCATTGGCCAAACCAAGATTTAGGATGAAGACTTGATATAACACGAAAACAATGGATTGATCGCCTTTTTAGCTCAGGAAATGAAAGAAAAGGGCTATCTTATGAATCTATGTAGATTAAGTTTCAGATTCTTTTTGTGCAGTCGTGGAAGACATGGTTTTAAAACTATATCCCATTTATTTCGATTTTGCTACGTAATCCTTTTGTTACATAATCATAGTGCAGGTGGCGGATGTGCAGGAGGAGATATTGAAACGATTTTGTCTGAACTTAATAGTGAATATCCAGAAAAACCTCTCATCTCTCCTGACCCGTCAGAAAAAAGAACGAAGCGGAACATGGACAATGAAGCACCCGAGCAAGTGCCAAAGACCAACTTCGAAAGCAGTGGAACTACAAAAGAGAGGCCATCGAAACCAAGACCGCTGCTCCTCCTAGAACAAAAAGACAAAAGATAAAGGACAAAATTCAACTCATCAATGACAAGGTTACCTTTGCAAAGAAGAAGCAGCCAAGACCTCTAATGGTGCTCCCGCCAAAGAAGCATAGGGTCAAGAATGAACTAACTAAAACCAAGAAGAAAAACAAAAGACAATGGTTGGAAGAAGGCGAGGATGATGCCAGCAAAGAGTCAGAGCATGATGCTACCGACGACGACGATGGCACAAAACATGACGATGACCTCATTCGTGCAGAGGGCGATGACGCCACAGGGGACAACGGTGGCGCCGCAGAGGACAGCAACAATGATGTAAAACACATTTTCTCTACATATTTTTCCTACAGCTTTTCACCCATGAAAACCAAACCATCCTCTATAACAAAACACTCTTTTTCTACATAGGGAAAACCAAGACAGAAGCGAACAAAGAGGATAAAGACAAGTGGAAAAGAATTGGCAGCATCAATAGATGATGAACATGAGGCAACAACAAATAAGGACAAATGCAAAATCAAGGCAGGAGCAGCATTTGATCAGGTCAATAGAGCATGGAATTTACTAGAAGAACGTCACCGGCAAGATGTTAGGACGGCCGGGTTTGGAAGCATAGAGGAATGCCAAGTGAAGCGCTCCATCTACAAACCGCTTGCAGCACACATCTACGACAACCTGGACACAGAAAGCATGACAATAACATTTGGTGATCTTTGATCAAATTTGAAAAGAAATCAAGATTACCAGGAAGCTATACACAAGGTGTTTGGATACCCAAACGGCGCGGAAAAGTCGTAACCAAGGCCGTAGAAGAGCCCAACTTCAATGAAAGAACTGATCACAGAACTTGGCCTCAAGAAAATGGATTTCCATCACGGCGATCTGTTTAAAGAACTACAAAAATTGGTGAAAGTAGATGACGAACAATCAAACAGGAAATCAGTTAAAATATTTTTCCTTATTTTTTTCCGCAACATTGTCTGTGGAACAACCTCCCCTACCTTCAGCAAACAAGCCATTATGGTCAAGGACTTGGACTATCCAGAAATGGCAAAGATGGATTTCTGTGAGGTAATCATCGAAAGTATTAAGGAAGGAGACAAGATATGGCAGAAGAACAGGTTGCTGCCTCAGGAAGAAAAGAACAAAAAGCATCTCAATGGTTTGGCACATGGACCAGTAATAATGTACCTCGACTCCCTGCTGCTGCCGACCGACACATTAGAAATGCGCAAGATTGCAAAGACAATGGACAAGACATCATTACTGCGAGCAAACCACCTAAGAGAGAGTGACCTAAAGAAAATAGCTAGAGCAGACATGAAAAAGGACGGAAAAGCACGACCAGATGACTATGAATTTGGCAAGATAAAGGTATAGCCCTATTGAATATATATGCATTATTACCTTATAAAAACAGTTTCCAGTCTAACCAATTCCATTCTCGAAACAATGCGTACATGGAAAGGAACAAGCAGAGAGGATCTTCTATGCGAGCACAGCAACACCTTCGTATTCAATACAGATGACACCAGCACAACAACAGGAGCACCAGCAGACGACCAAGCTACTACCACCTCCAACCAAGCGCCAGGACGAAGCACATGTCAACACGAGTGGAAGCAAGGAACTAGTCACAGGCACCAGCACAGGATCATATGAAATATTCGGTAGGGTAGAAGAAATGTTGAAACAAGTACTCGACGAAACAAAACAGATACCGGGAATAAAGACCAGGGCTGGACACCAATGCAGCGAACAAGAGGAGGAATTAGATGAAAACATGAAGAACTCAGTGGTGCAAAAAACAACGGACCTGATTGATTCTCTCAAACAACTTAGAAAATTTCAGGACATTGTTTGCAGACTGAGCTTACCAAAAGAGATGACGCTGAAGTTGCAGGATGGAGCAGATGCAGGAGCCACAGCTGCACTTGTACATGGCAACCACACGAAAGAAGTCGTAGCCACATCAGAACCAGGAGCGAGGAGAAAAAGGAAGAAGGAAGAATAAGACCAACAAAACAAACATGAAAGGAAGAAAAGAATAACAAAATCAAGAACACAGACCTCGAGAATTAGCCAGAGGGAGACAAAAGAACATAACAAGGTGCAAAAAGAGCAAAGCAAGGAGCACGTATCAACCAATACAGCAAGTGCCGAAGGACAGCAAGAACAAGGTAGAAAAGTAGCTGCAGAAGCAGAGAATTAAGATGAGAAATAGGTAAATGAGAACAAATACATCATCCATGTGACTCGAAAGCGATGCTTTCAAACTTGAACTTAAAAAATTTGTCTTCGATTCTGTCAGGGACACGGCAAGAGAACGCCATCGAAACATAAAGGCCAACAACAGCATGTCGTCAAGAACACTGAGCAAGACGATGGAAGCAATAGAACAAGCAACCCGACAACAGATGATGCTCCCTCAAGAGCGTCAACATGAGCAGTACAAGAGACGAACAGGATCAGATGCAGCAAAGACGTAAGTATAAAAAATCAGTCTCTTCTTTCTAAAAAATCTCTTATCCCTAAACTAGAAACAGTCTTGAGTTAACTGACAAATCTGCAACAAAATATACACTCAGCCGGACAACTATCATATCAACGCTCCCGCAAACGAGGCATGGGCTGATCTAGCATCAACCATTAACAGCACGGCACAAAAACAAGAAGAAAACAACAAAGAAGAGGTAAAACTTCCAAGCCCACTTTGCCCAAATACCGTCAACTCATATTGTTTCATCTATCAGGTATTACAAGTGTTGGAAATATGCCCTAGAGGCACTAATAAGATGGTTATTATTATATTTCCTTGTTCATGATAATTGTCTATTGTTCATGCTATAATTGTGCTATCCGGAAATCGTAATACATGTGTGAATACATAGACCACAACACGTCCCTAGTGAGCCTCTAGTTGACTAGCTCGTTGATCAACGAGATAGTCATGATTTCGACTATGGACATTGGATGTCATTGATAACGGGATCACGCCATTGGGAGAATGATGTGATGGACAAGACCCAATCCTAAGCATAGCACAAGATCGTGTAGTTCGCTTTGCTAGAGCTTTTCCAAATGTCAAGTATCATTTCCTTAGACCATGAGATTGTGCAACTCCCGGATACCGTAGGAGTGCTTTGGGTGTGCCAAACGTCACAACGTAACTGTGTGACTATAAAGGTGCACTACGGGTATCTCCGAAAGTTTATGTTGGGTTGGCACGAATCGAGACTGGGATTTGTCACTCCGTATGACGGAGAGGTATCTCTGGGCCCACTCGGTAATGCATCATCATAATGAGCTCAATGTGACCAAGTGTCTGGTCACGGGATCATGCATTACGGTACGAGTAAAGTGACTTGTCGGTAACGAGATTAAACGAGGTATTGGGATACCGACGATCGAATCTCGGGCAAGTAACGTACCGATTGACAAAGGGAATTGTATACGGGATTGATTGAATCCTCGACATCGTGGTTCATCCGATGAGATCATCGAGGAGAATGTGGGAGCCAACATGGGTATCCAGATCCCGCTGTTGGTTATTGGCCGGAGAGTCGTCTCGGTCATGTCTGCATGTCTCCCGAACCCGTAGGGTCTACACACTCAAGGTTCGGTGACGCTAGGGTTATAGAGATACTAGTATGCGGTAACCCGAAAGTTGTCCAGAGTCCCGGATGAGATCCCGGATGTCACGAGGAGTTCCGGAATGGTCCGGAGGTGAAGAATTATATATAGGAAGTCCAGTTTCGGCCATCGGGAAAGTTTCGGGGTCACTGTATTGTACCGACCACCGGAAGGGTCCTGGGTCCACCGGTGGGGCCACCTATCTGGAGGGCCCCATGGTCTAAAGTGGGAGGGGAACCAGCCCCTGGTGGGCTGGTGCACCCCCCTTGGGCCCCCTGCGCCTAGGGTTGGAAACCCTAGGGGTGGGGGCGCCCCACCTGGCTTGGGGGGCAAGCCACCCCCTTGGCCGCCGCCCCCCATCTAGATGGGATCTAGAGGGGTCGGCGCCCCCCTGGACCCCTATATAAAGAGGGGGGAGGGAGGGATGCGCACCCTAGCCCCTGGCACCTCCCTCCCCCTCTCCAACACCTCCTCCTCCTCCGTAGAGCTTGACGAAGCCCTGCCGAGATCCCCGCTGCATCCACCACCACGTCGTCGTGCTGCTGGATCTCCATCAACCTCTCCCTCCCCCTTGCTGGATCAAGAAGGAGGAGACGTCTTCCCAACCGTACGTGTGTTGAACGCGGAGGTTCCGTCTGTTCGGCACTAGGATCATCAGTGATTTGGATCACGACGAGTACGACTCCCTCAACCCCGTTCCCTTGAACGCTTCCGCGCGATCTACAAGGGTATGTAGATGCACTCCTCTCTCTCTCGTTGCTAGATGACTCCATAGATAGATCTTGGTGAAGCGTAGAAATATTTTTATTTTCTGCAACGCTCCCCAACAGTGGCATCATGAGCTAGGTCTGTGCGTAGTTTCTATGCACGAGTAGAACACAAACTTGTTGTGGGCGTAGATGTTGTCAATTTTCTTGCCACTACTAGTCTTATCTTGCTTGGCGGCATCGTGGGATGAAGCGGCCGGACCGACCTTACACGTACGCTTACGTGAGACAGGTTCCACCGACTGACATGCACTAGTTGCATAAGGTGGCTAGCGGCTGTCTGTCTCTCCCACTTTAGTTGGAGCGGATTCGATGAAAAGGGTCCTTATGAAGGGTAAGTATAAATTGGCATATCACGTTGTGGTTTTACGTAGGTAAGAAACGTTCTTGCTAGAAACCTATAGAAGCCACATAAAAACTTGCAACAACAATTAGAGGACGTCTAACTTGTTTTTGCAGCATATGCCTTGTGATGTGATATGGCAAAAGGATGTGATGAATGAAATATATGTGATGTATGAGATTGATCATGTTCTTGTAATAGGAATCACGACTTGCATGTCGATGAGTATGACAACCGCGTGAGCCATAGGAGTTGTCTTTATTTTTGTATGACCTGTGTGTCATTGAATAACGCCATGTAAATTACTTTACTTTATTGCTAAACATGTTAGCCTTAGAAGTAGAAGTAATTGTTGGCGTGACAACTTCATGAAGACACGATGATGGAGATCATGGTTTCATGCCGGTGACGAAGATGATCATGGCGCCCCGAAGATGGAGATCAAAGGAGCAATATGATATTGGCCATATCATGTCACTATTTGATTGCATGTGATGTTTATCATGTTTTACATCCTATTTGCTTAGAACGACGGTAGCTTAAATAAGATGATCCCTCGCAATAATTTCAAGAAAGTGTCCCCCCTAACTGTGCACCGTTGCGAAGGTTCGTTATTTCGAAGCACCACGTGATGATAGGGTGTGATAGATCCTAACGTTCGAATACAACGTGTGTAAGCCAGATTTACACACGCAATACGCTTAGGTTGACTTGACGAGCCTAGCATGTACAGACATGGCCTCGGAACACGGAAGATCGAAAGGTCGAGCATGAGTCGTATAGAAGATACGATCAACATGAAGATGTTCACCGATGTTGACTAGTCCATCTCACATGATGACCGGACACGACCTAGTTGATTCGGATCATGTTTCACTTAGATGACTAGAGGGATGTCTATCTGAGTGGGAGTTCATTGAATAATTTGATTAGATGAACTTAATTATCATGAACTTAGTCTAAAATCTTTACAATATGTCTTGTAGATCAAATGGCCCACGCTAATGTTGCCCTCAACTTCAACGCGTTCCTAGAGAAAACCAAGTCGAAAGATGATGGCAGCACCTATACGGACTGGTCCTAACACGAGGATCATCCTCATAGCTGCCAAGAAAGATTATGTCCTAGAGGCACCGCTAGGTGAAGCACCCATCCTGAGAACCAAGACGTTATGAACGCTTGGCAGTCTCGTGCTGATGATTACTCCCTCGTTCAGTGCGGCATGCTTTACACCTTAGAACCGGGGCTCCAAAAGCGTTTTGAGCAACACGGAGCATATGAGATGTTCGAAGAGCTGAAAATGGTTTTCCAAGCTCATGCCCAGGTCGAGAGATATGAAGTCTCCGACAAGTTCTTCAGTTGTAAGATGGAGGAAAATAGTTCTGTCAGTGAGCACATACTCAAAATGTCTGAGTTGCACAACCGCTTAACTCAGCTGGGAGTTAATCTCCCGGAAGATGCGGTTATTGACAGAATCCTTCAGTCGCTTCCAGCGAGCTACAAGAGCTTTGTGATGAACTTCAATATGCAGGGGATGGAAAAGACCATTCCTGAGGTATATTCAATGCTGAAATCAGCGGAGGTGGAGATCAAAAAGGAACACCAAGTGTTGATGGTGAATAAACCACTAAGTTCAAGAAAGGCAAGGGTAAGAAGAACTTCAAGAAGGACGGCAAGGGAGTTGCCGCGCCCGGTAAGCCAGTTGCCGGGAAGAAACCAAAGAATGGACCCAAGTCTGAGACTGAGTGCTTTTATTGCAAGGGAAGTGGTCACTGGAAGCGGAACTGCCCCAAGTACTTAGCGGACAAGAAGGCCGGCAACACCAAAGGTATATGTGATATACATGTAATTGATGTGTACCTTACCAAGACTCGTAGTAGCTCACCGGTATTTGATACCGTGCAGTTGCTCATATTTGTAACTCAAAGCAGGAGCTGCGAATAAGCGGAGACCGCGAAGGACGAGGTGACGATGCGTGTCGGGAATGGTTCCAAGGTCGATGTGATCGCCATCGGCACGCTACCTCTACATTTACCTACGAGATTAGTTTTAAACCTCAATAATTGTTATTTAGTGCCAGCTTTGAGCATGAACAATGTATCTGGATCTCGTTTATGCGAGATGGCTACTCATTTAAATCCGAGAATAATGGTTGTTCTATTTATATGAGAGACATGTTTTATGGTCATGCCCCGCTGGTCAATGGCTTATTCTTAATGAATCTCGAACGTGATGTTACACATATTCATAGTGTGAATACCAAAAGAAGTAAAGTTGATAACGATAGTCCCACATACCTGTGGCACTGCCGCCTTGGTCACATTGGTGTCAAGCGCATGAAGAAGCTCCATGCTAATGGACTTTTAGAGTCTCTCTATTATGAATCATTTGACACATGCGAACCATGCCTCATGGGCAAAATGACCAAGACTCCGTTCTCCGAACAATGGAGCGAGCAACCAACTTATTGGAAATCGTACATACCGATGTAAGCGGTCCAATGAGCGTTGAGGCTCACGGAGGATATCGTTATGTTCTCACTCTCACGGCGACTTGAGTAGATATCGGTATGTGTACTTGATGAAACACAAGTCTGAGACCTTTGAAAAGTTCAAGGAATTTCAGAATGAGGTAGAGAATCAACGTGACCGAAAAATAAAGTTCTTACGATCAGATCGTGGGGGAGAATATTTAAGTCACGAATTTGGTACGCACTTAAGGAAATGTGGAATAGTTTCACAACTCACGCCGCCTGGAACGCCTCAGCGTAACGGTGTGTCCGAACGTCGTAATCGCACTCTATTGGATATGGTGTGATCTATGATGTCACTCACCGATTTACCGCTATCATTTTGGGGATACGCTCTAGAGACAACTACATTCACTTTAAATAGGGCACCGTCTAAATCCGTTGAGACGACACCGTATGAATTATGGTTTGGGAAGAAATCTAAGCTGTCGTTTCTAAAAGTTTGGGGATGCGATGCTTATGTCAAGAAACTTCAACCTGAAAAGCTCGAACCCAAGTCGGAAAAATGCGTATTCATAGGATACCCTAAGGAAACCATTGGGTATACCTTCTACCTCAGATTTGAAGGCAAGATTTTTGTTGCCAACAACGGGTCCTTTCTGGAGAAAGAGTTTCTCTCGAAAGAAGTAAGTAGGAGGAAAGTGGAACTTGATGAAGTACTACCTCTTGAAAGTAGCGCAGCTCAGGAAGATGTTCCTGTGGTGCCCGTGACCGACCGTAGAGGAAACCAATGATGATGATCAAGGTACTTCGGATCAAGTTACTACTAAACTTCGTAGGTCCACGAGGACACGTTCCACACCAGAGTGGTATGGCAACCCTGTCCTGGAAATCATGTTGTTAGACAACGGTGAACCTTCGAACTATGAAGAAGCAATGGCGGGCCCAGATTCCGACAAATGGCTTGAAGCCATGCAATCCGAGATAGGATCCATGTATGAAAACAAAGTATGGACTTTGACAGACTTGCCCGATGATCGGCGAGCGATAGAAAACAAATGGATCTTTAAGAAGAAGATGGAGGCGGATGGTAATGTTACCATCTATAAAGCTCGACTTGTCGCTAAGGGTTATCGACAAGTTCAAGGGGTTGACTACGATGAGACTTTCTCTCCGTAGCAAAGCTAAAGTCCGTCCGAATCATGTTAGCAATTGCCGCATACTATGATTATGAGATATGGCAAATGGACGTCAAAACGGCATTCCTTAACGGCCATCTTAAGGAAGAATTGTATATGATGCAGCCGGAGGGTTTTGTCGATCCTAAGAATGCTAACAAGGTATGCAAGCTCCAGCGCTCCATCTATGGGCTGGTGCAAGCATCTCGGAGTTGGAATATTCGCTTTAATGAAATGATCAAAGCGTTTGGGTTTATGCAGACTTAGGGAGAAGCCTGTGTTTACAAGAAAGTGAGTGGGAGCTCTGTAGCATTTGTCATATTATATGTGGATGACATACTTTTGATGGAATGATATAGAACTTTTGGACAGCATTAAGGCCTACTTGAATAAGTGTTTTTCAATGAAGGACCTTGGAGAAGTTGCTTACATATTAGGCATCAAGATCTATAGAGATAGATCGAGACGCCTCATAGGTCTTTCACAAAGCACATACCTTCATAAGATATTGAAGAAGTTCAATATGGATCAGTCCAAGAAGGGGTTCTTGCCTGTGTTGCAAGGTGTGAAATTGAGCTCAGCTCAATGTCCGACCACGGCAGAAGATAGAGAAAAGATGAGTGTCGTCCCCTATGCCTCAGCCATAGGGTCTATCATGTATGCCATGTTGTGTACCAGACCTGATGTAAACCTTGCCGTAAGTTTGGTAGGAAGGTACCAAAGTAATCCTGGCATGGAACACTGGACAGCGGTCAATAACATCCTAAAGTACCTGAAAAGGACTAAGGATATGTTTCTCGTATATGGAGGTGACGAAGAGCTCGTCGTGAAGGGTTACATTGATGCTAGCTTCGACACAGATCTGGATGACTCTAAGTCACAAACCTGATACGTGTATATTTTGAATGGTGGGGCGATGGCTGGTGCGATTTGCAAGCAAAGCGTCGTATGGATCTACATGTGAAGCGGAGTACATGGCAGCCTCGGAGGCGCGCATGAAGCAATCTGGATGAAGGAGTTCATCACCGACCTAGAGTCATACCCAATGCGTCGGGCCGATCACACTCTTCCGTGACAACACCGAGCTATTGCATTTGCCAAGGAGCCCAGGTTTCACAAGAAGACCGAGCACATCAAGCGTCGCTCAACTCCATTCGTGAAAATGTTCAAGATGGAGACATAGAAATTTGTAAAGTACATACGCACTGAATGTAGCAGATCCGTTGACTAAACCTCTCCCTAGAGCAAAACATGATCAACACCAGAACTCTATGGGTGTTTGATTCATCACGATGTAACTAGATTATTGACTCTAGTGCAAGTGGGAGACTGTTGGAAATATGCCCTAGAGGCAATAATAAGATGGTTATCATTATATTTCCTTGTTCATGATAATTGTCTATTGTTCATGCTATAACTGTGTTATCCTGAAATCGTAATACATGTGTGAATACATAGACCACAACACGTCCCTAGTGAGCCTCTAGTTGACTAGCTCGTTGATCAACAGATAGTCATGATTTCCTGACTATGGACATTGGATGTCATTGATAACGGGATCACGTCATTGGGAGAATGATGTGATGGACAAGACCCAATCCTAAGCATAGCACAAGATCGTGTAGTTCGTTTTGCTAGAGCTTTTCCAAATGTCAAGTATCATTTCCTTAGACCATGAGATTGTGCAACTCCTGGATACCGTAGGAGTGCTTTGGGTGTGCCAAACGTCACAACATAACTGGGTGACTATAAAGGTGCACTACGGGTATCTCCGAAAGTGTCTGTTGGGTTGGCAACGAATCGAGACTCGATTTGTCACTCCGTATGACGGAGAGGTATCTCTCGCCCACTCGATAATGCATCATCATAATGAGCTCAATGTGACCAAGTGTCTGGTCACGGGATCATGCATTACGGTATGAGTAAAGTGACTTGCCGGTAACGAGATTAAACGAGGTATTGGAATACCGACGATCGAATCTCGGGCAAGTAACGTACCAATTGACAAAGGGAACTGTATACGGGATTGATTGAATCCTCGACATCATGGTTCATCCGATGAGATCATCGAGGAGCATGTGGGAGCCAACATGGGTATCCAGATCCCGCTGTTGGTTATTGGCCGGAGAGTCGTCTCGGTCATGTCTGCATGTCTCCCGAACCCATAGGGTCTACACACTTAAGGTTCGGTGACGCTAGGGTTGTAGAGATACCAGTATGCGGTAACCCAAAAGTTGTTCAGAGTCCCGGATGAGATCCCGGACGTCACGAGGAGTTCCGGAATGGTCCTGAGGTGAAGAATTATATATAGGAAGTCCAGTTTCAGCCATCGGGAAAGTTTCGGGGGTCACCGGTATTGTACTGACCACTGGAAGGGTCCCTGGTCCACCGTGGGGCCACCTATCCGGAGGGCCCCATGGGATGAAGTGGGAGGAACCAGCCTGGTGGGCTGGTGCGCCCCTTGGGCCCCCTAGCCTAGGGTTGGAAACCCTAGCGGGGCGCCCACTTGGCTCGGGGGCAAGCCACCCCCCTTCCCCCCCCATCTAGATGGGATGTAGAGGGGTCGGCGCCCCCCTGGACCCCTATATAAAGAGGGGGGGAGGGAGAGCTGCGCACCCTAGCCCCTGGCGCCTCCCTCTCCCTCTCCAACACCTCCTCCTCCTCTGTAGAGCTTGGCGAAGCCCTGCCGAGATCCCCGCTGCATCCACCACCACGCCGTCGTGCTGCTGGATCTCCATCAACCTCTCCATCCCCCTTGCTGGATCAAGAAGGAGGAGACGTCTTCCCAACCGTACGTGTGTTGAACGCGGAGGTGCCGTCCGTTCGGCACTAGGATCATCAGTGAATTGGATCACGACGAGTACGACTCCCTCAACCCCGTTCCCTTGAACTCTTCCGCACGATCTACAAGGGTATGTAGATGCACTCCTCTCTCTCGTTGCTAGATGACTCCATAGATTGATCTTGGTGAAGCGTAGAATTTTTTTTATTTTCTGCAACGTTCCCCAACAACAAGCACATCAAAGACAAGAGGATGCCAATGCAAAACAGAAAGTTGATATAGAAGAGCTCTTCAGCACAATAGCATTCCAGATGACCGATACAGGGGAGAAAGCCTCAGACACTGCACCTGGTGACACATCCAAGGTTGGTATACAAAGCAAAGAAAAAGTGGACACACAAACGGATATCCCAACCACCGGCGCAAAGGTAAAATTCAACAAGAACTATTTTTCCAAAATTTATAAGAAATGTACTACCCAGCACAACCTGTCACAGTAATACAAGAATTACAAGCAATGAACCATGCTTTTCCTTTTTCATGAAACGCAGGAAACAAACGAGGACGGTCATGCCGAAGAACAGCAAGGAGTACAAACAGAACAAACCAAAAAACAAGGGCAAATGGCGACTAAAATGGTACCTAGTACGCCGACCAAAGAGAAGTCTTCACGTGACAAACACAACCGAGAAGACATGCCACCAGCATCGAAGACCAACGAGGTAAAGCTACACGCACCTGCTCCTACAACGTTAAAACAAAAAAGTTATGGATGCATAGATGAAGTCCAAACTTTATTTACATTTTTTGAATGAACAGAAGAAAGAAACAAATGAAGCAGAAGTTGTGCCTCAAGAAGCGATAGAAAGTGCTGCTACCGCTCGACAATGTACAAAAACTCCAGAAGACAGAGAAGAAGTGACAGGAACGGCAAAAGAGAGATTGAATGTAGATGTCAAGCTACAAAACCTCTTTCTATAGCATATAAAACAATGCACCCACCAGAAAGAAAAACAAACACATTTTAATTACTTTTTTGTGTTCCGACAGATGCAAGAAACAAAGGAGAGCACCAATATTCAAGACCAACAAACACAACAACACAAGGGAATGGAACAAGCAGAAGATGTTCTTCCAACAAGGACACCGTAACCGCCGTAGACCAAGCCAGAAAACCTTCACTATCCGAGCAAAAAATAACAGGGATGCCAATGTCGACGCGAAAGACTGAAAAGGTGAAGTAAGATAACCTGCTTTTAAGGAAATTAGATATTTGAGTGAAAAAAGACACAAATGCAATCTCATTTACCTACCTCTATGTCTCAACAGCCACAAGACAAAAACGACGACACCACGGATGAACAAAACGAAAAAGATCCAAACGAGCTCCAAAAACCTCCACTCATTGAAGAAAAGCTCGAAGAGGCAGCACCGGCGGAAACGACTGAAAAGGTGAAGCTACAAAAAAACGTTCAAAGACACACTAAACATTTGAGTATTTTTCTTAGGGAACGGACACTAAACTACAATGAAAATAACGAGCATATTTAATTATTTTTTAACCAAGATTTTGCACGACAACGCAGAAACCTCAACAAGACACGCACGCAGACACAAGCAAAGAAGCAAAGGGCCACGGGGCATTGGAAGACCATGCAGCAAACATTCCAGAGAGAGTCAGACAACAACAAGAAAAACGCCGCACCATCAGACAAGAAACATTGTGCTGTAAAAGATGTTGCCGCCACAAATACGATGGTAAGCCAGGACGGCACTCAAACAGAACATGAACCATTGATCATACAAAACCTGGCCATCGAAGAAGGCACAAAAGATGAAGGGATCGAACGCCTGTACAACAACGTCATGACAGCGAATGAGGACAAAGGGTAAGTTCATATTACCACCAACGAATTATACTCTTCCAATGATTTTATCCCTTAAACATTTTACATGTATACCTGTAAATATATAAATATAAATATAAATATATATATATATGTTGCAGGCACGAGATTTTTATAAATACAGAGACGTCAACAGTAACGGTGAGCCTCATGGCAGAAAGCTTCAAGTCTGGAAAGGCAGTGCGCAGCGAAACCATGGCAATCATGCTACAGATGTTGAAAAAGCAATTCAAGGGCACAAAGAAAGATTCTATCAACATACAACACCGTAAGTAAACCTTAAGTTTCAACAATGAATATCACTCTATCGATCCTTTCTGTACAATTGAATTTACAAATCTCTTTTACGCACATGTGACAAAAAAAGCAGGCATCAATACGCATGGCCAACCACGAAGATCCATTGGAGTTCAAAAATAAAGAGGAAGCACACATCAGAGACAAGACAATGCCTAAAAGGCTTAAAAGATTCCTTGATCTAGAAGAAGGAGAGCAACTACAAGATTTCGACATAGTAAGCACATCTCATGTTACAGATAAGAAATACAATCTCAGCACTACAATTCCATCTAACGATCAACAAATCATGACTAAATCCAAGAAGGATCCCTTATTTATTTATTTTTCATTTTGCAGTTCTTTCTACCAGTTTGCATAGGCGGGCCTGTTCGAGAAGGAATTGTGGGCCACTACTTCGTTGTTAGAATAAACATTAAAAAAAGAGCGTTTTGAACTCCTTGACTCTTTAACAGATGAATATCAAGGCACAATGGATTACTTCAACACAAGTAACAAGCGAGTAAAGAGGATATGGAAGCAAGTAAGCAAATTGCTCCACTGTCTCCAAGTAGTATTGACCATTTCAAAAGGTCAAAATGCAAAAGTGCCACTTCAGGAGGAACGTAAGCACTACAAACCTTTCTCCTTTTCCTTACTCACCGTAATAATTAAATTATTAATTAAATCCATAAAAACATAGGACGTTAGGACAACTTCACCTAAACTGCCCAACCATCTTTGGACAACGAAAATAACCAATCATCCTTCTACTGCAGACTGACCGTATGCGTTCTATATGTTCATGAACGCAAAGCACTACACCGACGATGGAGAAACAGTGTACCTAACAGAAGAATAAGTCCCGGAGTTGAGGAAGAAAATTCTCTATCAAATAATCAGCCAATACAGAGATACGGCTGCACTGTCATTAATCAACTACACCAAAAGTTTCTCTTTCTGAAGACAACAAAGTAAAATTCTACTTATATAATTTTCAGAGACACACCAATAATTTTTTATTTTTTATTTTAACAGATATGCTGAACTCTGAGGTCTATATGGAAGACAGTGAAATGCAACGAATACATTGTGACATAATTCAAGAAGAGATTCCTCCAACTCCCGAGCACATTGGGACGAGCGTTCAAGAGATGCAAGTTATTGACATTAATGACACAAGCAGCGATGAGGAGAAACAAGATTATCATGTGAGCAGAAAGGATACCACCAAAGCGTCTGAAGAAGCACTCACGGAAGAACAAGCCTGCATGATGTCGGGTTTACAGAGGGAACAACACGCCGCAGCATTAATCGATTTACAAAAGGAAGACGAATGGAAAGATCCATCGATAGAACCGCATGCATTCACCCCGGATAAAAAGACAGAACACATAACATGCTCTCCTTTAGAAGGTGATAACAGGACAAAGAGCGTACTAACTAGCCAACAAGAGCTTTCCAAACAGAATAAGAACCCCATTGACGAAGATCGCAAACCAGGAACATCACCCGAGGTGAAACATGCATAAGAAGAAAAGTAGCAGAAAAAGAAGGATTTAACAGAAAAGATACTTGAACAGAGGAAACGCGATGCTGCAATCTCAGTAGAACCTAGCATCAAAAACAACAGCACACAAAAGGAATCACCAACACCTAGGCAGCCTAATGAGTAGGCGTAGTTAGGTCACGACAAGAAAAAGGCAAGGCATCTTCCAAGAGTACAGACAAGATCCCCAAAACCCTCAACGATTCAATCATCAGTGATCGCCTCAAGCAAACATAATCTCAATTAAGAGGCCATTCAAACGACCAAGCAAGGAACACAGGAAAGTCAAGGTTGCATCACTTGTTCCAGGAGATTTCATTTACAGAGAAAAGGCCATACAACTCTGTAGATATCTGATGATCCGACAAGGACAGAGAGAATGCGCAGGGTAAGCAGATTCTCCTAGTTCATGGAAACAATTACAGAGAGCTATAGATTCTCTAACATCCAACTAACAATTCACTCACCTACTTCCAAACCCTCCTTGCAGACAAGTGCTATATAAATATAAAAGCTCAAACCGAGAAGATCAGATTTCAAAGAAAATCCTTCATGGAACAAGCAGGAAAATAAGAAACACAGATGGAGGGCTCCATGCTAAACGCGTTACTGGAGGAATGGAAAGAACAAGAACAATTCAACCCAGATGACACAACTGTACTCCCTGCAGGTTTCGCAAATGTATGCATACCTCACCCACAAAAACACCACCGCCATTACTACGATAGAATATTTAACTAAAACCACACACTCTCTTCCTTGAAGTTGGTGCTCAGTCTCAATTATGATAACAGAGAGCTATCAGAATTCAACGAGGACGAAGCACTAAAAGGATTTGAACTCCTCGTGGGAGGTAAAGACATCCTCCATTCGAAGATGGTAAGTTCAGTATTATTACTTAGCACATGACCTATTCTCTTTGAGCTTCAACGATAAACTGAAATTCAATTTTTACATCAACAATGATCTCCTCTCTCAATGTAGATAATGATACCTCATCACACAAACAACCACTACATGTTCTATGTACTGAACAAGTACATAGATAGCATCGACATCCTTGACTCACTGAACTACGTAAACTACGCTGATTTGTCTTGGAGTCAACACCACGTGCATCGAGAAGAACTGGTACGTACTTTTTGTACATTGATTTCCTCTTTTCCTCATGATAGTATGATACTCTTACTTTCCTCAATGCCGCACCCAAACAAAAAAACCATAATGCAATAACAGAGGAGAAGGATGTCAGTGCTGATGAACAAGCACCACAGACTAAAACACAAGAACGAACCAGACTGGGAAAGGATAGCAGAAAGGCCTCACAGGGTCTGCACACCAAAGCAAGAAGGAACACAATGTGGTCACTTCACGGCCCAATTTGTGAAATACTATAATGGGAAAGAACTGGTCAAGGATAGAGAGGATTTTCATGTAAGTTACCACTACATACACGTCAAATAACTTGATTTCTTTATTACCGTAATTAGTTTATTAACAATTGTGAACAACATGTAACTATAAACCATACATTTTCACATGCCTGCAGCCCAGCAAGGTCGATGCCGAATGGAAACCGGAGTACGTATACACACTCATATTCGTAAAACCAACCAAATAAAGGACCATCAACTTCCGGAAAACTCAAAGATTACAAACCGTAGACTACAAACCTTTTTCACCCATGAAAGGTAATATAACTATTTTCATTTTTACCATCACCAACATTACTAGAGCTTCAAATATTTCTTTTAGAAACAACAGCCATAATTTTTATCCGCCTTTGATAGAGCGAGGCGAAAAAACCAGCATCGCTAGAGAGCAAAGAAGAAATACCCGCAACACCGGCATTCGTTTCTACACATGGATAAGGCAAACGAGCTCTACAACATAGTCATGAATGACACATGGCAGGATGAATTCAAAAGGTAACTTGGTTCCTTTTACACCTCAAATTAGTTAAAGTTAGGCAGCAATCACACAAATCGGAAAGGAAACGGGAAAGAACCTTAAATTCATGTTTATCAGCTTACTTAGTTAATGACTTTCTCAACAAAAAATTCTTCTACTGCCCTGTATGTAAGCAGAAAAGTAGTATTCTCGAGAGATCAACCACAGAGCAAAAGCACAACTCTTACTGGATCAAAGCTAAAGGAAATATTTGGGCTGCAAACTAGAAAAAACGTCAAGGAATGGAAAAGAAGGTGCTCGATGAGTTAGCAGAAGCATGGGAAAGCAGCAACCAAACTATACACAAAAGACATAGACTATTATTAGGCCCAAGCTTTGCAGGGGTAAATTTCAAAAAAAAAATCACAGTGATCATATAAACTCATCTTTTTCGAACAATTGTTTAATCTCTTGGTACCGATCTATTTTTTCTAACTCGTTTTTATCATTTTTTATTTGTTGCCTGCAGCACATTCTGGGTTTAAAGGATAAAACAAAATCTATGAAGGACTTCAGAGATGATTTCACACGAGAAAAGGATGTCCTGGTTCCTTTGTTCCTTAAGAAATGTCAATCAGAGAAGCTCAAAACAACAAAAATGGTAATAGTGTTTTCCATACAACAAAATAAAAATAAGCATTTCAAACAGAATACTATATTCTAAACTCTCCTCTAACAATAAAACTTTTGTGCCACAGGTATTCATGCCATTTGAAAAGAAGACCGATACACACTATTGGTGCTCGACAGATATAAAAGGAAGCTTCAAATCATCAAACCTAAAGAAACCTCTCTTGAATAATTGAAGAAGCAAGAATACCTGAAAAATCAACGTGATCGACACGTGCATGATGGAAAACTAATTAAGCAGATTGCTAACATGGAAAACAACGAACCCATCAAAGAAAAGGAGCATATCAAATACCACAACCATAAAGACAAACTGGTAAGAATTGTAAATAACGCCATCTTTCAGTTTTACAAATTACACTACATGTCTCTCTAAAACAAAAACAAAATGCAATTCCCAGGTTCCCAGGTTTAAAGAAGTATACGAAATATTACTGGGTGAAAAATTCGAAAAGGAAAAGACTAGATGGGATGTTGAATTTTTATAGGGCGTTCCAAAGGTGAACAAAGGTGAAAGCCCGTTTGCTGTTCTAAGGTTCGCGCATCTCTTTGATGGCAACCACTTTGTCGAAGAGATAGATAATTTCAACTTAAGTTTTTGCTTAAAACTCGCAATAAATCTGCTAGGTATCATACAACTGCATGACCTAATACTGATGTGGTTTTTCTCCTTTTTTCACCGAACTTTTATAGGATGGCATGTAATAATGGAAAGCACAACAACCGCATGCGAGCAACTATTTAGCGATCAGAATACAATCGAACCCAGCGAAATGGGCGATGAGATTAGAAAGATCTACAACGACATCACTGAATAAAAAGTTGTTGATAAGCGAATGAGCCTAGCTCCATCGAAACATGAGAAGACGGTTTAACCGCACATCATACTATAATAATGAAGCAACAGACTATTTTTATTGATGTAGTTCCTTGATTCTTCAGTAATCAAGCATTCGAACACAAGCCAGTGCCCATGCCCCAACTAGCAATCCAGGCGGTTGATGACCATGCCCCATAAAGCCCCAAGTCCGTCCCTAGACATACGTGCGTCACGTCGACACGCAGTGACTCTACATACTACTCATGCGTGACCGCCGGTGACTTTGATGTTTCACAAACATTCCCCCTTTCTGAAACCGTGTGCTACCGAATGCCACCAACCTACAGCATGAGTCTGGCGTGAGTATAAATGTGACTCTTTAAATGAGTATTCAAACAGATGCATGTGGTTCCACCCACTCGCGCCGTTAGAGACCTCACACCTGTGCATCCACAATGGTGCCTTCCTACCTCAGTATTAGCAAGCAAGCCTCTCCGACCACACCACCATGCATCCAGAGGGTTAAGGGCCAGTGATGCCTCTCAAAGCCCCACACCACTCCATGCCCGTGATGCTAGACACGCATGACTCTCTAGAGGCTTCACAACCGTGACTCCCTAACTTCGTATTCGGAAGCATGCCTCTGGTATCACACTTTTGAACATCCACTGGATTGATAGCTGTTCGCAACAACAAAAATCCACTTCCGTGCCTCTTGGGTCTTCACCTCCGTGCCTAACGTGTCACGCCCCGTGACTCTTACATGGTCACGGTACCATGCCCATGTCTCTTCACGAACGTCACAACAGTGCATCTCTAACCGAGCATTCCAACACATGCCTCTGAGACCACACTATTGTGAACCCACAACGTTGATACCCGTGCATCGAGAAGTCACAATCCCGTGCCTTGCGTACCTGCATCCAGGTGACTCTCTCACATGACACTTGCCATGACTCTTATACGCCCCATGATGTCGCACAACCTTGACTCTACACACTTCCAAACCGTGTAACTATGTATTCGAAGCTCAACTCTGCTACTCCGTCTACGTGCCTCCGGCCCCTGTAGTAACACACGCCGGTGACTCTAGAGACTGCAAACTTGTGCCTCTCTAACTGCGTATTCCGACCCATACCACTCGTACCACTCCTCAAGAAGCCACGCTTGTGTGCACAACTAAACTGTACTCAGCGCAAAAAGACTGCTTTGCATTTTGTTGTTTTTACAGTAAAAAGAAACAATACTACTTCAAAATCACATGATTTCTAAATAAACATAGTACTTAGCAAGCTAAATAACTTGCTCAATCACATAAACAAACTACAACTTGACATAAGGAAACTTGTTTAACCTGATACAGATGACATTAGAAACTGCTTCGTTCTAACAGAAGTAAACTACGAACCTGATACAATAGAAAGGACAAGCATAAACACAAGCAACTCCACGACCAGTGTTCTATGTTTTCGTCATCACTAGTATCCGTAGTAAGGATCGTCATAATTCTTCTCTGCCTCTTTTGCACTCTCCGCACCTTCTCGATGTTTTCAATTCTCTTCCACGACTCAGAGGTTGCGACGCATCTATCGCTGCATACTCAATGAGGTAATTTGGCGGTGGGCTGATCCCCACGCTTATGGTCTTCAACCCTATCAATCCTATCCTTCATCTGTTTGTAGAATGGGTGGATCACGCTCCCTGCAACATCAGCCAAAGAGTGGTACCTCTTTCTTCCCTTGAAAGGAACTCTCCATTTGCTGGATGTCGATGTACTTGTCGGGGTTGATATCCAAACCAGAACTTCGTAGCATCTCTTTGTCACCTTCAATACCGGGGTTTAATAAAGGTGTAGAACCTGTCCTCCTTCAGGAACGGGCGCAGGCTCTTTGGCCTGCAAGGGGGATGACACAATTAAGGTGGATCCATCAAGTATCGATCAAGTACATGCTTATATAGTACATATAATTCATGGACGAAAAAATTTCAGAAACTGCTATGCAGAGTTCAGAAATAAAGTACAAGCACAACATGTTATTTTTATTTTTGGTATTTACACTTGAATCAATTACCTATCTAATTCTTAGCCACGTTAACACATCAATTCAAGAAACTGAACTACACTAGAACATGAAATATAGAAAATACACTAGAACAGAAAGTACGCTAGAACATCAAGTTCAGAAAATAATCTCGTACATCAAATCCATAAATTAATCTAGTGCATCAAATACATAAACTGATCTAGTGAGTCAAGTTCAAAATCTATTCTGTTGTATCTACTTTAGAAACTTCACTGATACATCAAGTCAATAAACCAATTTAATCAAATTTCACGGTGAAAAGCTAATTAAACAGAAGCATGGAGAGGTTGAAACTGTAGGATGGTTCACCATTTTGTTGCCGCGGTGATGTGATATACCAAACAGAGTTCCTCCATGCATAACTGTAGAACCGCTGCCCTCTGCGGAGGTTCGTCCTCCCTGGTATACTCGATATCAACGCCGATGTACTGAGGGTACAAGCCGCAGACCCTCTTCAGGATCCTGTTGATCATCTTGTCGGCTTCCTCAGGATTGCTGGTGCATACGACATCCAGCTTTTCCTTGCCGTGGATGTCAACCTCCTTGAGGTGCACTTTGTAGTCGTGCTTCTGACTGGGGACCTGAACGTCGTCGACCTCCGTGCTCTGGTCGGACGTCTCATCATGGGGACGCTTGGCAGATGGTTCCTCCGCCATTACGCTCCTCCAGCGATGGCCGCCTTGACACAGAGATTGTGAGGATATGTTACTTGAGATGGAACGGCAATAGTGTTTTCGGAATTGAGCGGCTATGGAAGCGCAGTTACCCTTTTGTGCCAAGGTCTGGGTCGTGGAGGAGGCGGTTGGACGCGGCCTCGTCGTGGTAGTTAGGGAGGAAGAAATGCGCTCGCCGTTGCTGTGCGTCGAGGCAACCGCCGAGTGGCAGTGCTCGTGGTTGCCGGGAAAAAGCAACTGTCAAATCGTCTGATTAAGCACGTAACAAAATGTTATTGCTCGCACCTTTCCCAACGCACACCGCTACTACCAATGCTGCACAGACTTCACACATGTGGACCCACAATCGATACTCTCTGAGTACTATTTGCACCGATGCCTCTACTACCAAACTTCCCGACGCATCACTCTCACATTCCCGTGGCGACACACGCTCGTAACTCTAAAGACTTCACAACCGTGACTCTCTGAGTAAGTCTTCAGATGCATGCCCCTGCCACCACACATTTGTGCATCCACAAAGTTGATACTAGTGCCTCTAAAATTCCAACGTCGGTGCCTGTAGAGCCTGGTGTTCCGTGCCTCACACGTCTATTAAGATGCTATAGCGAACAAAAAAAGACCGTCACTGCAGTGTTTTTACTTCAGTGCCTGTTGTTCCAGAATCCATGCCTCCTGTACATTCAAAGCCCTGCCTCATGTGCGTACACCCACGTGCCTCATGTGTCACTCGCCCAGACTCTTACGTGCCCTGTAATGCCACACCTCACGTGACTTCACGAACGTGGTTCTATAACCGAGTAGTCAGACCCATGCCTCTGCCGCCACACGTTTGTGCATCCAGAGAGTGCACACCCGTGACTTGAGAAAACACACGTACGTGCCTGTTGTAGATTCACCTTTTCTGCCTTCCGTGCCTGAACCAACGTGCCTCACGTGCCTAACGTAACATGCGCCGTGACTCTTACATGGTCCCAGTGCCACGCCCGCGTCGCTCCTGAAACTTCACAACCATGCCTTTTAACCGAGCATTCTAACACATGCCTCTCCCAACGCACTCTTGTACTACATAAATAGGGTTGATACCCGTGCCTCGAGAAGCAGCATGTCCGTGCCTGGGTTGGCTTCATTTCCGTGCCTCCGCTGCTTACATCCACGCGCCTCACGCCGACATCGGCCTCCTCGTGGCTCGCTTCTACGTGCTCAGAGAACTCGCACTTCCGTGCCTCGTGTGCCTGCATCCACATGCCTGTAGAGAGGCTCCACTTCAGCACTACCACGTGACTTCACAAACGTGGTGCCTTCATTTCTGTGCCTACACGTACCTGCACCCACGTGCCTCACGTGTCACTCGCCCAGACTCTTACGTGCCCCGTAATAACACACCTCACGTGACTTCACGAACGTGGTTCTGTAACCGATAGTCGGACCCATGCCTCTGTCGCCACACATTTCTGCATCTAGAGAGTGCACACCCGTGACTTGAGAAAACACACATACGTGCCTGTTGTGGATTCACCTTTTCTGCCTTCCGTGCCTAAACCAACGTGCCTTTGTGTTTGTGAGACTTCACAACCATGCCTCTTTAACCGAGCATTCTAACACATGCCTCTCCCAACGCACTCTTGTACTACATCCACAGGATTGATATCCGTGCCTCAAGAAGCAGCATGTCCGTGCCTGTGTTGGCTTCATTTCCGTGCCTCCGCTGCTTACATCCACGCGCCTCACACGACACTGGCCTCATGTGCCTGCGTCGACGTGCATGTAGAACCTGCACTTCCGTGCCTTGTGTGCCTGAATCCACATGCCTGTAGAGAGGCTCCACTTAAGCACTACCACGTGACTTCACAAACGTGGTGCCTTAATTTTTGTGCCTACACGTACCTGCACCCACGTGCCTCACGTGTCACTCGCCCAGACTCTTACATGCCCGTAATGCCACACCTCACGTGACTTCACGAACGTGGTTCTGTAACCGAGTAGTCGGACCCATGCCTCTGCCGCCACACGTTTGTGCATCCAGAGAGTGCACACCCGTGACTTGAGAAAACACACATACGTTCCTGTTGTGGATTCACCTTTTCTGCCTTCCGTGCCTGAACCAACGTGCCTTTGTGTTTGTGAGACTTCACAACCATGCCTATTTAACCGAGCATTCTAACACATGCCTCTCCCAACGCACTCTTGTACTACATCCACAGGATTGATATCCATGCCTCGAGAAGCAGCATGTCCGTGCCTGTGTTGGCTTCATTTCCGTGCCTCCGCTGCTTACATCCACGCGCCTCACACGACACTGGCCTCATGTGCCTGCGTCAACGTGCATGTAGAACCTGCACTTCCATGCCTTGTGTGCCTGAATCCACATGCCTGTAGAGAGGCTCCACTTCAGCACGACCACGTGACTTCACAAACGTGGTGCCTTCACGTACCTGCACCCACGTGCCTCACGTGTCACTCGCCCAGACTCTTACGTACCCCGTAATGCCACACCTCACGTGACTTCACAAACGTGGTTCTGTAACCGAGTAGTCGGACCCATGCCTCTGCCGCCACACGTTTGTGCATCCAGAGAGTGCACACCCGTGACTTGAGAAAACACACGTACGTGCCTGTTGTGGATTCACCTTTTCTGCCTTCCGTGCCTGAACCAACGTGCCTCACGTGCCTAACGTAACATGCGCCATGACTCTTACATGGTCCCACTGCCACGCCCGCGTCGCTCCTGAAACTTCACAACCATGCCTCTTTAACCGAGCATTCTAATACATGTCTCTGCCACCGCACTCTTGTACTACATCCACAGGGTTGATACCCGTGCCTCGATAAGCAGCATGTCCGTGCCTGTGTTAGCTGCATTTCCGTGCCTCCGATGCTTACATCCACGTGCCTCACGCGACACTGGCATGTCCCGTTGTTCTCTAACTGCCTGTAGGACCCACACTTCCGTGCCTCCTGTGCTTCCCTCTAGAAGTGCCTGTAGAACCTGCACTTCCGTGCCTCCTGTGCCTGCATCCACGTGCACTTATGTGCCTCGTGTGCCTGCATCCACATGCCTGTAGAGAGGCTCCACTTTAGCACTAACAGTCTCAACACTAAAAAAAAATAATGTAGCACACAAAAAAACCCAAGCCAAGCATAACGAATCTTGATGCCCAAACGGACGGTTGAAGATTAGAGACGGTTCCATGGTTTCCATCTCTCCCTCCCTCTTCTACTAGCTTGCTTCCCCTTCCGCAAAGTAAATCTCGAAACCTTCATCACTCAAGACGCTCTCCTCCTTCCTTCAGACACAAACACAAACTCAAATCGAGTTTGCATCACCGACAACCGCCACCGCTGTTCGCCAACCACACTCAAATCCGACATACAAACAGCCACACTCGCCACGACAACACCAATAACTCCGCCATGCGGCGACGGCGAGGACTTCAATAGCGGCGGCGGAAATCGCAACAAAAAAGGAGCAACGACACAATAAGCGGATGGAAGCAAAGAACACCGCACAAGTAACTGAAGGTAATTATCATTCTATCCCACTCCATTCCACCGGGTAGATCGTAGTGATTTTTTCACCTCCAGGAACAGCAACCCTAGCCACCGCTACCAAGGAGTTTTCTAATAACCTAAATCAATCTGCCTAACAAATTGAACTAGCGCAGAGATGAGATTTAATAGAAATGCTACTGCTCTCCGCCCTGGGATTTTCGCCATATGATTTGTGCTCAAAGGTAAAAACACGAAACATCAAGAATTCAGAATACGCCGATAGATCCAAACCCCGCAAGCATCCCGAGAGGCCAAAACTGATAACCGTATTTATATTTTATACATCCCTTGTCCCGTCAATGTAACCGTTTTTCAAATTAAGTGCCTCTGGTGTGAAATACCGTAAACAAAGAATAGGTGTACCATGTGCTTATAGGGTAAAGCAACCCGTGCCTCTCTATCCATGCAAATTTGTTTTCACACCACGCAGGTTTTTTTCATGTGACACTCGACTCTGCTTCTAACACATGCCCATTTTTATGCAGCAATGACAAATCCTCACGAAGAAGCTAAAACCCAACAAAATATTGACGAAGACCCTGCTGAAGAGCATGCAATCCAGCAAGCTCCTGTCAAAGGTTTGAGCAAAAAGTATCCACTGTCCATCCACAAAAAACTACATTGAGATATTAATAACTTAACTGCTATCCTTGACAGCAATAACTTAACTATGTCTACAAATAAAACTACATGCCACTTTTTATATATTTCTTTATAGAAAACATTAAAAATGTTTGCACACTATCTTATTTTTAATTCAAAAACAGTTTAACTTACCCAATAAATATTGAACTATCATTGATGATGTTCCTCCCATTAAGAAATATCACCTGCAGAGTGCATTTTTGTCTCAGAAAATGCTTCACCCTAACTTCACTACCCCAGCTGCACTCATAACCATAATTAATATTTTCTTCCATCCCCTGATTAGCTCATTCAGTAACAATAGTAATAACCTATCTTAACCCAAGAAAATAAAACTAAAAATCCCCTTTGGGAGTTTCACATTCCTTATGCATAATCATGGAAGATATATATTTTAAATGTGTATCAATTATTTTCGGACAAAAAGAACATCCTTTATTGTTACCTGGTCATTATACAGGACACGAAGACGGTGATATTCAAAGCGCAGAAACAGGCAGCATGTCTCCTCATTCATCAGAAAAGGACACAGAACAAAACATGAGGAACAAACCACCTGCGGAAGAAATGATAACTTACACCAGGCTCAACAAGAATAAACATCTATCAACAAGCAAAAAAAGAGGAAATCAGATACAAGCACTGTTTTTACTCCTGGAGCAAAAAGGCAAAAGCAAAAGGACAATGCTGAAAACATCATCGACACTAGTACCTTGCAGCATCATCCATTACCTCTAATGGTAATCCCGCCAACAGCACCAACCGCCACGAAGAAACAAGGTGAATGCAAGAAGAAAAAGAAATGACGAAGGGTAGAAAAAGAACAAGACGATACCAACAGCAAAGGTTCAGATACCAATGATGACGAGGACGACAGGGAACATGATGCAGATTTCATTCCTACAGACGGCGATGATGCCGAAGAGCATGACAGAGATGCAGAACATGACGACGATGTAAAAAAACACTTATGTACTAATTTTGAATACCACTATTAAGCACTCAGGATCTAACGTTCCTTTCTAACGAAACCCTTTCTTTTTGTCTTCTGAAACAGAACAAATCAGGACAAAAGGACAGAAAGAGGAGAAAGACAAGCGGAAAAGAATTGGCAGCACCAACAGTTGACGAAGAACAGCAAGAAACACACGAAGAGAAATGCCAAATCAAGGCAGGGGCAACATTTGCTCATGTCAACAAAGCATGGAATTTACTTAAAGACCGTCACAAGCAAGATATTAGGACGGCAGGATTTGGCAGCATAGAGAACTGCAAAATAACGGGCTCCATCTGCAGACCACTTGCAGCACACATCTACGACAACCTGGACACAGAAAGCATGAAAATAACCTTCAGTGATGCTACCGAAGACAAGAAACTCAAGATTACCAAGGAAGCTATACACAAGGTGTTTGGATACCCAAACGGCATGGAAAAGTCAGCACCAAGGCCAGCAAAGAGCCCAACCTCAATGAAAAAACTGATGTCAGACCTTGGCTTCAAAAATACAAATTTCGGGCCAAAAGAACTATTCATGGAGCTAAATAAATTAGTGGAACTAGATGACGAACAGTCAAATAGGAAATCAGTTAAAATATTTTTCCTTATTTTTTTCCACAACGTTGTCTGCGGGTCAAGCGCCGCTATCTTCGCCCGACAAGCTATAATGGTAGAGGACATGGACTATCCAGAGATGGCAAAGATGGATTTCTGCGAGGTAATCGTCGAATGCGTTAAGGAAGGAGCCAAGATATGGCAGAAACACAGAAATTTGCCTCAGGAAGAAAAGAACAAAAAGCATGTCAATGGTTTGGCACAGGGGCCAGTAATCATGTACCTCGACTCCCTGCTGGTGCCAACTGACACAAAAGGAATGCTGAAGATTGCAAAGACAATGGACAAGACCTCATTACCACGAGCAAACCATCTCAAAGAGAGTGACCTAGTGAAAATAGCTAGAGCGTATATGAAAAGGGACGGAAAAGCACGACTGTGATGACTATGAATTTGGCAAAATACAGGTATAGCTATATTGTACATAAATCAGTCCTTCCCTTTTGAAAACGGTTTCCATTCTAATCAACTACATTCCACCAAAACGATGCGTACATGGAAAGGAACAGAGAGAGGATCTTCTATGCCAACACAAAGATCAACTTCGTCTTCAATTCGCCAGATAGCAGAAGAACATCGCAAACAATAGCAACACCAGAACACGACCAAACTGCTACCACCTCCACCCAAACGCCGGCGCGAACCACGTGTCGGCACCAGTGGAAGCAGGGAACCAAACAAAAGCATCAAAGACAGAGCGTAAGAAAGATTACAAAGGATAAACAAATTGTTGGAAAAGTACTCCTTGAAGCGTAATGTATACCCACAAGAACCACCGTGGCTGAAAACCAATGCAACGAAAAGGAAAAGATATTGGATGAAAAAAAAGAACCTAGTCGTGCAAAAAACAATTGCACTGGTGGATTCATTGGAACAATTCAGACAATTTCAGGACATAGTTTGCACAAGGTACCTGACAGACAACGCGACCCTGCAGACACTAGAGCAAGCAGATCCAGCAGCCTCAAGTAGACTAGCCGATGCCAACCGCACAAATGAAATCGTAGCCACAACAGAACCAAGAGAAAGGAGAAATAAAAGAAGAAGAAGAAGACGAAGATAGGAAGAGAAGAACAAAATCAAGGGACATAGGCATTGACAAGAACAAGATAAAGCGGCAAAAACAGGTAAGTAAATACTAATGCATGGTGCCATACGCACCCTAAAGCAAACCCCTGTTTTCATACCTAAACTGAAAAGAACTGCCTCAACGCTTTCAGGAACGTACCAATAGCACGGCAGGCCAAGATGAACTCCAACAGCAGGATGGTGTCAACAACCCCAAAAACACGAATGAACGCAACAAACAAAGCAACCTCACAATAGACAATGCTACAACAACAACTACCCCAACACAAGCTCAAGATACGATCGACGTCAGAACCTGTGAAGAGGTCAGTATGAACATCCATTTTTTCTTTCAAAACCGGATAGAGTTATAAGTGAACTGACAAACCTCCAACAAAATTTAGGCTCAGCTGAAGAACAATCAAGTCAGCAGCCCCACCAACGAAATGCAAGAGCCTAACCCACAATCAACTGTTAGCATAACAAACGACAAAGAAGAAGAAAACAACGAAAAAGAGGTAAACTTCCATAGCCCACTATTACCCACACCGAAAACTCATAAAACGCAGGAAAGAAAGTGAACCGCAAACTCATATTGTTTGATCTCCAGGTATCACAAGCACTGCAAGACCAAGAGACAACCCGTGTTGAAATTGAACCCCATAGTGAACCTCAAATGCATTTAAGGCGTCCATGTATCAGGAACTTTGTGTACAAGAGATTTCCAGCGCCACAACATTGCAGATCACCATCATGAGTACAAAGGAGAAAGCGCAAGACATCCCAAAGCAGATGAGAAACAAGAGAGACTATTATACCTGACAAAGAAACAGTAGATGCAGGCACAAATAACCCAGTCATCAACACAGCGGTAAAAATTCAACAACAACAACCACTTTTCAAAATATTTTTATGATGTCTGAACTACCTAATACACCCCGCCACGTCAATACAAAGATTATAAGGGATGTCTCACCCTTTTCTTTGAACAAATGCAGGAAACAAACGAGTACGCTGATCTCGAAGATCAAGAACTTCAAACAACAACATCTGAAGAGGTGAGGTTACAAAGCTCAGACACAAATGAAGTTCAATCTATAATTTCAATTTTTATTAAACAGAAGAGGAAGCAAGCAAAAGCACTGCATAGACATTCAACAAGAAAAACTAGAGGACAACACGAGACAAGGAGAAGCCGTAGTACAAGCAAAGAGATCCTCCGCAACTCCAGAGATAGAGGTCTTATAATAAAAAATTGTAACTAAACAGTCAGAAATGCACCCATTTCTTAAATATTTTTTGTGTTGGTGCAGGCACAAGAAGCTAAAGAAACCATCAACAATCAAGACCATCAAACACAACCAGAGGAGCCCAATGAAGAACCCAAACATGTTCTTCAAACGATAGACAATAATGCCGCTGAAGACCAAGCCACAAAAAATTCACTCACCAAACAACAGATACCAGAGACAAATGGGCAAATAATAACGATCGAAAAGTTAAACTTACGAAACCTGCAACTATGAAACTATAAAATTGCTGCGTGCACAATCAAATAAACTCCAACCTACCACATTTGTATTCACTCAAATGGACTCTCACTTTGCCGCCTCTATGTTTGAACAATTTGCAAGAAAAAAAAATAAGGTCGATGACGATGAACAGCAAAATAAAGAGCAAGAGAAGGACCCAAAACCACCACCGAACGAAGAATCAGAAGAATAACAACAAATACAGAGGTGAAAACACATAACACCTCTTCATGAACTTATAGTTGAAAAACACGCATTTGACATTTCACTACTTTCCTGCATAGCAGAAAGAGGAGACCAATGAGCAAAAGGAGGACACTGAAGAAGGGCAATATGTTCTTCAAAAGGCAGCCATCAACGTAACAAAAGACCAAGCCCAAAAATATTCACTCACCGAAAAACACGCAGCAGAGACGGCAGCAGCAACAACGACTGAAAAGGTAAAGTTACATATGTTAGTCCTATCAAAGCATAAAATAGCTATGTGAAACCTCAAATGCATTGCCACTTAGCCACCTATGTGTTTCAAAAGCTACAAGACAAAAACGACGGCAGTGGCGATGAACTACAAAAGAAAGAAGAAGAAGATGCCCAAAAACCTCCACTCAACGAAGAACAAGCACAACATTCAGCAGCAACGATTGAGGAGGTAAAGTTACATAAGCTGATTCTACAAAAATATAAAGTAGTTCCATGAGAACTAAAATGCACTCAAACTTAGCCACCTTTATGATTGAACAGCTGCAAGACAAAAACCATGACAAAGGATTTATGAACACCAAAACAAAGAACAGGAGGGTACCCAAGAAACTACACTCGACAAATAACAGGTGGAACAGTCAGCTTCACCAACGACAGCTCAACAGGTGAAGTTGCACAAAATATTTCCACAAAATTACACGACTTAATCACAATCAAAATCGCTCAAACAACGCACCAAACGCTTCATTGTTTTTCCCATAATAGCTGCTATAATTGAAATAAAGAAGCAAGTTAAATTATTTCAATGCTTTTTCAATGATAACGCAAAACAAGAAGAAGGCGAACAAGGAGTTACAAGCAATGAAGCAGACACACACATTGTTCCAAAGAAAGAAGCAGAAACCATCGAAGAAAACCCTACACCGTCGTACGATGCCAATTCCCCTGGCAGAGAGGTCAGTGCCAACCAGGTCGAGACTCAAAAACAAGACGGAAAATACCACCAGCAAGACACGATGGTTGACAAGGAAAAACATGATGCTAAGAAAGACACAGACGACTCAAATGAGGATGCAGAAAAAACTGAACAAAAGGGTACAATGCAAAAAGAAGAACATAACATGTTGCAAGAAGCAGAAGGAGAACAAGAAAGCAACACCACTGGACAGGACATATCTTCTAGCATCGAAGCAAGTAAGACAATATAAACTTAATTGTTATCTTGTGATATTGTGACTTGGAATTATTTATATTAAATTCAAAATCATCGCAGGCACAATGGAGAAAGGGGACAAAGATAGTGATTCCGTCAACAAAGCCATCGAAGACCTGTACAACGTTGTATGCAAGCCATGGACACAGAGAGAAATGTAAGTTCATGCAACTAACACAAAACACATTATTACACACGATCATTTTGACTGTATCATGTGTAAACTAAAACATTTTTCTAAATATACTTTGCAGGGATGAGCTTTTCATTACAACGAACAAGTTTGATGTCAATTGATAACCCACAAGTATAGGGGATCGCAACAGTTTTCGAGGGTAGAGTATTCAACCCAAATTTGTTGATTCGACACAAGGGGAGCCAAAGAATATTCTCAAGTATTAGCAAATTGAGTTGTCAATTCAACCACACCGAAACTTAGTATCTGCAGCAAAAGTGTTTAGTAGCAAAGTAATATGATAGTGGCGGTAATGGTAACAAAAGTAAAGACAAAGAAAAGTAATGTTTTTGGTATTTTGTAGTGATTGTAACAGAGTAACGGAAGAGTAAATAAGCATAAACCAGTATATGGAAAACTCGTAGGCACCGGATCAGTGATGGATAATTATGCCGGATGCGGTTCGTCATGTAACCGTTACAACATAGGGTGACACAAAACTAGCTCCAGTTCATCAATGTAATGTAGGCATGTATTCCGAATATAGTCATACGTGCTTATGGAAAAGAACTTGCATGACATCTTTTGTCCTACCCTCCCGTGGCGGGGTCCTATTGGAAACTAAGGGATATTAAGGCCTCCTTTTAATAGAGAACCGAACAAAGCATTAGCACATAGTGAATACATGAACTCCTCAAACTATGGTCATCACCGAGAAGTATCCCGATTATTGTCACTTCGGGGTTGTCGGATCATAACACATAATAGGTGACTATAGACTTGCAAGATAGGATCAAGAACACACATATATTCATGAAAACATAATAGGTTCAGATCTGAAATCATGGCACTCGGGCCCTAGTGACAAGCATTAAGCATAGCAAATTCATAGCAACATCAATCTCAGAACATAGTGGATACTAGGGATCAAACCCTAACAAAACTAACCTGATTACATGATAAATCTCATCCAACCCATCACCGTCCAGCAAGCCTACGATGCAATTACTCACGCACGGCGGTGAGCATCATGAAGTTGGTGATGGAGGATGGTTGATGATGACGACGGTGACGGATCCCCCTCTCCGGAGCCCCGAACGGAATCCAGATCAGCCCTCCCGAGAGAGATTAGGGCTTGGCGGCGGCTCAGATCGTGAAAACGCGATGAAACTTTCTCCCTGATTTTTCTCTCCCGAAAGCCAATATATGGAGTTGGAGTTGGCGTCGAGGGCCACCAGGGGCCCACGAGGTAGGGCGCGCCTGTGGGAGGGCGCGCCACCCTCGTGAACAGGTGTGGGCCCCTGGTCTTCATCTTTGGCGAGGATTTTTATTATTTATTCTAAGATATTCCATAGAGTTTCGTGTCATTCCGAGAACTTTTGTTTTCTCGCACATAAAACAACACCATGGCAATTCTGCTGAAAACAAAGATCATCCGGGTTAGTTCCATTCAAATCATACAAGTTAGAGTCCAAAACAAGGGCAAAAGTGTTTGGAAAAGTAGATACGACAGAGACGTATCAACTCCCCAAGCTTAAACCCTTGCTTGTCCTCAAGAAATACAATTGACAAACCGAAAGAGAAAAGAAAACTTTTACAAACTCGCTTGCTCTTGTTGTTGTAAACATGAAAACCAGCATTCAAGTTTCAGCAATTATTATGAACTAACCATACTCACAATAACACGTAGGTCTCATAATTACTCATATCAATAGCATAATCAGCTAGCGAGCCATAATAATAAAACTCGGATGACAACACTTTCTCAAAATAATCATAACATGATATAACGAAATGGTATCTCGCTAGCCCTTTCTGAGACGGCAAAACATAAATGCAGAGCATCTTTAAAGATCAATGACTGACTAAACATTGTAATTCATGGTAAAAGAGATCCAGTCAAGTCATACCCAATATAAACCAATTATAATGAATGCAAACGACGGTGTGCTCTCCAGCGGGTGCTTTTTAATAAGAAGGGTGATGACTCAACATAAAAGTACATAGATAGGCCCTTCGCAGAGGGAAGTAGGGATTTGTAGAGGTGCCAGAGCTCGATTTTCAAATAGAGATAGATTATATTTTGAGCGGCATACTTTCACTGTCAACGCAACAACTATGAGATGGATGTATCTTCCATACTACATGCATTATAGGCAGTTCCCAAACAGAATGGTAAAGGTTTATACTCCCCTTCCTCCACAAGCATCAATCCATGGCTTGCTTGAAACAACGAGTGCCTCCAACATTCGACGGGTCCTGTGGAGTTTTGTTTAATTATTTTGATTTTCTTTGATCTTTTTGGATCATGGGATGTGGCATCCTTGCCATCGCCCTTTCTCGTGAATGAGGAGCGAGTCCACTTCTCTTGAGAATAACCCACCTAGCATGGAAGATATAGGCAGCCCTAGTTGCACATGAGCTGCTCGAGCATACAAAACAGAATTTCATTTGAAGGTTTGGAGTTTGGCACATACAAATTTACTTGGAACGCAGGTAGATACCGCATATAGGAAGGTATGGTGGACTCATATGGAACAACTTTGGGGTTTAAGGAGTTTTGCACAAGCAAGATTCGCGCTTAGTACGGTGAGGGCTAGCAAAAGGTCAAGCGACCAAGCCGAGAGAGAGCGACAACAGTCGTAAACATGCATTAAAATTAATTTACACCGAATACAAGCATGAGTAGGATATAATCCACCATGAACATAAATATCATGAAGGCTATGTTGATTTGATTCAACTACATGCGTGAACATGTGCCAAGTCGAGTCACTCAATTCATTTAAAGGAGGATACCATCCTATCATACCACATCATAATCATCTCAATAGCATGTTGGCACGCAAGGTAAACCATTATAACTCGTAGCTAATCAAGCATGGCACAAGCGACTATAATCACTAAATGTCATTGCAAATATGTTTACTTCATAATAGCTAAATCAGGAACGATGAATCATCATATTTACAAAAACAAGAGAGGTCGAGTTCATACCAGCTTTTCTCATCCCAATAAGTCCATCATATATCATCATTATTGCCTTTCACTTGCACGACCGAACGGTGTGAATAATAATAAGAGTGCACGTGCATTGGACTAAGCTGGAATCTGCAAGCATTCAACTCAAGAGAGAAGACAAGTAATATGGGCTCTAAGTTAGATAAACAATAATGCATATGAGAGCCACTAAGCATTTTCAATATGGTCTTCTCCTCAATTCCCCAAAGAAAAGAAAGGAAATAAAAACTATTTACACGGGAAAGCTCCCAACAAGCAAAAGAAGAACGGGAAATATTTTTGGGTTTTATTTTTAATTATTACTACTACAGCAGGAAGAATAAACTACTACTATTTTTTTGGTTTTTCTAAGGTTTATCAAACACACAAGAAGAAAGCTAGAAAAAGAAATTTAAACTAACATGGATATTACAGTGAAAAAGTATGAGCACCGACATCTAACAATGAGTGTGTCTGAGCATAAATGTAATGTCGGTGAGAAATATGTACTCCCCCAAGCTTAGGCTTTTGGCCTAAGTTGGTCTATTGCCAGGGATAGCCTGGCTGATACCCGTAGGTGTAGCTGGGTCGTCTCATGATGCAATGGCCACCGCCTCTGAGCAGAAGCATGGCGCCGAGCTGCCTCCGCTCTCCTCTCGTACTCATCCGCCTCCTCTCTGGTAATAATATATCTTCCTCTCGTCTGAAAATCAAAGAAGGCAGGAGCAGGAAGAGTAACACGGACAACATGCCGCTTGTTAAAGATTAGTCGACATCTTTGGAAAGGTGGTCCAGTCCTCTCAATGAACTGGTGGGAAAACATAGAATCAAGATCTAAATAAGAAGGAGGTAACTCCATATCACCCTCACGAATGTCTACATCAAGAAAATTAGCTAAGCGGGTTGCATAAATTCCTCCAAAGAAATCTTCGTTATGTCTATTATGATGCAACCTACGAGCTACAATGGCTCCCATATGATAAGATTGGTCCCCTAACACAGACTTCCGAGAATGCCGAGATCAGGGGCACACATGTGACATGCTTCATCCTTAGCATTTATGCATCTACCAATGAAGAGAGCAAAATAATGTATAGCGGGAAAGTGAATGCTCCCTATAGTGGCTGCGCTATATCTCTAGATTCCCCACAGTTATTCTAGCAAGAAAATCTCTATATTCAGATTTAGGGGATCCTCGATACTACCCAAAGATGGAAGTTTGCATGCAAAAGTGAAATCCTCTAAGTCCATGGTATAAGATTTGTCATAAAGGTCAAACATGATCAAGGAGAATTATGCTAAGATGAAAACTCAAACCTCCCCACAAATGAACTTGTGAGGTCACGATACTGTGGGCATTTATCGCCTTCAAAGTCCTCAAGACCGGCATTACACAAATTTATGTAGAATTCTTCTTTAATTCCCGCTTGATTCATAAAATTTTCCAAGGCCATTCACGTGGCCTTACGAGAGCGCCTCTTGGTGGTTCCTCGTCACCATCACGCATTGCAAGCCCAGGACCTTGCTTCCTTGAAGAACCACCTTGGAACATCTTCCTAAGCATATTGTTTTCTGAAAAATAATTCTGAAATTTTTAGTAACTTCAAACAAAAGTGAACCAACTTCAATAAAATTGATAGCAACTACTCATACAAGTGCCTAGAGCATATATCAAGCATAAGAACTACTTGGAACCATATAAATTTGACATGCAAGCTCAAGAACATGGTCACCCATGCAGCACAAATTTGCAATGAATAAAGCACTAGAACAAAAACTAATTGGACCAATGGAGGAGTCACATACCAAGGAACAATCTCCGCAAGCAGTTTTGCGAGAGGTGCTTTGAGCAAGGAGATCAAAAATCGCAGCAAAAGTTGCTGGAACACGAGCTTGAGTTGGTTTTTCAGGTTTGTGCGAGGCAGAGTAAGAGGATGGGTGCAGGGATAAGTGGAGGAGGGCCACCATGGGCCCACGAGGCAGGGGGCGCGCCCAGGGGGTAGGGCGCGCCCTCCACCCTCGTGGCAGTGGCGCCTCCATGTAATTTTTGCACAGTAAATCCTCAAATATTCCTGAAAAATCTTATTAAATTGGCATGGCATTCTGAGGACTTTTATTTTCTGGATATTTTTATATTGCACGGATAAATCAGGAAACATACAGAAAAATAATATTTTACTTTATTTCTACTAAGTAACAGAAAATATAAAGAGGGTACAGAAGGTTGTGCTTCTAGTTTCATCCATCTCATGCTCATCAAAAAGAATCCACTAACAAGGTTGATCAAGTCTTGTTAACAAACTCATTCCGATAATCATGGAACCGGAGAAATTTCGAATAACACTATGTTACCTCAACGGGGATATGGACATCCCCAATAATAAGTATATCATATTTCTTCTTGACAGTAGGGAGAGGAAATTCAAAACCTCCAAATATAATCGATGGAATTTTTCCAATAGAGTTGATACTATAAACTTGAGGTTGTTTCCTCGGAAAGTGTACCATGTGCTCATTACCATTAACATGAAAAGTGACATTGCCTTTGTTGCAATCAATAACAGCCCTTGCAGTATTAAGGAAAGGTCTTCCAAGAATAATAGACATACTGTCATCTTCGGGAATATCAAGAATAACAAAGTTCGTTAAAATAGTAACGTTTGCAACCACGACAGGCACATCCTCACAAATACCGGCCGTATAGCAGTTGATTTATCAGCCATTTGCAAAAGATATTTCAGAGGGTGTCAACTTATTCAAGTCAAGTCTACGATATAAAGAGAGAGGCATAACACTAACACCGCTCGAAGATCACATAAAGCAGTTTTAACATAATTTCTCTTAATGGAGCATGGTATAGTAGGTACTCCTGGATCTCCAAGTTTCTTTGGTATTCCACCCTTAAAAGTATAATTAGCAAGCATGGTGGAAATTTCAGCTTTAGGTATCTTTCTTTTATTTGTTATGATATCCTTTCATATACTTAGCATAAGGATTTGTTTTTGAGCACATCAGTTAATCGCATACGCAAAAAGATGGGTCTAATCATTTCAGCAAAGCGCTCAAAATCCTCATCATCCTTTTTCTTGGATGGTTTCGGAGGAAAAGGCATGGGTTTCTGAACCCATGGTTCTCTTTCTTTACCATGTTTCCTAGCAATGAAGTCTCTTTTATCATAACGTTGATTCTTTGATTGTGGATTATCAAGATCAACAACAGGTTCAACTTCTACATCATTATCATTACTAGGTTCAGCATCATCATGAACATTATCATTAACATTTCCACTAGGTTCATGTTCATTACCAGATTGTGTTTCAAAGATCAGACATAGAGATATCATTTGGATTATCAGGTGGTTCAGCAATAGGTTCACTAGAAGTTTGCACAGTTCTATCATTTTTCTTTTTCTTCCTCTTAGAAGAACTAGGTACATCAATATTATTTCTCTGAGAATCTTGCTCGATTCTCTTAGGGTGGCCTTCGTGATACAAAGGTTCCTGAGTCATTCTACCAGTTCTAGTAGCCACTCTAACAAAGATAATCATTTTTCTTACTATTCATTTCATCAAGCACTTCTTTCTGAGCTTTAAGTACTTGTTCTACTAGAGTGGTGACCATAGAAGCATGTTTGCTAACAAGTTTAAGTTCACCTCTAATATTAGCCATATAATCACTCAAGCGTTTAATCATAAAGGTATTCTGTTTTAATTGTCTACCAAAATAAGCATTAAAGTCATCTTGCTTAAACATAAATTCATCAAACTCATCCTAGCACAGACTAGCAAGATTAGTAGGATTGACTTCAGCTTTATCATACCGAGAGAGAGAATTTACTCTTCTTTGCTGTCGGGATATCGGGAGGTCCTTCAGTAAATAAGTAATTGAGGTCATATACTTCTTCAACAGGCGGTAAATTAAGACCATGTATTTCTTCAATAGGAGGTAAATTCTTAACATCTTCAGCTTTAATACCTTTTTCTTTCATAGATTTCTTTGCTTCTTGCATATCTTCGGGACTGAGAAATAGAACACCTCTCTTCTTCGGAGTTGATTTAGGAATAGGCTCAGTAATTGGCTCTGGGACTGGCTCAGGAGGTGGCTCGGGAGGTGCCCAATTATTTTCATTTGCCAACATATTATTCAATAGAATTTCAGCGTCATCCGGTGTTCTTTCCACGAAAAAGAGAACCAGCACAATTATCCGAGTAATCTCTGGAAGCATCGGTTAGTCCATTATAAAAGATATCAAGTATTTCAGGTTTCTTAAGAGGATGATCAGGCAAAGCACTAAGTAACTTGAGAAGCCTCCCCCAAGCTTGTGGGAGACTCTCTTCTTCAATTTGCACAAAGTTATATATATCCCTCAAAGCAGCTTGTCTCTTATGAGCAGGGAAAAATTTAGCAGAGAAGTAATAAATCATATCCTCGGGACTTTGCACACAACCAGGATCAAGAGAATTAAACCATTTCTTAGCATCACCCTTTAATGAGAACGGAAATATTTTGAGTAAATAAAGGTAGCGCAATCTCTCATTATTAGTAAACAGGGCAGCTATATCATTTAACTTAGTAAGATGTGCCACAACAGTTTCAGATTCATAGCCATAAAAAGGATCAGATTCAACCAAAGTAATTATATCTGGATCAACAGAAAATCATAATAATCCTGATCAAGAATACGTATAGGTGAAGTAGCAAAAGCAGTGGTCGGGTCTCATCCTATCTCTAAAAGATTCTTTACTCCATTTAACTAGCAACCTCTTAAGTTCAAGTCTGTCACGGCAAGCAAGAATAGTCGCAGTAGATTCAGCATTAAAAAGATAACCCTCAGGAATAGCAGGCATATTTTCATCATCACTAACATCATTGTATTCAGTTTCAATATTTTCTCTTTCTCTAGACCTAGAAATTTGTTCATCTAGAAATTCACCAAGGGGCACAGTAGTATCAAGCATAGAAGTAGTTTCATCATAAGTATCATGCATAGCAGAAGTGGCATCATCAATAACATGCGACATATCGAATCTAATAGCGTAAGTAGGTTTAGGTGTCGCTAGCTTACTCATAATGTATAGGTGAATCAAGTGCGAGCTAGATGGCGCTTCCTTACCTCCCCTCGTAGTTGAGGGATAAATTGTTGTCTTAGCATCTTTCAAGTTCTTCATAGTGTCCAGCAGATATAAATCCCAAGTGACTCAAAGAATAGAGCTATGCTCCCCGGCAACGGCGCCAGAAAAAGGTCTTGATAACCCATAAGTATAGGGGATCACAGCAGTTTTCAAGGGTAGAGTATTCAACCCAAATTTGTTGATTCGCCACAAGGGGAGCCAATGAATATTCTCAAGTATTAGCAGCTGAGTTGTCAATTCAATCACACCTGGAAACTTAGTATCTGCAGCAAAGTGTTTAGTAGCAAAGTAATATGATAGTGGCGGTAACGGTAACAAAAGTAAAGACAAGCAAAAGTAATGTTTTTGGTATTTTGTAGTGATTGTAATAAGAGTAACGGAAAAGTAAATAAGCGTAAACCAAGATATGGAAAACTCAGAGGCACCGGATCGATGATGGATAATTATGCTTTGGATGCGATTCGTCATGTAATAGTTACAACATAGGGTGACAGTAACTAGCTCCAATTCATCAATGTAATGTAGGCATGTATTCCGAATATAGTCATACGTGCTTATGGAAAAGAACTTGCATGACATCTTTTGTCCTACCCTCCCGTGGCAGCGGGTCCTATTGGAAACTAAGGGATATTAAGGCCTCCTTTTAATAGAGAACCGGAACAAAGCATTAGCACATAGTGAATACATGAACTCCTCAAACTATGGTCATCACCGAGAAGTATCCCGATTATTGTCACTTCGGGTTGTCGGATCATAACACATAATAGGTGACTATAGACTTGCAAGATAGGATCAAGAACACGCATATATTCATGAAAACATAATAGGTTCAGATATGAAATCATGGCACTCGGGCCCTAGTGACAAGCATTAAGCATAGCAAAGTCATAGCAACATCAATCTCATAACATAGTGGATACTAGGGATCAAACCCTAACAAAACTAACTCGATTACATGATAAATCTCATCCAACCCATCACCGTCCAGCAAGCCTACGATGCAATTACTCACGCATGGCGGTGAGCATCATGAAATTGGTGATGGAGGATGGTTGATGATGACGACGGCGACGAATCCCCCTCTCCGGAGCCCCGAACGGACTCCAGATCAGACCCCTCGAGAGAGATTAGGGCTTGGCGGCGGCTCCGTATCGTAAAACGCGATGAAACTTTCTCCTGATTTTTTTTCTCCCGAAAGCCAATATATGGAGTTGGAGTTGGCGTCGGAGGGCCACCAGGGGCCCACGAGGTAGGCGCGCCCAGGGGAGGGGCGCGCCCCACCCTCATGGACAGGTGGTGTGGGCCCCCGTCTTCATCTTTGGCGAGGATTTTTTATTATTTATTCTAAGATATTCCGTGGAGTTTCAGGTCATTCCGAGAACTTTTGTTTTCTGCACATAAAACAACACCATGGCAATTCTGCTGAAAAGAGCGTCAGTCCGGGTTAGTTCCAGTCAAATCATACAAGTTAGAGTCCAAAACAAGGGCAAAAGTGTTTGGAAAAGTAGATACGACGGAGACGTATCATCAATCTAGGCCATGTCACCGAAAGCTTCAAGGTCGGTAAATCAGTACGCACCGAAGCAATCGAGCCCATGCTAACAATCTTAAGTAAACAACTAAATGGCACATGGAGAAAGATTCTGTCATTAAGCAACACTGTAAGTAAAGATCACGGCAAAAGAATCACGTTTAAAACAATATATATGACTTTATAAATAGATAAACTGCCCCTATAAATGAACTTACAAATTCCCTGTGTGTATCTGTGATGAAACAAGCAAAGACTCGATAAAGGAAGCCGATTTATTTAAGATCCAATGTGCTACAGAAATAATGATCAAGAACACATTAGAAAAAAATTAATACCTGCCAGGCTTAGATCATTTTTCAACATGCAATAAGAAGAAAAACTGCAAGATTATAACATGGTAAGCAGATCAGCTTGCGTGTATATTATGGAAAAGTTCTCATTTTATTTTTTGTTTCTAAATATAAGAAGATTTCCAAATATTTTCTTTTTATTTTTTGTTTTGCAGTTCCTTCTACCATGTTCGTTGCGCGGGTTTGAGCAAGACGAAAATACAAGTCATTACTTCACCATTACAGTTAACATGCAAAAACAGGTTTTGAACTCCTTGACTCTTCAACTGCATATCCAGGCACAATAGAATTCTTTAACAATGTGACCAACAAATTAATGAAAATATGGAAGCACGTAAGCACAGAGCTACATCTTTCACAAAAAAGCATCGACCATTTCAAAAGGGTCAAACTGCAGGTGCCACTTCAAGGAGAAGACACGTAAGCACTTCCAACATTTCACTTCTTTCTTTTTTCAATGCAAGATTCACTACTACACCATTCTGTAATAATCTCGTTTCTTTCGTCTTTTCAATGCAACAATTACTACTACCATTGCTCCAACACTTCTCTTCTTTCCATTTCTTGAATGCAACAATCTTACTAGTACCATTCCTCTACATGCAGAATGGACTGCGCATTCTATATGTACATGAACCTGAAGCACTACTCCAATGATGGAACAACAGCAACCTTAGAGCCAGAACAAGTACCGTGGTTGAGGAAAAATTCTATATCAACTAATCACCAACACAGAGGGAATACCAAACTGTCATTAATCAAGTGTACAATAGGTTAATTTTTTCAGAAACTAATCCTTACAATTTTGTCACACTAGAAGAAGTAATATTATTTTATTATTATTATTTTTTGATTCTAACAGATATGCTGAAGTATGAAGTCGATATGGGAGACAAAGAAATGCAACAGACAGAATGTTGTGTACTAGAAGAGTTTCTGCCAAATCCCGAGCCAAAAGAACATATTATGCATGCGACAACCACAAAAGAGCATGAAGTTATTGATATATCCAGTAAACACAAAGAAGTTATGGATGTCAGCAGACACGCCGTCGCCCAAGAATCTTGCACAGACCACGAAGAAAAGGATCCACCAAGAGAACCAGATCAACCACCACCGCATTTACAAGATACCACACCATGCTGAAGAGCAAACGGACGAGCAAAATATTAACAACAATACCCCGAGCACAGATCAACTTGAACAAACATGCACTGATTTAAAAGAGGATGGCACAAGCAACGACGTACCAAATACACAATAACAGGTTTCCGAGTAGAAGAAACAACATGTTCTTCTTCAAGAAGAAACAGGCTCGACAAGCAATCAGCAAGGCACCTCCAGCACCATCTCTCTAGAGTTCCTAAAACCCAAAACAATGGAAAAGCACAACGAAGTTCATGAATTTCTTTCAAGCCTTAACCCGCTCCAACTAGAGGAATACAACGAGCATGTAAAGATGGGCATTGGATTCGATGTAATCAAAACATGGTTGAATGACCATGAAAGCTATGAATTCAACAAAGATCCCACGCCGTACCTGACAATCTTGCAGCAAGAATCAGGAGAACATTCAATGCCTCAAATCATCTGAGAACAGCTTAGACAAGAAAATCACGGTCAAGAAGAGACCGGTAAAGCCTTCAAGAAGGCTCCATGGAAAAATTCCTACTTTTGTCCCAGGAGATTTCAAAATTATGGACAAAGCCAGAGCACTTCATGAATACCTATTCAGCAAAGAAGGACAGGGTGAATGCAGAGAGTAAGTACTTTCTCTTGTCACAACATAAAAACAAAGAAATGTTGCCCCTTTTAAAACTAACCTAACCAATGTATAAACTTTTTCTGCTTGCAGTCTAAACGTATATATTAGCTCAAAGCGACCCGATTGGATTACAGGAAAACAAATGATGGAACCGCTACAGAAAGGAGATGATGGACAGATGGAGGGATTCATCGCAAACGCATTGTTCGAAGAATGGACAGTGCAGCAACAATACAGCACAACCGATAAAGCCATACTTCCCGCAGAATTTGCAAACGTATGAAGTCCAATTTGACAAAAACACTTGCATCATTTCAGTGATTACAAAGATTTAACTAAAAAGTAGAAAACTTTTTGGCCGCGGATCGTCCTTGGTGTTAAAATTGGAGGAAAAGGAGGACTAGCAGAATTCAATGAGGACGAAGCATTGAAACAGTTTGCACCCCTTGTAACAGGGAAGGAACTTTTAAAGAAAAAGCTGGTAAGTTAATAGAAATATACAAACATAATTCATTTTTCCTATAGATTGTTACATGTCATTTAATTCTCCTGACAGGAATGAAATTTAACTCTGTCTCCAAACACCGCAGATTGTGATACCTCACAACACAGCTAAACACTACACACTGTACGTGCTCAACAAGTACACGAGCTCCATCGACATACTTGACTCATCAATTACGTAGACGGAGACGGAAAAACAACATGGAAAACACACCATAAGGATCACCCAGAACTGGTAAGTCAATTCAACCTTGTTTTCTAATTGGTTTTACAGTTCCTGGATTCCCTTGTTTAATGCCAAAACCCAACAACAACACCAAACCGTAATCACAGATTAAAAGGATGCACACACTCATGAAAAAGCATTATGGCGAAGCGGAGCTACGAGCCAACGGCAAACCGAACTGGTCGAGGATAGCAGAAACACCTAATAGAGTTTGCGTGCCAAAACAGCAGGTTACCCAATGCGGACACTTCATGGTTCAATTTGCAAAATACTGGAATGGCATTGATCTCATAAACGATGATGAGGATTTCGATGTAAGCGAATAGTACGAGAGCAACAATTTTAATTTTTACAAGCAGCACTACTTGAATACTTCAATTATCTCATGAAAGAAAAATGAAAGAATATCCAATGACCTCCATGCAGCAAAGCAACGTAGATGCCGAGTGGAAACCAGAGTTCCTTTTTACAGCCATATTTGGTGAAACAAACCAAGTAAAGTGCGAGGAACTACGGAAGAATCAAAGAATTCAAACCGAAACTTCAAAGTTCTTTTCCACCAACAAAGGTAAGAAAATCATTTCTACTTATCTTTTTTTGTGTAATAACCTACCCATCCCACGGTTCACCAATGTCTTTCGTATCACAAGAGCTTACATATTACATATCTGCTTCCGCTGATAGAAACAGATGAAACTAAAAGGGACAAAATATGAAGCACCGGTCCATACCCAAAACATTCTCATTGCTTCCAACACACAACAGAGGCGTCCGACCTCTTCCATCTACTCATGAGCGACAGCTGGCAGGAAGAATACGAAAAGTGAGTTGTTTTCTATTGCACCTCAAAAATAGTTGGACAAAGGCCAAAAATAATGTAAAAATCTGTTTCTCACTGACTGTGACCTCCAAAATTATTTAATCTCCCTGTCGCAGCAAAACTATATTTAGGTGCATCCGCAGGGACAGTGAAAGCACGCAACTTACTGGAGCCCAACTGAAGGCGATTTGGTCCAAGACCAAAGATGCATTTAATATACCACATCATATGGAAAAGAGGGTCCTCGATGACATAGCAGAAATCTGGGAAAGCAGACAAGATTCAAAACAGAGTGACAGAGTAATATTAGGCCCAAACTTTGCAGATGTAAAATTTTAAAAAGCAAAATCTTGTCTATATTGCAACACCTACTCTTATATTGTTACACAGCTCTTTTTTCTAACAGTTTTTTCATCGTAATTATTGTTTGCAGCATATATTGGATTTAAAGAAACACATAACTGGTATTAAAAAATTTAAAAATGAATTGCAAAAAAGAAAGAATCAGCTGGCATCCATGTATCTCAAGGAAAATCAAAGGAAAAAACTCAGCAAACATGGTAACAACCCTTTCCTCCATGACAAAATCTCAAAATATGTGTTCTATTAAATTACTTTATATTAAACTGTCATCTAAGCAACAAGTATTTTGTACGCAGATATTCGTTCCAATGGAGAAGCATGACTGCTATGTACTATATGTGCTGGACAAATACAAACACAAAGTTCACATTATTGATCCTCGAGAACAATTAATTACAAAATGCAATATTCCCAGGTACCTAGGTTTAAATAAGTCTTCAACACCATACTAGGACAAACAATGACTGCCAAGGGTACAAGATGGCAGATCCATACCGTGCGATATGTTCCAATGGTAGAAAAGGGAGAATCAACATTTGTTGTTTTAAAGCTTGCATTCATCTACAATGGTGAAAGTTTGTCGAAAACCTGGAAGATTTGACAGTAAGTTTATATAGATTTACTTATAAACAACTTATATGCAGAAACTCTAATAATATACTTCTCTTCTCGGCAAAATTTCACAGGATGAGGTCGAAGACTGGAGGGAAAAGGCAATGTACATTCTCTTAAGTAGCGAGATGAATCAAGTCAAAGCTAGTGTAATGGGTGACGTTATTAGCAAGATCTTGAGCAAAAATGAAGACTAAAACTTCTAATTTAGCCCGCGAGGCTAATTCTACATAGACGTGACAAAAAAGTTTATCAATAACTCACATTTCTATGTAATGTAGTTAGAAATTGCGTGTTCATGTTGAAAAGAGAACTATTTCGACAACAAAGGCTCTTACATCATCAGAGAGTGCCAGTAAACTATAAACAACAATGCCTCTTCTTATTTGTATGACAACACTGACTCCCAAAACGAACCCTTACGCGTGACTCTGGAAACCACCCTCGCGTGGCCTTATGCCACCAAACCCTGGGTCACCATGCCTCTGGGCAATATCCACACACACACACACATACCCTTACGCGTGACTCTGGAGACCACCCTCCAGTGCCTCCAGAGGTGACATGGCCTTTGTGCCACCAAACCCTGGGTCACCATGCCTCCGGGCAATATCCACACACACACATACCCTTACGCGTGACTCTGGAGACCACCCTCATGTGCCTCCAGAGGTGACATGGCCTTGTGCCACCAAAGCGTGGGTCACCATGCATCCGAGCAATATCCACACACACACATACCCTTACGCGTGACTCTGGAGACCACCCTCCCGTGCCTCCAGAGGTGACATGGCCTTTGTGCCACCAAACCCTGGGTCACCATGCCTCCGGGCAATATCCACACACACACATACCCTTACGCGTGACTCTGGAGACCACCCTGCCGTGCCTCCAGAGGTGACATGGCCTTGTGCCACCAAAGCGTGGGTCACCATGCATCCACGCAATATCCACACACAAATACCAAGAACGCCTCAACCGTGGCTAGCTCCTACGCACACGTGACTTCACATGCTTCAAACCCGTGCCTCTGGAGGCACATACCAATGACTTCACGTGACTTCACATGCTTCACACCCGCACAAACCTAGCTCGTAAGCAGACGTGACTGCACATGCTTCAAACCCGTGCCTTCAGCACAACCTGCTATATAAAAATTAAACAAGCCGGTTCCCTCACGCCGGAGGCGCCGTGCCACACCACGACGTACAACGCACCACATGAGCCAGCAGCACGAGGCACGACCAACACACACTTCGACCTATGGCCCCCCTTCAAGATGTTTATGAAAATTGAACGAGCCGAAGGTGAGCTGGAGGTTCCCTCGCGCCGGAGGCGCCGTGTCACACCACGACGTACAACGCGCTGCACGAACTAGCACGCCGCACGACCAACACACACACTTCGACCTATGCCCCACCTTCAATATGTTTATGTAAATTAAACGAGCCGTAGGCGAGCGGGATGTTTCCTCGCGCCGGAGGCGCCGTGTCACACGACGACGTACAACGCGCCGCACGTACCAGCACGCCGCACGAAAAACACTCACGTCTACCTATGCCCCCCACCCCTTTCAAGATGTTTATGAAAATTAAACGAGTCGGAGGTTCCCTGGCGCCAGAGGCGCCGTGTCACACCACGACGTACAACGCGCCGCACGAACCAGCACGCCGCACGACCAACACACACTTTGACCTATGCCCCCCCCCCCTTCAAGATGTTTATGAAAATTAAACGAGCCGAAGGCGAGCCGGAGGTTCCCTCGCGCCGGAGGCGCCCTGTCACACCACGATATACAATGCGTTGCATGAACCAACATGCTGCACGACCAACACACACTTCGACCTATGCCCCCCCCATTGAAGATGTTTATGAAAATTAAACGAGCCGAAGGCGAGCCGGAGGTTCCCTCGCGCCGGAGGTGCCGTGTCACACCACGACGTACAACGCGCCGCACGAACCAACACGCCGCACGACCAACACATACTTCGACTTATGCCCCCCCTTCAAGATGTTTATGAAAATTAAACGAGCCGAAGGCGAGCTGGAGGTTCCCTCGCGCCGGAGGCGCCGTATCACACCACGACGTACAACGTGCCGCATGAACCAACACGCCGCACGACCAACACACACTTCGACCTATGCCCCCCTTCAAGATGTTTATGAAAATTGAACGAGCCGAAGGCGAGCCGGAGGTTCCCTCGCACCGGAGGCGCTTTTCTTCAATTTAGTAAAGTTATTATACACCCGTGCCTCTCCTAGTGTTCACTTGTGCCTATAAAGAAGTCACACGATTGAATGATTCTGGAGACTGTTGTTTTACATTAAAAAGTTGCTTTTTTCTTTACTTGGAAGGTCACATTTGATAGTGTTGGTAGTCCCTCCAGAATTAACTACCCATAAATCTCCATTACATGGAAATATAATGGGAACAAAAAGGGAAACGGGAAAGGGAAACAGAGAACCAACCGCGCGAGCTGGTATTTTTTTGTGTTTTCGCGCGGAAAGGGAAAACGGAAAATTCTGGTAGTTCGAGGGTCAAACTGCAAAACGCACCAAACCACAAACCGGAAAGGGAAAACTGGGAACCAACCGCCAAGAACTGGTTTTTTCTTGCGGAGCGCCTCCGCACGACACTTGTCACGCGGCGAAGCGCCTCCCGAACCGTTGCTATTTAGCGCCGAAGGAGCGCTCGTTAACTAGTTGCTCCCTTTGGGGGTACATGTCTTTCTCTCACTTCCCTGTGCTAAATAGGCCACAAGAGGGCGAGGTGGACCATGGAAATTTGGGCCCTGGCTAAATGGTAGCTAGGTTTTCTGATTTCGTCTACACACACATGTTATGTTTCCAATTTCCATCTCATTTTCTGAAAAACAAATTCCATATGTGATGTGATCCAACCAGATAAGCAAACTAGGTCTAATAATTCAATTGTGGTTTATGTGTCTTACCTTTCTTCTGAGAGTGGTTCTAGTGACAAAACTCTACTCCCTCCGTCCCATAATGTAAGACATTTTTTAACACTACACTAGTGTTCAGAAACTTCTTAAATTATGGGACGGGGTAGTAGAAAGCAATAACTTCCTATATTTGTTCGTGCAGGCTCGTGTGAGCGACGGTTCCGACAAGTCTTATCATTGTCAAGCCTCTCGTGACAGCTCGAGTCCCACAATGGCGGAGCTACATCTACTTCTGCCCTCCTCCCCCTCCCACAATGGCTCGAGTCCCACAATGGCGGCGCTGGCGACACGGGGGAGCCCCCACCAGCGTCGCCACCTCTCCCCTCCTCCCCCTCCCCTCATCTCGCCGCCGCCTGAGGAGCCCACCGGCAAAGCCCGGGCAGGCTCCGGGGAGGGTGGCGGCGGGGCACCTCGCTGGGAGGGTGGCGCGGATCCCGGCCGCTCGGGCGCGATTCGGCGGCGACTGGTGTCGCGGAGGCTGCTCCGGGTGTCCGACAGCGTCGGCCCTCAGTGTTGCTCCATTGCTTCAGCCTTGGTCGATGGGGCCGCGGAGAAGGCGGCGGAAGGCGCGTGGCGGCCGGATCTGGCCGGCCTAGGTCGGATTCGGAGTGGCAGCGGCTGGGCGCGTCGTCAGAGGTGGTTGGTGGGGCGCGGGGAGTGTCGGTGTCAAAACCGGCGGATCTCGGGTAGGGGTCCCAAACTGTGCGTCTAGGATCGATGGTAACAGGAGATGGGGGACATGATGTTTACCCAGGTTCGGGCCCTCTCTATTGAGGTAATACCCTACTTCGTGCTTGATTGATCTTGATGAATATGAGTGTAACAAGAGTTGATCTACCACGAGATCGTAATGGCTAAACCTTAGAAGTCTAGCCTATGAGTATATGGTAATGAATCTGTCCCAATCCGGACTATGCTCTCCGGTTTATATAGACATCGGAGAGATCTAGGGTTACATGAGGTCGGTTACATAAGAGAGAATCTTCATAATAGGTCGCCTAGCTTGCCTTCCACGCCAAGTCCGGTGCGCAGATTGTCTTCGGCATTGCAAGGTGGGTTCCCCTTCTTTTGAACTTCCAAGATAGTCTTCAGACGTGATGATTGTGTCCGGGCCTGTTACACACCATGCACAACTGCAGAGAGATTATATATATTCCACACGAGTTCTATCCGCTAACAGTTTCTGGCAACGTGATATCACGCCCGTCCGGTCATAATTTCAAACCGTTTTTCTTCTGCAATCCCACGTTTCAAAACACGGTTTCCACTGGCATGTCTTGTCGAAGCGGAGACCGTGTCCCCTTATTGCGGGATTCTCATCAATGCGGGCATGGGTAACCCAACCGTGTCGTTTATACAACCCTTGGGAATAGGCAAATCTCAAGGCGAGTGAGGAGGCGTTTAAAGTTTGCTGCCTTTATAAGAGGATAAGGATTCCCTCTTCCTCTTCTCACGCTCTCTCTCCGTCTCCGCCTTCCCGACCTAGAGCTCCAGCGCCCAAGTTCAATCTCCTTTCCACCCCAGCAACCATGTCCGGATCCGGTGGTCGGGGCAAGTGGATGGTCTCCTCCGTCACGGAGGAGGAAACTACTGAGCTCCGGGCGGCCGGATATTTGGCAAAGGGAATCGCCCACCGCTTGCCGGCCGAGGGTCAAGTCGTTCCCATGTCGGAGCCCAACGAGAGGGTAGTATTCCTCCCACATTTCTTCCGCGGGCTTGGGTTTCCACTCCACCCTTTTGTCCGCGGGTTAATGTATTACTACGAGGTAGATTTCCATGATCTATCCCCGAATTCCTTCCTCAACATCTCGGTGTTTATCGTCGTCTGCGAGGCCTTCCTCCGCATCCAATCCTACTTTGGGCTGTGGCTCAAAGTCTTCAACGTGAAGCCGAAGGTGGTGGATGGCCAGCACGCGGAGTGCGGAGGAGCCATGGTGAGCAAGCTGCCCAACGTCTCCTGGCCGAAAGGTATTTTTGTGGAGACAATGAAGGAGTGGCAGAGACAATGGTTCTATATCACAGAACCCGCGACACCTCCTGGGCCGCGGCTGCCGAATTCTGCTCTGGTGCTCCTATGCGGCTCACTTCTTGGGTCAAGAAGAGTCCCGATTGGGGTTCGTCCAACGAGGTAATAGCGCTGCAGACACGCGTTTAAAGCATGATAGCCAAGAACGTCAAGCTTGTAGATGTAATCCAAGTGATGTTAGTTCGCCGAATTCTCCCATGCCAACGCCGAAGCCGCCCTTTGTAGGAGTTCAATCCGAAGAAGCATCATACCTTGGTGAGGCTCTTCGAGACTACTCACGAGGACGCGTGGAAGTTGCTCTTTAAGGGCAACGAAAAACCACCGGCCGCGGATTCAGATCGCGGACACAACGACAGTCATCGTACCAGCGAGGTACGTCTCTTTTAATGTATTCCCTGCTGGTGTGTTGCTAGGGCGATGCCTGAGCTTTTATTATCGCTCTTTCAGGACTGGACGGAGAGGGCGAAGAGGATCCAGTGTCCGGCTCCGCTGCCCGAAGAACCAGTCATCCCGCGCCTAGCAAAGATGCTGGTGTCGGCGCCGTATATGGCGCCAGAGAAGAAGGTCAAGAAGAAGGCCAAAGGGAAGGCCAAGAGTGGCCACCGTCGTAAGGGTACTTCGGACGCGTTGTCCGAAGACGATGAAACTCATTCCTCTGTCCCTGAGGACAATGACGGGGAAGAGGAGGAGGAGGAAGAAAACAATCCTCCCCCTGAGGAGAGGAAGAAGAAGAGGGCGGCTCCGGCGCATCTGGAGGCGGAGGCGCCCAAAAAGGGGAAGGGCGCTCCGGCGGCCAACACCGCATGGGACATGGACAGTAGTCCGGAACGACGCCCTCGCCCAAAGCCCCAGGCCGCATCGTAAGTGACATGGCTTATTTATGCGCACATCCAGCCCTTTCTCTCCATTATCTTGATATAGTTAGCTGTACTATTGCAGTCCGGCCCGTGATCTTATCCAGCAATCCTCCTCTGGAGGTTCATTGGCTTCATCGGAGATGGCGAGCAGGTTGCCACCGCCTGCTTACTCCCCCAGGGCCGGGGACGAGACCGAAGTGCTGTCCCGAAGGACCGCTTTGAAGGGAGGAGCCCAAGACGTTGTTCGGGAGGCACCACAAGGCGATACCTCCACTGCCGGACACGTGGGGGATCCAATCCCCATGGAGACTAGCGAAGAGGGCCGTATCCAAATCGGCCCTCAGCCGAATACGGCTCCGGAGCCCCCTATGGCTCCGAAGTCGGGCGAGCAACTCCCTTTGAAGGGGGATGTGCCGCCTTCACCGGTGGCTCCTGTCCATCCAGGAGCGTCGTATGACCTGATGGGGGTGCTGCGAAGCGCCTCCATCGTGGACGAGCACCGTGTCCTTATGGGTGCGGTGATCGAGAAAGTTCAGTCTGCCAAGAGCGGACTGAATGATATCATGACCCATTAACAGGTTTTGAGGTAAGTGACATAGAAAGAGAAAAAACCCATGTAGTCAGTAGCCCCTGAGACACTGTCCGGCGCTCGGCAAGAGGAACCGGACAGAGGATCAATCCTATAGTGTAGGAGACTAACGTGATATGTGTGCATGAGCAGGCGTCGCTGTTGGCCGCAACCTCACATGCTGCCGAAGTCTCTGAACTGAAGCAGAGGCTCGAGCGGACCAAGAACGAGCTCGGCGAGGTTAGAGTGCGGCTGCAGGAGAAGCAAGGTTAGTAACGTCTTGCTGTGTGTTCGGAGGGCGCAGATGCTGTATGTTGACTGTAACGTCGGAATGTATGCAGGAGCTGCGACCGAGGTCGAGGCCCTGAGGAAGGCCCTGGGCGAGGCCGAGGAAAAGGCTGTCCAGTAGCAAGCCACCCGTAAGAAGCTCAAGGCCCGTGTCAAGGAAATCCAACAGGAGTTCCAAGATGCAGTGAAAAAATGTGAGACCTTGGAGAATGATGCGTCGGCTTAGAAGGCCGAACTCACCAAGGCTCGTCAAGGCGCGGAAACCGCGCGGAATTAGGCCCAGGCCGTCATCCAGGAGATCCAGGAGGCCAGGAAGATCACGGCGGGTAAGGATTTTAAGATGCAAAGAAAGTATGCGGAGAGGCAATATCTTTTACTAACCCGGGTTCGGAGTTCCCCAGGAGATTTTATGGATCTACCACGCAGCGTATCAGACGTTGCAGCGTTCTACCAAACCGAAGGAGGGGGGTTCTACAGAGAAGCTATTCTGGTCGCAGTATGCGATGCCAGAGCATCCCGTGTCCTTCACCGATCAACTGAAGCAGCTGGTGGAGCTGCACAGGGTGGCCGAACTAGCCATGAAGGATTTGACAATCCGGCTATGGCCAGCCGAAGCTATACCGGCAGCTTCGCCGGACTCGTGAGGAGGCTAGTGGAAGCCTGTCCGTGGTGGGCGTCGTCAAGCGCTCTTCATGTATTGAAGGCGCCCGTATGGCCTTCGCTTGCTGCAAGATGTGGTGGGCGAAGATGAACGTTGTTGAAGTGGCCAGCGGGCCGCCAGAGGGCAAGGAGCACCGCACACCCGAATTTTTTTTTGCGGATGTCCTAGAAGGGTCTCGACTTGTGGCAGCTCAGTGTTGAAGGACGTTATTTTCGAATGAATACATTCATATTGTCCTTTGCCTTGTATTATAAAGACAAAGCTTTGTTTTGTAATGTAATTTCGTTATGCTTTAAATTGTTTCCTCCTGTGCGGCCGTGTTATATGCAATCTGAGGGTTGGCCGATTAAACCACGCCCTCACGTAAATAGTACGGAGGTGTTCGGGGGATCTAAACAATCTTGATCCAATTATATGGTCCTTGGAGGAGTTTTTTAGTGCAATGAACAAGGTAATTGGACTATACAGCTTAAACGCCCTCACTTAGCCATAGGAGTTTTATAATTAAGCAAGTGCGCAGCCCCTGGTCCAAGCCAGGGTGTTGTCATCATCTGATCGAGAAGTGTCGATCCTTCGCGTGACGCGGAAAAAAACTCCAACGATTTTGTAACCCTCGAATAGCTGACCGGCTCTCGCCGTATCATGACAGTCAGTTTTCGGCTTTGTCTACTGAGGTGCTCATCCGGTCAAGGCCAGGACACAATCGCTGTAGTGCTCCCTTTAATACCCTAGCCGATAGAGCGGAATGTAGGGTAGAAAGCACAGGAGCCGGGCAACCCAACTTTGGACCAAAGACATGATTTGGAGCCAATGCATATAATGCTAAATTCGGGGTGCCAAACTTCTGTACAAGAAGTGTTCGGACTTTGTTGCCGTGTTATGGGGCGATAAGCAGCCCCTGGCGAATATGAAACGTACAAAAGAGTACTGATGTAACTGATAAGCAGATCAAAATAAAATGAAGTAAGAAGTGAAAACCACAGAAACTGGGCCGCATATCATTTTCATTATAACTGAATGGATACGTCAAGGCGTATCTTATACAAATAGTGCGATAAGCACCTGAACTATTTAACATGCCGGGATCAAGAGGAGCAGTGTGCGGGTCCTGGGAAGTAAGTAAAAATACCGTCAAGAAGAACGTATGGAGGTTACCCTACGCACCTATGCTGCATGCCCCCTTTGTATGCCAATCCTTCGAAGGGGCTGGTGATCAGGCTAGCGGGAAAAGGAACCTGAAACAGAAAGGAAAAAGTGTGTCCGGGGTCGATCTAGCTGAACTGTAGGTCCCGGGTTAGCTCGTGCCTCCGTCGATATCCATGGAATTTCAAGTGCGTAATTATGTACGCGTGGTACGAATGCCACTACTTCATTGGGGCTGAGACGGAGGCCAAATTGCTAGTCGAGCTCTTTACGAGCCTTGCTGCCCTGCTGCAGTGTAGTTAGGAACTTCTTGATGGTGTCCAGGGGCTCGGCAGCCGCACTATGGTGCTGCTTGAGAAGGCCGCTCTGTACCTCTGCTGCTAGGGCGGCGGTGTGTTCCTCTATTCGGAGGGAGCGTTTCGTGTTGCCATTGACTGTTATGATGCCGCGTGGGTCGGGCATCTTGAGCTTGAGATAAGCGTAGTGTGGCACTGCGTTGAATCTAGCAAACGTTGTTCATCCGAGCAGTGCGTGGTAGCCAATGCATGATGGGACGATGTCGAAGATTAACTCCTCGCTTCGGAAATTGTCCGGAGAATCGAAGACCACTTCCAGCGTGATTGAGACCGTACAGCGGGCCTCGACGCCTGGTATGACTCATTTGAAGGTAGTCTTTGTCGGTTTGATTCATGAGGGGTCAGTGCCCATCTTCCGTGCCGTGTCTTGATAAAGCAGGTTCAGGCTGCTACCACCGTCCATCAGGACTCATGTTAGGTGGAACCCGTCAATAATTGGGTCCAGGACTAGTGCGGCCGAACCGCCATGGCGGATACTGGTTGGGTGGTCTCGACGATCAAAGGTGATCGGAAATGACGACCGTGGGTTGAATTTTGGGGCGACTGGCTCTACCGCGTAGACGTTCCTGAGTGCACGCTTATGCCCCCTTTTGGGGATGTGTGTGGCGTATATCATGTTCACCGTTTTGACTTGAGGGGGAAATTTCTTCTGCCCCCCAGTGTTCGGCTGCCGGGGCTCTTCGTCCTCGTCCTCACTTTGTGATCCTTTTTCTTTGTTTTCGGCATTTAACTTGCTAGCCTGCTTGAAAACCCAACAATTCCTGTTGATATGATTGGCTTGCTTATCCGGGGTGCCATGTATTTGGCACGGACGGTCGAGTATGCGGTCTAGGCTAGAAGGTCCTTCATTGTTTCTTTTGTAGGGCTTCCTCCGTTGGCCGGACCTGGAGCCTCTGAATCTGGCGTTGATTGTGGTGTCATCGGTGTTGTTATCATTGCTTCGGCGTTTATGCCTATTGCATCGGAGCTTGCCAGTGATATTCTTGGCCTCAGAGGGGCCTGTCTCGCTGGCTGTGTTGTTACTACGGGCCAGCCAACTGTCCTCTCCTGCGCAAAAGCGGGTCATGAGTGTCGTGAGGGCTGCCATGGACTTCGGCTTTTCTTGATCGAGGTGGCGTGCTAGCCATTCGTCACGGATGCTGTGTTTGAAGGCTGCTAAGGCCTCGGCGTCTGGACAGTCAACGATCTGGTTCTTTTTGGTTAGGAACCTAGTCCAGAATTTTCTGGCTAATTCTCCAGGTTGTTGAACTATGTGGCTTAAGTCATCGACGTCTGGTGGCCGGACATAAGTTCCTTAGAAGTTGTCTAGGAAAGCTTCTTCCAAGTCCTCCCAGCTGTCGATGGAATTTTCAGGCAGGCTGTTAAGCCAGTGCTGAGCTGGCCCTTTGAGCTTTAGTGGGAGGTATTTAATGGCGTGGAGATCATCTCCTCGAGCCATGTGGATGTGGAGGATAAATTGCTCGATCCATACTGCGGGATCGGTTGTGCCGTCGTATGATTCCATATTGACGGGCTTGAACCCCTCGGGGAATTCATGGTCCAAGCTTCATCTCAGAAAGCGTAGAGGGTGTGCGGCGCCTCTATATCGGGCTGCATCGTGGCGTAGTTGCGATGGAGTCCGTCTGTGGTGTTCGGCCCGGGCGTGGTTAGATTTGTCACGTCCGAATAAGTAGCCCTCCTCGTGCCTCGAGGCATGCCCTTGCGATCCGTAGATCGACCTTGTGTGTCCTGTTCTATCGTCCAGGATTTGACGGAGGTCGTATGTGTGACCCAAAACTCTTCCGTCTCTATTTTTGCAAGGCGGTGGGGCAGGCTGCTGTTCGTCCTGAGTTGCCGCTTTGTCCCGGCTGCGGGGTGGCCGGTTGGCCGCCCTGGCTCGACCACGCGGTGGTCGTTCCGCATTACGCGAGGGAGATGTGTGTTCTGGTGCCTCCTCATCAAATTGAGGTAGCAATCTGCGTTTCGGGTAGCTCTTGGCTGGGCGCTTGAGGCCATATTCTTCGGCTGTCAGGACGTCGGTCCATCTGTCGACGAGCAGGTCTTGTTCAGCTTGAAGTTGCTGCTGTTTCTTTTTCAGGCTCCTTGCTGTGGCTATGAGCTGGAGTTTAAAACGCTCCTGCTCCAGAGGGTCCTCCAGCACGATGAAGTCTTCGTTGCCGAGGCTTGTCTCCTCTTTGGAGGGTGGATGGTAACTATCATCCTCCGAGTTATCTTCTATGGCCTGTTCATCGGGGTTGTCTTGCGTGTTGTCATGTTCCTCCTGTTCGGATGCAGCGCCGACTGGGTCTTCATTGTTTTCGGTGTTGCCCGGAGTACTATTTTCTCTGATGCCAGTATTGCCATCCTTTGAGCGACGAGGCTTAGAACGGCGTTTGGGGCACCGGCGCTTGGACTGCGTCTCGGAGGGTTTGTTCTTATCCGGCTCTTCTTTGTCGTCGCCAGATCCTTTAGGTGTATCAACCATGTACACATCGTACGAAGAGGTGGCCGTCCAACGTCCAGTGAATGGTGGGTCTTGGCCTTGCTCCCTGTCGGCATCGTCGTCCATACCGTCGATGTCTTCGGAGCAATAGTCAAGCACGTCGGTTAAGTCATCGACGGTGGCAATGAAGTAGGTGGCGGGTGGGAAGCAAAATTCCTCGTCGTCCGCCTCTAGCTCAAAGAGAACATAGTTCGGTTGTGAGTCTTCCTCCAAGGACAAGTTCTTCAAAGAATTTAGTACGTCACCCAAAGGCGAATGCTAGAAGATGTCTGTGGTGCTAAATTCGAAAATCGATAACAGATCCAGCTCGGTGTCCGCAGGCGCACTTAATCCGGAACGTGTGGCCGAAGACAAGTCTGGAGTTCCGTCGACGCAAGCATTGCAGGATGTCGAGTCCGTGTGCGGCTCCAACGCCGCGGATTTTATGGCCTCGGAGGGGATGATCTGCTTTGGTACTGAGGCCGTTGCAGCAAGAGGATCCATCTCCTGGGTGTGCTCTGATGACAGATTTAAGTCATGGTCATCGGAGAGAAGGGGAGCGATCGCCGCGGTCATCCGTCAAAGATCAAGTCTCCACGGATATCCGTGATGTAGTTCAAGCTTCCAAATCTGACCTGATGGCCAAGGGCGTAGCTATCGACCTGCTCCAGACAGCCAAAAGAGTTGGCCCACAGTACGAAGCCGCCGAACACAAAGATTTGTTCGGGGAGGAAGGTTTCTCCCTGGACGGCGTCATTACTGACGATCAAAGGGGCCATCGAATCCTTTCGTTGACGGCACAGTGGAACTCTCAATGAAAGCACCAATGTCGGTGTCAAAACCGGCGGATCTCGGGTAGGGGGTCCCGAACTGTGCGTCTAGGATCGATGGTAATAGGAGACGAGGGACACGATTTTTACCCAGGTTCGGGCCCTCTCTATGGAGGTAATACCCTACTTCCTGCTTGATTGATCTTGATTAATATGAGTGTTACAAGAGTTGATCTACCATGAGATCGTAATGGCTAAACCCTAGAAGTCTAGCCTATGAGTATATGGCAATGATTCTGTCCCTATCCGGACTATGCTCTCCGGTTTATATAGACACCGGAGAGATCTAGGGTTACATGAGGTCGGTTACATAAGAGAGAATCTTCATAATAGGTCGCCTAGCTTGCCTTCCACGCCAAGTAGAGTCCAATCTGGACACGGGTATACTCTTTGGTATTTGTGTCTTCATAGCCCATCAGTCCAGCCCACGGATAACAGGCCGGACGCCCGAGGACCCCTTAGTCCAGGACTCCCTCAGGGAGGTCTGCGGTGGTCGGGTGATACGTCCATTTTGCATCATGATTTTATATTGATATTTATTGCATTATGGGTTGTTATTTCACATTATGTCACAATACTTATGCCTATTCTCTCTTATTTTACAAGGTTTACATAAGGAGGGAGAATGCCGGCAGCTGGAATTCTAAATTTGGAAAAGGAGCAAATATTAGAGACCTATTCTGCACAACTCCAAAAGTCCTGAAACTCCACGAAAGTTATTTTGGAAATAATAAAAAATATTGAGCGGAAGAAATACGTCAGGGGGCCTCCACCTGTCCACGAGGGTGGGGGCGCGCCCTACCCCCCTGGGCGCGCCCCCTGCCTCATGGGCCCCCTGTTGGCCCTCCGGTGCCCATCTTCTGCTATAGGAAGTCTTTCGTCCGAAGAAAAATCATAAGCAAGCTTTTGGGACGAGACTCCGCCGCCACGAGGCGGAACCTTGGCGGAATCAATCTAGGGCTCCGGCAGAGCTGTTCTACCGGGGACACTTCCCTCCGGGAGGAGGAAATCATCGCCATCGTCATCACCAGCGCTCCTCTCATTGGGAGAGGGCTAATCTTCATCGACATCTTCACCAGCACCATCTCCTCTCAAACCCTAGTTCATATCTTGTATCCAGTTCTTGTCTCCAAGTCCGGGATTGGTACCTGTAGGTTGCTAGTAGTGTTGATTACTCCTTGTAGTTGATGCTAGTTGGTTTATTTGGTGGAAGATCATATGTTCATATCCTTTATGCATATTAATACTCTTCTGATTATGAACATGAATATGCTTTGTGAGTAGTTTCGTTTGTTCCTGAGGACATGGGAGAAGTCTTGCTACTACTAGTCATGTGAATTTGGTATTCGTTCAATATTTTGATGAGATGTATGTTGTCCATCCTCTAGTGGGGGCCTCGCGAAGGAGAAAGCATCGCTCAAGTTTGGGGGAGGCTTAAATCAATGTTATATTCATGCCCCAATCATGAGCTCTCAAGAGAAATGATTATTCAAAAATTTTATGCTCGGCTTTCTGATAACAATCGCACCATTCTCGATACTTCTTGTGCTGGCTCTTTTATGATGAAGATTATTGAATTCAAATGGGATTTATTGGAAAGAATTAAACGCAACTCTGAAGATTGGGATCTCGACGAAGGTAAGGAGTCAGGTATGACACCTAAGTTTGATTGTGTTAAATCTTTTATGGATATCGATGTTTTCCGTAAATTTAGCACTAAATATGGACTTGACTCTGAGATAGTAGCTTCTTTCTGTGAATCTTTTGCTGCTCATATTGATCTCCCTAAGGAGAAGTGGTTTAAATATCATCCTCCCAAAGAAGTAAAAGTAGCTGCGCCTATTAAAGTTGAAGAAAAGACTATCACTTATAATGATCCTATTGTTCCTACTTCTTATGTTGAGAAGCCACCTTTCCCTGTTAGGATAAAGGATCATGCTAAAGCTTTAATTGTGGTCCGTAAAAGCAATATTAGAACTTATACACCTCCTGAGCAAATTAAAGTTGAACCTAATATTGCTATTGTTAAAGATCTCTTGTCTGATAATATTGCTGGGCATGTTATTCATTTACGTGATGAAACTGCTAGAATTGTCAAACCTTGTGCTAAAGATAAACATAGACCTGTGGTAGGCATGCCTGTTATTTCTGTTAAAATAGGAGATCATTGTTATCATGGCTTGTGTGATATAGGTTCTAGTGCTAGTTCAATACCTATTGACTTATACAAAGAAATTAAGCATGATATTTGTAACACCCCGGGTGACATGCTACAGTAAACTCCTATTAATGGTGCCACGTCATCATAATTAAATCTTTGCTAATCATCACTTTGTCCCAAACCGACCTCAAATTCAAATTCCAAAAACAAATCAAATTATTATTTCTTCAAACTGGCTAGGGAAAATGTTTGATGGGTTGAAAATATTCCCTAACTATTTATCATGTAGGATCCAACCTATTTTGAATAATTACAGTGGTCCTAACCTTTTTAAAACTAAATCATTAGTATTTATGTGACCGTTTTTCATTTAAACAAATAGTTAAGTTATTCAAAATAATTTGGAACTTTGTGTTCTGCTACGAAACCTTGCCTAGTATTTATGTGCTAAGTGCACATTTAACTATACTCATTTATTAGTTCAACAAAAATACAAAACTTTAAGGAAAAGCAAAATGTAAAAAATAAATATAGAAAAAGGGGAAAAGGCCTATCGACTCACTGTGCATGTGAGCCCACTAGCTATTGTTCCTAGCTCCAGCCCAGTTCCACCTCTCCTCTCCGCTACAATGGAGGCAGAGGGCGGAGGCCATCCACCATGGCCACCGCCACGCTACCGCCATCCCGCTGCCCTCCTCGGAGGTTTAGAGCATCGCCCCATTCCCCTTCCTCGCTGCTTCCCTTTCCCACGCCAGACGCTCAAGCTCCCGCCATGGCCACCGCTGCTCGTGACGCCTCGCCCTCCTCCTGCGTGCCGTGGGACCGAAGTCCGGGAGCCCCGCCGTCTGCTACGTCTTCCTCGCCCATCAATCAAGCCGGGACCCTGCGCCGCCTACATCAACTCCTTCTTCAAGCTCCGGCCACCGCTCATCGTCGCTTGGATCCGCCGCCGTTCGACCCGCTCCGACGTCACCAAGTTGCTCCTCGTCACCGATGTGAGCACCACATGGTTTCCCCTCTGTTCTCGCCATCGATCTCGTCACCTAGCACTCATCCTCGCGAGTTCCGGCTCGTCCATCCACCACGGCCGGCGGGCTCATCGCTGTCGTGTCCCCTAGCTCCCTCTCTCGATGCGTGCGTGCTCCAGGAGCTGCGTAGATGCCGCCTAGTCTCTCGGTTCGTCTAATCCGAGCCCATGGGCTCGAGCTCGATCCCGTCGAGCGCCACCGCTGTTGCCGCTCGGCCGTCGACGTCGCTATCGTTCTTGGCCACCCCGCCCAAGCCAGCGCCGATCGATGCACTGCAGCCCAGCGCTCACCCGTTGCCGTGCCTCCGCCTCACTGGGCGTGTTGACCGTGGCCGCCATCGCCGCCCACGCTGCCGACATCGTGTATCGCGCCGCCGACCGCCTCCTCGCACTCATGGCCACGCCTGCACGCCCTCGTCCCCATGCCCGCACCGCTGCTCGTTGCTTGCTTCTTGTCAGTAGCTGCCGCTTCGCCGATGCTCGCCGCCGCTATGCTACTGCTTTGCCGTTGTTCTCGTAGATGATGTTAGCCGTCGTTGTTGCTTAGTTGCCGCCACATCGCAGGCCATAGCCATGGCCAAGTGCGGTTATGTGTGTGGTGTGTGCGTCGCCACACTTCTGCTGCTTCTGCTACAAGAATCGAATGTTATCAGTAGCGAGCTAGCTTTGCCACGTTTACACTGATTACCCCTCTATAATGCAGCAAAACAACAACAAAATGACTTCTAATGTGGGTAAAGATAATATTCATAGAAAGAACACTTGACAAACTCCGTTTTATCCCATTGGTTCAAATTCAAAATATGTAACGATTAAATCCTATGAAAATCACAAAATCCTATGTTCGTATATTTTAATAGTTTCTAGAATTAACTTCAAGTGGCACTTTTCAAATACAATTTCGATCAAGCAACTGAACTCTAAAATGGATGTCAATGATGATGTCATGTAGATCACATAAAGATGATAAAATTTGGTAAAAGGCACTAATTTATAGGATGTACAGAACACTAGCTATAGCCTTTGGAAAACAGCTAAGTGATGCTCAAAAACTGATCAATTCTCAGACTTGGCCAATTTTCAGGAAATTCCAAAATATTGTTTAAACTTCGAAAAATCATAGGAAATAGACCGTAGCTTGGATGAAAATGCTTTTTACATGAAAGTTACTCAGAACGACGAGACGAATCCGAACACGTGGTCTGTTTACCTGTCAGATGCCTCTAACTATCTGAACATGGAACTTTCCCTCTCCGGTCATCTGTTTGACACAGGTCCGGAACCGGGAAAACATTCCCGGTTGACTTCCCCCTTCACCGGTATCGTGTAGCACCGCGCTACAACACGTCTAGCTCTTCCTGTTGTCCTGTTATGCCCTTGCTTGCTATGTATTTACTGTTTCTCCCCCCTCTTCTCTTCGGTAGACCCTGTGACGATGTTGATGCCCCTGTGATCGACTACGTCACCGACGACCCCTCCTTCTCGTCTGAGCAACCAGGCAAGCCCCCCTTTTGATCATCTCGATATCGCCCATTCCATTCTCTCATGCTTGCATTAGATTTTGCTACTGTTATTGATTGCTTCTATTCTGATGCATAGCCTGCTTTTGTATCTGTTGTTGTACCTTACCTGCTTATCATAAACTGCTTAGTATAGGTTGGTTAGTGATCCATTAGTGACCCCCCCACCTTGTCCTTATTGCCCCTGCTTCATCATCGAAAACCCGATCAACGGGATCGAAGACCAGGCCCCGGCACCGCACATCACTTCCCCTTAGTTGCTCGACACTACTGGGTTTTTATCGAGTGCCGAGGGTGAGACCTCTACAGCACTTCTGATGTTAACCATGTAGTGTAGCTATTCGGTCATGGTCATCGAGGGTGATTTCCTCTTTAACCACTTCTGATACGACTCTGTTGTGCAACCCCTCAAGTGTGAACCTCGAAGGTGGTCCCTCTTACGTTCACCTTGATGACTACATCGAGTGGAATTCACCGAGGGTGATTCCTCGGGTTTTCCCCTTGATGTTTAGACACACAGTTACTATGACTTTACACTGAACCATGTTACTAAAGACGGGTCGACCCTGAGGGGTACCCGCGCGAGCTTAATTGCGAGTGATGTGGAGTCGGGTTGACCTGGAGAGTGCCCGCGAGATAATTACTAGGCGTGGCCGGGCATTCCTAGCCCTTGTCGCAAGTCCTCGAGACGGGGCAACGGGGTCACATCTTTCGTGAGTCTCTGCTTGTTACCGCGTGCTCCTAATCCACTACGATTTGGATATTTGATCCGAGGGGCCTCTGGCCTGATAGCACTAACCATCACGTGGGCATTGTATGGGCGTTCTGCGTCGTATGCATCAGCCGAAGCTTAATAGACGTCAGCGACTGAGCGGTGTGCGCCGGGTTGGACTGGTAAGCTCCTACCCTTTTAAGGAGGTAGCTAGGTCTGCTCACCGGCTGCCCACGCAATGTGCAGGAGTTCCCGGGGCGATGGCCCATGACCCCTGGGGGCATAGGTTTAGTCTGGCGTGCTGACCTCTCTATTAAGCCTAGGTCGGGTTGCGGCATATTGTTTGGCCGAGGCCGGGCATGACCCAGGAAAGTGTGTCCTACGAGTTAATCGAGCGTGGTGGGTAAGTTGGTGCACCCCTGCAGGGAAGAAAACATCTATCGATAGTCTGTCCTACGGTAATGGACACTTGGAGTTGTATCCCGATCGATACAACTAGAACTGGATACTTGAGATAAGACATGGATATGAGAACGGTTTGTGATGATAACTGGATAGTATGGCTCTGGGATTGCTTTCTCGCAGGGAGTCGAGAAAGGATCTCTGGCCGAGGTTGATACCACTTCTACTACTTTACTTTATGCTACTCTACTCACTCCTGTTGCTGCAAGATGGTGGTTTCCAGATGATGCTAGTCTTTGATAGGACTAGGTTCTCCCCTCTATTCTGGCATTTCTGCAGCCCAGTCCACATATACAGCCTTCCTTTGATAATGTTGCATATGTAGTGTAGATCCTTGCTTGCGAGTACTTTGGATGAGTACTCACGGTTGCTTTGCTCCCCCTTTACCCCCTTTCTTCTTCTTTCCGTTGATGCAACCGGATGTCTGGAGCTCAGAGCCAGATGCCATCGTCGATGCCTACTACTACGGGAGACCGCCGACCGACCGTGAGTAGTTAGGAGGCTCCCGTGCGTAAGGCCTTGCCTTTTCGATCGATGTTGCTTTTGTGCTAGCCTTCTTAAGGCAAACTTGTCTAACTCATGTCTGTACTCAGATATTGTTGCTTTCGCTGACTCTTGTGTATTCGAGCTTATGTATTCGAGCCCTCGAGGCCCCTGGCTTGTAATATAAAGCTTGATTTATTTTAATTTGTGTCTAGAGTTGTGTTGTGATATCGTCCCGTGAGTCCTTGATCTTGATCGTACACATTTGCGTGTATGATTAGTGTACGATTGAATCGAGGGCGTCACAATATTGCACCTACTGAGTTAGAAGATATTGATGTCACAATTAAACTTGCCAATAAAGATACTATTTCATCAATGGGAATTGTTAGAGATGTTGAAGTCTTGTGTGGGAAAACTAAATATCCTGCTGATTTTCTTGTTCTTGGCTCCCCACAAGATAGCTTTTATCCCATTATTTTTGGTAGACCCTTCTTGAACACAGTTAATGCTAGGATAGACTGCGAAAAGGATGTTGTTACTATTGGTCTAGGTGATATGTCTTATGAGTTCAACTATTCTAAATTTCATAGACAACACCGAGGAATTGCCTAGTAAGGATGAAATTATTGGTCTTGCTTCTATTGCCGTACCTCCTAGTGATCCTTTAGAACAATATTTGCTAGACCATGAAAATGATATGTTTATGAATGAAAGAAGGTAAATAGATGAAGTATTCTTTAAACAGGAACCCATCTTGAAACACAATTTACCTATTGAAATCCTAGGGGATCCTCCTCCACCCAAGGGTGATCCCGTGTTTGAGCTTAAACTACCTGATACTCTTAAATATGCTTATCTTGATGAGAAAAAGATATATCATGTTATTATTAGTGCTAAACTTTTAGAGCATGAAGAAGAGAGATTATTGAAAACTCTGAAGAAGCACCACGCTGCCATTGGTTATACTCTTGATGATCTTAAGGGCATTAGTCTCACTCTATGTCAACATAAAATAAATTTGGAGAAAGATGCCAAACCAGTTCGTGATCACCAACGACGGCTGAATCCTAAGATGAAAGAAGTGGTAAGAAAGGAAATACTAAAGCTTCTTGAGGCAGGTATTATATATCCCTTTGCTGATAGTCAGTGGGTAAGTTCTGTCCATTGTGTCCCTAAGAAGGGAGGTATTACCGTCGTTTCTAATGATAAAGATGAATTGATTCCTCAAAGAATTATTATAGGTTATAGGATGGTAATTGATTTCCACAAATTAAATAAGGCTACTAAAAAGGATCATTACCCCTTACCTTTTATCGGTCAAATGCTAGAAAGATTATCCAAACATACACACTTTTGCTTTCTAGATGGTTATTCTGGTTTCTCTCAAATACCTGTGTCAGCCAATGATCAATCAAAGACCACTTTTACATGCCCTTTTGGTACTTTTGCTTATAGACGTATGCCTTTTGGTTTATGTAATGCATCTGCTACCTTTCAACGATGCATGATGGCTATATTCTCTGACTTTTGTGAAAATATTTGTGAGGTTTTCATGGACGATTTCTCCGTTTATGGATCCTCTTTTGATGATTGCTTGAGCAACCTTGATCGAGTTTTGCAGAGATGTGAAGAAACTAATCTTGTCTTGAATTGGGAAAAGTGTCACTTTATGGTTAATGAAGGTATTGTCTTGGGGCATAAAGTTTCGAAAAGAGGTATTGAGGTTGATAAAGCCAAGGTTGATGCTATTGAAAAGATGCCATGTCCCAAGGACATCAAAGGTATAAGAAGTTTCCTTGGTCATGCCGGTTTTTATAGGAGGTTCATTAAGGACTTCTCAAAAATTTCTCGGCCTCTGACTAATTTATTACAAAAATATATAACATTTGTCTTTGATGATGATTGTGTAGAAGCATTTGAAATACTTAAGAAAGCATTGATCTCCGCACCTATTGTTCAGCCACCTGATTGGAATTTACCCTTTGAAATTATGTGTGATGCTAGTGATTATGTCAGAGGTGCTGTTCTAAGGCAAAGAGTTGATAAGAAGTTAAATGTTATTCAATACGCTAGTAAAACTCTAGACAATGCCCAGAGAAATTATGCTACTACTGAAAAAGAATTCCTAGCAGTTGTATTTGCTTGTGATAAGTTCAGACCTTATATTGTTGATTCTAAAGTAACTATTCACACGGATCATGTTGCTATTAAATATCTTATGGAAAAGAAGGATGCTAAGCTTAGACTTATTAGATGGGTTCTCCTGCTACAAGAATTTGATTTGCATATTGTTGATAGAAAGGGAGCGGAGAACCCCGTTGCAGACAAATTGTCTAGGTTAGAAAATGTGCTTGATGACCCACTACCTATTGATGATAGCTTTCTTGATGAACAATTATTCTCGTACTACTCGATGGTATGCTGATTACGCTAATTATATTGTTGCTAAATTTATACCACCTAGTTTCACATATCAGCAAAAGAAAAAGTTTTTCTATGATTTGAGGCATTACTTTTGGGATGACCCACATCTTTATAAAGAAGGAGTAGATGGTGTTATTAGACGTTGTGTACACGAGCATGAACAGAATGTATCCTACGCAAGTGTCACTCCGAGGCTTATGGAGGACACCACGCTAGAGATAGAACGGCACATAAGGTATTGCAATCCGGTTTTTATTGGCCTACTCTCTTCAAGGTGTTGGAGATATACCCTAGAGGCAATCATGTATGATGATATTTCCTATGTGTTTATGAATAAAGATAGTCCTTGGACATTATCAATGACGTGTATCAGCAAGTACGTGACTTGTTTGTGGTACTATGCATTGTATGATGACTGTCCTAAAAGGTCCCTAGTCAAAATGGATGTGTGGACGCGCAACTGACTAGACTAGCATATGACACGGTCGATGGCTTGGTCTCACTAGCCATGGAGCATTGGATGCTAACCGGATAATATGGACTTGGAAAGGTCTGGTAAGATTCTACGTAGTCGGATCCGAGTCGAGATAAGGTCCGAGTCGATGCACTCCAACTATGAGACGCAGTGATATGTCATCTGTGAGTCTCTAGTGCAACATACGTTCTATGTCCTAAGACCCGAGTGACGCATGTACTCGGGATGGTGATGCACTTGCTTTTGGGCCGACCAAACGCTACTCCGTGGATCGGGTAGTTACAAAGGTAGGTTTCAGGTTTGTCCGGTCCCATGTCATGCGAGACATGGTCGAGCAAGATGGGATTTGCCCTCCGATTAGGAGAGATATACTCTGGGCCCCTCGTGTGATCCGACCAGATAAGCATGGCCATGCGACAAGGATTATGAGATAATCCGGATTGTGGTCAGTATCACCGAATGAGAAAGAGGTCGGGCTAGCACAAGGATGACAGTCTCGCCTTGAGCCCGACAACATATATCGTGTGGCAGGGAACAGAAGTGTGACACGTTGTACAAGTTCGCCTAACCAGCTTCATAGTCTGCTTGGTGGTCGGCACGCCTTGATAGAGGCCGCTACCAACCGTGTAGGTCAGAGGTGATCCGAACTGTGACCAAGCCGACTTGAACCTAAGGGGTCGCGCGCTTAAGGGAAGGAACCTACGAGGTCGGTTCGTAGGACACTGGTCGGATGTGATCCGAACTGGACTAGGAACGTGACCAAGTAGAATTTGGGCTTTAGGGTCCATGCAACACCCAAGTGTTGAGCCTACGACGGATGCCTATATAAAGTGGAGGTGCGGCACACTCATGCGGTTGATCGCTTCGGCGTTGCGACTAGGGTTTGCATGTGTTGCGAATAGCCACCTCCACTCGCCGCCGACTGTGTGATCGGACCTAGCGATGCCGTGACGGTGTTCCTCCTGCACGCGGATACCGTTAGAGGCGGTGCACTTGCGCCGCTCAAATAACTCAGACGTGGGATCGAACAAGGAGGAGACGATCCACGCGACGCCGCTGCCCCAACTCTTCTTCATTGCACCAAGATCGCTGGCCTAGTGGTAACGAACTGTGATCCATCTCCTGTAGCATGTTCCTGGATGTTCTGCGCGTAGGAAAATTTTAATTTGCAGTCGACGCACCCTACCGTAGAACCCAACACAAGGATGCCCGTAAGTTTGTCTTATCTTATGATGAATGTCAAAGAATTGGTAATATTAGTAGACGTCAAGAAATGCCTATGAATTATTCACTTGTTATTGAACCGTTTGATGTTTGGGGCTTTGATTATATGGGACCGTTTCCTGCCTCTAATGGATACACACATATTCTAGTTGTTGTTGATTACGTTACTAAGTGGGTAGAAGCTATTCCAACTAGTAGTGTTGATCATAACACTTCTATTAAGAAGCTTAAAGAAGTTATTTTTCTGAGATTTGAGTCCCTAGATATTTAATGACGGATGGTGGTTCACATTTATTCATGGTGCTTTTCGTAAAATGCTTGCTAAGTATGATGTTAATCATAGAATTGCATCTCCTTATCACCCTCAGTCTAGTGGTCAAGTAGAATTGAGTAATAGAGAGATCAAATTAATTTTGCAAAAGACTGTTAATAAATCTAGAAAGAATTGGTCCAATAAACTTGATGATGCATTATGGGCCTATAGAACTGCATATAAAAATCATATGGGTATGTCTCCGTATAAAATGGTTTATGGAAAAGCATGTCACTTACCTCTCGAACTAGAACATAAGGCTTATTGGGCTATTAAAGAGCTCAACTATGATTTTCAAACTTGCCGGTGAGAAGAGGTTATTTGACATGGGACAATTGCATTTTTACCCCTAGTTGGTTCCTACCCACGGGTTTTGCCCTTACTTTTCGAGCTTGCTCAGTTTTGCCCTTACTTTTTCCGTCCAGGTCCCTCGAATGCCCTTTCACCGTTTGACCAAAACTTTGAAAATTCATAACTAATTCATATGAACTTCGAGAAAAATGCAAATAAGATATCAAAATGTTCGATAAACATTACCTTTATGTGCATATCATTTGCATTAGGGACACAAGCACCCTTTAAACTACACGAGGTAATTAATGTTATTAACATTATTAAAAATAAAAAAGGTATAAACAATATTTTTCATGAATAAAATTACATGCAAATGTAGGTGATGTTTTACGAACATCACGATATCTTATTTGCATTTTTCGAGTTCGCATCAACTTGTTATGAAGTTTCCAAATAATGCTCAAAGTCGTTAGAACATTCTTAACAAGATGATACGAACTCGTAAAATGCAAATAAGATATCCGGATGTTCGTAAAACATCACATACATTTGCATGCAATTTTTATTCATGAAAAAATATTGTTTATACCTTTTATTTTTAATAATGTTAATAACATTAATTACGCTTAGGTACTTTAAAGGGTGCTTTTGTCCCGAAAGCAAATGATATGCACATACAGGTAATATTTATCTGAACATTTTGATATCTTATTTGCATTTTTCTGAGTTCATATGAATTAGTTATGAATTTTCAAAGTTTCGGTCAAACGGTCAAAGGGCATTCGAGGGACCTGGACGGAAAAAGTAAGGGCAAAACTGAGCAAGCTCGAAAAGTAAGGGCAAAACCCGTAGGTAGGAACCAACTAGGGGTAAAAATGGAATTGTCCCATTTGACATTAGCTCACTTGATGAATGGAGAACCCAAGCCTACGAAAATGCCAAGTCGTTTAAAGAAAAAGTCAAAAGATGGCATGACAAAAGAATACAAAAACGTGAGTTTAATGTAGGTGATTATGTATTGCTATTCAACTCTCGTTTAAGATTTTTTGCAGGAAAACTTCTCTCTAAATGGGAAGGTCCTTACTTTATCGAGGAGGTCTATCGTTCCGGTGCCATAAAAATCAACAACTTCGAAGGCACGAATCCGAAGGTGGTGAACGGTCAAAGAATTAAACATTATATCTCAGGTAATCCTATAAATGTTGAAACTAATGTTATAGAAACCATAACCCCGGAGGAATACATAACGGACACTTTCCGGAACGTTTCAAACTCCGAAAAGGAATAGGTATGTGGTACGGTAAGTAAATCGACTCCAAAACAGTTCTAATGGCAATTTTTCTCCATTTTGGAATATTTAGAAAAATAGAAAAATAAGAAGCAGTCCGGGAAGGACATGAGGCCTCCACGAGGGTAGAGGGCGCGCCCTACCCCCCTGGGCGCGCCCCCTACCTCGTGGGCACCTCGTGCGCTCTCCGGACTCCGTTTTCTTGCACGATACGTATTTTGGTCGGTAAAATTTTATTATATAATCTCCCGAAGGTTTTGACTCCTGTATCACGCAAATATCCTTTGTTTTCGTTTCGAGCTGTTTTTCTGACAGATCTAGATCATCATGATGTCTTCAAGCGCCCCCAAGGACAAGTTCTTCGAGAAGGTCATCAACCCTTACCTCACGGAGGTGCTGCGACACCCTCAAACTATTGAGATGCATGATGGGTTGCTGCACATCCGCGATGTTGAGGGACCGAAGGGGGCCGGAAGCGTGGAGACGAGGCTCGAAGCCATGGAGCAACAAGTTTTCAAGTGCCAGGGGATGGTGGAACGTGGACTCAACTCCAACCACATGATGATCGCAGAGTTCACCAACAACCACAAGCTGGATGCCCAGAACATTGGGGATACCATCTTCAAGCTTCACGAGAAGATCGAGCACCTCCAAGCCCAAATCTATGACCTTCAAAACCAAAACTGTGAGTATGAATATAGATTCAAGAGGATGAGTTTGGCTGTAGATTTGAGGATTCCGGAGACTCGATCATCCTTCTATGATGGTGAGCCTATGCCTTGGAAGATGGACGACAAGCCCACATCATCAACAACTCCACCACCTTCCTCATCAACAAAAGAGATATAATCACATGGGTATGGGCACTCCCCTTGGCAACTGCCAAGCTTGGGGGAGATGCGCCGGTATCGTATCACCATCACATCTCTATCTTTACCGTTTTTCTTAGTTCGATCCTATTAGTAGTATCTTGATCTAGTAGAATAAAGTTTATGGCATGATCTAGTTTTGAGTTTTGCTTTATGATCCCTCTATGTAATTGAGTCCGTAAGCTATATAATAAAGATTACTGTTGAGTCAAGGGCTTGATTATTTTGCCATGATCTTGAGTGAATAAAAGAAAAGAGAAAAGAATAAAAAAGGAAACAAAGAGATCATATTGATCTTATTGAGAGTAATGACTTCACATAGAAAGAGTATGATGGTTAAAAATTGTTGAGAGTTGACAAACGGTCATCGTTGCAATTAATAGGAAGTAATAAAGAAAGAGAGGTTTCACATATAAATATACTATCTCGGGCATCTTTTATAATTGGGAGCACTCATTAAAATATGACATGCTAAAGAGTTAATGTTGGACAAGGAAGACAACGTAATAGGTTATGTTTTCTTATATCTGAGATAAAGTATATTGTCATGGATCATCCAACATGTTGAGCTTGCCTTTCCCCCTCATGCTAGCCAAATTCTTTGCACCAAGTAGAGATACTACTTGTGCTTCCAAAACCCTTAAACCAGTTTTGCCATGAGAGTCCACCATATCTACCTATGGATTGAGTAAGATCCTTCAAGTAAGTTGTCATCGGTGCAAGCAATAAAAATTGCTCTCTAAATATGTATGATTGATTGGTGTGGAGGAAATAAGATTTATACGATCTTGTGATGTGGAAGAAATAAAAGCGACGGACTGCATAATAAAGGTTCATATCACAAGTGGGAATATAAAGTGACGTTCTTTCGCATTAAGATTTTGTGCATCCAACCCTGAAAGCGCATGGCAACCTCTGCTTCCCTCTGCAAAGGGCCTATCTTTTATTATCATCTTCTACCTTATGCAAGAGTCATGGTGATCTTCACCTTTCCTTTTTACATTTTATCCTTTGGCAAGCACAGGACGTTTGAAAGATCATGATATATATATCTAATTGGATGTAAGTTAGCATGAACTATTATTGTTGACATTACCCTTGAGGTAAAAGGTTGGGAGGCGAAACTATAAGCCCCTATCTTTCTTTGTGTACGGTTAAAACTCCGTAACCACAGGTATTGCGTGAGTGTTAGAAATTATGAAAGACTAAATGATAGTTGAGTATGTGGACTTGCTATTAATCTCTGACATAGACTCTTTCTGATGTTATGATAAATTGCAATTGCTTCAACGACTGAGATTATAGTTTGTTAGTTCTCAATAAAGTTTTTGAATCGTACTTTGCATTGTGAATAGATTATTACTTGAGCATAAGAAATCATATGACAATATCCATACATGTTGCTGTTATGAGAATAATCATGATGCCCTCATGTCCGTATTTTATTTTATCGACACCTCTACCTCTAAACATGTGGACATATTTATCGTTATCGGCTTCCGCTTGAGGACAAGCGAGGTCTAAGCTTGGGGGAGTTGATACGTCCATTTTGCATCATGCTTTTATATTGATATTTATTGCATTATGGGCTGTTATTTCACATTATGTCACAATACTTATGCCTATTCTCTCTTATTTTACAAGGTTTACATAAGGAGGAGAATGCCGGCAATTTGGAATTCTGGGCTAGAAAAGGAGCAAATATTAGAGACCTATTCTGCACAACTCCAAAAGTCCTGAAACTACACGAAAGTTATTTTTGGAAATAATAAAAAATACTGAGCGGAAGAAATACGTCAGGGGGGCCTCCACCTGTCCACGAGGGTGGGGGGCGCGCCCTACCCCCTGGCGCGCCCCCTGCCTCGTGGGCCCCCTGTTGGCCCTCCGGTGCCCATCTTCTGCTATATGAAGTCTTTCGTCCGAAAAAAATTCATAAGCAAGCTTTCGGGACGAGACTCCGCCGCCACAAGGCGGAACCTTGGCGGAATCAATCTAGGGCTCCGGCAGAGCTGTTCTGCCGGGGACACTTCCCTCCGGGAGGGGGAAATCATCGCCATCGTCATCACCAACGCTCCTCTCATCGGGAGAGGGCTAATCTCCATCGACATCTTCACCAACACCATCTCCTCTCAAACCCTAGTTCATCTCTTGTATCCAATTCTTGTCTCCAAGTCCGGATTGGTACACAGAGGTTGCTAGTAGTGTTGATTACTCCTTGTAGTTGATGCTAGTTGGTTTATTTGGTGGAATATCATATGTTCAGATCCTTTATGCATATTAATACTCCTCTGATTATAAACATGAATATGCTTTGTGAGTAGTTATGTTTGTTCCTCAGGACATGGGAGAAGTCTTGCTATTAGTAGTCATGTGAGTTTGGTATACGTTCGATATTTTGATGAGATGTATGTTGTCTATCCTCTAGCGGTGTTATGTGAACGTCGACTACATGACACTTCACCATTATTGGGGCCTAGAGGAAGGCATTGGGAAGTAATAAGTAGATGATGGGTTGCTAGAGTGATGTAAGCTTAAACCCTAGTTTATGTGTTGCTTCGTAAGGGGCTGATTTGGATCCATATGTTTCATGCTATGGTTAGGTTTACCTTAATACTTTTGTTGTAGTTGCGTATGCTTGCTATAGAGGTTAATCATAAGTGGGATGCTTGTTCAAGTAAGAACAACACCCAAGCAATCGTCCACCCACATATCAAATTATCAAAGTACCGAACGTGAATCATATGAACGTGATGAAAACTAGCTTGACGATAATTCCCATGTGTCCTTGGGAGCGCTTTTCTTTATATAAGAGTTTATCCAGGCTTATCATTTGCTACAAAAAGGATTGGGCCACCTTGCTGCACTTTATTTACTTTTGTTACTTGTTGCTCGTTACAAATTATCCTATCACAAAACTATCTGTTACCTATTATTTCAGTGCTTGCAGAGAATACCTTCTTTGAAAACCGCTTATCATTTCCTTCGCCTCTGTTGGGTTCGACACTCTTACTTATCGAAGGACTACGATAGATCCCCTATACTTGTGGGTCATCATCGGGTGGCGGGCTTCATTGGCCTTGTGGCCAGTGGCGTCGTCTCGGGCGCCTGCAGCTTCATGATGGAGCCGGTGGTAGCGAGGGCCCAGGCGATAAAGCACAAGGGCTCGGCGCCGTGGTTCTGGCGTCGGCCGGGTGCTCGAGGTGATGTTGTGGTTGCCGCGGCGTTTGCGAGTGCGGCAACCGCTGCTCGACGAGGTGGAGCCGTGGAAGTCGACCATGGGGATTGTGCCTTTGTGCGATGCCGGATCTGCTCAAATTCGGAGGTGTGAAGGAGCTCCGGGCGAAAGTCTTGCACTGACCTTGGGTCGGTGCCGGCAACAGCGGCGCCATGGCCATGGTGCCGTTCCCCTTCTTGAAGGTGTTGCCATGGAGCTCCATTACACAACTCTCCGGGAGAAATCCCTAGCTTCGGTTGGTCGAAGCGGACGATGACGGCGGCTACGTCGTTTCCTTCTTTGAGGCATCGTCTTGGAGAGTCAGCATGTTGCAGTTTGCACGGATCACCTCGTCATCGGGGATAGTGGACGCCGGGGCAGCGGCTCCGGATGGTTTCTGATTGTGCGTCGAGATGCCGATCTCGAGAACAATGTGAGTGGCAGCTCTATGAGGTGGGGTTCTATCTCAACATTGGTTGGGTGGCATCCTTGTCCCGCTTGGGCGGTAGGGGTGTCGGCTTGGTCGATGCGCCCCAGAGGGGGTGGTCTGACTTTATTCGGGGCGGCGGCCCCGGATGTGGTGCGACGTTTGTGGTCTGCAAGCAGATGCCCTGAGCAGCGTGGGCTGCGGGCAGCTGGGTTGTGCGGCGTTGTTGCTCGAGGGAAGCGGTGGTATGTCGGGGCGGCGGTCCCGGAAGGCGGTGTCGGTTGATTGCGCTGGGCGCGACGGAGCGGTGGATGTCGGGGTGGCGGCCCCGAGAGAATCACTGTGGCGACCAGACTTTTGTGGCAACGATGATGGTGGGAGCGATGTCGGTGACGCGGCAATGGTTGCGGTAGTCGGCTCTTCTTCGGCGTGTCCAAGGTTTCGCCTCGGTTTGCTTGCTGTTGTGGAGTCGAAGCTGCGGTGGCGGGGCCGTGTGGTGTATGATGACTGGCTGTAGGTGGTCCGTTCGGCGATTTTCCGTGGCGCTAGTCGTGCCTGGTTTTGTTCTTCTGAGTTCTTCGTCAGAGTCGTAGCTGCATTGTCTGGCCGCATGTCGACTTGTCGTCGATTAGGGTGGGTTTTGCCCTGTGTGTTTCAGTCTATGGGAGTGGACTTGGCCCTTGTTGTTCTGGTTTTTGCCCGGTTTTCCATAATTAACTGGGCAATTCTCTTCTGCTTAATTAATAGATGAGGCAATCTTTGCCTCTGTTTCAGAAAAAATACATCTACTTATGGGAGAGATGCTCACGCTTGATGTAATGTCTGAATATATATTTAGAGGTGCTTAATTAACATATGTACAATCTTTGCCCCTCTATAAAATTGTGGTATTTTCCCTTTGCCCCTCCAACATTCCCTGTCTAGCTCCACCATCTATGCCCAATGTTGTCATTCTTTTTGCCATCACCACTGCATGAATCTCCATCCCTTGGCCATCCTTTTGGTGGTTCTTCTCATGCATCGATGCCCTCCATCCTCCACCATCTACTATCCTCCTCTAAGTTCTAACATGTAAGCCAAAGCTCCCCAACCCTAACATCTCCGAATCCATTCCTCCCCATAACGTTGTTACCACTATCGAGTTCTTCTTGGCAACGCTAACCACCGTGCGGCGTGATCTCCCTCAGTTGCACTGTTATGACTACTCACAATGTGATTGCTTCCCCGAGCTTCACCAAACTTCCAGTCGCCGAACATAGAGAAAAAGGTCTCCACTCATCAACTATTTAGTTTTGATTTGCTAACTATTTTATACTACAATTGTAGGGCATCTCCAGACCATAGATCAAAGGCAATGGAAAAGGAAAAAACACAAATATGGCCAGCATACAAATTTTTAAAAAAAATGGGAAAACATCATATATTGTAATTTGGATGGACCTGAAAAACCTAGAGCAAACTAGGTCTAATAATTCGATTGTGGTTTATGTGTGTTTCTTTTCTTCTTTTAAGAGTGGTCCTAGTGACAAAAATCTACTCCCTCTGTCCCATAATGCAAGACATTTTTAACACTACACTAGTGTTAAGAAACATCTTAAATTATGGGACGGAGTAGTAGAAAGCAATAGCTTCCTATATTTGTTCGTGCGGGCTCATGTGAGCGACGGTTCCGACAAGCCTTAACATTGTCAAGCCTCTCCTGACAGCTTGAGTCCCCACAAGTCATCTCTTGCAAGGGTGAGGAAAGGTCATGACCTTGCCCCACAATGGCGGAGCTATATCTACTTCTGCGGGGGCCATGCCCGCCCCTACCCCCCCACCCAACCTTGACAAAATGTCTGAATATATTTTAGAGATGCTTAATTAACATAGATACAGTCTTTGCCCCCCTCCCCCTAAAAAATTGTGGTATTTTCCCTTTCCCCTCCAACATTTCCTGTCTAGCTCCACCCCCCGATGCCCAATGTTGCCATTCATTTTGCCATCACCATTGCATAAACCTCCATCTCTTGGGCATCTGGTGGTTCTTCTCTTGCATCGACACCCTCCATTCTCCACCCTCTCCAGTCCTCCCCTAAAATTCTACTCCCTCCTTCCATCTATATATGGCCTAACGCATTTTTCGAGGCTAACTTTGATGAAATGTTAGAGCAATAATATATGACATGCAAGTTACACAAAGCATACCGTCAAATTCGTATGTGAAAGGAGCTTCCAATGATACAATTTTCACATTATACATCACATGTACTATTAATCTTATCAATAGTCAAAGATGGTCTTGAAAAATACATTAGGCCCTATATAGATGGAAGGAGGGAGTTACATGTAATCCAAAGCTCCCCAACCCTAACATCACCGAATCTATTCCTCCCCGCAATGTTGTTGCCACTATCAAGTTCCCCCCTGCAACGCTAACCACTACGCGGCGTGATCTCCCGCAGCTGCACTGTCATCACCACTCACAATGTGATTGCCTCCCGGAGCTTCACCAAACTTCTAGTCGCAGGACATAGAGAAAAATGTTTCCATTCATCAGCTATTTAGTTTCGATTTGCTAACTGTTTTATACTACAATGGTAGGGCCTCTCCCGCCCATAGATTGAGGACACTGGAATAGAAAAAAAAAACAAATATGTTAGGCATGCAGATTATTAAAAAGAATAGAAAAATGAATAAAGTGTACCCCTCTGTAAACTAATATAAAAGCGTTTAGATCACTATTTTAATGATCTAAACACTTTTATATTAACTTTAGTGATCTAAATATTCTTATATTAAGTATTAGTTTACGGAGGAAGTAATTTGGATGGACCTGAAAAGCCTAGAGCGGTGTCACCATAGCTATTTGAACATGGTTCCGCACAAAATTGTCAACAACAAAAAAATGCTTCAAAAAAAAAAAAACTTTGAACATAGACCGAACAACTTTTTAGGATTAGTGACGGACTCTGTTTTACATACACACCTTTCCCGTCCCTTCTGGACGGCCAGGATCACCGCAGAGTCCCAGGTTAGGGTCTCCGGGAAAAGAAGGCTGTGGTGGAGGGGAGAAGAAGACTCAGGAGAGGGAAGGGGTTTAACGCCGCAGCAGCTGCCATGGCGACGGCGGCGCGATTCTTGCGAAGGACGCTGCGAGCAAGCGAGGTACCCAGATCGAACCCACCAGTAGTTCCTAATCACCGCCGACGACAAGCTCTTCCCCTCTCCCCTCTTTGTGTGCCCCCCTAATCATTCTTAGGATTTCCGGGACCGCTGCTCGTTTCATGATTCGATCTCTGTGCGCGCTGCCTTCGCCGAAGATTATTAATTTGGTGTACTTTTCTACATATGTATTTAGTGTTTAGTATCGTGTGCTCACCAAAGGCGCGGCTTTGTTCCCGACCTTGTCACGAGCGTTTAACCACTAGGGCGATCTGTCGTGGCTGAGAAGCAGCTGACGGGATACCCTTGGACTGTTAGCTTCACTGAATACTGGATTGGGGGTAGCTTAAGGGTAGAGTGGAATAGCTTCGACACCGGTACTGTATTTCTGATTCAAAGGGGGGGGGGGGGGATATTTTGCTCAATTTGTTCATGCTTTCTAGGTGATTATCTAGATAAGTGCCTTCGCTTCAATTGGATTATTATGTTGCTGATGGAAGTCCATTGTGCTATATGGATAATTTCAGCAATGCCCTGAGATTCGGTTCTCATGAAGTCCTTGGTTAATTTGGGTTCTGGTTGAATTGTGATTTGCACGTCTCACGTCTTGGCAGCACAAACAGACTGGAACTTAAAGCGTCCAAATTGTGGTTCCCTGGATTCTAATCGCCACTAATTGTAGGTTCGCTTTTATCATGGAAGTGATGAATTCTTGCAATTGATGAATTATATTCAATCCTTAATACTTCTGAACTCTGGTTAACGGGAGCAATTTGGTGGCATGAACACAACGCCCACGCCTTGTACAGGTCCTTTTACAGCATTATTTACCTTCTGAGTGTTGTATTCTGATTCAAGGCGTTGTTCGAATGCTGCATGCAGGTGGCGTCTCGGTTGTTATCTACCTCTCACAGTATAGTTAGGCGTGCTGCATACACTACCGGGGGAATAATTGATGTTGGCCAACCAACACCCAAATCTCATCCTGAGGTAATCTCTCTTTTAGGCTCAGTGTGCAGTTGTGTGGTTTCTGAACTGTGCTGTGCTGAGCTTCTTTTATAATCTGCTGTGGAAAAGTAGTGGCACAAGCAGAAAAGGCTGGTTAAACAAATGGTGAATTAGGCAAAAGCAGGTTGAAAAAAGGGGATTATCATAATCCTTACTGGTTTATTGCTGCACTTGCTGGTTGTTTCAAAGTTTACAGCCATGCTAACTTTTTAATCTCTCTCTACTTTGGTAGCTAGACCATGTGAGTACTTACCTAGTGTTCATCTCGCAAGGTAGGTGATAGCTAGTTCTTTCAGTATTTTTGTGGCCCCCCATATCCAGATGTTGTAACACGTTGCCTCTTAGCTAATGGCTAACTTTGTACATTACTTGTTGCCTCCGGTTAAATTATAATGACATCTCTTATGACAAAAACCAGTATCTGTAAGAGTTTCTATACATCCATTGTTATCATCATCTTTCATACACTCTGAATAGGATATTACCATAGTGTAGCCATGGTGTTTCAATGGTGTTCTTGGCTCAAAGTAAGGCCAGAACGCCAGTTTTTTTTTAAAGATTAAGTCTGTCCACATGTGGAAGGTTGGGATTTCTTTTACCTGAATTTACCCCATTATGTAAAGAAATAAGCCTAATTCACCCCAAAAATCCCAAAGTACTTTGAATTTATAAGATAAATCAATTATTTTCTCTTATAAGTATTAAGTATAGCTTTGAAAATCAGTCTACAGAACAAGCCTTATTAGGCCAAACATGCCCGTGCTCATTGTTTTCACATTCATAAAAGTCCACATTCCCTGTGCTAACTCTGATGCATTTAATTTATTTTTTACTTTTGTGGTTGTCAAAGTGATTCTTTTCATTCTTTCTTAAATATTGTAATACAATGAACCAGTTATTAGCTGATGAGGAGATTACACCAGGCATCACAAGTGAGGAGTACATATCCAGAAGAAAAAAGCTTGTGGATGCTTTACCAGAGAAGAGCTTGGCCATAATTGCATCTGCAGACCAGCAGATGATGACTGATGTAGTTCCGTACTCATTCAGGCAGAATGGTGATTACCTGTACATTACAGGTTGTACACAACCTGGTGGTGTAGCAGTTTTAAGTAAGGAAACTGGTTTATGCATGTTCATGCCAGATAAACATAAGGAGGTAATAATGACCTGTTGGCCTGTTACCTCATACTCTCATACCTTCAACTGAGCCAAACCATTCTTACGAATGTGGTTTATCTCCAGGATGTAGTTTGGGAAGGTCAGACTGCTGGAGTTGAAGCAGCTGTGGATTTCTTCAAGGCAGATAAAGCATTTCCACTTAGTGAGCTGAAAAAGGTTAGCTTTTGGGTTTTGTTTCCGCATGTTTTTGATTCATCGCCCCTGGGCACTAATTATTACCTTCTACTCCCTCCGTTCCTAAATACTTGTCTTTCTAGAGATTTCAACAAGTGACTACATACGGCGCAAAATGAGTGAATCTACACTTTAAAATATGTCTACATACATCCATATGTTGAGTTCATTTGAAATGCCTAGAAAGACAAGTATTTGGGAACGGAGGGAGTAATTGCTACCTGCCTGCACTGCTCCCTCCAGTCAAGAGATATTATCATTTGGGGGCGCATAGTCAAACTATTAAACTTATACTCCCTCCATCTCAAACATTTACATCTAGAATGCCAAACACATATCATTAGATTCATCATAAGATGTAGTTTCATATTTTATATATGTGGTATTATAGATATAAATAGTTTTCTCTATGAACTTGGTCAAAGTTTACATTTGACTTTTCAGAAAATCTATACGCACTATATTACGGAAATGGAGGGAGTATATCGTATCTATATGAATATTGAGATTTAACATATGTAAATGATATCAGTATATAGACTAAAAAACAATTTAGTATTTAGCATTAGAATTAGTGGCCAAGGTTGCATTTTGGAGACCGTGGCGATTTCCTAGGTGACACTCTTTTTGTGATCAGAGAGAGTACTTTCTTAGTTGCTGGTCACACAATGCTTCTCAATTGACACAATTTCTATTAAAATGTAGATCCTTCCTGAAATGATTGAGCAATCAAAAGTGGTGTATCACAATGCAAAGGCATCCACATCTTATAGGAACTTTGATGCCTTCCGCAGGGCATCACTCAACAATAAAGTAAAAGATCTTACGCATTACACTGATGAACTGCGGTGGATCAAGTCAAAATCGGAAATCAAGTTGATGAGGGAGTCAGCATCTATTGTTTCTCAGGTATTTTTGGTTGTACTTCTATTGTTTTCTTCATGCATTCTTAGGAGATATTGAGTCTGATGCTCTCTCTAAGTTAAGCCTTGGATAGAAAATTTCCAGAAATTATTTTGTATATTCCAGTAAAAAGACATTGGTCCCAAACTCTTAGGTGAATGATATATTTAAAAGTACAGGGAAATTGCTGGTTGGGTTGAGGGTAGTGTTATGGTGGATTGTCTGATTGTGGGATTATACTGGTCCATTGTGCTGCCAGAGGATTAGACAGAACACCATTGGCAATGGGAGAACTTTTCTTTCAAGACCACCAGTGGGTTTATGATGTTGAGAATGTCTATTGTAGACATCCGTCAATTACTTTTCTGCCCCTTTAGATAGCCCCACAACTCAGATTGTACAATTGTTTGGGTTCTATTATTACGTCTAGAATTTTACCTCAAGTTGCCAAATATGCATTCAATAAGCTAGAAGACAAGACGAAGTGGCTCAATTTTGCAAGTCACACACTGTACAAGTGACAGAACGATTGTCTGAAAGACGTGCACGGCTGCATGCAGTGCTTGTCTTTTTCTGTTTACTGACTTAAATTCTCTCTTTCTGTTCAGTCTCTTTTGCAGACAATGTTGCTCTCAAGGACCCACAGAGAGGAAAGCCAGTTAGCTGCTAAAATAGAGTATGAGTGCAAAATGAGAGGTGCCCAAAGAATGGCGTAAGTATTGTCACTGTATATTGTTTTTATCCTTCTGCTTTATATAGATTGCATCTGAGGCACTGACTGTGTGGCCCTGTGTTCATCCGTTTTTCTTAGCTGATAGCTGGTAGAATAAGTTTGCAGCGATCTGTTGAGATCCATAAATTAAGGAACTATTGTCTTTTGTTGAGTGAGCAAGGTGCCATGCTAAATTGATTTACGTTTTTCTTCTTGTTTCCTTATCTTAGGTTCCATCCTGTAGTTGGTGGTGGCGCAAATGGCAGTGTTGTACATTACTCAAGAAATGATAAGAAGGTACAACAGAGTTCTTCTTTAGTCGTATATCTCAGATAGCTTTTCTTGTAAAGTTGATTTTTGCCATTTGAGTCGTTTGACAGATCAAATCGGGTGATCTTGTCCTCATGGATGTTGGATGAGTACCATGGCTACCTTAGTGACCTGACACGGACATGGCCACCTTATGTAGATTTTCAGCTGCTCAGGTAAATGCCCAATGTTCATTTCTTTATATGATATACTTGTATCCAACCGAAAAAGCGGTAATTTTGGACTTACGAGTACCTTTTTTTATCCTCAATTGTACAGGAAGAACTGTACAGTTTAATACTGGAGACGAATAAGGAATGCATAAAGCTTTGTAAACCAGGCACGAGCATTAGAGAGATACACCATCATTCGGTATATCCTCAGTATATGTTCTAATTCATTTTTTTAATGTAAAGATGTAAAACTTGATTTATAAAAGTCCACGGCCCTAATCTCCAAATCACAGGTCAAGATGTTGATAAGCGGATTCCAAGAACTTGGAATTATAGGGAAGGGCAAATCTATCCAATACAATTATTTGAATCCAACCTCAATAGGTCTCAGAATCTACCTGTCTCTTGATTAGATTTGTCGTTTGATGCAAGAGATTTGGATCTTGGGACCAGCTTAATAACCCTTTGTCACCCTGGCATCCAGGTCATTCTTTGGGAATGGATATTCATGACTCCACTAGCCTCACCTCCGACAAACCCTTGGAGCCAGGCGTTGTAAGTAGATCAGCACCAGCTGGCTTTTGTGCACCGCATTTTTACATAACACTAGCAAATTTAGCGCATCTCCCAATTATCATCCGTCTTCCATGGAAATCTGAGTTGTAACACTGACAAGAGGTCCTGCATGTGGCATGTGCACAGGTAATAACCATTGAACCGGGGATCTACATTCCCTCGGTCCCGATACTCAACGAGATGGCCCCGGACAGGTTCCGGGGCATCGGAATAAGGATCGAGGACGAGGTCCTCATCACCGAGAACGGCCACGAGGTACCGCCCTAAATTTCATCCGGTACCGCCTGGTTTAATGTTAGTACCAGCCTGAATTGAAGATGATGACACCCTGGGGTGGCTGGCTCCGTTGGTTGCAGGTGTTGACGGCGTCGGTGCCGAAGGAGATCCCCCACCTCACCACCCTGATGAACATGGGCGGCGGTGGCTCCACGACGGAATCCCATGAAGCGAGAGCTGCTTGCAACTGAGGATCTCGCAGATAGCGGTGACACGATGATATTCTTTCTACCGGAGATCATGTGGCATCGACATTACATCCATACAATATCCCCCCTTATCCCTGTCAAAGATGTAGACATCGGAATTGCCTGAAAACCGAAACGGGGCGCTTCCGAAAAGTTTCGCCAGTTCACCGCAAAACGCGCCCGCTGTTAGGGTTTGTAATATGTTCATTAGACAAAGTTTTGGGTCTTCATTATTTTGTTGTTGTTGAGGGAATTAGATCTTCATTTGTTGGTGTAATAACTGTAGCTGAAGACGGCTGTTGTCTGGCAATCAATGGTGAAAGGGCTTTTCATGAAACTGTCCGTGCCGCGTCTCAGACGGAGGGAGGGAGCCTTCGGGTTTAAACATTACGACCCACTTAAGTATGGCAGCAAGAGGTTGGGGGGAATGAAGCAGGAAAGGCGCCGTCGCCATTGCTCAGTGTCGCATCAGACCTGTGCTCCTCGGCTACGGTTAACCGTCGCCGTCGGCCGCGCGCGGTTAGCCGAAAGGACGGCCCTACGGCGCGTGACCACAGCACGGAGTGGACGGGATGGGACGGAACGGCGATGATGTATCATGGGATGGAGGCATAGCGAGTCATCGCTGTCGTGGCGGGTGAGGGAAACAGCAGGGCAGCCATGAATGCGCGCACTGGTGGTAGGAGGTAGGTGGTGGTAGGTTCGGGGGTGGTGGTGTGCGGATACCGGATAGTGATGAAATCGGATGATGGACGGATGGAGGCCGATAACGCTGCCGTCCTTCGGTCCTGCGATCCTGCCTCTCCAGCTTTAAATCTCGCACAGAGGAAACGCGTTGTCCGAGCCCCCAAAAACATTCATGTCTTCTCCGTGGACTGCTCTACGCGTGAAACGTTTGAATCGCCCACAACAGGGCGCCGGAATGAAATCTTTGGCTCAAAGTGGAATTCCAGTTCGATTTTCCAGGAGCTGTGGTACAACATGATGCATCTTCAGAAAGTTCGCAGCATGCTATGCATCTTGTGCTGAGAGGCGGACACGTACTCTGGACTTATCAAATCATGCGTGTGGGCTGCCTCTTCACCCTAATCCTCCATAATCATGTTGTGCAATACTATTACTCAACAAATCATCATCTGCGATATTGTCTTCCGATCCCATATCTTGCATCTCCACGAACAATACCCAAATGAACTTGGGACACACCAGATGCCCCCTCAACATTCTTCCTAGCAGCTTCTTGCATTTGTGCAAAGAGATGTCATTTGTTACTTTAGGGATTAATAAATTAATAAATTAATTTGTCGGATGAAGCATGGGTTCAGTTGGAGACACTCTTACATATTATTCATCCACTAATTCCCCTGAATTTTGCATACCCACTAACAAAAAATCCCACCATCCATAAGTGTAACACAAAACTCTTTACAACAACAAATCAATAGAAACATGATTCCATGTTTGTAGTGGATAGTGATGGTCGGGCCAGTGGGCCTGTTTTATTTTACCATAAAGTGAATAAAGTCCAGTTGAACTTTGTTTCTTCCCATGCTATTGACTTTTTTTCATGCCTGAGGATATTGTACAATGGCGATTTATGGTTTTTTATGGTCATCCGGCTTTGTCTGAACGTCATATGTCTTGGGATGATATCCGTAACTTGCATAAAAAGGGTGATCATCCTTGGGTTGTTCTAGGAGATTTTAGTGAAACTGTATACTCATCTCAAAAAGGGGGCGGTAATGCGAGACCAAATGATATGATGAAGAATTTCCATGACTGTCTCATGGAGTGTGGTCTGTAAGATTTGGGTTTCGTTGGTGACTCTTTTACTTGGAGGAGAGGTGATATCACGGAAAGACTTGACCTAGAAATTTGTCATGTCGAGTGAGAAAATTCCCTTGTATTGTGGTTATAAATGAGGAACATGTGCATTCTGACCACCTTCCTTTGTTTCTGCATGATGATTATTTTGATGATAATATGTTTACTCGTTTAAAGGATCATGTAAAATAGGTTGAAGCTAGATGTCTCAAAGAAGAGACAATTGAGAAAATTGTGAAGACGGCTTGGGAAAAGGCCAAAATGGTGGGTGTTGGTCCATCTCTTGCAGTGCGCACTCAGACGGTGCACGCTGATTTGTATTCTTGGAATCGATACTCTGAGGGACCTAAACGACGAATCAATTTGTTTTTTTAATAATGAATTTGCGGTGTGGTCCTATGAATGCAGAGCCTATTTAACGGCAAAAGGAAGTTCTTGTTCTTAATGAGCATCTTTTGGATCAAGAAGAAACTTTCTAGCTTCATATAGGTCCTGCAAATTGGTCGATGCATGGGATCATGATACGTCATTTTTCCATAGTGCAACTACAACCAGAAAAAGGAGAAATAGTAAAAAATAAACACTTCTTGATGACATGAGTGTTTGGCGGCAAGGTACGGAGCTGAAGTATCATATCACGATCTATTTTTTAATCCTTTTACCTTAGAAGTTTGCAACTGTACCAGGAAGTTTTATGTCTTGTTCAAAGAAGAGTGTCGGGTGGGATCAATAATGCCCTCCTTGCACCTTACTCTACAGTAGATGTTCGGAAGACTCTTCCGCTATTGGAGATTTATAAGCTCAGGACCAGATGGAGTCAATGCTATTTTTTGTAAATGATTTTGGCCCATATTAAGGAATGATCTCATTGAGGAGGTTCTGCAAATCGGTGAATAAACATACTATTCTGTCAGGATGGAATGATACTGTGATTGTGATGATCCAAAAGGTTAATTATTCAGAGAAGGTAAATTCAATTTAGACCAATCAGTTTGTGTAATGTGGTGTACAAGATTATCACGAAAATGGTGGCTACTCATTTGAAGGTTTTTCTGCCAGACATCAACAGTCTGGCTCAAAGTGCATTTGTGCCCAAAAGAATGATTGTGGACAATGTTTTAGTGTCTTATGAGTGCTTCCATACAATAAAGATCAAGAGTGAAGGCAAAGATGGTATGTGTGATATTAAACTTGATACGCATAAAGCTTATGATAGGGTTGAGTGGTATTTCTTGAAGAAAATTATGTTGAAACTTGGCTTCCAGGAGAATTGGGTCAATTATATTATGCAATGTGTATCCACAATTGAATACGGGGTTCAGTTTAATATAGAAGAAAGTGAGAGTTTCAGGTGTATGAGAAGTTTAAGGTAGGGAGATCCCTTGTCTCCTTATCTTTTCTTGTTATGTATGAAGGGTCTAACTGCTCTCTTGACTCATGCGGAGGAGGATGAAATGATTTCTGGAGTGAAAGCTTGCAGAGATGCCCCCGCTATCATCAATCTTCTCTTTGTCGATGACTTGTTGATCCCCATGAGAACTAATATTTACAATGTTGAGGCTTTGAAGTTAGTTATGGGCTCTTATTGTGCAGCTTCGAGCCAAAGGTGACTGCCGATAAATCTAGCATCTTTTTTAGTCCTAATTGAAGGAAATATGCCCTAGAGGCAATAATAAAGTCGTTATTTTATATTTCCTTATTCATGCTAAAGGTTTATTATTCATGCTAGAATTGTATTGATCGGAAACCTAAATACATGTGTGAATATATAAACAAACACTGTGTCCCTAGTGAGCATCTACTTGACTAGCTCGTTGATCAAAGATGGTTAAGGTTTCCTAACTATGGACATGAGTTGTCATTTGATAACGGGATCACATCATTAGGAGAATGATGTGATGGATAAGACCCATCCGTTAGCTTAGCATTATGATCATTCAGTTTTATTGCTATTGCTTTCTTCATGTCAAATACATATTCCTTCGACTATGAGATTATGCAACTCCGGATACCGGAGGAATGCCTTGTGTGCTATCAAACATCACAACATAACTGGATGATTATAAAGATGCTCTACAAGTATCTCCGGAGGTGTTTGTTGAATTGGCATAGATCGAGATTAGGATTTGTCACTCCGAGTATCGGAGAGGTATCTCTGGACCCTCTCGGTAGTACACATCATAAGAAGCCTTGCAAGCAAAGTGACTAATGAGTTAGTTGCATGATGATGTATTACGGAACGAGTAAAGAGACTTGCCGGTAATGAGATTGAACTAGGTATGAAGATACCGACGATCGAATCTCGGGCAAGTAACATACCGATGGACAAAGGGAATTATGTATGTTGTCATAACGGTTGGACCGATAAAGATCTTCATAGAATATGTAGGAGCCAATATGAGCATCTAGGATCTGCTATTGGTTATTGACCGGAGAGGTGTCTCGGTCATGTCTACATAGTTCTCGAACCCGTAGGGTCCGCATGCTTAACGTTCGTTGACGATATAGTGTTATATGAGTTATATGATTTGGTGACCAAATGTTGTTCGGAGTTCTGGATGTGATCACAGACATAACGAGGAGTCTCGAAATGGCCGAGAGGTAAAGATTGATATATAGGACGATAGTATTCGGACACCGAAAGTGTTCCGGAGTGTATCGGGTATTTACCGGAGTACCAGAAGGGTTACCGGAACACCCGGGGGAAATATATGGGCCATATGGGCCATGAGAGGGGAGAACACCAGCCCACAAGGGGTGGAGCGCCCCCTATGGCAGGAGGCCGAATTGGGAGAAGTAAAAGGGGGGTTCGGCCCCCCTTTCCTTTCTTCTCCGGTGAAATAAGGAAGGGGGGTGCCACTTGGGGAAACCCCAAGTAGGATTCGGATCCTACTTGGGGCGCGCCCTGTCTACCTCCCCTCTCCCTCCCATCACAAGAAGACAATTGCCTAGCCGTGTGCGGCGCCCCCTCCACCGTTTACTCCCACGGTCATATCTTCGTAGTGCTTAGGTGAAGCCCTGCGCGGATTACTTCACCATCACCGTCACCATGCCGTCGTGTTGAAGGAACTCATCTACTACCTCGAAAACTTGCTGGGTCAAGAAGGAGAGGGACGTCACCGAGCTGAACGTGTGCAGAACTCGGAGGTGTCGTACGTTTGATACTTGATTGGTCGGAGCTAGAAGAAGTCCGACTACATCAACCGCGTTGTCAAACGCTTCCACTTACTGTCTACGAGGGTACGTAGACACACTCTCTCCCTCGTTGCTATGCATCTCCATGGACAGATCATTGCATGTGCGTAGATTTTTTTTGTTTTTCCATGCAATGATTCCCAACAGTGGTATCAAAGCCAGGTCTATGCGTAGATGATATGCACGAGTAGAACACAAAGAGTTGTGGACGGTGATAGTCATATTGCTTACCACCAACGTCTTATTTTGATTCGGCAGTATTGTGTGATGAAGCGGCCCGGACCAACCTTACATGTCCAAGCACATGAGACCGGTTCCACCGACAGACATGCAACTAGTTTTGCATAAAGGTGGCTGGCAGGTGTCTATTTCTCCTACTTTAGTTGAATTGAATTTGACTGCGGCCGGTCCTTGAAGAAGGTTAAAACAGCAAACTTGACGAAACACCATTGTGGTTTGATGCGCAGGTAAGAACGGTTCTTGCTAGAAGCCCCTAGCAGCCACGTAAAACTTGCAACAAGAAAGTAGAGGACGTCTAACTTGTTTTTGCAGGGCATGTTGGTGATGTGATATGGCCAAGACATGATGTGATATACGTTGTTGTGTGAGATGATCATGCTTTGTAAGTTATCGACAACCGACAGGAGCCTTATGGCTATCTCTTTATTGTATGAAATGCAAACGCCATGTAATTGCTTTACTTTATCACTATGCATTAGCGATAGTTGTAGAAGCAATACTTGGCAAGACGACCACGACACAATGGTGGAGATCAAGGTGTCGAGCCGGTGAAGATGGAGATCATGACGATGCTTTGGAGATGGAGATCAAAAGCACAAGATGACGATGGCCATATCATGTCACATATTTTGATTGCATGTGATCTTTATCTTTTATGCATCTTATTTTGCTTAGAACGACAGTAGCATTATAAGATGATCCCTTCACTAATTTCAAGATATAAGTGTTCTCCCCGAGTATGCACCGTTGCAAAAGTTCGTCGTTTCGAGACACCACGTGATGATCGGGTGTGATAGACTCTACGTTCACATACAACGGGTGTAAGACAGTTTTGCACATGCAGAATACTTGGGTTAAACTTGACGAGCCTAGCATGTACAGACATGGCCTCGGAACACTAGAGACCAAAAGGTCGAACATGAATCATATAGAAGATATGATCAACATAGAGATGTTCATGAGGGATGTCTATTTAAGTGGGAGTTCTTAAGTAATTTGATTAATTGGACTTAATTCATCACGAACATAGTCCTGATAGTATTTGCAAATCTATGTTGTAGATCAATAGCTCGCGATATAGCTCCCTAATGACCCACAAGTATAGGGGATCTATCGTAGTCCTTTAGATAAGTAAGAGTGTCGAACCGAACGAGGAGCAGAAGGAAATGATAAGCGGTTTTCAGCAAGGTATTCTCTGCAAGTACTGAAATAAGTGGTAACAGATAATTTTGTGATAAGATAATTTGTAATGAGCAACAAATAACAAAAGTAAATAGAGTAGAGCAAGGTGGCCCAATCCTTTTTGTAGCAAAGGACAAGCCTGGACAAACTCTTATATAAGGAAAAGCGCTCCCGAGGACACATGGGAATATCGTCAAGCTAGTTTTCATCACATTCATATGGTTCGCGTTCGGTACTTTGATAATTTGATATGTGGGTGGACCGGTGCTTGGGTGCTGTTCTTACTTGAACAAGCATCCCACTTATGATTAACCTCTATTGCAAGCATCCGCAACTACAACAAAAGTATTAAGGTAAACCTAACCATAGCATGAAACATATGGATCCAAATCAGCCCTTACGAAGCAACGCATAAACTAGGGTTTAAGCTTCACGTCACCTAGCAACCCATCATCTACTTATTACTTCCCAATTCCTTCCTCTAGGCCCAAATAATGGTGAAGTGTTATGTAGTCAACGTTCACATAACACCACTAGAGGCTAGACAACATACATCTCATCAAAATATCGAATCTAATACCAAATTCACATGACTACTAATAGCAAGACTTCTCCCATGTCCTCAGGAACAAACGTAACTACTCACAAAGCATATTCATGTTCCTAATCATAGGTGTAATAATATGCATATAGGATCTGAACATATGATCTTTCACCAAATAAACCAACTAGCATCAACTACAAGGAGTAATCAACACTACTAGCAACCTACTAGTACCAATCCCGGACTTGGAGATAAGAATTGGATACAAGAGATGAACTAGGGTTTTGAGAGGAGATGGTGCTGGGTGAATATGTTGATGGAGATTGCCCTCTCCGATGAGAGGAGCGTTGGTGATGATGATGGCGATGATTTCCCTCCCGAGGGAAGTGTCCCTACAGAACAGCTCACGGGAGCCCTAGATTGGTTCCGCCAAGGTTCCGCCTCGTGGCGGCGGAGTTTAGTCCCGAAATTTTGCTTATGATTTTTTCCTCGACGAAAGACCTCATATAGCGTAAGATGGCCATCGAGAGCCAACAGGGGCCCACGAGGCGGGGCGCGCCTGGGGTAGGGCGCGCCCCACCTCGTGGCTGTGTGGGTCCCCTCCGTGAACTTCTTCCGCTCAATATTTTTTATTAATTCCAAAAATGACTTTCGTGGAGTTTCAGGACTTTTGGAGTTGTGCGAATAGGTCTCTAATATTTTCTCCTTTTCCAAATTGTAATTCCAAATTGCCGCATTCTCCCTCCTTATGTAAACCTTGTAAAATAAGAGAGAATAGGCATAAGTATTGTGACATAACGTGTAATAACAACCCATAATGCAATAAATAGCGCTATAAAAGCATGATGCAAAATGGACGTATCAACTGCCCCAAGCTTAGACCTCGCTTGTCGTCAAGCGAAAGCCGATAACGATAAATATGTCCCCATGTTTAGAGGTAGAGGTGTCGATAAAAATAAAATACGGAAATGAAGGCATCATGATTATTCTCATAACAACAACATATATAGGTATTGTCATATGATTTCTTATGCTCAAGTAATAATCTATTCACAATGCAAAAGTACGAATCATAAACTTTATTGAGAACCAACAAACTATAATCTCGATCCATCAAGCAATTGCAATTTATCATAACATCAGAAAGAGTCTATGTCAGAGCTTAATAGCAAGTCCACATACTCAACTATCATTTAATCTTTCATAATTGCTAACACTCACGCAATACTTGTGGATATGGAGTTTTAATCGGACACATAGATAGATAGGGGCTTATAGTTTCGCCTCCCAACCTTTTACCTCAAGGGTAATGTCAACAATAATAACTCATGCTCCCCTACATCCAATTAGATATATCTATCAGGATCTTTCCAACACACTGTGCTTGCGAAAGGATAAAATAAAAAAAGGAAAGGTGAATATCACCATGACTCTTGCATAAGGTAGAAGATAATAATAAAAGATAGGCGCTTCGCAGAGGGAAGTAGAGGTTGCCATGCGCTTTTATGGTTGGATGCACAAAATCTTAATGCGAAAGAACGTCACTTTATATTGCCCCTTGTGATATGAAACTTTATTATGCAGTCCGTCGCTTTTATTTCTTCCACATCACAAGATCGTATAAAGTTTATTTACTCCACACCAATCAATCATACATATTTAGAGCAATTTTTTATTGCTTTGCACCGATGACAACTTACTTGAAGGATCTTACTCAATCCATATGTAGATATAGTGGACTCTCATGGCAAAACTGGTTTAAGGGTTTTTGGAAGCACAAGTAGTATCTCTACTTGGTGCTGAGAATTTGGCTAGCATGAGGGGGAAAGGCAAGCTCAACATGTTGGACGATCCATGACAATATACTTTATCTCAGATATAAGAAAACATAACCTATTACATTGTCTTCCTTGTCCAACGTCAACTCTTTAGCATGTCATATTTTAATGAGTGCTCCCAATCAAAAAATATGTCAATAATAGTATATTTATATGTGAAACCTCTCTTTCCTTATTACTTCCTATTAATTGCAACGATGACCAAAGCTATGTTTGTCAACTCCCAACAACTTTTAATCATCATACTCTTCCTATGTGAAGTCATTACTCTCGATAAGATCAATATGATCCCTTTGTTTCTTTTTATTCTTTTTCTCTTTTATTTTATTCACTCAAGATCATGGCAAAATAATCAAGCCCTTGACTCAACACTAATCTTTATTATATAACTCACAGACTCAATTACATAAAGAGATCATAAAGCAAAACTCAACATAAACTTTATTCTACTAGATCAAGATACTACTAATAGGATCGAACTAAGAAGAACGGTAAAGATAGGAGTGTGATGGTGATACGATACAGGGGCACCTCCCGCAAGCTTGGCAGTTGCCAAGGGGAGTGCCCATACCAATGTGATTATGCCTCCTTCTTTGTCGGTGAAGATGATGGTGGTGATGTTGACTTAGTTGATGGCATAGACTTCTCCCTTAATTTACGCTCGAGGACATAATTTTGGTCCCTCAAATCATTAATCTCCCACTCCAGGGTTAATATCTTTTTGCATAGGTCTTGCTTATTTTCCTGCAAAAGACGAAAAGGGATAAACTCGATCTCTGGTATCTTTACCCTATCAGGGAGACTTGACTTTTTGAACTCCACATGCATGTCCCCAGGTTGAGGTAATGGGGCTTCATCTTCATCTGAGCTCGTCTCCTCCTTTCCCTTAGGTTCATAGTCCTCTTCTTCCTTCGTAGTCCAGCCATCGTGCTCCACATCTCCATAGACCTTAGGATTTGCTAAGTAATCATCCACATAGCTTTCCCCTTCCGAATCCTGGGACGACATGTTGATCTAATCTGCAGCAGCAACGGCTCAAAACGAAAACAGAGGATATTTGCGTGATACGGGAGTCAAAACCTTTTGGGAGAATACATAATGAATTTTTACCGACCAAAATATGTAACGTGCAAGAAAACGGAGTCCTGAAGGCACACGAGGTTCCCACGAGGTAGGGGGGCGCGCCCAGAGGGGTAGGGCGAGCCCTCCACCCTCGTGGAGCCCTCGTGTCCTTCCCGGACTGCTACTTATTTTTCTATTTTTCTAAATACTCCAAAACGGAGAAATATTGCCTTAAAAATTGTTTTGGAGCCGGTTTACTTACCGTACCACATACCTATTCCTTTTCGGAGTCTGAAACGTTCTGGAAAGTGTCCCTTATGTATTCCTCCGGGGTTACGGTTTCAATAACATTAGTTTCAACATTTATATGATTACCTGAGATATAGTGTTTGATTCTTTGACCGTTACATTATATGATTACCTTCGGATTTGTGCCTTCGGAATTGTTGATTTTTATGGCACCGGAACGATAGAACTCCTCGATAACGTAAGGGCCCTCCCATTTAGAGAGAAGTCTCCCTGCAAAAAATCTTAAACGAGAGTTGTATAGCAATACATAATCACCTACATTAAACTCACGCTTTTGTATCCTTTTGTCATGCCATCTTTTAACTTTCTCTTTAAACAACTTGGCATTTTCATAAGCTTGGGTTCTCCATTCATCAAGTGAGTTAATATCAAATAACCTCTTCTCACCGGCAAGTTTGAAATCATAGTTGAGCTCTTTAATAGCCCAATAAGCCTTATGTTCTAGTTCGAGAGGTAAACGACATGCTTTTCCATAAACCATTTTATATGGAGACATACCCATAGGATTTTTATATGCAGTTCTATAGGCCCATAATGCATCATCAAGTTTCTTGGAACAATTCTTTCTAGACCTATTGATGCCTTTTTGCAAAATTAATTTAAGTTCTCTATTACTCAATTCTACTTGACCACTAGAATGTGGGTGATAAGGAGATGCAATTCTATGATTAACATCATATTTAGCAAGCATTTTACGGAAAGCACCATGAATAAAGTGTGAACCACCATCAGACATTAAATATCTAGGGACTCCAAACCTCGGAAAAATAACTTCCTTAAGCATTTTAATAGAAGTGTTATGATCAGCACTACTAGTTGGAATAGCTTCTACCCACTTAGTAACGTAATCAACAACAACTAAAATATGTGTATATCCATTAGAGGCAGGAAAAGGCCCCATATAATCAAAGCCCCAAACATCGAATGGTTCAATAACAAGTGAATAATTCATAGGCATTTATTGACGTCTACTAATATTACCAATTCTTTGACATTCATCACAAGATAAGATAAACTTACGGGCATCCTTGAAGAGAGTGGGCCAATAAAAACCGGATTGCAATACCTTATGTGCAGTTCTATCTCCCGTGTGGTGTCCTCCATAAGCTTCGGAGTGGCACTTGCGTAGGATCTGTTCCTGTTCATGCTCAGGTACACAACTGTCGGATCACGGGTTCCGGCAGACCCTTAAGGTTCGAACTCTGGGGTGCGCACGGAGATCCAACCCTCCACCGTCTCGTTCCTCGCCGAATCGCAGGGACCTAGACTACTAACAAGAACAACACAAGAGACGCAAGATTTATACTAGTTCGGGCCACCGCTAGGTGTAATACCCTACTCTAGTTTGTGGTGTGTGGATTGCCTCTGGGGCTGATGAAGAATAGTACAGGGAAGAACAGCCTCGCGAGGGTTTGTTCTTGGTGGGTGTGATGACCTGCTAATTGGTGCCCCGTCGCTCTAGCTTGAGGAACGGGTTTCTCTCTCTCTGGATTCCGAATGCTCGATCCAGTCGTCCTTCGTCTCTCGTCTCCCGTCTCTCTCCCCACTCTCTGAGTGTGGCTACCCCTATTTATACGCGAAGGCCCTGGGCCTCTTCCCAAATATTGAGCGGGAAGGGCGCCAACAATTGGCCATTTTGAAGGGGAACAATGGTACACTTATCCCGACTAAAGTTGGTCCTCGCCGCCAAAGGCTCGTGATGACGCCTTTGCTTGGGCTCCACGATGATCGCATTCCAGCCGTTGGGGCTGGTCTTGGTCTTGTTGCACCAAACAGATGCCTTTGCTTGATGCTCTTGCTGCGCTTACCCCTTTGCACCAAAGAGGAAAGGAGGACGCCGGCTGGCCGGGCGCCCATCGGGCGCCCTTGGTCGTCATGGCTTACGTCCACGGGCACCTCGCGAGGTACCCGCCTTGAACTCTCCGCCTCCTCGTGAGCTGCCGGCTGACGAGGCCGTGCTCGAGGAAGCTCTTGGTCGTCCGCCCATGAGGCTTGGCCTCGCGAGGGTCTTGAGCTTGTGCCGATGAAGATGGGCCGCCTGGGCCTCCTTTGAGCCACGCCGCAGGTCGCAGTGTGCAAGTCTGGGGACCCCTGCTCCCGAACGCCGAGAGTAGCCCCCGGGCCACGACGCCCGGACTTGGCTGCAGAGAGGCGAAAGGGCAAGTGCGGCATTGTGGGCCCCTAACAGCCTGCGGCCTTAAGCGCCAGCGTGGCGGTTGATTGGACGTGGCGCTTCGCAACCGCTGGTTGATAATAGAGCGGCATCTTGCTTTCCTCCTTTACTTTCTCCGATTGTCGCTCAGATCCCCTTTCTTGCGCCTCTCCTTCCTGCTTCCAAGACTTTCAAATCCACTCCGCCTGCGTTCTAGCCAGTCATGGCTCGTCAAACCCCGGCCGAGCTCGGTACTCTCCTCGCCTTGGACCCGTCGAACGTGTCAGCGAGCCTTGCCTCGATGCGCCGGGTGGCGGAGGCGCAGGCGCCGCCGAACGGCGGTGTTCAAGGCGGCTCCTCCGCCCACGAGGGTCGGGGAGTACCTTCTACCCGTTCTTCGCGGGCGCCATTATTGCTGGTCTGTCGCCTCCCTTCTCTCGAAGTTCTTCTTCTCCGTCCTTCGCCATTACAACATTCACGCTCTGCACCTCCATCCCAACTCCGTCCTTCTCCTGGCAATCTTCGCCTACTATTATGAGGCTCATTTTGGGGTGAAGCCCTCGGTGGCCTTGCTGCGCCACTACTTCTTCCTCCGATTCTCTCATGGTCCCGTCTCCGCATGCGCTTAGCTTCACGTGACACTGGCGGAGCCATTGCCATTTCAAACACCGGAAGCGGATTGAGGGCTTCAGGAGCAAGTGGGTCTTGGTGGACGCCGGGCGAATCCACCTCGATCGATCCTGCCCACGGAGCCCGCCGAGAGCTCCGACGATTGGTCCCGGGCGAAGCTTCGGGATCCTCGCGCGAAGCTGGTGCTGGAGAGGATGGACGCAGGTCTGAAGCCGGACGATGCGGGCGGGCGGCGAGGCTGACCGTGCGTCATTGCCGAGGGAGTTCTGGAGCACCAATCGCTCCGCTTCGCCAAGATTTCCGCCTCGATGTGGAGGCCTAACCCGAGCCCCGTGGCCTGGCCAGCGAGGATCCTGGTGACGGTCCTCCAGTCCTTGGTAGGGGCGATGTGGCGAGACCGAGGGCGCCCCGCCCTGTTCCTTCGCGAGGATTGGGAGCAGGTTGTGGGGTCCATGCCCGCCTTCAATGGGGATGGGCTCGTGCCCGCGGAGGCTTCGGAGGACCTGGTGGACGTGCCCTCTTCCGACTCCAGCGAAGAGGTGGAGGAAAGGGAGCCAGGAGAGGGGGTTGATTCGGGGGCGGAGTCAAGGGCTCCCTCCTTGCGGCGCAGGCCCCGTGTTCTCCGCCTCCCCGAAAGTGACGATGACGAAGATGAGGATGAGCGTGGAGGCAAAATCCTGTCCCCGATCCCGAAGAAGGACCGGACTGGGCTGGTCCCCCGCGGGTCCGCCCTGGCCCCGGGGCGATCCGCGGATGCGCCTGCCGCTCCTGGTCCCCTTGAAGCCGATCCCTGCAGCCGGCTCTCGGGCTTCAAGTATGGCCGGAGGCTGCTCGAGTCCACCAGAGACGACCTGTAAGTGCCCGCCTGTCTTGATTATTGCTTTGTTGAAGAGATCGATGTCCATGCTCTTGGTCAGTGGCCGCGGGCGAAGAAGCCGGCGGGGCTCCTGAGGCCCCATCCGTGGTGGTGCCTTTGCCCGAAAAGGAAGACGACCCCACGCCAGTGCCTCTCCTGCCGGGCGTCCTCGCGAGGCTCGGCCGAGCCTCACTGGGCGAAGCTCACCTTGTCCCAAGCGACTCCGAGGCGGCCTTGTTGGGCGCAGCCCCCACCGCTGCCGTGGCGCTACTGGTTCCGCCTCGAGGCGCAGTGGTTACGCCGCCGCCAACTCCTCCTACTCCGCCATCTGCTGTCTCTCCGACTCCTCCAGCGGTTCCGACTGCTGCTGCTGAATCGACCGGCTGCGGCAGATCTTCTGGGCGCCGACTCGCTTGGTGGCCGGGCGCCGAGCTGGCCTCTGGCTGGATTCGTGCCGACGCTCGATTCGGCGGCGCTGGTCCAGGCTTCACGGCTCGTGACGAGGAGAAGCAGGTTGTTCGCGACGAAGGTAGCCCGCGATGCTGCCTCGGGGAGGCAGCCAAGCATCCAAGGTCGCCGCGAGACGCCGGAGGGTGAGCCAAGGGCTCGCAGAACCAGCTCGCCGAGGAGGCTCGCCCGCCAGGAGCAGGAGGAAGGCATGAAGGCTCGCGAGGCGGCAATCAAGGACCGGGAGGCCAAGCTGAAGAAGCGCCGCGACCGCCTTGACGCGTTAGGGGCAGGAACCGGAGGCGAGGAAGGTCGAGCGACGCCAAGGCGCTGGTTACGGCTGAAGACCGCGTGGCCTTCATGGATATGGAGGTGAAGGCTCGCGTCCTGCTGAGGGAGCTTTATGACAGCGGCCTGGGGAGCCCACTGGCCGCCGCGGAGGATGGCCCCGCCAAGCTGCTTCCTTTCATGATCCACGCTCTTGAAGATGTCTCCCTTGGTCTTGGCCCCACGGCTGAGGCCGAGGCGCGGGTCTTGTCTTCTGCGGCACTGACGCGGATCCTCACCCACATCTATCTTCGCGACCCTAGCGTCGACATGGACAGCCTGGCCGGAGCCGGTGAGCGGGCGAGCACGCAGCTGCCGCCGCCGAGGCTGTGAAGGGTCGCACGGAGGCTCTATTGGGAAGTTCCAGGCCTTCAGACCAAGCCGGGCGAAGGCGCCGCCTCATCGCTTCACGAGGTGCGCCCTAAGTGACTCCGCTGCTCCCCGCCTCGCTTGTAATTCCTGCACATGTATCATGCCTCGGGAGGCGTTTAAACTTATGCTGGTACTGCGATAACAGTGTGGCCTGTAATATTTGCTTTTGAATTCCTTGAAATTTGTGCTTCCTACTTGCTTATGTTCTACGCCGGCAGAGCCGGGCCCCGCGCATACCTCAGCCGCCGTTAGCCCCGACCGGAAACCAGGACGAGACCAAGGGTGAGGGGCTACGTGACAAGTTAGGCTCCTGAGTCGCGATGCTCGAGAGTCCCCCTTGCGCCACGAACAACAAGTAGGGAGGTGAGGCGCGGCGGATCCACCGCTCTACGCCCCGCAGAGTCTGCCTCACAAGATACCCCAACCGCCGTTAGCCTTTCTAACTAAGGGGTGAGGGGCTACATGACCAGTTAGGCTCTCGAGTCGCGATGCTCAGAGTCCCCTCGACGCTCAAACGGCATGCGTACCTTGGCTCCGCTCGGAGTGGCGTCAGGACGAACCAGGCCCGAGGGGCCTGGCTGGGTGGCGTGCATCTGGGCGTGACCCAGGCGCAACCCCCGTGCCCAGCCCCCTCGCGCGGTGCTCCCGAGAGGAGGCGTTGCGACGAGGCCAGACACTGAGCTCTGGGCTCCCTGAGGTTGACGCGACCCGGAGGCCACCCTCAGTTGTTTATCACCAGCGCGGAGCATATCGCTTCCGCATGCATACGGGCATAGCCGCTCCTCGGCAGTGTCGTCGGCCGGTAGCGAAGCATGGTGCTTCCATCGAACGTGGGAGGGGCTCCCTCCGGGAGGAGCCCCAGGCGATACAACTCCACCACGACACGTGGGCTGGCACGGTAGGGCTAGACGAGGTGTATCTGGGCACCCGTGAGCCAGCATGGACTCACGAGGCCCTACCTCAAGGCGGGTTGCGCTGGCTCGGGCCTTATCTTCGAAAGTGTGTTCCTGCAAAAATGGCTAGATGCCGGTGCTCACGTCTTGGTCCCGGCTCTCGGGCTGGTCTCTATCGTCGCTGGCAAGCCAGGTCGCGATGCCATGGACAAGACCAGAGGGTGAGGACCGGAGAGCCGGTAGGAGCCCTGAGTCGTGATGCTCAGGCACCCCCCCTTTAACGCGCAAGCTGGATTAGATGACACAACTCTACGTCCTCGGGTCCCGGCTCTCGGGCTGGTCTCTACCGTCGCTGGCAAGCCAGGTCGCGATGCCGTGGACAAGACCAGAGGGTGAGGGCCGGAGAGCTGGTAGGAGCCCTGAGTCGCGATGCTCAGGCACCCCCCCTTTAACGCGCAAGCTGGTTCGGAGGCAACAACTCTACGTCTTCGGGTCCCGGCTCTCGCGCTGGTCTCTACCGTCTGCAAGCCGTGTCGCGATGCCATGGACAAGACCAGAGGGTGAGGGCGGAGAGCCGGTAGGAGCCCCGAGTCGTGATGCTCGTGCACCCCCTTTAACGCGCAAGCTGGATTGGATGACGAAACTCTACGTCCTCGGGTCCCGGCTCTCGGGCTGGTCTCTACCGTCGCTGGCAAGCTAGGTCGCAATGCCATGGACAAGACCAGAGGGTGAGGGCCGGGGAGCCGGTAGGAGCCCTGAGTCGCGATGCTCAGGCACCCCCCCCTTTAACGTGCAAGATTTCGCCACCCAGGAGGAGGCACCAAATAATAAGCATGGCGGAGCATAATCCTAAGGAAAACGCATGAAGGATACATGCCGCTGGGACTGGCCCGAGCGGCTTGGGGATGATGCAGCCCGAGGGGCGCCCTCGAGAGGGTAAGCTAAGGACATGAAATAAAAGGGATACATGCCGCAGGGACGGACCCACGCGGCCTGGGAATAATGCGGCCCTGAAGGCGCTCCCAGCCGGAAATAAAACTTGAAGATGTCACCTGGTGATGTTGGGGACGAAGGGCTGTTGATGTAGCAGACTCGGTGGGCTGCGGGAGCCGATCCTCACGAGCCCCTGTGCTCGGGGGCCTCAGGAGGCTCCGGAGGCGCTGGCGGCCCCTCACGGGCCATCTCCATCTCCGCCAGGGCTGCGGCATGCCTGACCTCTTGAGCCTCCAGGATGGTCCTCATGAGACGCTGGTGTGCGGCAGCCGCGTTTGGCACGCCATAAGGCATGCGTACGTAGCTGCGGGGCGGGCCCTCGCAACGTCCCACTCGCGAGGGCCAGAGGCGCTCTTGAGATGCGACTCGGTTGAGCCACTGCGTCGCCGATGCAGACGCGCAGCCCACCATCCTCGCCTGGATGGGGGGCCACAACGGGTAGGCGGCGGCTGCCCCTCATGACCCTTGACTCCTGTAACTCCTGAATGGCCTTGCTGATGAACTCTTGGGGGTTCTGTCCTCCTGGTCTTGCTCCTGCTTGCGGGAAACGTGCTTCAAACACGCCCATCGTGGTGCCCAAGCGCCTCCTCGACACCTTAGCGAGGTCGGTGGCCCTCCAGGGAGAGCCCCGAGCCCTGCTGAGGAGGGCGCCGCGCGCTTCCTATGCGATGGAAGGAGGCTCCCCCCGGCCCGGCGCCCACGAGGGGCCTGTCTCTTGATGAGCCGGGCCGGTCGATGGCTTCTTCTTCTTGGGTGCTGCCTCGGGAGGCGCCCCGGTCTTGTGGTGCAGGTCTTCCAATGATGCGGCTGAAAAGCTCGCTCCAAGGAGCACATCGCATCTCTCTCTTCACGAGCACCGTGATGACCCCGCCGCTTCTGGCATCTTGAGGATGTTGTAGCCATGGTGGGTCAGGGCCATGAACTTGGCCAACGCTGGGTACCCGAGGATGGCGTTGTACGGCAGGCGAATGTGGGCGGCGTCGAAGTCGATGAGCTCGGTGTGGTAGTTATCGCGGGCCCCAAAGGTGACAGGAAGGCGGACCTGCCCGATCGGGACCGTGGAGCCGTCGGTGACTCCGGAGAAGGGCTTGGTTCATGAAGCCGGCTGTAGGGCACTTGAAGATTGTTGAAGGTCTCCACGGACGGGACGTTGAGCCCTGCTCCGCCCGTCGATGAGGGTCTTGGTGACCAGACGTTCTTGATGATTGGGGAGCAAAGCATTGGGAGAACTCCGTGGCTGCGCACTTGAGCTGATCCACGAGTTGAACGTGATGGCGCACGCCGACCACGAGAGGGCGCGTGGACTCGAGCTTGGGAGGACTGCATTCACTTCACGGGCGAACTGCTTGAAGATGCGGTGAGAGGTCGGGCTTGGGCTCCGCCCAGATGCAAAGCGATCGCGCGCTTCTGGAAGCCCCACCCCTCGTCGATGACGGTCTTCGATTCTCCTTGGTGGCGGCGGCAGCGAGGGAGGCCTGCGTTCCCTTGCGGACGATCCTCACGAGGCTGATCCTCCACCCCCTCGCAAGGTGGGTCTTGCCACCGTCCTCGTGAGGTTGGTCGCGCCACCCTTGGCGCGGCCGCGGTCTTCCCAGCGTCTGGATTTCTTCCTCCTCCTCGGCCGTAGCCCGGTCGCTGCGCCAGGCGTCTGCCGACCCTTCCTTCACGCACGGCCGGAGCTCTTGACATTCATTGGTGTTGTGGGTGTGGAGGTCGTGGTACACGCAGCACCAGCTGCCCTTGGAAGACTCGGGCTGATCCTGCCCGCTTGGTGTCCGGGTTCGCCGAGTACGGCAGCCCCTTGCGCTTTTACGTCCTTGGCCTTGGACTTCTTCTCTTCGGGATCCGCGGCAGCAGCTCGAGGAGGAGAGGTGCCCTCCTCATCCTGGCGCACTTGGTCGCCAAGTTGAACAGCTCCAAGGAGGTGCACATATCTTCATGCATCGCCAGCTCCTCCTTCATCTTGACGTCGCGCACGCCGTCGGAGAAGGCAGAGATGATGGCCTCCTCCGTCACCTTGGGGATCTTGAGGTGCGCGTTGTTGAAGCGCTGGATGTACTTTTGCAGGGTTTCCCCTGGCTGCTGCTTGATTCTGCGCATGTCGCTCACGGCGGGTGGCCGGTCGCGACTACCTTAGAAGTTGGCGATGAAGCGGGTGCGCATCTCGGCCCAGGAAGAGATCGTGCCTGGCGTCAGATTCCGGAGCTAGGTGCGGGCTCCGTCCTTGAGCGCCATGGGAAAACAGTTCGCCATGACCTTTTCATCTCCGTTGGCAGCCTCGATGCCCAGCTCGTAGAGCTGGAGGAACTCCGTAGGGTCTGCCGTGCCGTCGTGGCGTGGGGGCAGGTCCGGCTTGAACTTGGCGGGCCACGCGACGCCGCGCAGCCCGGTGGTGAAGGCGTGGCAGCCCGCCGTGGCCGCGGGGGGCCTCGGACGGCAGAGAGCTTGGTCTTACAGGCCTCCTGCAGCCGGCCGGGGCAGCGCAGGTCTTGACGTCTTTGGAGCGGGAGCGCTCGGGCAGCTTCTTGTGGGCGAGGAACTTCGGACAGCTCTGCTCTTGCCGCGCGGCGCTGGCGGAGCGGGTTCTGCCAGGGCAGCGTCTTGGGGCAGGCGCCGTCTTGAGGAGGAGGCGGTGAGGCACCCCGGGAGCTTTATCGCCAGCTGGGCGGGTGCGGTCTGCAAAGCAGACGGCGCGGTCGCCTCCGCAGCGCCACGAGCTCGGTGACGCGGTCGAGCCATTCTTCGTAGACGCTGCCGATGGGGCGGTAGCGCAGGAGCTCGTTAGCGACGAGTGCAGCTCGGGCCTCCATGGCGCAAGCGGGCGCGACGAAGAACCAGCAGGAGTGAGCGAATGCGTGGCGGTGCGGCCGTCCCGCCTCATGGACGGGTGCTGGGACGATGCTTGCTGCTCGTTCCCCGCCGGGCCGGTGGCGGCGTTGACAGCCGGTGACAGGGAATGACGAGGACGTCCGCCGACGGGAGCCGTCTGGGCGACGTCTGCGGCGAAGCGGCTCGGCGCTTTGGCGCGAAAGCAGCGTCGAAAATGGTGGCGGTGGTCGGGAAGAACAAAGCGGCGAAAAGGCGATTCTGCGCACCCTACTGGCGCGCGCCAAATGTCGGATCACGGGTTCCGCAGACCTTTAAGGTTCGAACTGCAGGGTGCGCCAGAGATCCAACCCTCCACCGCCTTGTTCCTCGCCCGAATCGCAGGGACCTAAACTACTAACAAGAACAACACAAGAGACGCAAGATTTATACTAGTTCGGGCCACCGTTGTGGTGTAATACCCTACTCTAGTTTGTGGTGTGTGGATTGCCTCTGGGGCTGATGAAGAATAGTACATGGAAGAACAGCCTCGCGAGGGTCTGTTCTTGGTGGGTGTGATGAACTGCTAAGTGGTGCCCCGTCGCTCTAGCTTGAGGAACAGGTTTCTCTCTCTCTAGATTCCGAATGCTCGATCCGGTCGTCCTTCGTCTCTCGTCTCCCGTCTCTCTCCCCACTCTTTGAGTGTGGCTACCCCTATTTATAGGCGAAGGCCCTGGGCCTCTTCCCAAATATTGAGCGGGAAGGGCGCCAACAATTGGCCATTTTGAAGGGGAACAACGGGTACACTTATCCTGACTAAAGTTGGTCCTCGCCGCCAAAGGCTCTGGTGATGACGCCTGCTTGGGCTCCACGATGATCGCATTCCAGCCATTGGGGCTGGTCTTGGTCTTGTTGCAATCAAACGGATGCCTTTGCTTGATGCTCTTGCTGCGCTTGCCCCTTTGCACCAAAGAGGAAAGGAGGAGCTGCTGGGCTGGTGCCCGATCGGGCGCCCTTGGTCGTCATGGCTTACGCCACGGGCACCTCGCGAGGTACCCCGCCTTGAACTCTCCACCTCCTCGTGAGCCAGCCTCGACGAGGCCGTGCTCGAGGAAGCTCTTGGTCGTCCGCCTCATGAGGCTTGGCCCCTCGCGAGGGTCTTGAGCTTGTGCTGATGAAGATGGGCCATCCTGGGCCTCCTTTGAGCCACGCCGCAGGCCGCAGGCAGGCAAGTCTGGGGACCCCCGTTCCCAGAACGCCGACAACAACGTCTAATAACACCATCTACTCCTTGTTTATAAAGATGTGGGTCGTCCCAAAAGTAATCTCTCAAATCATAGAAAAACTTTTTGTTTTGCTGGTATGTGAAGCTAGGTGGTATAAATTTAGCAACAATGTAATTAGCATAATCAGCATACCATGGGAGTACTACGAGAAGTACTTATAACATTTAATTGTTCATCAGGAAAGCTATCATCAATAGGTAGTGGGTCATCAAGAACATTTTCTAACCTAGACAAGTTGTGCATAGCAGGGTTCTCAGCTCCCTTTCTATCAACAATATGCAAATCAAATTCTTGTAGCAAGAGAACCCATCTAATAAGTCTAGGTTTAGCATCTTTCTTTTCCATCGTATTTAATAGCAAGATGATCAAGGTGTGAATAGTTACTTTAGAATCAACAATATAAGGTCTGAACTTATCACGAGCAAATACAACTGCTAAGAATTCCTTTTCAGTAGTAGCATAATTCTTTGAGCATTGTCTAAAGTTTTACTAGCATAATGGATAACATTTAATTTCTTATCAACTCTTTGCCCTAGAACAACACCTACAACATAATCACTAGCATCACACATAATTTCAAAGGGTAAATTCCAATTAGGTGGCTGAACAATAGGTGCAGAGATCAATGCTTTCTTAAGTATTTCAAATGCTTCTACACAATCATCGTCAAAGACAAATGGTATATCTTTTTGTAATAAATTAGTCAGAGGCCGAGAAATTGTTGAGATGTCCTTAATGAACCTCCTATAAAATCCGGCGTGACCAAGGAAACTTCTTATACCTTTGATGTCCTTGGGACATGGCATCTTTTCAATAGCATCAACCTTGGCTTTGTCAACTTCAATACCTCTTTCTTAAAATTTATGACCCAAGAAAATACCTTCATTAACCATAAAGTGGCACTTTTCCCAATTCAAGACAAGATTAGTTTCTTCACATCTCTCAAAAACTCGATCAAGATTGCTCAAGCAATCATCAAAAGAAGATCCATAGACGGAAAATTCGTCCATGAAAACCTCACAAATCTTTTCACAAAAGTCAGAGAATATAGCCATCATGCGTCTTTGAAAGGTAGCAGGTGCATTACATAAAACAAAAGGCATACGTCTATAAGCAAAGGTACCAAAAGGGCATGTAAAAGTAGTCTTTGATTGACCCTTAGCCGACACAGGTATTTGAGAGAAACCAGAATAACCATCTAGAAAGCAATAGTGTGTATGTTTGCATAATCTTTCTAGCATCTGATCTATAAAAGGTAAGGGGTTACGATGTTTCTTAGTAGCCTTATTTAATTTGCGGAAATCAATTACCATCCTATAACCTGTAATAATTCTTTGCGGAATCAATTCATCTTTATCATGAGGAACAACAGTAACACCTCCCTTCTTAGGGACACAATGAACAGGACTTACCCACTTACTATCAGCAACGGGATAAATTATACCTGCCTCCAAAAGCTTTAGTATCTCTTTTCTTACCACTTCTTTCATCTTAGGATTAAGCAGTCGTTGATGATCACAGACTGGTTTGGCATCTTCTTCCAAATTTATTTTATGTTGACATAGAGTGGGACTAATGCCCTTAAGATCATCAAGAGTATATCCAATAGCAAAGACGGTGCTTCTTCGTAGTTTTCAATAATCTTTCTTCTTCATGCTCAAAAGGTTAGAACTAATAATAACAGGATATATCTTCTTTTCATCAAGATAAGCATATTTAAGATTATCGTGCAACGGTTTAAGCTCAAACACGGATCACCCTTGGGTGGAGGAGGATCCCCTAAGATTTCAACCGGCAAATTGTGTTTTGAGAATAGGTTCTGTTTAATGAATACTTCATCTATTCCCTTCTTTCATTCATAAACATATCATTTTCATGGTCTAGCAAATATTGTTCTAAAGGATCACTAGGGGGTACGGCAATAGAAGCAAGACCAATAATTTCATCCTTACTAGGCAATTCTTCTTCACGATGTTGTTTACTGAATTTAGAGAAATTAAACTCATGGATCATATCATCCAAGCCAATAGTAACAACATTCTTTTCACAGTCTATCTTAGCATTGACAATATTCAAGAAGGGTCTACCAAATATAATGGGACAAAAGCTATCTTGTGGGGAACCAAGAACAAGGAAATCAGCAGGATATTTAGTTTTCCCACACAAGACTTCAACATCTCTAACAATTCCCATTGGTGAAATAGTATCTCTATTGGCAAGCTTAATTGTGACATCAATATCTTCTATCTCAGCGGGTGCAATGTCATGCATAATTTCTTTATACAAGTCATAAGGTATAACACTAGCACTAGCACCCATATCACATAAGCCATGATAACAATGATCTCCTATTTTAACAGAAATAACATGCAGGCCTACCACAAGTCTATGTTTATCTTTAGCACAAGGTTTGGCAATTCTAGAGGTTTCACCGCAGAATTGAATAACATGCCCATCAATATTATCAGCCAAGAGATATTTAACAATAGCAATATTAGGTTCAAATTTAACTTTCTCAGGAGGTGTATAAGTTCTAATATTACTTTTACGAACCACAGTTGAAGCTTTAGCATGATCCTTTATTCTAACAGGGAAAGGTGGCTTCTCAACATAAGAAGTAGGAACAATACTCGAAGATTCCGCTTGGGTAGCGACCCGACCCGAATGGGTCAAGTCTCTGTGCTTAAGTGTCATCCCTGGATCGGTATGCTGACACAAACAGTACTCGAAGATTTATAACAGAGGTAAATCACATGTATAAAGTAACGTAAATACTATTACCTCAATCCAAAATAGCGGAAGTAACAAGGTTGTGGATTCCCATCAACACCAATGGCAAAGTTGAGTGTAGAAATCAGAACCCTAACATATCACTTACTGTCAGAAGATCCTCGCAACATGAGACGTTGCAGCCACAAAGGGTCAAGACATTGAATGTACTGGCAAATTCACAATCAGAGAGCAATGCTGAAATATGGCTATCACTACATGCATATATGGTCGGTGGAAAAGCTCTATGGTTATAAGGGTTTTTGGCGAAAAGCCAATTTTTCCCTCTTGCAAAGGAATAAATTTATTTAACTATCATGGTGGTTGTTAAACATTGAGAATGGTTGACAAGATTCTCAATCCCAATTAATCATCATCATTAAAACCCAACAATATTAATTTAAAGTAACATGATGAGATTCACAGAAAATCCAAGTACTAGATACTCAAGATGTCCATAACCGGGACACGGCTAATCATGATTAGTTTGTACACTCTGCGCAGAGGTTAGCACTTTTCCCCACATGACTCGATCTCCTCCGCTGGTTTTCTCGCACTACATGGTGTTTGAGAAACGAATGACCGAGACAGTCTTCGTAAGCGCTTAGCACCTTACGATGGGTAGACCGGTACACCTACTTTCCCCTACATCCGCTAGTCTACCACCGTAAGAGTTCGCACGACTTAATCAGCTATGCTAGAGCCCATAATAGCATGTGGCTGCACACGGAAGTTTCTAGCATGAATAATCTTATGATCCCTTTGAGCCTGGGTGGCGGTCCATAAAAAAACATGCAATCCTGGTCTACCCAGGTGCCTAGACAGGCAATCCTGGAATATCCAGGTGCCTCAATCCACCCAGATGTGTGTTTAAGTTGCCACTTAACAATCTCACATCTGTCATGAATACACTTACCCAATCCACGTCTACTAGCATAGCATGGCATAATAAGAAAACGTAGAAGTAACTCCCAAGGGTTTGATAGTAACAGGGCAATAGGTTCTATCTCAACTACTACTTCCCAACCCACAAATTAATGATATCCTAATCATGCAATGTTTGAGGATTGAGCTAATGCACAAAAACTGGGTATGAAAAGAGTATGATCAAAGTGTGAACTTGCCTGCAATGTTGATGAAGATGATTCACACTCATAACTCTTGATAGTTCTACTCGTCACACTCCGGTCAATCTATCGTAAGCAAGCAATAGTAACCACACATAAACAAATACCAAAAGATCAGAAATAACGAAGAAGACGATTCGGAAAACATCAAAACCAAGCAAATAACTCTTGCAACATAAAACAAATTTCTAACAGTACCAAAATTATATGAATTTGGACTTATCAGAAAGTTTAGGGCAAGAGCTTCGATTTGCAAAAAGAATCAACTCAAACGGAGTTATAAAACTCAGGTTACGATCAAACGAAGTTCAAATTCAAATCTGGTCTAATTCAAATTTTAAACTTTTGAAAACATGTTTGAGTTGGATTACTGGATAGAGGAGATCGTATCGAAGAAATGGGCGTTGGATTCATAAAAAACGGAGCTCCGGTTCAAAAATTACGATCGAACGAAGGTTTGAACTAGATTTGAAGTTGAATAAATTTGATTTGCTCAATCTCCAAAATCCACTTTTTATTGGAAAGTATATGTCACATGGAGTATTTTGCAAAAAGAATCGCTTAAATCGGAGTTACGGATAAAGAGTTAGAGGGTTTTGAAGTTCAGGGGCTGTTCTGAAAAATCCAGGGACTAATCTATGAAACTTATATCTGCAACTGGGTCCCTGGACACGTGGCAGTATTCTATTAGCTGGGGACCATCCGCTGCGGAAACTAAACAATGAACGCCTGCTAAATAGCACATACCGGTTCGAAAAAAAAACCTAATCCCAGCCCTAGATCTAGGATCAGACGGACGGGGCGGAGCGACGGCTTACCACGGTGGTGGGCGTCGACGTCGCCGGAGAAGACGACGACGGCGGCTCGGCGATGAATGGGGCGACGGCTCCGGGCGTCGACAGCGACGGCGGAGTAGTTGGGGAGGTGCGGCGTGACAAGGGGAAGACTGTGGCAGTGTCGGCGCTCGGCCGCCGAGCCGAAACGGCGCGCGATGGCGGCGACAGATCTCGTCGGACTCGCAACTCCGGCGAGGTCTTGCGCCGGCAGCGGCGATAGCTCGGGAAGGAGAGGAATGGGGCCCGGGGCCTCGGGTATTTAAAGGAGGGGCCAGGTCGGGCTTGGAGGAGGGGAAACGGAGGCGGCGGTGGGAGGCCGGGCAGAGCACGACGGCGGCGATGCGTGTGCGCTCGGGAGTCGGGGACGAAGGCGGTGGCACGCTGGGCCTTGGCCTGGCTTCGGCTGGGCCGGCCCAGTAGGTGGAGAGAAAGTTTTTTTTAAAACATTTATTTCTACAGAAGAAGAAATAAACCTAAATAAACTAAAATATACTATAGGCATATAATATATCAAAATCTTCAGAAATAGATTTCCTACGACTTGGACATTTTTATAATGCCAAATAAAATCCTCACAAATTTAGATAATTCAAAGAGTGCTACTGGTCTAAATAAAATCCAATAAAAATCATTTTAAAAATACCAAAATTAATTCAAATTTATTTCTCTCCAATTTTCTGATGTAGGGAATCATGTTACCCTATTTTCCTTATATTTTATTTTTGGAGAAAAATAATTTGAATAAAACTCAAATAACTCCAAATTGAAAATAAAAAGAACTTTGAATTTAATTCTTTGAAACTCCCAACTCATATTTCATATAATTTGAAGAAGTCATTTTATCTTCTCTCATGAAAATCATTGAGTTGCATGAAGTTTCAGAATTGGAAATATTTTACAAATGAAATTCAAATATTTTCAACACACCTTGTCATTTAAATAAATGGAAGAAGTCATGTCATCTTCTCTCCAGGGTTTTGTGGTGAAAAGAATTTGAATTCACGGAGATCACGAATGCAAAATGAAAGTTTGGGAAAGTCCTTTTATTCCCTCTCATTTAGCTTTCAAAAAGTTTCAAATTTCACTCAATTTCACACAATCAATCAAACAATCAATCAAATCTATCTATTTATTATAACATTCCAAAATTTAGAATTTTGGGATGTTACACTGCAATGATATTGTCAAATTTGCACACACGCCGCACTTCACAACATACTTATATTTCGAAGTGTATATTACCAGAGGGGGTCTCCTTGGTCTCCCCTGCCGCGGCTAGTGCGGCCTCAAGTTGGGCTTTGCACTCTTCCAGCTCCTGGGATAGTTGGGTATTCTTTTTTGTAAGATCCTGCATAACAAATGATCCTTAAATCAGTTATTCTAACTGTTTCAAGTCTCTGGGGCTACTGACATATATAACCATCAAATTTTCTCACATGTATGTCTTTCACATACTGCTCCGTGGCTCTGGCTAGACCATTTTGAGCGGCACAGAGGTACGCATCTCCCGAATTGAATGTCTTTCACATACTGCTCCGTGGCTCTGGCTAGACCATTTTGAGCGGCACAGAGGTACGCATCTCCCGAATTGAAGGCATCGAATGCCTCTTGGGAGAAACAAGCGTCACGAAGAACTGTCCGGCGACGCCTGTGATTCATGGCACTCTCCACCTCGGAATTGGTGGCGGACAGTCTGTCCGCATCCTTTGTCGGAGGAGCGTCCGGCACACGCCTCGTGTTCGCCTCTGCTTCTGGACCTGGCTTTGGTGCCTGGCTGGTGGAGGCTCGATTGGCAATTTCTCCGGATATAGTCCGACGAGCCCTCTTTTTCCTAATAAGAAGAGAGCACGGGCGTTAATATGCATCATAAGAATAATACCTTGGAATAAGGCAGCGCGCCTTAGTGCTGCGCCGGTGCCTCGACCCGGACTGCGTGTCTCTTTAGCCTACCCACCCTCGCGGTCCCTTTGTTGGCTAGTCGCCGCAGGCTCGGCATTCCGCCTCGAGATCCTCCCCTGCGAAACACCATTGGTATACGGTGATAAAAAATAAGCACGGATGGATCATCTTCGGAGTATTAGGACTTCGGTCTCGATTACTTGTGAGGCAGGAGCAGTCCAGATAATCGGTCATAATAGCCACCAAGGCATTGTCGATGCTCAATTGGTGAAATACCCCATCAACCAGCTCCGCGGATATGTCCGGATCCTCTTGGGAGGCCGGATCGAGGGACCGTTCCGGGTCCTCGGGTTGTGGAGGAGGGCTGTTTATATCCTTTACGGCCCGGCACAATTCCTGCGTCGAAATCACAAGATAAGGTACTTGACTATGGGAATATGGAACAGATGGGCAAAAAGAAGTGTCCGCTTACCCATCTTGGAGGATTGTGCATAGAAAATCCACCCTGTGGATTGGCGCGGAGAAATTCCTCCTCTTCTCCCTTGTACAATGCGGACAAGATCTTCGTCACAGCGGCAACCGATCCCGGCCCCTTACGGCCGCAACGGTGGCATCATCCTCCCCGTTGAAATCCCACACGGGGTGGCCTCTATACTGAAGCGGCTGCACCCCCCGCATAATGCATGTGGTCATGACCCCGATCATGGTCAGTCCGGAATGAGCTAACAACCTTATCCGGCTCATCAGGTAAAGGACGTCCTTGTCATTCTCCTTCTGAGGGCTCCGTGGACGCCAGCTTAGGCGCTTCTTCAAAGGAGCATTATTGAACTCAGGGAGGCCGATCCGAACAGGGTCCGGCAGGGGGACATCTTCTATATAAGACCATTCTGAAGACCAGTCTTCGGATGCCTTCCTTGGGGTTCCGGATAGATATCCCGTCCCAGCGATGCGCCATAGTTCGGCTCCGCCCACTTGATATATCAACCCCTCCTGAGAACGGGGCACAAGACATAACAACTTCTTCCACAACGCGAAATGAGCCTCGATGCCCAAAAACAGCTCCCAAAGGACTACGAAGCCCGCAATATGCAATATGGAGGTAGGCGTAAGGTTATGCAACTGGAGGCCGTAGAACTCCAGGAGCCCCCGGAGAAATGGATGAATTGGAAATCCGAGCCCTCTTGTCAAATAAGGGACAAGGCATACCCGCTCTCCTTCGGAGGGATTGGGGACGCTCTCCGCTTGCTTTCCACCATTATAGGTGGCAAGCCCGGCTCGAACCGGGACCATGTAGGCTGGGGAGAAACCCCTTGGCTTGGAGCGCCACTAGCTCGACAAAGGGATTTGAGCATCTCTCCCAATCTCCAGGCTGAGGGCTGGGAGGGCGAGAGGAGGAGTTGCGTCGACTGGCCATGATGGAATGGAACTCTGTCGGATGCGCTCCGATGAATGCTCGTGAAGGGAAGATGGTGTGATTCGGATCTAAATCCTCGTCTCCTTTATAGGCAGCTCATTTGCGTAGCTAGGGGGGTAAATGAAAAAACACCCTGGCTTTTCGCATTCGTTTGACACGTGGAAGATGGCCATTATTGGGCGTGGAAGCCAAGGAGCGCAATATTCATGAGAAGCCGAAGACTATTCAACAGTACACGGAATTTGGGGAAGAACCCACCTTGCAATGTCAAGACAATCTGCTACCGGACTCATCGTCATTGAAGCCTGGTTCGGGGCTACCGAGGGAGTCCCGGATTAGGGGTGTCCGGATAGCCGAACTATAACCTTTGGCCGCACTCTGGACTATGAAGATACAAGATTGAAGACTTCGTCCGTGTCCGGATGGGACTTTGCTTGGCGCGGAAGGCAAGCTTGGCGTCTGGATATGTAGATCTCCTCCCATTGTAATGGCGACTCTGTAACCCTAGCCCTCTCCGGTGTCTATATAAACCGGAGGGTTTTAGTCCGTGGGACGAACAACAATCATACCATAGGCTAGCTTCTAGGGTTTAGCCTCTCGATCTCGTGGTAGATCTACTCTTGTACTACCCATATCGTCAATATTAATCAAGCGGGAGTAGGGTTTTACCTCCATCGAGAGGGCCCGAACCTGGGTAAAAACATCGTGTCCCTTGTCTCATGTTACCATCCGCCTAGACGCACAGTTCGGGACCCCCTACCCGAGATCCGCCGGTTTTGACACCGACACAGGGGCTATCTTGCTTTTTGCTATTTGACCTTAGAGAATATAGTAGGTCCTAAGAGAATGTAGTAGGTCCTATGAGTTACAATATGTTTATTATGTGGTACAATGTGTTAGAATTGATGATGAGGAGTAGTTGTGATTATGACTAGTGACCAACTTGCTATGTGATGTCTCATTGATGAAAACGATCATCATGAGAAGGTTTTATATGACAATGACGTATTATGATGATAAGTTGTTAATGATATGATGATGATTTTTATTATATTATTGGGTGAAAGAACCGCAGATTAGTTTCAAGTGTATGTCCATCCACTTGAAACTAGTCCACGGTTCTTTCACCCTGTGATGTAATAACTCATTATGATGTAAAAACAATCTCTAAATTGCTGCTGTATGAAAACTTGTATAAAGGTATATGAATACAACATGAAATAAAAGTGAAATACGAAATAATAGTAGTAGCGCGGGCTGAGAGAAGCGCTACTAGTAATTACCAGTAGCGCTCTTTAGTGAAAGCGCTACTACCAAGTCGATATAGCAGTAGCGTGGGTTGACAGACGCTACTGCTAACCTTTAGCTGTAGCGCCTTACTAGTAGCATCGTACCCAGCACTACTGATAGAAATTATTCCCACGCTACTGCTAGGGTTTTCCCTAGTAGTGTGTCTTCCTTGTCCAACATCAACTCTTTAGCATGTCGTATTTTAATGAGTGCTCACAATCATAAAAGATGTCCAAGATAGTATATTTATATGCGAAAACCTCTCTTTCTTTATTACTTCCTATTAATTGCAACGATGACCAAAACTATGTTTGTCAACGCCAACAACTTTTATAGATCATACTCTTTATATGTGAAGTCATTACTCTCCATAAGATCAATATGATCTCTTTATTTCTTTTTATTCTTTCTTTTATTCCCTTAAGATCATAGTAAGATAATCAAGCCCTTGACTCAACACTAAACTTTATTATATATAGCTCACGGACTTGATTACATAGAAGGATCATAAAGCAAAGCTCAAAACTAGATCATACTAAAACTGTATTCTACTAGATCAAGATATTACTAAAAGGATCGAACTAAGAAAAACAGTAAAGATAGGAGTGTGATGATGATACGATACTGGGGCACCTCCCCCAAGCTTGGCAGTTGCCAAGGGGAGTGCCCATACCCATGTGATCATATAGATTTCTTCGGAGGTGGTGAGGTGATATTCTTGGCGATGATGCCCCTCAGGATACGATTCTCCTCCTCGAGCTTATTGACTTGCTGCTTGAGGTCCATTATTTCCTTACGGAGCTTGCCTGTGATGGCTAAGGCTCCTTTCACCCAAGGGTGTTGCATAGCTGCGGGAGAACAAGTAACACTCTTTTTCATATTTTCATAAGAAAGAAATTTTGACATTGGAAAGGATGACCGAGTTTGGAATAGCTGAGCTCTGTAGTTCCCCCATCGCGAGTCTGGCTCGGAAATAAGAAGTAACTTCTTGATCCTCTTCCATGGCATCTATAATTTTTAAGTTGGCCTCCATCTCTTCCTTCGTTGATGGCCCAAAGTGATAGGCATCGCTGTTTCCTCCTGGACCCGGTGTCGGATGAGACACCCGACTCTCCCCGACTGACTCTTGAGAAGACATCTTGCTCTAAATCCGCTGCAGAAATAGCTCGAAACAAAAATAGAGGATATTTGCGTGATACGAGGGTCAAAACCTTCGGGAGATTATATAATGAATTTTTACCGACCAAAAGAAGTATCGTGCAAGAAAACAGAGTCCGGAGGGCATACGCGGTGCCCACCAGGCAGGGGGCGCGCCCAGGGGGGTAGGGCGGACCCTACACCCTCGTGGATGCCTCGTGTCCTTCCCGGAATACTTCTTATTTTCCTATTTTCTTAAATATTCCAAAACGGAGAAAAATTATCATTATAATTATTTTGGAGTCGGTTTACTTACCGTACCACATACCTATTCCTTTTCGGAGTCTGAAACATTCTGGAAGGTGTCCCTTATGTATTCCTCCGAGGTTACGGTTTCAATAACATTAATTTCAACATTTATAGGATTACCTGAGATGTAATGTTTGATTCTTTGACCGTTCACCACCTTTGGATTTGTGCCTTCGAAGTTGTTTATTTTTATGGCACCGGAACGATAGACCTCCTCGATAACGTAAGGGCCTTCCCATTTAGAGAGAAGTTTTCTTGCAAAAAAATCTTAAACTAGAGTTGAATAGCAACGCATAATCACCTACATTAAACTCACGAACTTTTATCCTTCTGTCATGCCATCTTTTAACTTTTTCTTTACACAGTTTGGCATTCTCATAGGCCTGGGTTCTCCATTCAGCAAGTGAGCTAATGTCAAATAGCCTCTTCTCACCGGCAAGTTTGAAATCATAATTGAGCTATTTAATGGCCCAATATGCCTTATGTTCTAGTTCAATAGGTAAGTGATATGCTTTTCCATAAACCATTTTATACGGAGACATGCCCATAGGATTTTTATATGCAGTTCTATAGGCCCATAATGCATCATCAAGTTTCTTGGACCAATTCTTTCTTGATCTATTAACAGTCTTTTGCAAAATTAATTTGAGCTCTCTATTACTGAATTCTACTTGACCACTAGACCGTGGGTGATATGGAGATGCAACTCTATGATTAACATCGTACTTAGCAAGCATTTTATGAAAGGCACCATGAATAAAATGTGAACCACCTCAGTCATTAAATATCTAGGGACTCCAAACCTCGGAAAAATAACTTCTTTAAGCATCTTAATAGAGGTGTTATGATCAGCACTACTAGTTGGAATAACTTCTACCCACTTAGTAATGTAATAAACAACAACTAAAATATGTGTATACCTGTTAGAGGAAGGAAACGGTCCCATATAATCAAAGCCCCAAACATCAAATGGTTCAATAACAAGTGAATAGTTCATAGGAATTTCTTGACGTCTACTAATATTACCAATTCTTTGAAATTCATCACAAGACAAGACAAACTTACGGGCATCCTTGAAGAGAGCAGGCCAATAAAAACCGGATTGCAATACCTTATGTGCAGTTCTATCTCCAGCGTGATGTCCTCTGTAAGCCTCGGAGTGACACTTGCGTAGGATCTGTTCCTGTTCATGCTCAAGTACACAACGTCTAATAACACCATCTACTCCTTCTTTATAAAGGTGTGGGTCATCCCAGAAGTAATGTCTTAAACATAGAAAAACTTTTTCTTTTTCTGGTACGTGAAACTAGGTAGTATAAATTTAGCAACAATGTAATTAGCATAATGAGCATACCTTGGAGCAGTATGAGAAGCATTTATGACAGCTAATTGTTCATCAGGAAAGCTATCATCAATAGGCAGTGGGTCATCAAGAACATTCTCTAACCTACACAAGTTGCCTGCAACGGGGTTCTCAGCTCCCTTTCTATCAATAATATGCAAATCAAATTCTTGTAGCAAGAGAACCCATCTAATAAGTCTAGGTTTAGCATCTTTCTTTTCCATAAGGTATTTAATAGCAGCATGATCTGTGTGAACAGTACTTTAGAATCAACAATATAAGGTCTAAACTTATCATAAGCAAATACAACTGCTAAAAATTCTTTTTCAGTAGTAGCATAATTTCTTTGGGCACTGTCTAGAGTTTTACTAGCATATTGGATAACATTTTATTTGTTATCTACTCTTTGTCCTAGAACAACACCTACAGCATAATCACTAGCATCACACATAATTTGATAGGGTAGATTCCAATCAGGTGACTGAACAATAGGTGCAGAAATCAAGGCTTTCTTAAGTATTTCAAATGCTTCTACACAATCATCATCAAAGACAAAAGGAATATCTTTTTGTAAGAGATTAGTCAGAGGCCTAGAGATTTTTGAGGAGTCTTTAATGAACCTCCTATAAAAACCGGCATGACCAAGGAAACTTCTTATAGCTTTAATGTCCTTGGGACATGGCATCTTTTCAATAGCATCAACTTTAGCTTTATCAACTTCAATACCTCTTTCAGAAATTTTATGCCCCAAGACAATACCTTCATTAACCATAAAGTGGCACTTCTCCCAATTCAAGACAAGATTAGTTTCGTCACATCTCTACAGAAATCGATCAAGGTTGCTCAAGCAATCATCAAAAGAAGTTCCGTATACGGAGAAATCATCCATGAAAACCTCAACAATCTTTTCACAAAAATCAGAGAATATAGCCATCATGCATCTTTGAAAGGTAGCAGGTGCGTTACATAAACCAAAAGGCATACGTCTATAAGAAAAGGTACCGAAAGGGCAAGTAAAAGTGGTCTTTTCTTGGTCCTCTGTTGACATAGGAATTTGAGAGAAACCAGAATAACCATCTAGAAAGCAAAAAATGTGTATGTTTGGATAATCTTTCTAGCATTTGATCAATAAAAGGTAAAGGGTGATGATCCTTTTTAGTAGCTTTATTAGTTTATGGAAATCAATTACCATTCTATAACCTGTAACAATTCTTTGTGGGACCAATTCATCTTTATCCTTAGGAACAACAGTGATACCTCCCTTCTTAGGGACACAATGGACAGGACTTACCCACTGACTATCAGCAACAGGATAAATTATATTTGCCTCCAGAAGCTTTAGCATTTCTTTTCTTACCACTTCTTTCATCTTAGGATTTAACTGTCGTTTGTGATCAACAACCAGTTTAGCGTCTTTCTCCAATTTTATTTTGTGCTGACATAGAGTGGGACTAATGCCCTTAAGATCATCAAGGGTATATCCAATAGCAGCACGGTGCTTCTTCAGAGTTTTCAATAATTTATTTTCTTCATGTTCTGAAAGGTTAGCACTAATAATAACTATATCTTCTAGGATTTAAGAGTATCAGGTAATGGTTTAAGCTCAAACACGGGATCACCCTTGGGTGGAGGAGGATCCCCTAGGATTTCAACAGGCAAGTTGTGTTTCAAAATAGGTCCCTGTTTAAAGAATACTTCATCTAGTTCCCTTCTTTCATTCATAAATATACTGTTTTCATGGTCGAGCAAATATTGTTCTAAAGGATCATTAGGAGACATGGCAATAGAAGCAAGACCAATAATTTCATCTTTACTAGGAAGTTCTTTATCATGGGGTTGTCTACGAAAGTTAGCAAAATTAAAATCATGAGAGATATCCCCTAAACCAATAGTAAGAACATCCTTTTGCAGTCTATCCTAGCATTAACAGTATTCAAGAAGGGTCTACCAAATATAATGGGACAAAATTTATCTTGTGGGGAACCAAGAACAAGAAAATCAGCATGATATTTAACTTTCCCATTCAAGACTTCAACATCTCTAACAATCCCAACTGGTGAAATAGTGTCTCTATTGGCAAGCTTAATTGTAACATCAATTTCTTCTATCTCAACACGTGCAATATCATGCGTAATTTCTTTGTATAAGGAATGAGGTAATGCACTTGCACTAGCACCCATATCACATAAGACGTGATAACAATGATCTCCTATTTTAACAGAAATAACATATACGCCTACAACTGTGTTTATTTTTAGTATCAGGTCTAGCAATTGTAGCAGCTTGATCACAGAAGTAAATAACATGCCCATCAATATTATCAGCCAAGAGATCTTTAATCATAGCAATACTAGGTTCAACATTAATTTTCTCAGGTGGTGTAGGTGTTCTAGTATTACGCTTACGAACAACAGTTGAAGCTTTAGCACGATCCTTTATTCTAATAGGGAAAGGTGGTTTCTCAATATAAGCAGTAGGAACAACAGGATCAACATTATAAGTGATAGTCTTTTCTTCAACTTTAATAGGTGCAACTAATTTTACTTCAATGGGAGGATTACATTTAAACCACTTCTCCCTAGGGAGATCAACATGAGTAGCAAAGGATTCACAGAAAGAAGCTACTATCTCAGAGTCAAGTCAATATTTTGTGCTAAATTCACGGAAAACATCGGTATCCATAAAAGATTTAACACAATCAAACTTGGGTGTTATACCTGACTCCTTACCTTCATCGAGATCCCATTCTTCAGAGTTGCCTTTAATTGTTTCTAATAAATCCCATTTGAATTCAATAGTCTTCATCATAAAAGATCCAGTACAAGAAGTATCGAGCATGGAGCGATTATTGAGAGAAAGTCGAGCATAAAATTTTTGAATAATAATTTCTCTTGAGAGCTCATGATTGGGGCATGAATATAACATTGATTTAAGCCTCCCCCAAGCTTGAGTGATTCTTTCTCCTTCGCGAGGCCAAAAATTATATATATATATATATAATTGCGGTCATGATGAACAAGATGCATAGGATAAAACTTCTGATGAAATTCCAATTTCAATCGGTTGTAGTTCCATGATCCCATATCATCACATAGCCTAAACCATGTCATTGCCTTTCCCTTCAAAGATAAAGGGAACACCTTCTTTTTGATAACATCCTCGGGCATACCTGCAAGTTTAAATAATCCAAAAACTTCATCCACATAGATTAGGTGCAAATCGGGATGTAATGTTCCATCACCTGTGAAAGGATTAGCTAGCAGTTTCTCTATCATACCCGAAGGAATTTCAAAGTAAACATTTTCAGTAGGTTCCGTAGGTTGAGGAGCAACTCTTTGCTCTCTTTGGTCGGGGTGAAGATACCCTAACAAGCCCCTCAAAGGATTATGTTCCATAGTAACAAGTGACAGTAAATTTCAGCACACTATATAAATTTTTCCTTACCAAATTCCACCTACCAAAGGCGCTTCACTCCCGGCAACAAGTGCTGTAAAAAGTCTTGATGACACACAAGTATAGGGGATATATCGTAGTCCTTTTGATAAGTAAGAGTGTCGAACCCAACGAGGAGAAGGAGGAAATGATAAGCGGTTTTCAGTAAGGTATTCTCTGCAAGCACTGAAATTATCCGTAACAGATAGTTTTGTGATAAGGTAATTTGTAACGGGTAACAAGTAATGAAAGTAAATAAGGTGCAGCAAGATGGCCCAATCCTTTTTGTAGCAAGGGACAAGCCTGGACAAACTCTTATATAGAGAAAAGTGCTCCCGAGGACACATGGGAATTATCGTCAAGCTAGTTTTCATCACGCTCATATGATTCGCTCGTCATTACTTTGATAATTTGGTATGTGGGTGGACCGGTGCTTGGGTACTGCCCTTTCTTGGACAAGCATCCCACTTATGATTAACCCCTATTGCAAGCATCCGCAACTACAAAAGAAGTATTAAGGTAAACCTAACCATAGCATGAAACATATGGATCCAAATCAGCCCCTTAAGAAGCAACTCATAAACTAGGGTTTAAGCTTCTGTCCCTCTAGCAAACCATCATCTACTTATTACTTCCCAATGCCTTACTCTAGGCCCAAACAATGGTGAAGTGTCATGTAGTCGACGTTCATATAACATCACTAGAGGAAAGACAACATACATCTCATCAAAGTATCGAACGAATACCAAATTCACATGACTACTTATAGCAAGACTTCTCCCATGTCCTCAGGAACAAACATAATTAACTCACAAATCATATTCATGTTCATAATCAGAGGGGTATTAATATGCATAAAGGATCTGAACATATGATCTTCCACCAAATAAACCAACTAGCATCAACTACAAGGAGTAATCAACACTACTAGCAACCCACAGGTACCAATCTGAGGTTTTGGGACAAAGATTGGATACAAGAGATGAACTAGGGTTTTAGGAGAGATGGTGCTGGTGAAGATGTTGAAGGAGATTGACCCCCACCCGATGGGAGGATCATTGGTGATGACGATGGCGATGATTTCCCCCTCCCGGAGGGATGTTTCCCCAGTAACAGCTCACGAGCCCTAGATTGGTTCGGCCAAGGTTCCGCCTCGTGGCGGACGTGTTTCTGCCCGAAAGCTTGCTTATGATTTTTTCTAGGATAAAAGACCTCATATAGCAGAAGATGGGCAGCGGAGGCCTGCCAGGGGGCCCACGAGGCAGGGGGCGCGCCCAGGGCGGTAGGGCGCGCCCCCACCCTCGTGGCCAGGGTGTGGGCCCCCTATGGTTGATTCTTTCTCCAGTAGTATTTATATATTCCAAAATGTGCCTCCGAGAAGTTTCATGACTTTTGGAGCTGCACAGAATAGGTTTCTAATATTTGCTCCTTTTCTAGCCCAGAATTCCAGCTGCCGGCATTCTCCCTCTTCATGTAAACCTTGTAAAATAAGAGTGAAAAGGCATAAGTATTGTGACATAATGTGTAATAACAACCCATAATGCAATAAATATCGATACAAAAGCATGATGCAAAATGGACGTATCATACCACAGATCTGAAGGCAAGATCTTGATTGCTAAGAATGGATCCTTTCTAGAGAAGGAGTTTCTCTCGAAAGAAGTGAGTGGGAGAAAAATAGAACTTGATGAGGTAATTATACCTTCTCTCGAATTGGAAAGTAGCATATCAGAGAAAACTGTTCTATGATGCCTACACCAACTAGAGAAGAAGCTAATGATGATGATCATAAAACTTCAGATCAAGTTACTACTGAATTTCGTAGGTCAACCAGAACACGTTCCGCACCAGAGTGGTACGGTAATCCTGTCTTGGAATTCATGTTACTAGACCAAGGTAAACCTACGAACAATCTGGATACATATTGAAAGTGGGAGCAACTAGCTAGAGTAGCTCCGGGCAGAGCATTGTAGACATAGAAATTTGCAAAATACATACGGATCTGAATATGGCAGACCCGTTGACTAAACCTCTCTCACAAGCAAAACATGATCATACCTTACTACTCTTTCGGTGTTAATCGCATGGTGATGTGAACTAGATTATTTACTCTAGTAAACCCTTTGGGTGTTGGTCACATGGCGATGTGAACTTTGGGTGTTAATCACATGACGATGTGAACCATTGGTGTTAATCACATGGCGATGTGAACTAGATTATTGACTCTAGTGCAAGTGGGAGACTGAAGGGAATATGCCCTAGAGGCAATAATAAAATTATTATTTTATATTACCTTATTCATGATAAAGGTTTATTATTCATGCTAGAACTGTATTGATCGGAAACCTAAATACATGTGTGAATGTATAAACAAACATCGTGTCCCTAGTGAGCCTCTACTTGACTAGCTCGTTGATCAAAGATGGTTAAGGTTTCCTAACTATGGACATGAGTTTTCATTTGATAACGGGATCACATCATTAGGAGAATGATGTGGTGAAAAAGACCCATCCGTTAGCTTAGCATTATGATCGTTCAGTTCTATTGCTATTGCTTTCTTCATGTCAAATACATATTCCTTCGACTATGTGATTATGCAACTCCCGGATACCGGAGGAATGCCTTGTGTGCTACCAAACGTCACAACGTAACTGGGTGATTATAAAAATGCTCTACAGGTATCTCCGAAGGTGTTCGTTGAGTTGGCATAGATCAAGATTATGATTTGTTACTCTGAGTATCGGAGAGGTATCTTTGGGCCCTCTCGGTAATACACATCATAAGAAGCCTCCCCCTTGATTTTTTACAGAGGCAACATAGAACTATATGAGTATCGTGCTAAATTTTGGAATTATTCCGGGTTCGTTTGGACTTTCTTATACATTAATTGAATTTCTGGTCATTTAATGTGCATAATTCAAATTTGAACTACAAGCACATGCTCCAGTGCACCGAAGTTGGTTGAAAAATCACATATGTGTCCTTGGGTGAATTTCTAGGTCCCATGCAAAAAATGGGAATGAAATTTAAACATCTGGGCGTCGTGGCTCGGCCGGAAAGATTGAGAAACTTGGTTTTTAATTCATGTAAATCCAAACACGGCAGAAAATCATGAAACTTGGCATGGTGTCATGACATGGTACCAACATGCTGTGGTAATTTTTTTGGCTGAATTGGGACAAGCTTTGGTACAAGCTTCTTGCAAGCCGGAGCTTCTCTCAAGAAGGCTCGTGGTACCAAGAGGGAACATGTCACCTCCGTGTGTGAAACGACATACGTATACTACCTTCACCTGCCTTAAATTTTTTACACAAGCAGATTAGACCAAATAGAAGTATCGTGCTCGATTTTGGAATTATTCCGGGTTCGTTTGGCCTTTTGTATACATGAATTGAATTTCTGGGAATTTAATGTGCGTAATTCAAATTTGAACTACAAGCACATGCTCGAGTGCACCAAGTTTGGTTGAAAAAATCACATGTGTGTCCTTGGGTGAATTTCTAGGTCCCATGTAAGAAATGGGAATGAAATTCAAACATCTGGGCGTCGTTGCTCGTCCGGAAAAATTGAGAAACTTGATTTTTTAATTCCTGTAAATCCAAAACACGCCTGAAAATCATGAAACTTGGCATGGTGTCATGACATGGCACCAACATGCTGTGGTAAATTTTTTGACCCAATTGGGACAAGCTTTGGTATAAGCTTCTTGCAAACCGGAGTTTCTCTCAAAAAGGCTCGTGGTTCCAAGAGGGAACATGTCACCTCCGTGTGCGAAACGACATATAGTGCCTTCTCCCACCTTAATTTTTTACACAGGTATATTAGACCAAATAGAAGTATCTTGCTAAATTTTGGAATTATTCCGGGTTCGTTTAGCCTTTTTTATAAATTAATTGAATTTCTGGTCATTTAATGTGTATAATACAAATTTCAACTACAAGCACATGCTTCAGTGCACCAAAGTTGGTTGAAAAAATCACATATGTGTCCTTGGGTGAATTTCTAGGTCCCATGCAAGAAATGGGAATGAAATTCAAACATCTGGGCGTCGTTGCTCGGCTGGAAAGATTGAGAAACTTGGTTTTTTAATTCTTGTAAATCCAAAACACGCCTGAAAATCATGAAACTTGGCATGGTGTCATGACATGGCACCAACATGCTGTGGTAAATTCTTTGGCCAAATTGAGAGAAGCTTTGGTATAATCTTCTTGCAAACCAGAGCTTCTCTCAAGAAGGCTTATGGTTCTGAGAGGGAACGGGTCACCTGCGTGTGCGAAACGACATACACTGTCTTCTTCCACATTAATTTTTTTACACAGGTAGATTAGACCAAATAGAAGTATCTGCTAAATTTTGGAATTATTCCGGGTTCGTTTGACCTTTTTTATACATTAATTGAATTTCTGGGCATTTAATGTGCATAATTCAAATTTGAACTACAAGCACATGCTCCAGTGCACCAAAGTTGGTTGAAAAATCACATGTGTTTCCTTGGGTGAATTTTTAGGTCACATGCAAGAAATGGGAATGAAATTCAAACATCTGGGCGTCATGGCTCGGCTAGAAATATTGAGAAACTTGGTTTTTTAATTCCTGTAAATCCAAAATACGCCTGAAAATCATGAAACTTGGCATGGTGTCATGACATGGCACCAACATGTTTTGGTAATTTTTCTGTCCGATTTGCGAAGGTGCACACATTAACAATCAACAACGTCATTTTGGAACAAGTGTTGTCACGTTACAAATCGGAAACACAAGTATTATTGAAACCGTGGGCGTTCTACTTACCAACTACCACTACAAAAAAGACACATCCGTGACATTTTGGGCCGAACGAAATTTTTTCTGTCATACATATGACACTTCTATGACGATAATTGTGACAAAACCCGGTATCATCATAGATGTGGTGGGCTCCTACTTCTATGACAAAAAATCATGACAGAAGATGGGCTTTTCGTCCCCGGCGGGCCGGAGACGCAATCGCATGACATTCTTTGGGCCATCCATGACGGAAAAACCATGGTAGAAGCGAGGGGACGAAAATTTCGGGAGTTGCGGTTATGGTGGGAGGTCGGGGCCGAAGCGATGCGTGTTTCTCTCGTGACACGACGCTGCAGGTGTGCGAGGCGCTGGCTCTAATCAACCCGAAGCGAGGCGTTAGGCTCTAATCGAACCCGAGCGACAGACCGCAGTTACGCTATCGAACCCGAGCGATCGATCGATGGCTGTTAACTGAACCCGATGGAGCGATTACTTTGCTGCTGCTGCTAACTGAAGCCGATCGATTGGATGATCAGTGAGTGTTGCGGGGGGGGGGGGGTGGATGAACAGTGAGCGGTGCGTTGCCTCTGGATGAACAGGACCCCGTGGTGTGGAGGGACGGATGAACAGTAGACGGTGGAGGGGTGGCCGTGGAGGGGTGGTTGAACAGGACCCCGTGGTGTGGAGGCTGTATGAATAGTAGACGGTGGAGGGGTGCCCGTGGAGGGGTGGTTGAACAGTAGCCGGTGGAGTAGCGCGTGGTGGAGGCTGGATGAACAGGAGCCCGTGGAGGCTGGAGGAGGTCGACGGTAGCCCGTGGAGGCGGGAGGAGGTCGACGGTGGAGATGAACAAGATCCCGTGGAGTCCTGCTTTTGCACGCCACACCTCCCGATGAACAGACCCCTGCTTTCGACCGTAGCGCCCAACACAGGTCCGTTTCATCCGCTTTATGGCACGCCACACCTCTCCCGATCAACAGACCCTGTTTCGACCGTAGGAGGTCCGCTTCTCCGCTTTGCGGTACACCACACCCTCCCAATCAACAGACCTGTATTTAACGTGGCGGTCGAACACAAGGCTGTTTCCTCCGCTTTTGCGGTACGCCAGCCTCGCTTCATTGCTCGTACTGGCCCAATCCTCCCGATGAACACGACCACGCATTCCGCTCCGACCCAGCGGTTGGCTCCCACGCTGCCTGCTGCCTCCCGATGAACACGACGCATTCCGCTGTTTCCCATGAACACGACGCATTCCGTTGCCTCCCCATGAACATGACGACGACGCTGTTTCTCCGTTCCGACCCAGCCATGTACGTATGCGCGTGTAGGCGTTCTAGACCCTGCCCGTATGTAGGTACGTGGACGTATTTTATTTCTTGCACCCTCGCCGATGTACGCACGTGTACATGCTACGTGCGCGCCTCTACTACGACACGTGCGCGCCTCTACAACGACCAGTATGTACGTACACGTTCGCGACCAGAATGACAACGCTACGTACGCTTCGACCAGGTGGGTCCCGACTGTCAGGCACTTCCTTGCCTGTGAAGATGTAGCTGGTGGGTCCAGCAGTCAGGGGGGCGAATCGTTTTGGGTTTTTTTTTGCTCGGACGCACTTCCTTGCGTGCGAAGGTGTAGCTGATGGGTCCCAGCAGTCAGGGGGGAAACATTTTTTTATGAAATACGGTGGCCCGTCCGGTGGGTCCCCGCTGTCAGGTGGAGGAATAATTATTTTCCGCGTAATAAGGAGGCACTTCCTTGCTGTGGCCGTGGACCCACCGTCACCTCTCCACGCATATCCACATCCGATGGAAGTCGTTCCTTGACCACGTTGACCACGCCGCGCCGAGAGCACCATGGCGGTGGACGACGGCGAGGCCTAGGAAGGGGACGACGGGGAGCCGGGGAAGACGCGGCAGTGGAAGCCCGCGCCGAGAGGAGTACGAGGGTTCACTGGTTTGGCTGCGGTGAGGCCTCCGCGACAGCACATCCGGCCACGGGAGGCAGGAGCATGCGGCACGACCGGCGCTGCTTTGGGCGGCTGGAGCAAGAAGACCAGAGGTTGAAGAAGCACTACGGCCGTTGAATGGACATCGTACGGTCACTGGAACTAGAATCATTTATATTGAATAAGTTGACAAAGTCCTTCGTCCCCGTCAACTTAGTAGGCCCACAAGTCAGCCTCCCACCAAGGTGGGTCCCAGCTAGCAGGGGGGTATTCATTTTTTTGTGCGTAATAAGGAGGCACTTCCGGTGGGTCCGAGTTGACAGCAGGGGGAACGTTTTTTTCGCGAAATACGGTGGCACGTCGGGTGGGTCCGAGGAGTCAGGGGCATACTTTTTTTCACGAAATACTGGTGGCCCGTCCGGTGGGTCCCTGCCGTCAGGTGGAGGAATAATTATTTTCCGCGTAATAAGGAGGCACTTCCTTGCGGCTGCCGTGGACCCAAATTGTCGCCTCTCCACGCACAAAGATTCTTCCGATGGAATTCGGTCGCTGACCACATTGACCACACCACGCCGAGAGCACCACGGCGGTGGACGATGGCGAGGCCTAGGAAGGGGACGACGCAGAGCCGGAGAAGACGCAGCAGTGGATGCCCACGCGGAGAGGAGTACGAGGGTTCACTGGTTCGGCTGCGTTGCCGTCGCCGGGGAATAACAGGGGGTGTGGGTGAGTGGAGTGGAGGGATGGCCTGGCCAGAGGTGGGAGTAGTATGGGGGCGGTGAAGCCTCCGCGGCAGCACAGCCGGCCACAGGAGGCAGGAGCAGGCGGCACGACCGGCGCTGCTTTGGGCGGCTGGAGCAAGAAGACTAGAGGTTGAAGAAGCACTACGGCCGTTGGATGGACATCATACGGTCAGTCGAGCTAGAATCGTGCATATTGACTAAGTTGACAAAGCCCTTCGTCCCTATCAACTTAGTAGGCCCACTATACTGGGTCCCAGCTAGCAGGGGGAGTATTCTTTTTTTTGGTCGTAATAAGGAGCCACTCCCTTGCGTGCGAAGATATAGCTGGTGGGTCTGAGCTGTCAGCGGCGGCAACATTTTTTTTGCGAAATACAGAGGCCCTTTCGGTGGGTCCCAGATGTCAGGTGGAGGAATCATTATTTTGCACGTAATAAGGAGGCATTTCCTTGCGTGTGGTCGTGGACCCAGCTGTCAGCCTCTCCACGTACAGTCCACTTCCGATGGATGTCGTTCATTGACCATGTTGACCAGGCCGTGCCGATAGCACAAGGGCAGTGGACGACGGTGGGGCCTAGGAAGGAAACGACACGGAGCCAGGGAATACTCGGTAGTTGTTTCCCACACGGAGGAGTACGAGGGTTTACTGGTTCGGCTACCGTTGCCGGAGAATTACAGCATGTGTGGGTGAGTAGAGGGATGGCTAGGCCAGCGATGGGAGTACGGTGGGGCGGTGAGGGCTGCGCGGCAGCACAGCCGGCCGCGGGGAGGAGGGAGCAGGCAGTCCCGCCGGCGCTTGTTTGAGCGGCGGGAGCAGGAAGAGCAGAGATTGAAGAAGCACGACTACTGCTGGATGGACATCCAATAGTATTCAGGCCATCTGTGGAAAGCCTCAAATATGTGGAAAACAGCATACAACCCATTTGCCATTATTTCAAATAGTTTACAGCCCATTTGCTAATTCTTACGGGTTTTTTTGGAGCCCATATTCTTTTTGTTAGCATTACAGCCCATATTGTGGCTACGGTTAAAAAATTATACGAAATTTTGCATATATCGGTGCGGTCTGAACTGTTTTTAATCCTGAAATTTCGAGTCACATTCACACTGATTTTAAAAATAAATGTATATCAATATAAAATCCAATAAATTGTCCACGCATAAAAATCAATGCAATTTAAAATCTCGAAATGAAAAAAAGATATTTGAAACTAATTGCCAGTTTGATGTGTTTTAAAAATGTACAACCCATTTCTCATTATCGATAGGCCATTTTCTCGCCAAATTTAATGAAGCTCTCCTCGCTTTTGAAAGATTTGCAGCCCAACAGCCCGATAAAGTGACTTACTTGACAAATCACAAAAAACTGGGCTAGCCATTTTCAAAAAGAAAAACTATCTGGCTGGTCTGTGGTAAACATAAAAGAAAAGGCTGTCTAGACAGCGAGTGTCCCGCATGCCTAGTTGACACCCCCCGCCTGGCCTCAAAAACAAATTAGATAAATGCCACTCCAATTATGGGGATTCATAAAAATGCCACTGAAATTTCCAAACTTTGAAAAATGCCACTGCAATTTTCGCAAACTTTGAAAAACGCCACTTCAGTTTGTAAACTTTGAAAAATGCCACTCCAGACTTCAAAAAATGCCACTAGAAATGGCATGAAATGGCATTTTTCAAAGTTTGGAAATTGCAGTGGCATTTCTCGGAGGCATTTATCAAATTAACACAAAACAAAAATAACTGGGCGACCTGCTGGGTCCCTGGTGTCAGCCGCTCATTGTGCAATTCTCTCATTTATTGGCTTGGGACCCAGATGTCAGAAATCCACTAGGAGGAGCCATTTTTTATTGGCTTGAAATAAGGAGGCACTTGCTTGCGTACTACCATGACCTTGGTGGGTCCTCGTCATTATCCTCTCCACGCATAATCATCTCCTCGATTGTGTACGCCAACTTGCTAGGCCAACAAGTCAGCCTCTAAACCCGTGGAGGACAAATAACAACCCATTTAAAAAATAACAGCCCATTCCATACGCTCAAACGGAAAGTTCAACATTCAGAGCAAAAGTAACAAGTTTGATCCACATATAGAGTACTGAACTTCCACGTTGACAACCATCATAGCCAAGTTAACTATCTACTCCCACTAGACAAGTACTAACTTACTCTTAGCTAACTAGACGATGCCGGCGGTACACGCTAAACGCCGGCACCGGCGTCCTGCGCCTCGCCTCGGACTTGCCAGAGGTGCGATAGGGCGTGTTGCTCGCGCGCGTTGGCCCTTTCCATGCCGGCGTGGTCCACCGAAGCTTCGGCTTCCAAGCGGGAAACCCACTTGATGAGCTGGTAGTAAAAATCAGCGTCGCGAACACGGCATGCGTTCGACAGCCTCCGTGGCTATTTGTCGGGCGCCGGCCTCCATGTAGTCGGCCCGATTCTATGGGCGCTCGCCGCGACTCAGAGTGTCGGTGCGCTTCTGCTCCATGTCCTGGCGGCGCAAATAGGCTATACGCTGCTCCTTCGCCAGACGGTCACGCTCCAACAACTCCTGCTCCTCCGCCCTGCGGTCGCGCTCCAACAACTCCTCGATCTGCGCATTGCCATCTAAAGACAGATAGAATGCCTCCTCCCTCCGTCTGCCTTCCGGTGAAAAACTGAACACTAGTTCCGGCGGTGACCACCTCCGGCGCCGCCATCATGGACGGGCGGGGGCATGGCGGACGTGGAGAGCGACGTCGGGCCGGTGGGGGCTTATGAGGATATGGCGAGTTGGGTCACGGTGGCACTGGAGAAGGCCGGGAAACAGTACTTATAGGGGGAAGGTAGCGCGACGGTCATCGAAATTCAATGCATAATGGCTTAGCGCGCCAGCTTGCCGTGGAAAACTAGGGAAACTGAAATTATGACTGTGCCATCCCGTCCCGTCTGGGTCGCACGCCGACATGGCGGTCAAACGAGTGCACTCGAATCATCTCCCTCCTTGTCAATAATCATTTCACGGATTTAAAAAGCCCGCAACAATTAAAGCATATCTTTTTTCGCATCAGTTAGCTGCCTTAGTTACGGCCGGCTGCATGCAGGCACTCAGAATCGCTCGCAGGCAATACGCGAAGCAGCATGCAACGAGTCACAGCCGAGGGCACGCATGCAGCCACTTAAATCGCTAGAATTTATTAGGCTTAAACTTCTGCATGCCATTAATTATTGCCATGCCTTGGTCTTGCTGCTTTGCTCACGGGACTAATAAACCCGGACGGAGGGAGTACCTTGGTTGGTGAGAGGTTTGAATTAAGCCCTGCAAATCGGAAAGGAGGTACTAGTACGCGTGATCCGCTATTTATTCGTGTAGGATCAAGTAGGTCGTTTCTTGAATTGAGCCCCGCAAACCGGAAAGGAGGTAGTACGCGTGATCCGCTATTTATCCGTGTAGGATCGATAGTGTAGCTTGTCAGTTTCTTCAGAGGTAGGTATTTTTATTCGTGTAGGATCGATAGTGTAGCTTGTCAGTTTCTTCAGAGGTAGGCATTTTTATACAAAATACTGCCACTTTGCATCTTGTGTCGCAAATAAAACTGCCAGGAGCGCATTTGTAGCCTAGCTAGTGATCGATCAGTAACTTGTAAACACTGAGCGAACAGAAATAAGTAACTGTTAATGCATCTCAATGATTCACAGATCATATACAAATATGTAGCTCCAAAAGCAAAGATCAGCCACTTCAGATCTTGTGTCGCAACTAAAACTAACTAGTACGATTCCAATACATAAGATCAACATGTTAATGCATCTCAATGATTCACAGATCATATACAAATATGTAGCTCCAAAAGCAAAGATCTAGAAAAAACATCTGTTCTTCCTACTAACATGGATGCTTCTCTTGGCCAACATTCAAGACAGATCGAAAGAAAAATTTGTTTGTGAAGTCTACAATTCCTCTTGTAAACGTAAGTGGTTTCACCAACAAATGGAACCATGAGAATGAACCACACATGATGGAGGAACATCCAAAGGTAATATGATTTGGTCTTCTCTCGATCACACCGCGAGACTATTTTCGAATACAAACTTTAACTTAGGGAAAATGATGCCCATTGTATAATCGCACCAAAGCAATGAAGCACCTAGTGTTGGCCAAGAATAGTACAAGATTACTTTTCTCGAGTCCATGAAGTGACTATCCAATCTTTGTGTCTATTTTCAAATGGCACTACATGCAGTGACTATACTATTCTCTTGTGCAGTTCAACCAAAATTGTGGACACTTTGTTTGTTTGCCAAATAGCAACGGGCAGACATCTCTATCTGCACAAATATCAAGCAGCTAGTAAACATATACCACACCATGTTCGCAGTGATGGAAGAGGTGAAATCGATACAACCGAAATTGAGCATCCAATCATTAAAACATGTCCTGCACCTCCAATGTAGGTCCACCCTGCCAATAAATTCACATGCAAACCACTAGTATTACTATCTAATGACAGTACAAAAAGAGTAGTAAGATAGTAGCAAACCATGTACCTTCGTAATGAACAGCTCATAGTGGCACCAATTGGATATAAAGGTTTGGAAAAAAACATGCTCGTAATGTTGAACCAGTTGGACTTTTGTGCAGCTCCACTAAAATCGAGCATCCCTGTTTGCATAGATATTGAAAGTGTGATTACTATAAAAGTGGCACTAGTTGAAGCATAGACTCACAAATATAAGCATTCCAATTTCTTAATGGGAAAAGGTAGCAAGACTGCTTTCTAACCACCTGTTTGAAGGAATAAATAAAGCAACAATGTACGATGTCGAAGGCATACATAGTTTTTTCAAAAACTGAGCCATTCTCGACCTTTCCTCTTCTTTTAAGCAAATTTTGTGCGCTTCTACTAAAATAAAATGCCATCACCGCTTTGACAATTTAGTGACACTGCATAAAAGGAAATGACTTAACATTACATCATGATGTCGGGTATGTAGTAGACAGCATTACGCATAAACATACGCATTCTCCTCCGATAACATAATGAACATTAATTTTAACAAAGGTGTGACTAGCTTTACCGAGATAATTTGAGTGAACTCTACACCCTCGCCTTAATATAAGACGCTTTCACGGTTCAATTTAAAGTACCCAAACGCCTAGTATTTAGAAAACAGTAGTAGTTTTCTTGAGCACATATCCGGGAAAACTTGCCACACTTTATTTATGTCCATACACTAATGCAACACCATTCGAATACTACAAATATACACTAATCCAAAGGGCTAGTGCAACAAGAGAGTAGTTAGTTTATTACAGTGGTACAAAGACAATGGTTTTATCAATGATTTCAATAAACTCTAGCACCGGAAGGTTTCTATAAGAATTAACAATACAAAATGTAAAGGTAACAAGTTTCAAAGACTGGTATACTAGCTGTGCATGATCATTAAACCAAATACATAAGTCTGAAGGTAACTAGCATTACTAACTAATGACAGTATAAAAAAATTGCAAACCATGTACCTCCAAGGTAAATATCATTTCGAACTTGGGGGGACCTTAAAAATTGCTATCCCAATCTTGATAATCGATCAAACATAAAAACTTGATCGAATCTAATCAAGAGAACAAATGGAGGAGGAGGTGCCCACTCTTGACCTTTCCTCTTGTCTTCATAATTGTCTCGTGCAGTTTAACCAAAATTAAATGACATCAGCGCCTTGGCATTTTGGTGACAGTACAAAAAAATTAACTTATCTCATGAAAGTGAGGTATGTAATCTATAAGCATTAATAAAGGCAAAAATCTGAAGGTAGTAACAAGTTTCATCGTTAGTATATCGGCCTGTGCAACAAAGATTAGAATGCCTTAGCTAAAAAATCTTTAATACAACCACAATCAACAAATTTAACCTCGAAATGATCCAAAGGACATTAAATGGCGCCGCTTAAATTTATCTCGTGGCATTAGACCTGAGAGCGGCATTAGTTAAATGTGGCATCACTTTAGCGTAGCATTGCTTGACTTGACTCACCGGGCCTTATACTAACAAAAAAAAAAGTGGCAATAAGAGCATGGGAGGCCCATTCGACAAAGGCACACTAGTATGATGTACCTCCACGGACGCAGACTGGTGAGGGAGGTATGGTTGCCCAGAGCAACATATGTCCAGGCAGCATATGTGGATTACGTCCCATTTTGTTCTCTTTAGCCACCTTTTTCCTATGTGAGGACAACAAACCGATCGACCTGTCATTCTCTATTGCGTTGTCATGCCTTTCTACCCTTCTTCAACCAAGAGACACGAGACTCGCTCCTTAGCTACTGATTTTCCCCTTTTCAACCTAGATGTGGGTTCGATGCCTACTCTCTTGGACAAGACATTCTCCCTTCCTTTCCTTATTCAACCTGCATATGCATTAGTCTGCATGAAGTAGGGTTTCCTTTAATAGTGCAAATTATGGTTTTCGTCTGCGTGGCTAGCAGAGCAGAGGATACCAAATTGGGAAGATGGTGGAGTGGAAAAAGATCCATATGCAACGACGTGCCAGATGGGGCAATAGAACAAGGGTATGGTTCGAAAACAGGTAGCATACCTGAGGGTCGGTGGGAAGTGGCTTTGCTCGTGGTCGCCGCCCTCCGCACACACTACGGCAATGAAGCTTGGGGACGGAGGCCATCCTGCTGGCACTAGGTCTCGAGAGCACGACCTTGTCGCTGCTATGCGTGACCTCGCCGATTTCGACGAGGCTAACGCTGCATCGCCCTTTTCTTCCCCGTGGATATGTGACCACCGATGAGGAGGGAGAGAGGGGCCGCTTTTAGATCCGGAGAGAGGGTGGTAGTGTGAGAAGCAAGTGGGAAGCCCTTGGCAAGAAAGCGCTGAAGCTCCAGCCTATATATCTTCTTTATACTACTAGTACTGGAGGTGGAGTAGTGGTAGAGTAGTTTATATTTTCTCTGTGTATAGTACTAGTTAGTCATGCTTCAAAACTGAACGGCATGCCATTAAAAAAATAAAGGTCGATAACTAATGCGGCACCTTGGGCCAACGCGGCCAGATCGCATTTTGCACGAGAAATTACACACCATGTTTCGTTGACATGTGGTCCCGTTCCACATATCAGTAAGACGACGACAAGTAGTAGGAGTATTTCCGAACCGACGTGTAGGTCGGGGCGCCCCTTCGTGAACCGTGGCAAACTGGCAACCATCCACCGACTCTTCGCCTTTCCCTCTCGATATTGTTCCGTTTCCGGACGCTCTTCCTCTCCCTCCTCCATTTTCCTTCAGCCCTTCACCCTTTCTTCTGCCATTGTTCGACCGTCTTCTCCATGGAGGGAACAGGACGGAAACGACCTCGTTATTCTTGCCCCGATCTAAAAGATGACGTGGTGGAGGAACTCATCGATCGTTGCAACGTCATCACCTCGGCTAGCATGGCAGGTTCGTTCAAGCCCATTCTCGACTCAACTAATAACATCATTACAAGGAACCCAAGAGTCAAGGAGCGGTTTGATCTCCCCTATCTTCTTTGCCGTGACCCTGATGACTGGTGCAAGTTGATGCCGCTTGATAATGATATGTATGATGTTAAGATGCCATCGCTTGTAACATCCCAAATTTTCAATTTGGAATGTTATACATAGGTCATCCATGCATATCATATTTTATTTGCATCTTCGTTCTGCAATCCTCGAAATCCTACGCAACTCAAGGAACCACAGAGAGAGTTGGGGATTTTCCAGTCTTCATATTTGATTTTTATCAAATAATGAGAGCGAGGATTTTTTTTGTTTTAACTATTTTTCTCTCCGAAAATATTTCATATTAAAAAATAAATGAGGGAGATAATATGACTTCTCCAAAACAATTGAAATATTGGAGGGAAAATGTTAAAATCATTAGTTCGATTATATTTGATTTTATTTGGATTTTATTTGCGTTAGAAAAATTGCACGTTTTTAAAATTGCATTTTAGGGCCAAGAAAATGTTCATCTCGTTCTAAATATTTCATTTAGACAGTGAAAATTTGCTTTCGCATTTTTAGTTTTTTTATTTTATTTTATAGGAGTTTTTCTATCGGCGGAACTATTAAAAAAAAGAATCCCCGCGCCTGACCGGGCCTAGGGCCCAGCCGAGCAGGCCGGCCCAGCCGAGCCGCCGCTGCCACTCGGACCGGAGTCCGAGTTGGACTCCGCCTCCACCGCCGCCTTGCCTCCTCCTCCAAGCCGAGCCCCCCCTCTCTTATAAGCCGCCCTCCCCCCGCCGTCACCACCCGCCACCACCACCGCCACCGCCCAGAGCCGCCCTGAGCCGCCGCCGCCGCCTCCGCCACGAGCCCCACCGCCCACGCCACCCCACGCCCGCCAGAGCCCCGCCACGGACCTCTCACGAGGTATCCACGGATCCGAGACCGCCGGGTTTTTTTTAAACCGTTCGGTTTATTTTTTTTCGAAACCCTAGTTTTCGTTTTTTTAAATAGATCAATTTTTCTCTGGTTTATTTATTTAGCGAGCGTTCGCTCGTTCGTTCGTTTTAACGGACGCGTTCTTCGTTTAGGTTCAGTTAACGAACGTTCGTTCGTTAAGCTGTTCGTCATTTTTCTTTTATCGGATTTTATTCCGTGATTTTTTTGATCGCGATTTTTGATCCGATGTTCGACCTAGTATAACTTTTCGCTCGTTTATCGGAATCAGGCGATTCAAGAGCCTGGAGTTTCGTCTCGAAACCCTCCTTCCGAATAATCAACTCAAACAAGTTTTTTCATCTTTAAATTTGACCCTGGTTCAGATTAGTAAATGAATCTTGTTTCTTTCGTCGTTTGAGTTTTGTTGCTCCGTTTGATTTGATTCTTTTTGCGAACCGGAGTTCTTAAGTTGAAATTTCCGGTCAGCCTCTTTAGTTGAAGTTTTGCTTGTGCATCTTTGCTTGTTGCTTATGTATGTATTGTTTGCTTGCGACCGGAGTGCGAAGCGTGCTACTACGAGTCTCTAGGATTCACGGATCGTCAGCAAGGCAAGTAACACATTGATCATACTCTTTTCATACCCAGTTTTTATGCATTAGCTCAATCCTCAAACATTGCATGATTAGGATTTCATTAAATTTGTGGGTTGGGAAGTAGTAGTTAAGGTAGAACCTATTGTCCTGTTACCATCAAACCCTTGGGAGTTACTTCTATGTATTGCTTATATTGCTATGCTATGCTCGTAGACGTGGTTTGGGTTTGAGTGAATCCATGACAGATGTGAGATTTTTAATTAATGGTTTAATTTAAGGTGGCAACTTTAATACACATCTGGGTGGACCGAGGCACCTGGGCAACCCAAAGGTTGTTCTGCTTTATTTTTGAAATCCTGGGTACCCGTGTGATCTTCCTATGGACCGCCACCCGTGCTCAAAGGGAACTGAGATTATTCATGCTAGAAACTTTCGTGTGCAGCCACAAGCTACTATGGGCTCTAGCATAGTTGAGTAGGTTACGTGAAGCTCTTGAAGAGGTAGATCACAGGTAGTGGGTTTTGTAGGTTTGGTATGGTCTACCCGGAGTAGAGAGTTAATGTTTCTGAAAGACTATGTCTCGGTCATCCGTTTCTCAAACGCCATGTAGTGCGAGAAATCAACGAAGGCGATCGAGTCTTGTGGGAAAAGTGCGCAAACCTCTGCAGAGTGTACAATCTAATCATGGTTAGCCGTGTCCCCGGTTATGGACAATTCTGAGTATCTAGTACTTGAGTATTCACATGTATCTCATCACTCTTAATTAATAATGTTGGGTTGTTAACTACTTTAATTGGGATTGAGTTGGGGTTATACCTTCTCAATGATGTTTCAACCACCATGATAGTTAAATAAAATTTATTCCTTTGTTGTAGGGAAAAATTGGCTTTTCGCAAAACTATAACCATAGAGCTTTCCACCAGCCAAATATGCATGTAGTGATAGCATTATCTCGTTCTTGCTCTATTGTGTTATATTGCCAGCATTCCATGTGCTGACCCGTTCTCAGGCTGCAACATATTATGTTGCGGACTTTTCAGACGAGGAGTAAGGTTCGTTAGGTCGTTGCCGTGCAGCTCAGCTATGCCGTTGGAGTTGATGGACTCACTTTATCTTCCAAGCCTTCCGCTGTTATCGCATTAGATGGCCTTAGACTCACTTTATCTTCCAAGCCTTCCACTGTTATCGCATTAGATGGCCTTAAGCCATATTATTGTAATAAGTTCTCTTGTGAGACATTCGATGTAATAAGTGTGTGATTGCTACTCTGTTATAAATCCTTCGAGTACTGTGTGTGTCAGCATTACTGATCTAGGGATGACACTAAAACACAAAGACTTGACCATCTGAGGTCGGGTCGCTACATCGCTTGAGGGCAAGGCTTGGGCAGGCGCAAATGGAGATTGGGTTGTTTACATTGGGTCCAACTGCGAGTGGGAACTTTTGAATGTGTACACTTGTGACCGGGTTCCACTTCCAAAAATCTCAGCAGACTACCCAGAGGTTGAGCACACCGATATTGTATGCACGTTCAAATACAATCATGGTGACTGTCTTCTACGGAAGATAGCAATTTCTGGAGTCCCCAACCGCTCTTGGAATTACAACAACTATGAAGTTGTTGCTATCTTCGACAAGCTTGTTGCCGTCCTCAGTGGTTTGACTGGATATTGCTCAAAATCAGTTTCAGACGCGGATGAGTACCGTGATGCAATTCAACACGAGGGCCTTGTGTTTGCTGCCACCACTGTGGCACTTTTTGCATGGCATCCTCATTGTTTTGCACGCTTGTCTTCCACCGTAATTATAATTGTTTCATCCACATGCATGCGGGTTAGCAAGTTTCCCTTTAGTGCATAGTATCTTAGATTAGTATCATAGGTGGTCTCAATTATTGCCATGCATGACACATAGTAGCATCACATTTATTATGTTACTAAGATTCACCTATGTTACTATAACCATCTCTCTCTTCCTTAATTGCCTGCCACATAAGCATGTTTATGCAGTCCCAAGTGCATGATACTACTTATGTTACCCCCACTATGGCCAGCCTTACTAATTAACCTTCTTCTTGTGTTTCCAAGGTCCCGTGAACATTCCACCACCTATACTTGAAGATTTTTATAACCAAGGGGAGATGATGATGGCGATGATCACGAGCATGAGGACGAGCAGCCCATATACTATTTGGCTACCGCAACTAATTCTGATGGATCACCTCTTCTTGTGTGTATACAGCCCAATGATGATGTTACTGCTAAGGAAGCAGGTGTAGTCTCCCATGGTCGCCCTCTCCGGACCTATTCCAACACCCGTTGCATGGTATTCGGGATGGATACTAGTGTGCTAGCGCCAACTCCTTCTCCCTGGTACAGAATAGATAGTCTTGGAGAAAACTCGCTCTTCCTAGGACAAAACTATCCAATGATGGTGAAAGGCGATCCAACTGATGTTGACACAACGTTACTACCATTTATGAGAAGCAACTGTGAATATACCTCGGACATTTGGGTGGTTCCTCACCCCGGCATCGATATAGTAGGCCACTTCAGCCTGGATGATCAGTCCCGCTGGTCTCCGGGATCGACAATGGATGGTCCGTCCCGTAGAATCACTTGTGGTTCAAAGCAAGCGCTTCCAACGCCGAGGAATGGTTGAGTTGAAGTTCATTTCATTGCTTGTTATTTGTTGTTTGGTGAATACTTTAGTATTTATAATGTATCCTCGTTGTCGATGTGGGTTGATGACCTGTTTTATGTAATAAAATGATATGCCTGTGATAAACTTACTAAATTTATGAATGGCTTTCGAGTTGCTTCGTGAGTGGGTGGTGCAACGAGGCAAAAAATATTTTCCTAATACATAATTGTAATGCATTGCAACAAGTTATCGGATGAGGCCAATCAACAATAGTAGTACACTATTTGTACTAGCTTCACATGCTTCAAGGCGTCGTTTGGGTGTTTTTATCAGAGCCATATTGTACTACGTAACCAGCACCTCGAATCCTCGATACTAGTAGTACTATATAGTAAGTAGTAGGAGTAGTAGGCTGGCATGGGTCAGAACAAGCATTCACGTCCAGGAGTACGACATACACCACCAGCACAACTTCCATCTGACACCATATTTCTTGGAGTCTGTGCTAGAGGAATCTCTTCAACCTCATCGTTTCTCTAACTCAGCCATCATGGCGCAAGCGAGGTGGGGGTTTGCCGATAGTCGGTTTCCTTAATCATGCGGTCCCACTTGTAAGGCCAATTGCAACGCACGACCCCAAACGGACCTCCATTTTGCATTTAACTCCAACGATAATTTTGACTAGAAAAGCAAGACCAAAGAAAACAAGAATCACAAGAATACATTTTACTACTCCTGTAAGTTGGATTAGTGCCTTCTCGATGCATTCATTGTTGATCTACGGAGGCTCGATCTTGCGTGCTTCTTTCTTCTTCGAGTGTAAAGAAGTAGACATTGCTTCCTCGCATCTAGTCTCATGTCTAGCCTCTATTCTAGTACTCCCTCCGGTCCGTTTTTCTCTGCGTCTAAGCAGCAACATGCATACCAAGTAGGAGTATTAACAAGTGCACTAATCTCGTCTATAGCCTCTGTTCTAGCTAAAAGTGATAGAACATCTACTAAATTGCGCTCTATCAATATATGGATGTACTCTTCTTCCCAATACAAAAACTTGCATCCATTCTACTCCCTCCGTTGCACAATACATGCCTTCTATTTGTCAAAATATATATGTATCTAGACAGATTTTAGTATATAGGTACATCCATTTTTGGACAAATGGAAGTCAAGTATTTTGGAACGGAGGGAGTACACAATAAAATTTTTAAGTTAGCACAACTAGTCTAATCCGAGAGCACAACCAAAGATTTGGTCGGGTTCTTCCTCCTTTTGCCGACACATGGGACATCCAAAGATCCGTGTCGTGTCATGAAAGAAAATAGAGTGGTAGTGGAAGCCACGAGATGTGCATCTTGGGTTAAATCAGAATAGAATCTTACTACTCTTGAGTAACTCCAAAAGCGGCCACCGAAGATCTTTCTTGGATTTGTTTTTCATCACCAGCACATCGAGGTGAAAGATGTGCAGGTTCAGTGGGTCCGCTTGCGTTTTCACTGACATGTGGGACCGCATGTGAGCAAACAGACGATGGGCTCCGCGCGTCCGCTGGCTGGCTGAGAAGAGAGATACAGGAGCGCTGAGCACGAATTGCAGGAAATTTGTTCTACGTACCTCGATATAGTGGAGTGGCATGGGCCATAACTAGCATTCACGCTAGCAAGACGCAAGACACGCCACCCACACGAGTCCCATCCGACACCAATGTTCTTGGAGTCCGTACACAGCCATCTCTTCTCCCACTGTTTTCTCTCAGCCATCGCATGTGGGCGGGATGGGGGTTTGCCGATAGTCGGTTTGCTCCACTACGGTCCCACTTGTAAGTGAAAATGCAACACCGCACGCATTCCCGCTTGAGCGGCGTGCCGGACCAACCGTGTGGGGGTGCGACGCGAACACGACATGCTTTTCCTTTTGAACTCGTAACTTGTAAAATTTGGTTCTGCTCCATGGCGTGATCGATAGAGTAATGAGAAGTTTGGTTCTGGCGCCGTTCATGCATGGAGTACGTACGAAAATTATGAAGTTGATGTGAAAGGTAAGATAATTACTATAGTATCATATACTACTACATGGATTTGATGGAAAGATAAAAATACATACGGATCCATCAGCGACATCCTCATGCCCTAGTGCGCCGGGTCACCAACCGACGTGTGAGGAGCAGCGGCGTTGGCGGCGAGCTCAACGTGCTTCTAAACAGTGCCGTCCAAGGTTGCCCTGCGGTCCAAGAAGGCCAGAAGGCTATCGTCCTCCTCTTGCATGCGCGTAGACGTGGGTGATTATGTCAATGGTGTCTTGCTGCGCCAGGCGCTGCGCGGCGAGCGCGACCTCGAGGTGGACATTCTCCGGTGTGACAGCGGGTAGTCTCAGGGCCACCAGTGCGTCGAAGAGGTTGTCACCATAGTGGCCGTTGAGGGTGGCGGGCATCGCAGAGCCTGGGCGCCGGCCGAGGCTTACGCCAAAGTCGTCCGCGAGCTTCTTGACGATGGTGAACTTGTCGAGGAAACCGACGAGGACCTCGTCGAACAAGGAGACGGGTTATCGTCCAAGCGGCCCTCGCCTCGGGCGGCCTCAAGCAATACTACACAGGACGTTCCTCGTTGCGGGCCCGCGGAGCCGGCATCGTGGACCATCTGCACAGCCCGGTGATGCTCACGCCATCGCCTCCATGGGTCTAGCTTAGCTTCTACTACCTGCCCCTGGTTTATTGGTCCCCATTGTAATCAGTGTCAAATTTTGACCACAGATTTAACTAACAAAATATTTACGCATGTTACTAAAAATTATATCACCGAAAACTATGTTCAAATACGAATCCAAAATATAATTTTGTTGACATGCATCAACATTTTGTTAGTTAAATCTTTGGTCAAAATTTAGCACAAATTACAAAGGAGACTAATAAACCAGGACGGAGGTAGTAGTCAATCGATCTTGCGATTCGAGTGATCACTCTTGCCCTTGGTTAGCGTGCGTAGGTGCGTAGGGATTTCGTGATTACTCCTCGGCCCTCATCGCACTCGCCTTTGGTCAGTATGATTGGTGGGCCAGCCACCCCGGGCCCATGTGTCATTCACCAAAAGGCGCTGTCAGAAGTCAATGAATCTGCGCTTCACTGCGTGCGGCAAAGATAGTCATCTCACCGACCTCTAGTTGGGGCCAAACGAGAGAAGTTTGACGCCATCGGGTTTATTGGTCCCTTTGCATTTTGGCGCCAAGTTTTGACCTTTGATTTAACTAATAAAATGTTAATGCATGTAAACAAAAATGTTGTGTAAGTCACATTACGAAAACCAAATAATCCCAAAACACTTAGGCACCGTGCATTAACTCCCTCCTTGTTTCTTATTTCGTGACATATCAACCAATGAGAGATGTGGGCCGTGCATGCTTTCAATGACTTGAGACTACCAAACATGACATGCAGTGTTTAGTTCATTGCATGTAATCTCTACTCCTAATGGAGCAGTTGGTAGTCTCCCCGGTCAATTTTCGTCCCACCTCCACTGGTTTTTTTCGTCATAAAAAAGTCTACGAAATTTCGTAGGTTAACCAGGGACAACTCCCACCTCCCAGGTTTTTTTTCGTCTCATTCCCCATGGTTTTCTTTGGTACCTCGCCCCACCTCACACTGAGCCGCCACGAACCGCAAAAACCACCTACCTTAGCCAAATCAACAAATCTCTCTCATTAATGCAATTTTCTTTAGGAAACAAATAATAAATTCTTTCCTACCTTAGCCAAATCAACGGATCTCTCCCATTAGTGCAATTTGCTTTAGCAAACAAATAATAGATTATTTCCTACCTTAGCCAAATCAACGGATCTCTCCCATTAATGCAATTTGCTTTAGCAAATAAATAATAGATTCTTTCCTACCTTAGACAAATCAACGGATCTCTCTCATTAATGCAATTTGCTTTAGGAAACAAATAATAAAACGATGGTTAACCTACGAAAATAAAACGTCTGGCAACGTGCGACCTCGAGCGACGCCACACCAGATCCTTCGCCGTCGCCCTCGCACATCAAGCCACCGCCCTCGCCCCCGCAGCCGTCGCCGATCCCCTCCCCCGTCTCCCTCCCTCAAACGCCGCCGCCCGTCGCGGCTACCCCCGCGACCTCCCGTCACGGCCGTCGCGCCCAGCTCCAGCCACGGGCGCCACGCCCACCTCCAGCCGCGGCGCGCTAGGGTTAGCGCCACCACCAGCCACACCCGCCGCTCGGCTCCTCGCTGGACACCCATGTGCTCTCGTGAGTTGCTGCCACCTCGCCGCCTCCAGCCGTCGCTGTCATCGGCCCATCTCAAACACCGTCAATGCACCGTCGGACGCCTCCCTCGCCAAGCCCCTGTTGCAAGCTCCCTGATGCCTGGCCATGCCGGTCTTCCTCCTCCTCCTCTCCCACCTAGCTGACCTTTGCCGCGTCGCCTACTCCCGCCGGCTGCGCAGCTCCTCGTTGCCATGGACGGGTTCAACTCCAATCCCAACGTTCTTCATCTTCTAGGTTCAACTGCTCATGTTTGAAGATTTTCTATTTTGGGTGCGAGTTCATACTAATTGTACAATTATTCACGTAAGTTGGTGCAGGTTTAATCGGGAAATTTGGAGCTTGTTTGGTTCAGTGCCTACGGCTGCCCTGCCAATTTGTTGGCGTTGGCCGATGGGGTGGGCTGGCGTTTGGATTGCAACCTGTAGTGATTCTGGCGCTCGTGTGGTGGCAAGAACTTGGCGGCGAATTTGATGGCCAAAAAATTGGCATGCCACCGTTTTGGTAGGGCTCTTGTGGGCATCATCCAAACAGGCCCTTGGTAATAGAAATCCCCCTCCATTGCCTCTGTTCGATTTTGGTAGCTATCCTTGTCGTAGATCATAGGGTTGTCATCTTCATATGTCATATGATATATAATCGATGCAAAATGCAGCTGACCCATCGTGTATCTGAAACCATCTACCTGTAGTTGTGTTCTTTTGGGGATATATGAATATGACTAAATATGTTTGAAGAAATGGATGGCCAAAACCGTGGTATCTTTGGCCAGATGACTGGACCATCTTCTATGATCCAGAGGAAGCACCTCTCGCACAGACATGTATATTTATTTGTGAATCCGATCCTAACAAGAGTATTTCACCTTTAACATTTTTGTGACAGAAAGTATGATCACCTAAATTTCTTGGAATTCAATAGCTCCTAAAACAGATGTTTTGTCATAGTGAAGGAACCAGAGGGGATGATATATAGGTATGCCCCGCCGCGCCGCAGCCCTTGATCCGTCTTCGGTCAATCTTCTGTATGATCTGATCATACTGAACATGTATCTATTGCATCGCTACAAGCTGAACTCACCATGTACTGATTATATATCTCCCTGGTCATAATTAGATGGCTAATAATTTCATGCACACAATAGCAGATATTCAGAGATTTGGAATTGTTTTGATGTCTTCTTTCTATGAAAGATAAGCATGAATGCAGCGATGGCAAACCTAAACATCGTTGCCAATTTTCTCTTTCCTAGTGTAGGATGAATGTCATGGTAGCAGCTGCAAACTGCAAAAACATTATTGTTACGGGGTGCACCAGTTTCAACTGTGTCTTCTTGCAAGCTCCTTGTCAAGGAGAGTCCCAAGGTTAGTATGTACGTTGTAGGCTAATTAATCCATTAATTATGTCCTGTGATTCTCCGCGAGCACTAAGAAATTATATTTTCTTTATAAGGTGACTGAAACAATAATAATAATATTTTCAAGCCACATCCAGGAGATGAAAACTTTATTGGTAAGAAGTCACAAGGTTACCCTTTTCAGCTTGTCTCAAGCAATTAAGAGTTTCATTCTTATTTTTGAGCAATTCGAATGTGTATCTCTTACGGACTAATACTTTCTAATCTGACACCCTGGTAACCTCATGATTTTGTGTAATTTTTCTGAGCGCAAGGTCAATTGACCCATTTTTTACAAGGATTTGCAATATTGAGAGACAGCCTGCACTGGTAAAAACCCTAATTGACTTTGCCCATGATTATTTCAATAATGGGTTGATTTTAGTGGGTTGGTCTGTGACGTGAATGTGAGCTAGAGTATAGGGATTACCTGCACCGCTATCAGTTGGTAATATATTCTTATCTATTAATATCTCCTGCTCATTTGCTTACAGTTTGGTGATCCAGCACAATCTTTCTATTTTCTTCAAATTCTTAAGCAATTACTGACATGTGAAGAATGACGATGGAGCATAGCCTCTTTTAGACAACTATATTGTGGACCATGGGTGTTCAAGATTATATTGTGGTTTGGGCAATTGTGAGACATCTATCACCATGAATTTCTTAGATGATGCACCAAAATGGACCGATTTTGCATTCATGGAATTTGATATTTTTACTGATCTCATGGTTGTGAACATCAATGGTGTAAAGTATATGTATTGCTGCTCATAGATAAATCTTTACCGAGTTTTCATTTTATCATGTACACATCAAGTCTTGCTTGCCAAATTTCCACAAGTTCTTGTTAAATTGTTTAACTACCTCATGTTTGTTCTTCATTATTCCATATCAAAGTGATGTCGTCCAATGCGTATGTTCCTGTCTCATGTAGAAATTTCTTTCCGTGAGGCATGCCCTGAAGATGATAGAATATCATTCCTCTTGGTGCCCGTGCTAATGTAACTCTTATTTTGGAAAAGCAATTTCTTTGTATTTGGGAGCAGGATATTAGGTAGAAATCTTTTGGTGAACTGCAGAGTTAAGCGTCACTAGCGAGTTCTTTGTCGGTCAGCTCCACCTCCCTAGGCGCTTGACCTAGCACATGTGTGTGCGTGTGCAGATCACCCATGCCTCCAGTACGCCACCTGCTGTTGGATGGCACCGCCGCCCAAGCGTGTGGAATCGAAGGACTGTCCGTCATGGCAGCACAACTCATCTCGGAGGAGAAAAGACCAAGGTCCTGCAGGTAACATCCCATCAACTACCTGTTTACTAAATAGAAAGCTTCCATCTTGATGTAATTTTCTGGAGATTAATCCTACTTGCTTGTTTGATAAACCTTGTCATATGCTTCATGTGAGGTTTCTTGTATTGGTAGCAGGCAATGAGTTACTATATATGATATCATATTCCAAATACAATTATTGAACTCATCAATTCAGCAGATCCTACATAAAAGGTGAAGTCAATGCACAACATGCATAAAAGGTGAAGTCAACAGACAAAACATGCATTTGCTTTGGTTTATGGTTTTTTATAGCATCACTGAGTTTTCCAAAAGAAATTCGCCCAAAACGAACATCACGACACTCTGTTTTAGCCCAAACAGAAGTGGCTTCAGTTTATGACATCTCTGAATTTTGAGAATAGTAGGACAGGATCTGCAATTGCACTTTGCAAGTTTTACTGATTTTTTTGTGCAAGATCATAAAACAGTTTACCATTTGATCCCAAGATTTTTGTTATATTGTTGAAGTTTCTTCAAAATCAATATACAATATGTTTGGGGTTTATCTGAGTGCCTAGCATGTTGCAACAGTTATATTTTTTTTCAACGACGGTGAAAGAGCTATAACTTATACCGATCTCCGATTCGAGTTCTTCTTTTCTTTGGAGGGCATTGTAACTATCTCATGGTCAGAACATTGATCATGTTAGTAATTTAGTCTATATTATTTAGTTTCAAAAGAAAATTTCTCTTGAGTGAGAAGTTTCCATTTCTCTTGAGTGAGAAATTTCCGGAGGGCGGCGGTGTTGAAGGGATCACCGGGCGCCAGCCAAGATCCCGATCGATGGACGCTACCGTCGCTTGAGCCAGATCGCGTCGGCTTGGGGCACCTCGGGATGTCCACAACAATGCGGATGGGGACCGAGCGTCGTGGCATGTCGCGGGTTCTGGTTGAGGGCTTGATCATATAACTGAATTATTATTGCTTGCTTTCTGACATTGTGACATTGAACACTAGAGGTGAATTGACTCTCTTCACAAGATTCACTTTGATACAGCCATTTTCGTGATGACAGTCTTCATGTGAAGGTTTCAAGTACTACATATAGGAGGAGGCAGGAGTGGCTGCAATCTTGCTATGAAATGACACTTACGGAGCTTCTTTACCTAAGATGGCCAAGAAATCCGCAAAATCCAGTGAGCGTAGAGTATAGCCGGTTGGATACATATCTGCAGAGTGCATGTAGTGTGTGTGTCAAATATACAGCGGTAAAACACCACAATGCAACCGTCAGATCCTGTTCTTGATGCAATTTTGCGACTCTATTCTGGACTGTAAGCAATTGGTTGATGTTAAGCTGAAACTCAGATCAGTCTTGTGGCTCTTTTGTACCTATATGCCTAGATTATTTACTGATGGTATATGAACTATATCTTCCTGCATAGGATGATCAATTGCCGTGAATAGAAAGACTATGGTTTTCATTTTTATCATGTTTTTGTGATTAGCTTCCTGGTAGACTAGACTTCCAGCTTATCCGCTAGACTAAATAATTTCTAGCTATTTTTAACTATTGATTAGTACACGAGATGAATTATGTTGGTCTCAAAATGCAACACATTTCTTGGATGCCTTGATTGTATGCATACTTGTGTTATATGTGATGCGCTCACGATATATGCTAGATGGTGTCTTCCTTTTTATAGCTTGATTAGATGCAACTGTGGACGTTTAATTACAACTAGACATGGTGGCGCGCTCTGCCGCGCCTGGTGAAAGAACTGTAGTTTGTGGGAGACTTCAGGTGTCCTGGTCCTTACAGCATCGTTGGTGACCTGATTTTCTGTGTGCCTGGTAGCTTGTCTATTTTTTCCTGGGAACGGTGAAAATGAGTTGTATGCTATTAATCAGGATGTGGAAAATACATGGATGAACCCAAGTACAACTGCACCCACTTCGAAAGACACCTTTTTAAGTTTAAAAAAATCTGAAAATGGTTGCACATGTACAGCTTCACATTCTATGTGAGCGCCAAAAGTTTCGAAGGATTTTTTTTCATGTGCAAAAAAGACAAAAAACTGTCTCATCGAACACTGATTTCAACCATTGAAATTTTTGTTTTTTGTGGAGGCAAAATAAAACGATGTATTTTTACAAAAGTTTGTGCCGAACACATATTTTTACAGAGATGTAGACAAGAAATTTTGTTTTGGAATTATTTATAACATTTAAAAAATGCATTTAACATGCATTTCTAAGAGATGGGTGCATATACACCTAACAGGCCGTGGTGGATCGGCTACCTAATAGGGTGAGGGGATCAGAGGCAGAGCATGGTGGTTGGCGGGGTACTCCTCCTTGGCGGTCCATGGGGAAATATGGCGTGCAGGAGATAGGGTGTCATGGTGAAGATGATATCGGCATCGTTTGGTTTTAAAGGAGAGGGTTCTAGCGAGAAATGTCCCGCTATGGCGGGATACCGAGCAGGAAGAGGAGGGTCCACTAAAAAAGAGAATGGTCCATCGTGGGATCGTTATTTCTTTGTGTTGGGCCAGTGTGTTGAAGATAATATGGCAGACAACCATATTATTCTCACACATATGGTCTGGATTTGGGGTAGCGTATGAGGGAGAAATGAGCGTCGGACTTGGAGCCGACCCTAATCATTTGTTCAATTCATTTATATGCATCATAGCCCGTAGCAACGCACGGGCACTCTGCTAGTCCTATTAGTACTCTAGTTAGCAAAAAACATTCAGTTCTCTCACCGATAGGAATAAAACACCATGTGTTTATTTACAGAGGGAGTAGTACATTTTTTGTGACTTGCATTACTAGATATTGCTAGTCAAATACTAAAATCTAGATGGACGTGGTAGTACTCCTAAATCCAGACGGTGGTGCTAATAGTACTAGTAGTAGTACTACCAATGTAGTACTCCTAGGAGTACTAGCACTATACTACCCATTGGTCAAATTATTAAGTGCTTCTCCTCACAAAGGAAGTGACAAGACCTCGCTACCGGAGATGACACCTGAGTATAGGCGCCGTGTTCGCATACCATAGTCAGCCTCACCATCTGCAGTCACTATCATCATGGCTGTAGAGCTAGCCTGCTTACAACTAGCCCTGTTCGACATAATTTCCCGTGCGTAGATGCCCGTGCATTGCATGGAACACCAAGATTGGGGGTGGGAGGCTCCGGCAGCGGCCATCACGCCAGATTTTTCCACGGCCTTCTAGATGTGGTGTGGAGGAGATAAGGCTGATTGTGAGAGACAAGGAGTTGTTTGTAAATAGGGAACAAGTGCGGGCATCTTTCGCAAAATGGAGAAGCTTGGTTTGTATGCGTCAGATCTAGATCCGACGGCTATTGGTGAAAGATGGGAGGCACACCATCATCACCAACTCAGGACCTGTTTGATTCGCAGGATTTTGAAAACGCAGGAATAGGACAATGCAATATTACAAGTTTCATACTGATATTACAAATGTTAGGAGTAATGCTACACCTAGGAAGAGGGAATTACTAGGAAGTTTACGTAAGAACTTTCGTTACTTTAGGTGGGTGCAGCGTCATCGTACAAACTAAAATCCACCGCCTTGACAAGTCACTAATGGGCAAATAAGTTTTAGTCTCCGCCACTTGATGTTTCAAAAAAATCAGCTTCATGAGACTTTGTCATTTAGGCTTAGACACTTGCGGTGATCAGCACACCATTCATTGTTGCGCCAGAGAACGCCAAACCTCATTACCTTGAGCACACTTGCCTCCGTAACAAAGAACTCCGCCAATTTAATCTCGGATGTGCTGCCTCGATAGTCAATCAAATCAATTTCTCGTAAGATGGAGATCAAGGCATTCGATGAGATTGTTATAGTGCAGCACATTTTTCACTTTCGGTCTTTTTTATCTGCAAAAGAAGAGAACATATTAGAGCAGCTGGCTGCATAAGATTGCCGTGTCATCAAGAGGTACCAATATCATTCATCATACGATAGGGTTGGCTGGCTAGTGATATTTTTTCACTCTCACTCTCTCCCCCCCTCTCTCTCTATCTTTCTGTTTCCTCTCATTTAACTAGGAGCACGTGAAGAGCTTGGGCATTTGTTGCCTTCCACTATGTGGCCGATGCCATATTTCACAAAAGTATGCTACATAATACGCATCGATGTCAAATCAAAGATTTTGGCACCGCTCTCGCGATGTGAGAGAGTTGGCATCATTGTGCACACAGACCCACATGTATAAACAAATCAATCAAACCAACTACACCAGTCTCTCACTCTCCCAAACAAGTGTTTTTTTATTGCCTCGGTCCTCTCTCTCTCCCACGCAGTGTTTTTCATTGCGTGAGTTAATTTGGTACCGGAGCAAAGTAGGTGATCCAGATTGGGGCACCAGGTGAGCAATGGAGGGGCATCAATGCCAAATGCATCACAAGTGAATTTGGCACGTGTTTGGCCTACATATCCCACTTTTGTACTCCCTCCGTCCCAAAATTCTTGTCTTAAATTTGTCTAAATACGGATGTATCTAGTTACATTTTAGTGTTAGATACATCCGTATCTAGTCAAATGTAAGACAAAAATTTTGGTACGGAGGGAATACTACCTCGTATTTAGTATAAAATTTTGACCATAGATTTACCTAAGAAAATGCCAATGCATGTCACTAAAAATTACACCATTTGAAATTATGTTCAAATACGAATCCAACGATATAGTTCTTACTGACATGCATTAACATTAAATCTATGGTCAAATTTTGATACTACAAAATTGGAAGAGTAAACCAGGACGGAGGTAGTACTTGCCCTTAGGGTAACCATAGAGTTACTGGAGTAGTCTAAGTTACTTTCCACTATGACTAGCCTAGGCTACTATAGTAGTACAACATAAAAATTGATGTAGGTGATCACGTGAGAAAAAATACTAAAAACATTTCTTTCTGCAAAGGCGTAGATGTAGTTTTGAACACTACACTTGTCATTGTAATTTGGGAAAATTACGAAAAATTGAGCTACGTTGTGATTACCGCTTACTAATAGGAAATAAGTTTGACCTCGATGAGTAGCTTCTCCGCATGGAAAGCATGTAAGGAATCCAAGAACTTGATAGTGTTTGGGGCCGATAGATTTTTGTGATAAGTTCTTCTCCGTGGGCATGTAGTTGGTCAAGATTGTGGTAATCATTTTCTGGAAGACGGTCATAAATACATCAAGAAGAAATTTAAAAATATGTATTTCAAGAAGACGGAGAAGAAGATGAGTGTTGTACCTGAACGATTACGGATCCAATAAAGAGTTCGGAGAATTTGGCAGACGAGTACACCAACGCTGTCAATTTCAGCGCGTCAATGACCCTGATTTTTGTTGGACCTTCTAGATCCGATACAAGCAATCTCTCAAGGAAAGGCTCATTCTCAATGACCATAAGTGGAACAGCTGGAGTGATCTCTTCCCAATTGATGTCTTGTTGCGGGGCCAGCAAGACACATAAATCCATCGGAGATTCGTCGAGGCGATGTGGAGGCTAATGAACCCGTGGATCTGCTCAAGACGAAGGTACTCGAGCGCAGTACAGCTGTAGAGCAGTTGCTCCATAGCCTTCTTCGAGATGACAACGTAGAAGCGGTAGAGCTGCTTGAGTTGAGGGAGAAGAAGGGCGGGCGCGGCATTAATCTGGGGAAGATAGCAGGAGCTGAAGCTGGCGCGGCGCAGCGTTGGCATGAGGCGGAGCGTGGACGGCGGCAGAGAGCGACATCGTCCAGCTTCAAAGCTGAGCTCCTCGAGCTGATCTAGGGCGGGGGATAAGAACCACTCGTCGAACTTGGGTTGGACCTTGCAGTTGGTACTAAACATGCGGATGTCAAGGCGTCTGGCTGGCCCAGGTGCGGCGAAAGGATCTTGTAGATCGCGCCATGCGTTTGCAATCCCCGCCGCAGAGGCAGCTGTCGACGATGAGGTTGAGGGGAACGCAGCGCCAGAGGGGCGCCACCGCCGGGAGAGCAGGCGGTCCGCACGGCAGATTTGGTGGGAGGAGGCCGATGATGACGAGTAGCATGTCGTCGGGGAGGCTGCCGATGAAGTCCGTGCTCACGGATGCGGTTTTGGCTCGAGCCGCCTTTCGCTTGTTGGCTGCCTCACCGTCCATCTCAACCGGGCGGCGACGCCGTGTACACGCAGTGCTGGGTGTGCACGAATGCGCCCTTCAGGTATGCCGCCGCAGCGGTGAATAGTGCGCGAAAAGGCCCTTCGCGTGCAAGAAGTTTGCCCCTACTTTACTTATTTTCACCCACCGCCACATGGGCCAGCACACCAAGATACAGAACACGAAATGACAACGCAGCATGTGGATTGGTTGACCGTCAACTAAACAATATATCGAAGCTATACGCTAACACGCCGAGCGTATAATCCATCGGTATAGAGAGTTCGAGTGAGAGGGAGGCCCGTGAGAGATAGCAGTAGAGAGAGAGAAAGAGCTACTCCTCCGCTTGATAATGTAGTTACAACATTTTTAAGTCAAACTTTTGAAACTTTGACCTAGTTTATAAAGAAATTACTTATATCTGCAATACCAAAGATAAATGATAGTATGAAGTAAGTACATGTTGTGATGAATCTAATGATCGTTCCAGATGTAAATGTTTTTCTCCACATATACCTGGTCAAACTTTCTGAGGTTTGACTTTTCAAAACATCCATATGCTTATGGACGTGACAGAGTCCCTAATGAGAGAGAGAGAGAGAGTGAAAAAAGTGTGTGTGCGTGTGTGAAAGAGACATGGACAACACACGATGAAAGTGGAGAAAAGGCATGTGTGTCTTATGCAAACATATCACACATGCATCTTCGACAACGGAGGCAAGGTGAGGAGATAGTGTGTGGTTGTTTGGAACTGAGAGAGGAAGACCCCTAGCATGTGGTCAAGAGGGGTCTGACAAACAAGGGAGAGAGGTCGAGAGAGACGTACGGAGAAAATGCAGACATGGGGAGGAGAGAGTGTATGTTTGTCACAGAGAGATCCCCTGGAGATCGTGATGGGACTACATGGGTGGGAGATCGAGTGACAAGGTGTGTGCGCGATAGAAGATGCCCCGAGAGATGTCGAGATAGACGTATGGATGGAAGGAGACAATACATGTGTTCCTGATGGCTAGTAAGAGATAATCGTACTTAGGAGGGGGGGAGTGCATGCGCCTATGGACCTGTTTGGATACTCTAACTCAGTTAGAGGTTAGAGTTAGATTCTAACCCTGAACTAACTCTAAGTAAAGAGGTGTTTGGATGGCAGGGTTAGATGGAGAACGGATACAGCGAGGCACCTTCACGGGCGGTGCGAGAGGGAGGGAGGGAGAGGACGAGAAGCTTCGAGGAAGTGGGGAGGGATCTGCTGCGGGGAGAGTGAGAGAAAAAAGTGTTTATTAGTGGCCCCGAGAAGAACTAACCCAAATAAGCACCTCTTGGATGGGTTAGTTTTTTTGGATGGGTTAGATGCATCTAACCTAAACTAACCCTCCTGTTTGGATCTTTTTGGGTTAGTTGACTCCAAACTAACCCAAACTAACTCTAACCCATGGATCCAAACAGAGCCGATGATGGAGTGAGGGATTATGGTACTTAGGGGGGTGTGTGTCACATGGAGAGAGAACAAGGGCGGAGAGTGTTGGATCGCGAGCGAGACATGTGTATGTGTGAACCAGGGAGATATAAGGCCAGTTTGGCTTGCGTCGTGTGCATCTTTTGCATGGCCTGGGGTTGTGGCTGGATTTCATGCACGCTTGTTTGGTTGCTACCCTGTGAAAAAGAAAGCCCGCCTGGGCTGGGTTCCCTTGCACTTTAATTAGCCTGGCTGAACTCCAGACATTGCAAGTAGCCCGGCCCAAGCGATCGATTTGAACGCTCGGCCGTGCTCGGTCGTATGCCACGAGGCTAACAACAACATGGATGGATATTAGCATTAAATAATTGATGCATGGATTGATTGATGGGACGTTGATGCTTTGCTCGCCTGTGCATGAACCAAATGCTTCAAGACCACACAAGCCTCGCCAGCAGAAATATTTTACATCTCACGCCCACACCAGCAAGACCGCCATCAAGGCATGAGGGTCGTGTCATGAACCAAACTGACCAATAAAGTTTGAGAGAGATTGAGGAGCCCGATAAGGCTGAGTGGTGCGTAAGATAGCCGAGAGGGGGAAAGAGATATTCCATCCGCTCGATAATGCAAAGGTATGTAAATTTTTAGAAGTCAAACTTTGGAAACTTTGATCAGGTTTACGCAAATGTTATTTATATCTACAATACAAAAGATACATCATACAAAACTACATCTCATGGTGAATCTAATGGTATATGTTAGTCGTACTAGATGTAATTCTTTTTCTCCACGTACATGGTCAAACTTTGTGATGTTTGACTTTTCAATAAATCTATGTGCTATGGACGGAGGAGAGTGCCTCAGTTGAGACAGGTCAAGTGTGTGTGAAGGAGAATGAGTAAGTGTGCAAAAAGAGTATGTGTGTGAAAGAGAAAGTGACAACAAACGATAAATTAGAGAGAGTGTGTGTTTTTTCGTTTCTTATGCGAACATATCACGATGCATCTCTCGAGATGGAAAAGCGAGGCGAGGAGATACACGAAGATAGCTAGTGTGTGATTGTTTGCAACGGAGAGAGACACCCCTGTAGCACATGTCCAATAGAGGTCTGGCCAACAAGGAAAAAGGTCAAGAGGGACACATGGATGGCATGGACGCATGGGGAGGGAGAGAGGGTGTGTTTGTGATAGAGAGATCCCATCGAGATCGTGACGGGACTATATAGGTGGGAGATCGAGGGAGTGCGTGAGCATAGAAAGATGCCCCGAGAGAAATCGAGATAGACCATGCACATGTTTGTGATGGAGACTAAGATTAGCTAGTCATATACATATAGGGGGGACTGTGTGCCTACAATTGAGTGAGAGACCATCATACTTGGCTAGCTGGGCATGAGATTGTGTGTGTGTGTGTGCATGTGAGATGGAGAGAGAATGAGGGAGAGAGATAGAGTTTTAGATGGGCATGTCGAGTGCGAGTGAGATATGCATGTGTATGTGTGACCTGTGGATGGAGAGTTTGAGAGAGGGGGGAGAGCCTGAGACGACATAGTGGTGCATGAGAGAGTTACGGGCAAAGAGCCAAGGAATTTGTGTGCATTTATGAGTGCACCCAAGATATCTAGCTTGGACTAGCTAGAGTATCATACATAGTGTGCGAGAGAGACCTATTGATGGTGTATATATGAATGCGAACTAGAAAGACCCCCCCACACACACACAAAGAGAGAGAGAGAGAGAGAGAGAGAGAGAGAGAGATAAAGGGAGAGGGACCAACAAGGTTTTTGTGTCGGATGCGTGCGACAGAATTGAAGATTGTCGGCGAGAGAGTGAGTGAGAGAGAGAGAGAGAGAGAGAGAGAGAGAACAGGAGTCCGGGAGAGGGGGAGGCCGCGTTTTATGCATCAAAGACTGATATAAACCATGTTTCGATATAAAATTGCATTCATATATTTAACTTGGAGAACATGTTGTCTGCAATCCACACATGAACGGATATATGCGTATATCAAACAAGTTCATTAATTTGACTTTCAACATGTTCATGGAGTACTATAACACTGTACAACATGCTACTCGATTGAGGTGTTCAATTTTGGATTTAGTTCACTATTTTGACCCTCTTGAACGAGCTAGTTCATTGAATCGAGATATTTCATTTTGGGTTTGATTCGTGTTTTTGAGTGGGTCAACTATTTGTCATATAGTAAATCGCTAGCAACGAGCATGTAAAAACACATTACTCCCGAGCATCATATCTCCATCTAAAAAAGAAGTGGCAAGCTAATATTTCAAAATTTGATTTGAATCGACTTGGTAAGGTAGACATGGATGCTCGTTCTCCCAAAATTTGAACGAACCGTTAAACATCCTCTCTACTCGGTTTTGCCCGAGCAAATAAATGGGAGACGCGAAATTACCGTCCTATGTGGGACACGCATCAATTGGCCCGTTGTACATCGAGGGTAGGTTTGTAACTTCATCCAAGTGCGCCTTCTCCTCGGCCGAAATGACATGTGCTGAATAATTTATAAACCATGGTCGGCAAAACACGCTCTCCTCGTCCGAAATAGCTCGCCCACTATTTCAAAACACGCCTCCTCGCCTCAAATCGCCGCGCCCACTATAGTTCAAAACACGCCTCGCCTCTCAAGTCGCCTCCCGCCCTCTATTTGGGGAGAAGCAAAGTTACTCTACTATCCCCGACCCTCAAGACATGCATTCGGGCCGAAAAGCCTATAGGCAAGGGTAGAACTGTAACTCCCCTCACATTTCGCATAAATGCGTCCGTAAGACATGGTTCCACTCCTCCTAATCCCCCGCCCGCCCCCATTCATACCTCGTGGGCGCCAAATCACCTTCTCCCCGGGAAGCTCCCTTCTCCCGAGCCGTGAAACCTCAGCCCCAGCTCCATGGCGCCCCCCACCGCACCAATTTCACAGCCGCCCTCCTCCCTAATGCCGGAGACGTTGTCCAATTGCCGTCGTGCACTAGGCCGTGTGCCTCTTACTCCGTGCTGCTGGTGCTGCCTCGACGACGGCCACGTGAACCGTACCAGAGCCGATTCACCCCCGCGGTTGTTCACGGCGCCGGAGCGGCTCCAACTTCGTTCCGGCCCAGAGTCTCCGCGCCGCTTCACAGAGTCACGACCGTGTGGCGACATCGCTTTTTCTCGCCACGGCCGCCACCGCAACCGCTACCGGCTCGACCAACTCGGCAGCTGGACCTGCCTACTTCACCATGTTGCCAGATAGGTCGCACCCTCATCTGAAATCACTTTATTTAGGTGTCAGTTGTCTGAATTTTTATTCGGGGCCAATTGATTCCCAATGGGAAGCTGCACCCTTCGAGGCGGCGGAGCTCCTAGGCTGCCGGTTGGCTGGTGTCTAACGTAAGGGTGCGGGGCCGCAAGCTCGCCGCGAAAGCAGCGCTTAGATGGCTATCTTTTAGAGTTGCGTGGGTTTAAGGTACTGCTACCGCCGGATCTGGATGACGAGGAGTCTTTGTGGATTGGCCCGGGGGTGGCGCAACCACGGCAATGCGGTGGGGCGGGGAGCGGGGTTTTGGCCGGGGCCACGGACGGTGGAGGTAGGCTGCTCTGCTGTTGGTCGCTGGCTCTTCGTGGAAGATTCCAAACAGTGTCAGCCGGGAGGCACAAGACGGCCATCAAGCCATCCGGTGTAGATCGGACAGTACCAAAATAAAATAAAATCATGTGACCCCAATTTAGTCTTCAGTCAACAGACGTGTGACCACTCTCGTACCTTGTTGTTGATCTCTTAGTGTATTTCTTCGGATCAAAGAGATATGTCGTTCTTAACATTATGCGTTATCTGCATCTTCGCACACACCGCCTTCCGACTCACCGCAGCTGCTCCAACAAGGGAAGCATACACCAAGGGAGCCACAGCCCCACTCAACAGCTTCCTCAGATCGAATGCGCAGTTCGACATGGACAGCCACAACAACCGCAGGGCCATCGACAAGTCAACACATGATGCTCACTCCTATGGATGGCAGCCAGATAGGTTGTACCTCATCTTACTTGTGTGCAACATTTATGGCTTTGTTATTCATTTAAGCACGGAAAATAGATCATCACATTTCACCGTATGTTCATGTTGATCTCTTACGGGTCTTGTTCAGAGTTCACGTTGTTCCATAGTTCAGCTAAGATACTTGTTCTTTAGGTAACGCTGTTCCATAGTTATCATCCATCACCCAATGCTATCCCACAGTGCTGGTGATTATAGTATTATACCACTTCTAGTATTACCTATGTTGTTCTTTAATACTTTTGTGTGCCATCTAGTTAATCTCGAGTACAAACGATACATATTCTGTAGCTTTCATCTGTGTTCTCCCTTTAGTTTATGAGACCTGTTGCTGCTAGTTAACCCCAGTCCTACTATTTATGTCGTCTCCTACAAGCACTCATTTACATAAATCTAACTACTAGTTGTCTGTCATGCATGTTAGATATAATTGCACACACTGATATATCCACAAGAACCTCACGGAGCGATGTAAAGGCCAATAAACTTGATGTCAATGATACCCAATATGATGGAACATGTAAAGGCAGTTCTTCAGAAGACTTGCAGAAAGATGATGAATCCTCTTCACCCCACAAGGTCCTTGCTCTAACTTGTCATGTGATATGGGTACAACATGCATATAATGTCCTGGAGTGTATCTACTCTGTTGCAATGACATGTGCTTAGCATGCTGATCATGCATGTAAATATGTCATGCCTTCCTATTTTTCAGTACCTATTCCATTCATGATAACATGTTTTCAAATTCAAGTACTGTCATTCTACTCTATCACAATGCCATCTTCTTAATTTGTACATCATGCTTCTGAATATCTTATGCATTGTTATTCATCAGTATGTACTTCATCTGTCTGCCATACCATATTTTCTTACATTGAAGTGTTGTTTTAGTGCTCTCTTGCAATGCCATCTTACTTTCCCAATCATACACGTGGATGTTGCCTTAGTTATTTCTGTACTTATTCCGCTAGCATATAGTTTTACATTCAACTCGTGTTTTTTTTTGTCGTGTTGTCCTCGTCAGATCCCTAGCTCTTACACCATACTCCCTCCGTCCGGATTACATGTTGTCGAAATGGATAAAAAGGATGTATCTAGAACTAAAATACGCCTAGACCCATCCATTTTTTTCCTGGATGGAGGGAATACATGTCAATATGTCATGCCTTTCTATTCTTCAAGACCTATTCCATCTCTCTCATTGTCGCATGTTTTATAGTTAAAGCACCATTCTTCTATACAAGGCATGCAAGGGGAAGACGACTATGTTAGAATCTAAAGGGTTAGAAACAAGGCCTTTGCAAAAGATCCAAACGCCAGGAGATAATAAACCAACTCCAGCTTTTTATAGATACCGCCCAAAGACAAACAAACCCAACTCCCATCGATAATAAGCGATTCGAGTGGCCAAAGAACTAGTCCGCTCCAGCTTGAGCAAAAATATGTCAACTCGATTCTAAGAAGCGTGCGTATCCTTGCATCATGAAATTTTATAGCATGCTGATCATATTTTCTACATGTTTCTTACACATCTCTTTTAGAAAATAAGCTTATCAGATAGAAGAATTTCGCAATGGTATCGCTTATGAGGAAAGATTCTTGCAGGAATTCTCTCGTGCTCCAATGTAGATGTAAGTACATGTTGTATATCACTATATTTTTACATCATCATGTATTTTGTTAATCGGCGTGAATCCAACCTTTATCTGATCTAAATTTAGTTGTAGCAAAATGTATGATTAAAGGCCACAATGTTGATTTTTGTAAGGAAAACTGCCTGGTAGTTTTGCATCCCGAAATGCATGAGTGTACTATCTCATATCGCTGGGTTTGAATACTTTGGTTCTGCAGTGGGTTTTTCTGTGTTTTTTTTTCCTGTGTTGTCCTGTCAGATCCCTAGCTCTTACATCATACTCCCTCCATCCGGATTAAATGTCGCAGAAATGGATAAACTGGATGTATCTAGAACTGAAATACGCCTAGACCCGGCCCATTTATTTCCTGATGGAGGGAATACATGTCAATATTTCATGGCTTTCTATTCTTTAGTACCTATTCCATCTCTGTTGTAGCATGTTTTATAACTGAATCACCATTCTTCTATATAAGGCATGCAAGGGGAAGACGTCTATGTTAGAATCTGAAGGGTTACAAACCAGGTCTTTGCAAAAGATCCAAATGTCAGGAGATAATAAACCAACTCCATTTTTCATAGATACTGCTCCAGCACAGAGAAACCCAAGTCCCACTGATAATAAGCAGATTCCAGTGGCCAAAGAACTAGTCCGCTCCAATCCAGCAAAAGAATGTTAACTCCATTCTAAGAAGCCTGTGCGTATCCTCGCATCATGAAATTTTATAGCATTCTGATCAGATTTTCTACATGTTTCTTACCCATCTCTCTTTTAGGAAATAAGGTTAAACAATAGAAGACTTCCTCCATTGGGATCGTATTCGAGGAAAATATCTTGCGGGAATTCTCTGTGCTCCAATGCTGATGTAAGTACCTGTTGTAAATCTCTATATTTTTACATCAACATGTATTTTGTTAATCGGCGTGAATCTAACCTTTATCTGATCTAAAATTAGTTGTAGCAAAATGTTAAAGGCGCCAATGTTGATTTTCGTAAGGAAAACTGCCTGGTAGTTTTTCATACTGAGCTGCATGAATGTACTATCTCATATCGCGCACATTACTGAATTCTAGTGCTTCTCTGGTTGCCCATTCATTCATTGTGTCAATGTTGCTTTCGTACTACCTTACCTGGCGGATGATAGATGTGCCATATTGTGTTAATTTGGTGTAGGCTATTTGCCCAAAAGTTCGTTGTGTCAATGTTGCTTTCCTATTGTCTGACTTGGCCAATGATAGCAATGCTAGTGTGTTAATTTTGTGCAGGCTGCTGAAGATAAGAAGACAAACTCAAACAAAGCAAGGCAACCCCATTGTTTTTTTCCAGTAAATCTAGGCCAGGTAATATGGCAATAACTCATGATTAATCTGTTTGGTTCCTGTCCTAATTTATGTTATGATGCAGTGGTCGAGACACTCTCCACTATCAACAATACAAGCCTGCCAAAATCGCCATCCGAATCTGCTCAAAGATCCTCTTGCCTCGAATGCAACGGAATAAATGTATGTTTGTGAACCAATTAATGGCTGAAGCAATGATGGAAATGGTGGATGAATCAGAGGTGCAGAGTCGCATGCGACACAACAACCGATCAATGTTTTCAGAGAAAGTGTAGCAAAGCGTAAAGAACTTGCCAACATGCTTATGGGCGCCATATCCTTTGAGGTTGCAGATTGTGACGTTGTAGATGGTTAGGTTCGCTAATTTATTTGCACCGCATCAATATTTGATTGCCCAAAGGATGTAATTTCTGTAGTATATCTTTGGATGTGCAACGTTATTCCCTGTATGACGTACCTTTGTGTGATCGGTTTTGGTCCTGTGCATAATTGCTCGTCGTAATGGGCTCAAATTATCTAATTTGGCCTGAAGACATGTACGAACTTTAGTGGGCCCGTTAAGTTAATGGGCTGTTACTAGGCCGAAAGTTAATGGTCGGCCCTCTTACCACCCGGGTCGTTAACAGGCCGACATCGAAGCGGGCAACAGGTGGCCCAAGTTTATTTCACGGGCCGTTAAAGCCGTTACTAAGTTTGGGCTACATATGGCCCAATCTATACCGTAGGCCTTTAGCAGCCGAAGAGACAATGGATTGTATCGACCATGAAGACCATGGGCCGCTAAGAGGCTGAAAGTCGTCAGATTGTAAAAGGCCCAATCAGGTTGTGGGCCTTTAGCAGCCGAAGAGAAACCGGCTGGTATTGGACCATGAAGGGCATGGGCCGTTAAAAGGCCAAAACTAAGGTCCGATTACAAATGGCCCAACTCATTTATGGTCCGTTAACAGCCGAAGGCACATGTATCGGGAATTGGCCCAACACTTAAATGGGTCGCTAAAAGGCCAAAACTCAGGTCCGACTACAAATGGCCCAACTGATTTATGGGCGTCAACAACAGTCGAAAGAGAAACCGGCCGTAAAATTGGCCCAACACTTAAATGGGCCGCTAAAAGGTCAAACTCAGGTCCGACAACAAATGGCCCATCAGATTTATGGGCCGTCAACAGGCTGAAAGACACACCGGGCCGTAAACTAGCCCAACATTTAAATGGGTTGCTAAAAGGCTGAAAGATGTACATCCTGAAAATTGGCCCATCCATTAAATGGGCCGTTAACGAGTCAAATCTCATCGGCCGATATTGAGCCCAAATATATAGCGGGCTGTTAACGGGCTCGAACTGATTATGGGCTGCAATGGTGTCAAATCTTTAACGGGCCATTGACGGGTCGAATTGGCACATCCCGTATGGGTCGTGGGCTTAAATGGACCTGACACAAGTAGGCCTTATATGGGCTGGCCTGCTAATTTTTATCGGGCCGCCTTTTCACGTGAATGGGCCTCTGTTGGGCCGTGCCACGTGTCGACGTATCATAGGCGCCTTCCGCCCAATGAGTGGATGACATCTATCCCAACGATGAGCCGACATCGCAGTTTCCTCCAGCCAATGATGATTTTACACGGAAAATCCCCATTGGTTGGGGCTGTTAACGGGTTATCGGATCCAAAACCCGACCCGATAGCTTAACGGTGTTCCGTTACGGTGCATGCCACGTGTCACCACCCTTGACGAAAAGCACTTCGCGGACGCCATGATTTATCGTCATGGAAGTGGACACTTCCGTGATGATAATTTTGGTAATGTCATGGAACACTTCTACGACAGCACATGTATGACTATCTTGATTCTTTCATAAATTTGTCATAGATGTACATGCATGACAAAAAACGTGACCTACTGTGACAAACACGTATCATCACGGAAGTGTATTTTTTTGTAGTGTACGTATGCCACGTCCCCTTTTTATTGTCTAGGAGGTGTCGTAAGGGTAGCTATTTGAGTACAGGAGGCGTGCGATCTGACCCATGCGTTTGCTCATCGAGAGGAGAGCCCTTTGACCTCTATCCGCCGCGCACCTCCCTCCCAACGTCTCCATTAATGGCGCCCGAGCCCCTATTTCACAGCGTGGCTATGTCTCACTGGACTGGGATTTAAGAGGGAAAAAAGAAAATCTGAAAAGAAAGTTTTGCACGGATCTTGATGTAAGATCCGACGGAACTATATAGCATCGAATACGACTTATAGAAGGAATGATGAATATAAGGATGATGACAGTGCATAATAATTATCTTACATATTTAGGAATATAATTAAAAAAGCCACATGCGGCAACGCCGGAAATACACAAGGGCAAAAGAAGAAGGAAGACAATGATCTGGCTCGCTGGTCTCTACTTTCTTGATGCGTTGCTGCAGGCCGCGGGAACTAGTCTCCGCAGCAAGCGGTGATGAGCTCTTTCTTGTCCTTAAGATGCCGCTAGAGAGCATCCATAGATTCCTCCACCAGCCTTCTGCGCTTGATGCGCAACATGGCATTCTCGTCCATAAGTTTCTCGACGATGACATCGGTCCTCTTCAACAAGGCAGTGGTCTCCTCCTGCTGCTCCACACTTCCGACGATCTTCGCCCTCAGTAGGTCGCGCTTGGCCTGGAGCTTTGCATTTCTCTCATTTAGTTGCTGGATGACGTCGGTAGCCTGTTCAAGCGAGGCTTTCATGTCGTCCTACATGCGCCTGTAAGATTCCTCCATTTGGCTATGGACGATTGATGCATGCGCCTGTAAGAGTCCTCGCCTGCCCGCAAGACATTTTCCCAGGCCGCCACGGCACGGGAGGACATCTCTGCTGCATTCGCGGCGCGGCGGGACATCTCTTCTGCTTCCGCGGCGCGGCCGGACGAGTTTTCTGCATCGATGACGTGGCGGGACTTCCATGCTGCTTCGGCGGCACGGCGGGTCCTCTGTGCTGCTACGGCCATGCGGCGGGACATGTCGGCTGCTTTCGCGGCGAGGCGGGACATCTCTCGTGCTTTCGCTTCCATGCTCGCCTCTCCTTGGTGGCAATCTTCGACCCGTAACTCACGCCGCGATGGCGGCGCATTTAAGGGAACGATGATGAATGACTTGTTTATTTTTGTGGATGAGGAGTTGAGGAGGAATGTTCACCATCTTGGAGTAGTAGTATTTATAACCGAGTACTAATACGCCCTAAGTGGGAAACCATTTCGGTTTTGATCGGCGTGAACAGGTTTGCAATTAAATATAGCGTGGTAGTAATTTGAATGTGACGGACGCAGGCTGAAAATTTATTGACGGTTCAAAGTGCGGCACTAATCCCGAAGGCGTAACGGGCACGCTTTCTCGTCACAGACATGGCGTTTGCACCATAGGGTGCACCGCAATAGGCAATGTCAGCACACTTCTTGTTCCAACAACCGTGCGCGCTCGTTATAACCATCGCGCTGGTAATCCCCAAGTGCAGGGAATCATCATAACAATTCCCAAATGTGGAAGTAATAAGTATGGAGTGTCAAACCCACAAGGAGCTAAAGGTAAGATCAATATTATCTCAAGTCCTATCTCGCCATCGACATTTACTCTCACGACACCAAACATTTGCTTCCAACTAGAAACGAGAAATAAAACTATGTTGTGGGTATGAAGAGGTAACTTTGCATGGTATCTGTCGTGGAATAGTCACGGCAGATGTCCTAGTGTATGGATTAGTTGTGGAGCCATCGCAACAAGGAATTTATATCGTTCGGTTCTCATGCGGTGAAGGTAAAGCCCTAGTCCAGTTTGAGGTGGTATTGATTATGTATCAATTACCAGGGAGCGAATACGCTTGACCTCGCTTTTGATCTCTTCTTTCTTGTCCTAAATCGACATCGGGTCGTCTCTTTATATACACAGCTTGACGCCTCAAATTTCACGTAATCCCAAATGTTCATAAACGTGTTTGGCTCGGTATCTCCTCTTTCATACCTTACAATACAAGTCATACGCATATGGCGGTTTACATCTATGGGCCCTAACCCGCCTTTGGGCTTTGGGCCTTCTTAATAAATCTCCTTCGTAAGTCGCCATCTTCTATGTCTTCATGGGCTTCAATACTGGTAAATCGCCATGAGTATAACCTGGCCCCTCCTGGGCGGTTTATACTCAATATTTATATCCCCAACATTAGGCCCCAGGTTGATTTGAACTTGTTCATGTCAATCTTTAAAAAATCCTTATTCATTATCTCTGGAAACCTTATAACTCACCATGACGTCATCTCTCTGGATCATGGTAATTCGCCGTGATGTCATCTGTAATTAAATCTGCACTGGACCCAAATCTTTATATATATATATATATATATATATATATATATATATATATATATACCCTTCTTTTTAATGGAAACCCGACAATCGAGGCAGCCATAGTATTAGATGCCCATTTTTCGTCCTCCTCGATTTTCGCACCTGTCATTCATCCTTTCCCTTATAAATTGGGCCAGGGGTCCCTTTCACTTTCCCCCCTCGGCCTCTTCGTCTTCATCCTCCCCTTTGCGACGTCCTCGCACTCGACACGCCTCCAACGATCTATAATTTTGATTGCTCCATGCTATATTATCTATTGTTTTGGACCATATTGGGCTTTATTTTCCACTTTTATATTACTTTTGGGACTAACCTATTAACCGGAGGCCCACCCAGAATTGTTGTTTTTTGCCTATTTCAGTGTTTCGAAGAAACGGAATATCAAACGGAGTCCAAACGGAATGAAACCTTCGGGAACGTGATTTTCTCACCGAATATGATCCAGGAGACTTGGACCCTCCGTCAAGACAGAAAGGAGGTGGCCACGAGGGTGGAGGGCGCCTCCCAGGGCGCGCCCCGCCTCGTGGGCCCCCTTGCTCCACCGACGCATTCTTCCTCCTATATATACCTCGCATTCCCCAAACGATCGACACGAAGCCAAAAACCTAATTCCACCGCCGCAACCTTCTCAGATCCACGAGATCCCATCTTGGGGCCTGTTCGAGTTCACTGAAGGGGAATCCACCATGGAGGGCTTCTACATCAACATCATAGCCTATCCGATGAAGTGTGAGTAGTTTACCTCAGACCTTCGGGTCCATAGTTAGTAGATAGATGGCTTCTTCTCTCTTTTTGGATCTCAATTCAATGTTCTCCCCTCTCTCGTGGAGATCTATTCGATGTAATCTTCTTTTGCGGTGTGTTTGTTGAGACCGATGAATTGTGGGTTTATGATCAAGATTATCTATGAACAATATTTAAATCTCCTCTGAATTCTTTTTATGTATGATCGGTTATCTTTGCAAGTCTATTTGAATTATCAGTTTGGTTTGGCCTACTAGATTGGTTTTTCTTGTAATGGGAGAAGTGCTTAGCTTTGGGTTCAATCTTGCGGTGTCCTTTCACAGTGATAGGAGGGGCGGCAAGGCACGTATTGTATTGTTGCCATCAAGGATAACAAGATGGGGTTTTTATCATATTGCATGAATTTATCCCTCTACATCATGTCATCTTGCTTAAGGCGTTACTCTGTTTTCTTGAACTTAATACTCTAGATGCATGCTGGATAGCGGTCGATGAGTGGAGTAATAGTAGTAGATGCAGGAAGGAGTCGGTCTACTTGTCTCGGACGTGATGCCTATATACATGATCATAACTAAATATTCTCATAACTATGCTCAATTCTGTCAATTGCTCAACAGTAATTTGTTCACCCACCGTAGAATACTTATTCTCTTGAGAGAAGCCACTAGTGAAATCTATGGCCCCCGGGTCTATTCTCATCATATCAATCTTCCATCACATTATTATTGCTTTGCTTTTTTACTTTGCTTTTATTTTACTTTGCATCTTTATACCAAAAATACCAAAAATATTATCTATCATCTCTATCAGATCTCACTCTCGTAAGTGACCGTGAAGGGATTGACAACCCCTAATCGCGTTGGTTGCGTGGAGCTATTTGTTTTGTGTAGGTACGAGGGACTTGCGTGTAGCCTCATACTGGATTCATACCTTGGTTCTCAAAAACTGAGGGAAATACTTACTCTACTCTTCTGCATCACCCTTTCCTCTTCAAGGAAATCCAACGCAGTGCTCAAGGGGTAGCAGGAAGATTTCTGGCGCCGTTGCCGGGGAGGTCTACGCAAAAGTCAACATACCAAGTACCCATCACAAGCCCTTATCTCTCGCATTACATTATTTGCCATTTGCCTCTCGTTTTCCTCTCCCCCACTTCACCCTTGCCGCTTTATTCGCCTCTCTTTTCGCTCGCCTTCTTCCCGTATGTATCTTTGTTTGTGTTTCCTTGTGCCTTCTATATGCTTGCATCTTCGCTTGCTGAAAATCTATTGATATGGATCCACTTAAAGTGTTCTACTTGGATCATCTTCGATCCTTATGCGCTCGTGCTAAAACCCCAACTAGCCTAGTTGATGGGAAATCTTTAGATGAGCATGTTCATTTTGTGCGTCATCGTTTGTCTGAAAAAGGGAAGCTCTTATGGTATCATATAAATAGTTTGCTATGCTATGCTTGTAATCTTTGTGAAATGTGTGATTTTACTTGTTGCTCTAAGAACCCTAAAAAACACCTTCCCTACCTACGTGAGTTCAATGATAATGAAATCTTATCTTCTTATGCAAAGGGTGTTTATAGTTACTACGATATCGAACAAATTGAAGAATTTGTCGTTTTTAAGGGTGCTCATGAAGTTGCTTCTTTGATTGAAAAGTATGATTTTACTCTCAACAAATCTGAAAATTCCGTCATACTTAATTATTGCAATGAAAACTTGGCTCATAATGTCTATGTCCAAGAATTTATTGAAAGAATGACCGTTGCTATGGAAGAAAATAATGATATGCATGAATCTATAGATAATGATGATTCCGATGATTTGGTTGAAATATCCCTTGATTTAACATGATGCTTGCTATTCTTGTGGCCATGATGCCAATATTTATGAAGACAAATTTGCTATAGTTCCTTATGTTAAAAATGAGATCGTTGCTATTGCACCCATGCTTAATAGTTCCCTCGATGAAAAGCATGATTTCAATGATTTTACTATAAATTCTCTTGATGTCAATTATGCTAATAATATGCAAAACCCTAAGCTTGGGGATGCTAGTTTTGCTATGTCTACTACTTGTTGCAATGATCATGATTGGGGTGATTCTTCTTATGATCTTGAAAACTTATTTATTCCCCATGATGAATATGAGATTGATAATTTTGTTTGCAATAATATTGAAAGTGGGTTTGGAGAGGTCATGACTTTAGTTAATGTTAACCCCACTATTTCGGAAGAGTGTCAACTTTGCATGCATGTGGATCGTGTTGAAAATATTTGATGTGATAGCTATTTCGTTAAATTTGCTTATGATCCCACATGTAATTATTATGAGAGAGGAAAATATGGTCGTAGAAATTTTCATGATAATAAATTACCTCTCGTTATGTTGAGATTGCTATTGTTTCTTTCCGCTTCCTTGCATATGCTAGTTTTTGCTTGCCTTGATAATTTGTTTGCCTATAAGATGCCTATGCATAGGAAGTATGTTAGACTTAGATGTGATTTTCACATGTTTTATGATGCTCTCTTTGTGTTTCAATTACTATCTTTAATGTGAGCATCATCAAAATCTCAATGCCTAGCTAAAAGGGGTTTAAAGAAAAGCGCTTGTTGGGAGGCAACCCAATTTTATTTTATTTTTGATTTTTGCTTCTGTTTAGGAATAAATATTTGATCTAGCTTCTGTTTAGATGTAGTTTTATGTTTTAATTAGTGTTTGTGCCAAGTTAAACCTACAGGAGCTCTTGGATGATAGTTATTTGATCTTGCTGTAATTTCCAGAAACTTTCTGTTCACGAAAAAAATTGTTAAAAATCACCAGAACGTGATGAAATAGTGATTCCAATTGCTGCTGATCAATAAACAAATTGCCTAGGTCGTCCTATTTTGGCTGAATTTTTGGAGTTCCATAAGTTTGTGTTAGTTACAGATTACTACATACTGTTCTGTTTTTGACAGATTCTGTTTTTCGTGTGTTGTTTGCTTATTTTGATGAATCTATGGCTAGTAAAATAGTTTATAAACCATAGAGAAGTTGGAATACAGTAGGTTTAACACCAATATAAATAAAGAATTAGTTCATTACAGTACCTTGAAGTGGTTTTTTGTTTTCTTTTGCTAACGGAGCTCACACGATTTCTGTTGAGTTTTGTGTTGTGAAGTTTTCAAGTTTTGGGTGAAATATTTTGATGGATTATGGAATAAGGAGTGGCAAGAGCCTAAGCTTGGGGATGCCCATGGCACCCCCAATATAATTCAAGGACACCAAAAATTCAAAGCTTGGGGATGCCCTGAAGGCATCCCCTCTTCGTCTACTTCCATCGGTAATTTTACTTGGAGCTATATTTTTATTCACCACATAATATGTGTTTTGCTTGGAGCGTCTTGTATGATTTGAGTCTTTGTTTTTTTGTTTACCACAATCATCCTTGCTGTACACACCTTTTGAGAGAGCCATACATGAATTGGAATTTGATAGAATACTCTATGTGCTTCACTTATATCTTTTGAGCTATATAGTTTTGCTCTAGTGCTTCACTTATATATTTTAGAGCACGGTGGTGGATTTGTTTTATAGAAACTATTGATCTCTCATCCTTCACTTAGATTATTTTGAGAGTCTTAAATAGCATGGTAATTGCTTAATATAATAATATGCTTGGTGTTCAAGATTTGTAAAACTTTCTTTTGAGTGCATTGAATACTAAGAAAAGTTTGATGCTTGATAATTGTTTTGAGATATGAAGATGGTGATATTAGAGTCATGCTAGTTGAGTAGTTGTGAATTTGAGAAATACTTGTGTTAAAGTTTGTGATTCCCGGAGCATGCACGTATGGTGAACCGTTATGTGATGAAGTCGGAGCATGATTTATTTATTGATTGTCTTCCTTATGAGTGGCGGTCGGGGACGAGCGATGGTCTTTTCCTACCAATCTGTCCCCCTAGGAGCATGCGCGTAATACTTTGCTTTGATAACTTCTAGATTTTTGCAATAAGCATATGAGTTCTTTATGACTAATGTTGAGTCCATGGATTATACACACTTTTCCCATCCTTCCACCATTGCTAGCCTCTCTAATACCGCGCACTTTTCACCGGTATCATACACCCACCATATACCTTCCTCAAAACAGCCACCATACCTACCTATCATGGCATTTCCATATCTATTCCGAGATATATTGCCATGCAACTTTCCACCGTTCCGCTTATTATGACACGCCCATCATTGTCATATTGCTAGCATGATCATGTAGTTGACATAGTATTTGTGGCAAAGCCACCGCTCATAATTCTTTTCATACATGTCACTCTTGATTCATTGCATATCCCGGTACACCACCGGAGGCATTCACATAGAGTCATATTTTGTTCTAAGTATCGAGTTGTAATTGTTGAGTTGTAAGAAAAATAAAAGTGTGATGATCATCATTTTTAGAGCATTGTCCCAAGTGAGGAAAGGATGATGGAGACCATGATTCCCCCACAAGTCGGGATGAGACTCCGGACGAAAAAAAAAGAAAGAAAGAAAAAAAGAGGCCATAAAAAAAAGAGAAAAGGCCCAAACAAAAAAAACGAGACAAAAAGAGAGAAGGGACAATGTTACTATCCTTTTACCACACTTGTGCTTCAAAGTAGCACCATGATCTTCATGATAGAGAGTATCTCATTTTGTCACTTTCATATAGTGGGAATTTTTACATTATAGAACTTGGCTTGTATATTCCAATGATGGGCTTCCTCAAAATGCCCTAGGTCTTCTTGAGCAAACGAGTTGGATGCATACCCACTTAGTTTCTTTTGTTGAGCTTTCATATACTTATAGCTCTAGTGCATCCGCTGCATGGCAATACCTACTCACTCACATTGATATCTATTGATGGGCATCTCCATAGCCCGTTGATACACCTAGTTGATGTGAGACTATCTTCCCTCTTTTTGTCTTCTCCACAACCACTATTCTATTCCACATATAGTGCTATATCCATGGCTCACGCCATGTATTGCGTGAAGATTTAAAAAGTTTTGAGAATGTCAAAAGTCTGAACCAATTGCTTGGCTTGTCATCGGGGTTGTGCATGATTTAAATACTTTGTGTGGTGAAGATAGAGCATAGCCAGACTATATGATTTTGTAGGGATAACTTTCCTTGGCCATGTTATTTTGAGAAAACATAATTGTTTTGTTAGTATGCTTGAAGTATTATTATTTTTATGTCAAAATGAACTTTTGTCTTGAATCTTTCGGATCTGAATATTCATACCACAATTAAGAAGAATTACATTGAAATTGTGCCAAGTAGCACTCCGCATAAAAAATTCTTTTTTATCTTTTACCTACTCGAGGACGAGCAGGAATTAAGCTTGGGGATGCCTGATATGTCTCCAACGTATCTATAATTTTTGATTGCTCCATGCTATATTATCTATTGTTTTGGACCATATTGGGCTTTATTTTCCACTTTTATATTACTTTTGGGACTAACCTATTAACCGGAGGCCCAGGCCAGAATTGATGATTTTTGCCTATTTCAGTGTTTCGAAGAAACGGAATATCAAACGGAGTCCAAACGGAATGAAACATTCGGGAACGTGATTTTCTCACCGAATATGATCCAGGAGACTTGGACCCTCCGTTAAGAAAGAAAGGAGGCGGCCACGAGGGTGGAAGGCGCGCCTCACTCGTGGGCCCCCTTTGCTCCACCGATGTACTCCTTCCTCCTATATATACCTACGTACCCCCAAACGATCAGATACGGAGCAAAAAACCTAATTCCACCGCCGCAACCTTCTGTATCCACGAGAATCCATCTTGGGGCCTGTTCCGGAGCTCCGCCGGAAGGGAATCCACCACGGAGGGCTTCTACATCAACATCATAGCCTCTCCGATGAAGTGTGAGTAGTTTACCTCAGACCTTCGGGTCCATAGTTAGTAGCTAGATGGCTTCTCTCTTTTTGGATCTCAATACAATGTTCTCCCCCTCTCTCATGGAGATCTATTCGATGTAATCTTCTTTTTGTGGTGTGTTTGTTGAGATCGATGAATTGTGGGTTTATGATCAAGATTATCTATGAACAATATTTGAATCTCCTATGAATTCTTTTATGTATGATTGGTTATCTTTGCAAGTCTCTTCGAATTATCAGTTTGGTTTGGCCTACTAGATTGGTTTTTCTTGCAATGAGAGAAGTGCTTAGCTTTGGGTTCAATCTTATGTGTCCTTTCCCAAAGGATGAGGGGCAGCAAGGCACGATTGTATTGTTGCCATCGAGGATAACAAGATGGGGTTTTTATCATATTGCATGAATTTATACCTCTACATCATGTCATCTTGCTTACATGCTACTCTGTTTTCTTGAACTTAATACTCTAGATGCATGTTGGATAGCGGTCGATGAGTGGAGTAATAGTAGTAGATGCAGCAGAGTCGGTCTACTTGTCTCGGACATGATGCCTATATACATGATCATACCTAGATATTCTCATAACTATGCTCAATTCTGTCAATTGCTCAACAGTAATTTGTTCACCCACCGTAGAATACTTATGCTCGTGAGAGAAGCCACTAGTGAAATCTATGGCCCCCGGGTCTATTCTCATCGTATCAATCTTCCATCACTTTATTATTGCTTTGCTTTTTACTTTGCTTTTATTTTACTTTGCATCTTTATACCAAAAATACCAAATATATTATCTATCATCTCTATCAGAGCTCACTCCCGTAAGTGACCGTGAAGGGATTGACAACCCCTAATCACGTTGGTTGCCTGGAGCTATTTGTTTTGTGTAGGTACGAGGGACTTGCGTGTAGCCTCCTACTGGATTGATACCTTGGTTCTCAAAAATTGAGGGAAATACTTACTCGACTCTGCTGCATCACCCTTTCCTCTTCAAGGAAATCCAACGCTGTGCTCAAGAGGTAGCACACCCGAGCCTAGCCGCCGTCGTCGATCTTCACCTCTGCTTCAACGCCGGGCCGCCAAGGCCAACCTCGACTAGTCCAGATTCCGCTCAAGGCCTCCGCCGCCAACAGCCTCGGTAAGCTCTTCCTCTTCCACCTCCGTAGATCTCATTAGGGTTTACACGAGTTCATGGAAGCTCGTCGCTGTTCTTCACTGTTCTTCGTTGTAGCACAAATACTCAATTCAAACTTGATACTTTTCCTGTGCGGCAATAGCCATAGTTCCTTTTTGATCATCAGAGCGTCTCTTTTTGAATAGAAAATCCAATCTGGATCTTATGAACTGCTCAAGCACCAATATTTAGGTCTGAATATACTTTCATTTCCTGACACGCGGTAGATCCAAAATTGTGATATCAATCTGTGAAACCTATTTTTCATCACTTAGCAATTTTCCATCTTTCAGATCTATACTTTAAATATCTGTGCAAGCGGTTTAACTCAAAAAATAATAACCAGCCAGGTACCATTAGTCCCCTCTTAAACCGCCAATAGCTCATCTCTGTAATTTGATAACGTTAATCTCCGGTTTTAACACTTATACATGCTTCATCACTGTCTACCTCTTAACCTCTAGCGGATTAACCGTGAACCTTAAACAGCACAATTTTTCTTTCAGTCCTCAAACAAATGGCCAAGTCCTTTTATTCCTGTAACTGGGTTCAATCCTGGATTACAGAGGAAGATCTGAACGGGTGTGTCGCTACTGGCGCTTTAGCCAAAAAGGAAGACATCCACTGGAGGGCCCCCGGTTTAGAAAATCCTCCCAACCCAAGGATGGGGAAGTGATCGCTTTTGTTGACCATCCGAGTCGAGGGTTCAGCCCTCTGCATCAAAAAATTCCGTGACGTGCTTCATTTCCTCCAACTTCACCCTCAAGATATTGGACCTAACTCCGTGTCCAACATTTGCAATTTTCAAGTGTTCTGTGAAGCTTACCTTCAAGTGGAGCCCATAGTTGACCTGTTCGTAGATTTCTACTATTTAAATCGCCAGACGGAATTTGTGGACGGGCCCAATACTAAACTCAAGCGGGTTTCAATTCAAAAGATAAAAGATGTCGACTTCCTCACGCTTAATCATCATAGCCACCCCAAAGATTGGAATCAGAGTTGGTTCTATTGTCGAGATACATCTCCACCAAATAAAATCCTCTCGTCGGGTTACCGTGCTCACCGGCTTACCAAAGACACATCCACTCCCCCAAAGACTCAGTGCAAAGGAACGGGCCAAGTATGCACCATAGCTTTCAAAACTCAGAGCCTTTGTGGCAAAAGGTTTAACAGGCGTTGATTTTGTCCGTTGCTGGGTGTCTTGGAGTATTTTGCCCTTAAGTCGTTGCCCTAGTTTAATGTGTGAGTACACAGGGGATGTGAAAGACCCACAACGCCACATTGATATTCAGCTAACCAACATAGAAATTACTGAAGCCGTCAAGAAAATGTTGAATGAATCGGTGGCCGAGTGTAGAAAAACAAGACTTAGTCCTTTCTGCACTTCAAACAAACCGCCACTATAAGAATTGCCCAACTCTGCTTAATCCATATTCTTAATATTCCCTTATGATCTTTTTAATCTTAACAGGTGATGATCCATTCTAGAAGAGGAAACCGCAGGATAAACCGGTCAAAATAGTTCGTGCCAAGACCAAGGCCAATAAAAGCCCACCAAAAAGAAAACCGCCGAGTCTGCCGGGTTAAACATTGACGACGACGATGATAATCCTGAATCAAAGGTAGAACTTGATTCACTTGGCTCCTTTTTCATACATCTCATTGACAATAATTGTTATCAGGACGACGCAGAGGCTAGCCGTGCAGGTGACGCAGTGGTAATTATTCTTTTCTCCGGCTCAGAACCCCTGCCAACACAGAAAACCCGACAAGCAAGCCGGAAAGTAAGATTTTCTCACCCTCTAGCTCACTTGGGTCCAAACTTTCTTTTGAAGAAACAGCAACATGAAGCTCGCCGCACGACCCGGCATAGCGGCAACGTGATCACTTCTTCCGGTTTACCAAACACTCCGCTTTGCAAACGTTGTCCAGAGGTCTTACATATTTCTGACATACTTTACCCAAGGCAGGTCATTTTCGACAACCTCTTAACCCGTCTGATTCAAACTATCAGGGGACTTCTCACTCTTCCTCTGGCGAATCAACAGGAACACAAATCCCAACCCTCAAAATTGTTCCTCGGTGAGCATGTTTTTGACTCCTTATATCTTCTGTCTGATCATCATACTAAACTATTATTTGCGTCTTATTTTCAGGGCCCAGGCCAGACCCAACAAGAAGGCCAAACTGAATAAACCGGTTGATGACCCCAATCCATCTGATCCGGAAAGAACCCCGGAACCTTATAATCCACATGTTGAAATCACTCCTGACGATCCACCACCGCAAGATCATGCTGTCTTTGCTGAGCCCATGGAAGTTGAACTGATGAGCAATGTTGATAAACCGCCAAGCCCAACTAAAGCTACTGATGACAAGACTGACGATGTTATGGTCACTGGTGTTAGTTATGCAGCCACGGGAAATCCCATTGCTCTGTCAAAACACAGCGCCAAAGAAGAAATTTTTGCTGTTGACAAAGGCAAGTGGAAGGTAGACTTGGAAAGCTATGCCCACCTCAGCGCCCAAGATATTCATTCTAGGTTTTTAAACCATCTGTATACAAGCCGTGACTACGAAGCCGGTTTACTAAATCTGATGAAGGAGCGGTATGAGGTAAATGCTGTTGACTTTGTATGATTATACTTCCCTTAGCCGCCAAGTTTATTGGACATGAGAGAATAGAATGTGTTGTAAACTTCCAATAACCATATAGATCAACACCAGTAGCCCCCAAGGGCCGGTTTATACTTTCAATATAAACCGGGACTTTTGAGAACAACAGCACTTCAATTTGCCTGTGTAGCCCCCAAGGGTCGACTTAACAAATATGTTAAGTTGAGACTAATGATGTATGTAAGACCCAAAATTCTTGCTTAGAACCTTCTTAAACCAGTTTACCACCTAGTTGATGGTTGGAAAAATAACAATCCATAGTCTTGAGTAAATATGCATTAGCCCCCAAGTATCAAGAATAATACTTGTATTGAGCTTGGGACTTGTAAAAAAGGTTTACAAGAAGCAATAGACATTAGCCCCCGAGTGCCAAGTATATTACTTGTTATCTCCTTGGGACTTCGAATACGCATTGTCGTCTCATAAATTGCTTGTCTTTCATAGGCTGAGCTTATCAAGAAGCAATCCCAGATCACCGATCTTCAAGAAAATATCAAATCTCAACAATCAGACACTTCCAAGGCCAAGGATGAACTGACGGTGCCTTGGCGGCAATGGAAAAGTTGAAAGAAAGCTTCAAGAATGATCAAGGTGTTGGGATACGTAATGGTCAACTCAACAAGAGGGTTGAGGATGCTGAAACGGCCCTTAAACTGGTATCAGCAGAGCTTACTGGCTTAAAACAGCAGATAAATGCCATGACTGTTGCCATTTTTGGTAAATAGCTGGTTTACAGATGTCTTTGATGATGCAGGAACCCACTTTGCTCATCTTGGCTCAGATATGCGGGAAAAATTGAAAGCTGCCTATACACTCATATAACAGTTATATACCGGCGTACAACGGGTTATCTGCATAGCTTCCCATAACAAGCCGCCCCCAACCTTGATCAAGGAGACGTTGGAAAGGCTGTCGATGATGCCTGCACGGTTTGAAGAACTAAAGAAATCAGCTGCAAGAGCGGGTGCTCTTACCGCACTAACTTGGGCCAAAGCATGGATATTTGATCTTGATTCGGCCGATTTGGCAAATGGCCACCCAAGCATAAAGACGGGTCACACTTCAATACTGATGACCTTACTGCCATTATGAGGGAAATGCGTCCACTGGCTAGTAAATTGGCTGAAGAGACCGATCTTTCATATTATCAGTCGGTTTATGATGCCAACAATAAGAGAATTAAAGCGCCAACTTATGATGCTCCAAATCTTACTCCTCGAATCCGTAATCACACTTATGCCTCTGATGTTGACCTCTCCACACTTATAAGTGATGAAGTTGTACTCAAACCCTTAACTGGGATCGATTGGACAACCATTGACTTCCAGCCACTGGGTAGAGAGGAGGAAGGTGAACCGGCGCTGTATGATCCACAACCTTCAAGTCAACTAGACCAAGATTCATAAACCGAGGTCGGCTTAGCATCCGCTTCGCAAGACTTGTTAAAACAATTATTCTTTTGGGCACCGGGCGCCTTTGTAATAGGTTTAGCTGAAACTCTTAGAGCTGATATGCCATCGTGCATAAGTTACATTGCATGATACCTAAGATCTGTTGTTTTGCATTAAAAATACCAGGCATGTGAATCTGTTCATAACCAAGGCCGTGTCAATAAATATCATACCTGTGACATGTGATTGAACTGTCGGTGTATCAGACCAATGCAGTAGGGGGTAATATCCCGAAAATTTTGGAGCGCCATGCTTCCAAGTATGACTCAAATATGGCCAGGGCGGTTTATCAAGAATCACACGTAGACTCAAATATGGCCAGAGCTGTGTGTCAATATTCACCAAATATAAACCCCAAAGATGCACAAAAATTTAATCAAGTAAAGAAAAAACGAGGCTGTCATGGGCTGCCAAGCCACTGAGTTATCCATTTACTGCGGATCTGTCCTCACACGACTGCCAGTTTTACTGTGATAAGTTCAAATATGACTACCAAGTAATCGGCTTGCCGTTCCAGATTACCCAGTCAGAGTGGCAGTTTCAACAATGCAGGATAACCCGGACGGTTTTGGTGTTTAAACCTGGTGTTCCAAACCAGCTCACATGGTAGTAACGCTATGTTCTCTTTGGTGAATACACCTATGTTTGAACAGGAAGCCCCCAAGTGGGTTGTGGCCGTGGGCCAACCAGGAGGGATATTTACATCTATGATTCGAATACGATCAAGAAGCCCCCAAGTGGTCTGTGGCATTGCGCCGATCAAAAGGGATATTCACAGCTATGATTCGAATACGACCAGGAAGCCCCCAAGTGATCATAAGGGTGGCATTGCGCCGATCAAGAGGGATATTCACAGCTATGATTCGAATACGATCTGGAAGCCCCCAAGTGACCATAAGGGTGGCATTGCACCAATCAAGAGGGATATTCACAGCTATGATTCGAATACGATCAGGAAGCCCCCAAGTGACCATAAGGGTGGCATTGCGCCGATCAAGAGGGATATTCACAGCTATGATTCGACTATGATCAGGAAGCCCCCAAGTGACCTTTTGAAGTAAAAAGAAAATACTTGTTATTCTTGGAGTTAAAACGGCAGAGGCCCTGCTTTATCAGGGATGCCTAACTTTATTATAATCATCATAATATGTACATGTGAAAATATATACATTATAAGAGCCGATGGCTCAAGTGTAGTAGGGCCGAAGATGAGCAATGTTCCACGACCGGTGGGTCTCCTCCTCCAACATGCGTGAGTCCTTGTGGTCTCGAACATCGATAAGGTAGTACGACCCGTTGTCCAGATTCTTGCTGACCACAAAGGGTCCTTCCCAAGGTGGGGATAGCTTGTGCATATCAGTTTGATCTTGGATAAGCCGGAGCACCAAGTCACCTTCTTGAAAGGTTCTGGTCTTAACCCGGCGGCTGTGATAATGGCGCAAATCTTGCTGGTAAATCGCCGAACGAGCCGCCGCTATGTCACGCTCCTCATCTAATAGGTCAAGTGCATCCTGACGTGCTTTTTCATTATCAGCTTCAACATAAGCCGCCACACGGGCGTAGTCATGATGGATGTCACTAGGAGAACCGCTTACGTCCGTAAACCATGAAGAAAGGCGTGTAACCCGTAGATCTGTTGGGGTAGTATTGATACTCCATAACACAGAAGGCAGCTCTTCCACCCAACAACCCGGCGTCCTCTGCAAAGGAACCATAAGCCGGGGCTTGATGCCTCACAAAATTTCTTGATTGGCTCTCTCCGCTTGACCATTGGATTGGGGCTGAGCAACCGGTGACACATCAAGACGAATGTGCTCACGTTGACAAAACTCTTTCATAGCACCCTTGGATAAATTAGTGCCATTATCAGTTATGATGCTGTGGGGAAAACCAAAACGGAAGATCACCTTTTTGATGAATTGAACCGCCGTCGCCGCATCACATTTACTGACCGGTTCTGCTTCAACCCACTTTGTGAATTTGTCAACTGCCACTAAAAGATGAGTATTTTTATCCTTGGACCTTTTAAAAGGCCCAACCATATCAAGCCCCCAGACCACAAACGGCCAAGTAATCGGGATCATCCTCAATTCTTGAGCCAGCATGTGAGCTTGCCGTGAAAACTTCTGACAACCATCACATTTACTGACCAGGTCTTCTGCATCAGCATGAGCGGTCAGCCAATAAAATCCATGATGAAAAGCCTTAGCTACAAGAGATTCAGAACCGGCGTGATGACCACAGTATCCTTCATGAATCACACGCAAAATTTCACGGCATTCTTTGGGAGAAACACAACGTTGAAACGCCCCCGTAACACTACGGTGATGCAGCTCTCCGTTAGCAATAGTCATTGACTTAGATCGCCGGGTTATCTGTGTTGCCAATGTTTCATCCTCTAGTAACTCGCCTCGGGTCATGTAAGCCAGATACAGAATCGTCCAATCAGGAATAGCATGAAGAACCGCCACAAGTTGTGCCTCCGGTCGTGGACAACCAAATCCTCCTCTCAGAGGTAATTTTACCGATGGGTTATGTAAGACGTCAAGAAATATATTAGGCGACACCGGTTTACGTTGAGAACCCAACCGGCTTAAGGCATCAGCCGCTACATTTTTCCTCTGATCAACATGCTCAACTTGATAACCCTTGAAGTGACCAGAAATAATGTCCACCTCTTGTCGATAAGCCGCCATGAGTGGGTCCTTAGAATCCCAAGTACCTGAAACTTGCTGAGCTACCAAGTATGAGTCACCAAAGCACCTGACTCGCTTAAATTCATCTCCTTAGACATCCGGAGGCCATGAAGCAAAGCCTCATATTCAGCTGCATTGTTAGTACTAGGGAACATCAGCCTTAAAACATAACAAAATTTGTCACCTCGTGGGGAAGTTACAACAACTCCAACCCCCGAGCCTTCCAACTGTCTGGACCCATCAAAGTGAATAGTCTAATACGTGTTGTCCGGTTTCTCCTCTGGCATCTGTAACTCTGTCCACCCATTGATAAAATCCACAATGGCTTGAGATTTGATTGATGTGTGAGGCACATATTTCAAACCATGGGGTCCAAGCTCAATGGCCCACTTGGCGATTCGGCCCGTAGATTCCCCTGCTCAACAATATCTTCTAGGGGAGCAGAGCTAACCACAGTGATAGGATGACTAAAGAAATACTGCTTGAGCTTGCGGCTTGCCATAAAGACTCCATATACCAGCTTCTGCCAATGTGGCTATCGCTGCTTGGACTCAATGAGCACTTCACTGATATAATAAACCGGACGCTGGACCGGATGCTCCTTTCCTTGCTCTTTCTTCTCCACCACTATAGCTACACTGACAGGTCGGTTATTGGCAGCCACATATAACAACAAAGGCTCCTTATCAATAGGAGCAGCAAGAACCGGCAGTTCAGCCAGTTGTTTTTTAAGTGCCTCAAATGCCTCATTAGCAGCATTACTCCAGACGAAATCGGTTGTCTTCTTCATCATCTGATATAGAGGGATAGCCTTCTCCCCCAAGCGGTTTATGAACCGGCTCAACACTGCTATCTGACCCGCCAAACACTGGACGTCATTGACACACTTTGGTTTAGCCAGGAAAGTGATAGCCTTAATCTTCTCCAGGTTAGCCTCAATACCTCGCTCTGAAACCAGAAAACCCAAAAGCTTGCCTGCCGGTACACCAAAAACACAATTGGCCGGATTAAGCATCATCTTATAGACCTGGAGATTGTCAAAAGTCTCCTTCAAGTCATCTATCAAGGTTTCCTTCTTTTTGGATTTCACCACAATATCATCCACATAGGCATGAACATTGCGCCCAATCTGATTATGAAGACAATTCTGCACACATCGCCGGTAAGTCGCCTGGGCACTCTTGAGCCCAAAAGGCATAGACACATAATGTAAGGCTCCAAAGGGAGTGATAAAAGATGTCTTCTCCTGGTCCTTAACTGCCATCTTGATCTGATGATAACCAGAATAAGCATCCAAAAAACTCAAACGCTCACAACTCGCCGTAGCATCAATAATTTGATCAATACGAGGGAGAGAAAAAGGATCAGCCAGACAAGCCTTGTTTAAATCCATGTAGTCTACACACATACGCCAAGTGCCGTTCTTCTTAAGTACCATCACCGGGTTAGCCAACCAGCAATGAACCCAGCCGCCAAGAGCCAAGCTACCTCTTCACCAATAGCCTTACGCCTTTCTTCGTTAAAACAACGCATAAATTGCTTGACTGGTTTAAACTTCGGATCAATATTGAGAATGTGCTCAGTGAGTTCCCTCGATACATCTGGCATATCAGAAGGTTTCCATGCAAAGATGTCCCGATTCTCACTGATGAACTTGATGAGCGCGCTTTCTTATTTCAGATCCAGGTTAGCGCTGATACTGAACTGCTTAGATGAATCGCCGGGAATTAAATCAACCAGCTTAGTATCGCTCGTTGATTTAAACTTCAATGCCGGATCATGCTATGTAGTTGGCTTTTTCAAAGATGTCATATCCGCCGGATCAACATTGTCCTTATAAAATTTCAACTCCTCAGTTGCACAAACCGACTCAGCGTAAGCTGCATCACCTTCTTCACACTCCAAAGCTATCTTTCGGCTCCCATGCACCGTGATGGTCCCCTTGTAACCCGGCATCTTAAGCTGCAGATAAACATAACAAGGCCGTGCCATGAACTTGGCATAAGTCGGCCGTTCAAACAGAGCATGATAAGGGCTTTTGATTTTCACGACTTCAAAGGTCAACGTCTCAGACCTGGAAATCATGATCATCCCCAAATGCAACCTCCAGAGCTATTTTCCCAACCGGGTATGCCGACTTGCCAAGCACCATGCCATGAAAGAAAGTGTTTGATGGCTTAAGATTTTTATCAGTCAGCCCCATGCGACGGAAGGTTTCATAATAAAGGATATTGATGCTGCTACGTCCGTCCATGAGTACCTTAGTGAATTTATATCCCCCACCTGAGGCGCCACCACCAAAGCCAGGTGACCCGGATTATCAACCCGGGGGGGTGATCCTCCCGACTCCACACAACAGGCTGCTCAGACCAGCGCAAGTAACGGGGAACTGCCGGCTCAACGGCGTTCACAGCCCTTTTATGGAGCTTCTGATCCCGCTTGCATAAACTTGTGGTGAAGACATGGTACTTCCCACTATTCAACTGCTTTGGGTTACTCTGATATCCAGATTGCTGCAGTTGATTTCCCTGGCCAGACTGTTGATGGTAACCGCCCTGATTGCCTTGATTTCCTTGATGACCCTGGAGGCCAGAATTAGAACCGCCGCCACAGTAACCCGGTCCATGAGAACCGCCGCCACCATAACCTGGACCGGAAACGGAGCCACCGCCCGGCCCATGATCATTCCGGAACAAATCAGAATTTTTAAACTCCTTCATAATCTGACAGTCCTTCCAAAGGTGACTGGATGGCCTTTCACGTGATCCGTGTTCCGGACAGGGCTGATTTAGCAGATGCTCAAGATTGACAATTGGTCCTCATGTCCGAGGAGGTGGCTTTCCCTTATAGCGGTGACTACTATTATGTGTATTAGTATTGGCCACAAAATTCGAATTACCATCCGCTTTATGCTTACCATTGCCCCCTGGCTCGCCGGGTTATGATGCTGACCCTTGGTGTTGCCACTCTTCTTTCCCTTTCCCGGCTTTTCATCATTAGACTCGGGGTCCTTGGTACTATCTCGAGTCGGCATATTTAACTAGAGCTGCCATGAGCGTCCCCATGTCATTGCGGTGGCGTTTGAGTCGCCTCTAATTTCTGCTTCAAAGGTATGAAATGACAATTGCTTTCCAACATTAGGACAGCCGAATCGGCCTTGATGCGATCCGATGAGTGCAGAATTGCTGAGACCCGACGCACACAATGGGTTTTCGACTCACCCTCTTCTTGAACACAAGCAGCCAAATCCACGATCAACATCGGTTGCTTGCACGTGTCTTTAAACTGCTGTATGAACTGGGCTCAGAACTTCGGCCCATGATCCAATGGAGTTGGTGGCAGTCCTTTTAACCAAAAAGTAGCTGTTCCTCCAACATCATGGTGAAATACTTAGCACATGCAGCCTCATCAACGTCCAGTAACTCCATCACCGTCTCATAACTTCCGATCCATGTCTCAGGGGGTAAGCCAGCAGTGTAATTAGGCACCTTACGAGGACCTTTGAAATCCTTGGGCAGACGTACGTTACGTAGAGCCGGCACCAAACATGGCACATAGTGCTTTGGGAGGTCACTCCTAACTCCACCGAAGCTGCCGGATAAACTGGAGACGGCTGACGAGCCGTGTTCTGGGCTGCCGGCTCAGGCTCGCGACGTGTTCTCTCCTGGTCCATCAGGGCCTGAGTGTTATGGGGCTGGTTACGATGCTGCTCACTGCTTGACACCGCCCGGGAGTCCATGTGCCTGCTATAACTCCGGCTTGGGTGGGGGGTTGAATAGATCCTCTCACGGCTGTAAGAATACGCCTCCTGCTGAACCAATGCTGTCTGAAGAAGCTCTCTAGCCCTCCACGTTTCCACCGCAGCTGGAGACTCGCCTTCAACGAGAGGGCCGCCAATCGTGATGCCGCAGCGATCATGTTATCCAAGGGGTTAGAGTAATGACCCGGTGGTGTCGGCAGATATTGTGGTGGGACATTATTCTGACGAGGCGGCTCCGTCATGCGTGGTTGAACCGGCGCTCCAGTCCCCGGCGCGGCTATTGCCCGGTTTACCCCTGGCTGGTCACTTTACCCGTGGCTGGTCACTGGTCCCCGCACCAGGTGTGTTGAAGAGGTTCCTCGCCTCGTAAACCGGAGGCGCATTTGAGTCCGTATCTTCTCCTCATGACGTCATTTGAAGCATTCTGATCCAATGAATGCCGGAAAGAATTAGCCTGGATCTGTTGTGCCTGAGCATCTAGAACCGCTCGTTCCGCTGTCATCCTTACATCCTCAGCTGCCAGGTCCTCCTTGGCTTGAGCTATCTGATCTCGCAATTTTGCAACCTCCGCATTGTGCTGATCTTGATTCGCCAGATTAACATCTGCCGCAAACAATGTCATCAGACTATCCAATAAATCGGTCAAGACCTGAGCCGACGGGCACGTAGGGCCTCCTGCCCCGGCTACCGTCGCCGCTACTGATCCAAAAATCATCGCCGCTGCTGTCGAAGAATTCTGTATTGACTATGTACCGGCCATAAGGATCGCAACCCGGTTCGGCGGCTCATAGGGGTCCGAAATACTGTCGCCATCGAAACAGTCCCCAAGCCCGCCGTCCTGCAATTGATACAATGAAGTAGTCTCGCCTGTCGAAGACATACCGTCAGAATAGACGACCGTCTCGCCACCGGATACGGATCCTTCCTCAAATTCTCCCCCATGGATGAATCCAACGAAGGCACGCTTCACGGCAGGTTGAACTCGGGTGGGTTTTGCACGCTGAGCCGTCTCGATGATGTCGGTGCAGATGTCCGGCTCAGGGCCCGGTTCACCGATCTTGCCGATGAAGACGTGGATTCTGCCGAAGGGGACCTGGTACCCGTACTCAATTGAGCCGGCGTCGGGGCCCCAGCCTGCATCATCGATGTAGAGCTTTCCGCGACGACTCTTGGTCATCTGGCCCACAGCATATCCCTTGATCCCTTCGAAGTTGCCCTTCAAGAACTCGAAACCATCGTGTGATAGCCCCACGGTGGGCGCCAACTGTCGTGGAATAGTCACGGCAGATGTCCTAGTGTGAGGACTTAGTCGTGGAGCCATCGCAACTAGGTTAGCTTAAAGGGGTTAAACGGGAAAAAGGACACAAGGAATTTATACTGGTTCGGCCCCTTGCGGTGAAGGTAAAGGCCTAGTCCAGTTTCAGGTGGTATTGATTATGTCTCGGTTACCAGGAAGCGAATACGCTTGACCTCGCTTTCGATCTCTTCTTTCTTGTCCTAAACCGCTGCTGGGTCGTCCCTTTATATACACAGGTTGACACCCCGCGGCTCACAGAATCCCGGCCGGTTCATAAACGTGTCCGGCTCGGTATCTACTCTTTCAGACCTTAGAATACAAGTCATACACATATGGCGGTTTACATCTATGGGCCCTAACCCGCCTTTGGGCTTTGGGCCTTCTTAATAAATCTCTTTCGTAAGTCGCCATCTTCTATGTCTTCATGGGCTTCAATACTGGTAAATCGCCATGAGTATAACCCGGCCCCTCCCGGGCAGTTTATACTCAATAGTTATATCCCCAACAGTATCGGAGAGCTAAAATATAAAAGTAGGTGATGTTATCATAAAGTTAGAATATATTACTTAAGTATTATAAATAGCGAGTGTGGAATAATGATGGATCAGTGTGCGGAATTGTCCTAGGCAATTATTAACAAGACCGGTAGTCGTCATTGCAATTTCATATGAGGGAGAGCATAAGCTAACATACTTTCTCTTCTTGGATCACATGCACTTATGATTGGAACTCTAGCAAGCATCCGCAACTACTAAAGATCATTAAGGTAAAACCCAACCATAGCATTAAAGCATCAAGTCTCCTTTATCCCATACGCAACAACCCCCTTACTTGGGTTTATGCTTCTGTCACTCAAGAAACCCACTATAAGCGAATCATGAACGTATTGCAACACCATACAGCGGGAATCCCTCACGCTTGCGCGACACGGAGGGAAAAATAGGACAGCACCAAAATAAAACATACAACCAATACCAATCTAGATCATCAATCAACCCAAAGACAAAGGATATCTACTCAAAACATCATGGGATGGAAACACATCATTGGATCATAATATGTGGCATAAAGCACCATGTTCAAGTAGGGATTACAGCGGGGTGCGGGAGAGCGGATCATGTAAATTAGATGAGGATGGTGATGATGATGGTGATGTTGATGAAGACGATCACCGCGGCGATGATTCCCCTCCCGATGGACCTCCGGTGCCACCGAGAGAGAGGAGGAGACTTTCTCCCCCTTGTGCTTACTCCTCCATGGCCTCCCCCCTAGATGGGGAGATGTTCTGCGTCTGGTCCTTGGCCTTCATGGCAATGATCGCCCCTCCGGGATCCTCCTCCATGGCCTCCGGTGATGATGGACCCCTCCGGCAGGGTGCCAGAGAGGGCCTAGATTGATTTCTCGTTGCTCCAGAGGCTTGCGGCGGCGGAACTTCCGATCTAGGTTATTTTCTGGAGGTTTGGGTATTTATAGGAGAGGTTAGCGTCGAGAACAAGTCAGGGGGTCCCACGGGAAGTCCACGAGGCACAGGGGCGCGCCCTCCACCCTCGTGGGGCCCACGGCCTCCCCTCCGGTAACTCTTCATTCCAGTATTTTCTATATTTTCCAGAAAAATTTTCCGTTGATTTTCATCGCATTCCGAGAACTTTTATTTCTGCACAAAACCAACACCACGGTAGTTTTGCTGAAAACAACGTCAGTCCGGGTTAGTTCTAATCAAATCATACCAAAACATATAAAACTATTGTAAACATGGCATGAATACTTCAGAATTATAGATACGTTGGAGATGTATCAGCATCCCCAAGCTTAATTCATGCTCGTCCTCGAGTAGGTAAATGATAAAAGAAATAATTTATGAAGTGTGAATGCTAGCAAGTGAATAAGTTTGATCAAATATAGTTCCAATCACTTTTTCTAGCATCATTATATATCAAAACAGTAGCTCAACTCATGAAACTTCTCATGATCAAGTAACAAGCTATTCACATGTTAAAGTATAGATCATAAAGTTTCTTGAAAACTAACAAACCATGCTCTGAGTCATCAAACAATTGCAATTCATCTTATTTTCGGGAAGGGTCTATGTAAGAGCTTTGATTCAGCAAACTCCACATACTCAACTATCATTTAATCTTTGAAAATTGCTAACACTCATGTGATATTTATGGGTTCAAAGTTTTAATCGGACACAGAGAAAGATAGGGGCTTATAGTTTCGCCTCTATCGGTGTACAAAAGTAGGGGTCCCATTTTGCACCCTGAGGGAGTCCCGGATTAGGGGGTGTCCGGATAGCCGGACTATGACCTTTGGCCGGACTCCTGGACTATGAAGATACAAGATTGAAGACTTCGTCCCGTGTCCGGATGGGACTTTCCTTGGCGTGGAAGGCAAGCTTGGTGATACGGATATGTAGATCTCCTGCCCTTTTAACCGACTCTGTGTAACCCTAACCCTCTTTGGTGCCTATATAAACCGGAGGGTTTTAGTCCGTAGGACGAACAACAATCATACCATAGGCTAGCTTCTAGGGTTTAGCCTCTCTGATCTCGTGGTAGATCTACTCTTGTACTACCCATATCATCAATATTAATCAAGCAGGAGTAGGGTTTTACCTCCATCGAGAGGGCCCGAACCTGGGTAAAAACATCGTGTCCCTTGTCTCCTATTACCATCCGCCTAGATGCATAGTTCGGGACCCCCTACCCGAGATCCGCCGGTTTTGACACCGACATTGGTGCTTCCATTGAGAGTTCCTCTGTGTCGTCGCCGTCAGGAAGGATGCCTCATCCCGTCTTTAAAGACGACACTGTTGCTAAAGAAGCTTTGGCTGTCGGCCAAACTCTCCGGCTAGGCGGTTTTCTTATGACCGCCTGTTCGGCCGCCGCGCCGACGATGACTTCTCGGGTCATCGAAAGCAATCTTCACGTTAACTCGGAACTCGCCGAGCAGCTAGATCCGATGGAGCTCTCCTCCTTAAACGAGCTCTTGGATCGCATCGCCACCCTGGGAGTCGCTACAGACTATGATCAGATTGGGCCTAAACCCGATCTGAGAGAGATTAACTCTCCCCAGGCTACCCACCACGTTGCTGTGGTAGAGGAACAATACGGCAACCCTTCTTCTATCTTAAGGACTAGCTACGTCCGGATTCCCGATCCCTCCATGCCGGATTCCTGCGGAGGAGAGGACGTCACTCAAGCCCTGAACCTAAAGTCAGGCAGCGGGCTAGATTCATTGGACAACATCCAAGAATCCAAGCTTCCAAGTTCGGAAGCTCCTTGGCCCTTAAGTCCTAGATTGGGCGCGGTTCCGGATTTAAATCCACCCGCCCACCCAAACATAAGCGACCTATCTCAAATTCGGCAAGAGCCCGCAGAAACAGTACACCATTACTGGGCCAGATTCCTCCTGGTTATGGACAGGATAAAGGACTGCCGTGAGGAGGACGCAATCTCATTCTTCTGCAATAATTGCACGGACAACGGGATCCTCAATGCTATAATTCGCCGTGACATTACACGCTTTTGCCGACTTGGCGTCCATAGTACGAAAGTGATGTGCGATGGAAAGCGCCTGGAAAACCGAAGCAAGATTTTGGGACAATCCGGCCTTGAATACAACCCCAGTCCGAAATAAAAGGGTGCATCATCGCCAGCACCGGGTTAAATACCAAAAAGAAAAACCCTCTATAGGGCATGGAACCGTCTTTGGAGGGATGGCTCAATGGACCCTATAAAATTCATAGTACATAGGGCGCCACTCCAACTCATAGCCTTGAGCATGTTGGATACTACGGTGGCCAAAAGTAGCGAAGAGCTTCTAGCTCTAGAGCACCAGCCGGGGATACCCGATGACGGTATTAATAGTCTTCGAGACTTTCGCATCAAATAATATGCGGAAACGAACACTCCGTAGCCTTGTCGAAGTCTACCAAGTAGCAACAATAAACCCATGAAGTGACACGGTTATTACCTTTAATGCCAGTGACGAACCTAAATTCTGAACAGCCCGAGCACCTGCCGCATTGGTCCTCAGTCCGATAGTGGACGGCTTTCGCCTTACCAAGGTACTCATGGACGGTGGCAGCGGATTGAACGTCATTTATGAGGAAACCCTCCGACAAATGGAAATAGACTAGAGCCGCATTGAGCGAAGCAGCACAACCTTTAGAGGAATAATCCCCAGTCGGGAAGCACGCTGTACAGGAAAAATCACACTGGATGTGGTGTTCGGCACGCCGGATAATTACAGGTCTGAGGAGGTCACGTTCCAAGTGGCCCCGTTCAGCAGCGGATACCACGCTCTATTAGGGCGAGAGGCATTCACAATTTTTCAAGCTATACCCCATTATGGGTACCTGGCCAATTTAATCTCAGATGTGCTGCCTCGATAGTCAATCAAATCAATTTCTGTAAGATGGAGATCAAGGCATTCGATGAGATTGTTATAGTGCAGCACATTTTTCACTTTCGGGTCTTTTTTATCTGCAAAAGAAGAGAACATATTAGAGCAGCTGGCTGCATAAGATTGCCGTGTCATCAAGAGGTACCAATATCATTCATCATACGATAGGGTTGGCTGGCTAGTGATATTTTTTCACTCTCACTCTCTCCCCTTCTCTCTATCTATCTTTCTGTTTCCTCTCATTTAACTAGGAGCACGTGAAGAGCTTGGGCATTTGTTGCCTTCCACTATGTGGCCGATGCCATATTTCACAAAAGTATGCTACATAATACGCATCGATGTCAAATCAAAAGATTTTGGCACCGCTCTCGCGATGTGAGAGAGTTGGCATCGCTGTGCACACAGACCCACATGTATAAACAAATCAATCAAACCAACTACACCAGTCTCTCACTCTCCCAAACAAGTGTTTTTTTATTGCCTCGGTCCTCTCTCTCTCCCACGCAGTGTTTTTCATTGCGTGAGTTAATTTGGCACCGAGCAAAGTAGGTGATCCAGATTGGGGCACCAGGTGAGCAATGGAGGGGCATCGATGCCAAATGCATCACAAGTGAATTTGGCACGTGTTTTGGCCTACATAGCGCACTTTTGTACTCCCTCCGTCCCAAAATTCTTGTCTTAAATTTGTCTAAATACGGATGTATCTAGTTACATTTTAGTGTTAGATACATCCGTATCTAGTCAAATGTAAGACAAAAATTTTGGTACGGAGGGAATACTACCTCGTATTTAGTATAAAATTTTGACCATAGATTTACCTAAGAAAATGCCAATGCATGTCACTAAAAATTACACCATTTGAAATTATGTTCAAATACGAATCCAACGATATAGTTCTTAGTGACATGCATTAACATTTTTCGATTAAATCTATGGTCAAATTTTGATACTACAAAATTGGAAGAGTAAACCAGACGGAGGTAGTACTTGCCCTTAGGGTAACCATAGAGTTACCGGAGTAGTCTAAGTTACTTTCCACTATGACTAGCCTAGGCTACTATAGTAGTACAACATAAAAATTGATGTAGGTGATCACGTGAGAAAAATACTAAAAACATTTCTTTCGTGCAAAGGCGTAGATGTAGTTTTGAACACTACACTTGTCATTGTAATTTGGGAAAATTACGAAAAAATTGAGCTACGTTGTGATTACCGTTTACTAATAGGAAATAAGTTTGACCTCGATGAGTAGCTTCTCCGTGCATGGAAAGCATGTAAGGAATCCAACAACTTGATCCAGATTGGGGCCGATAGATTTTAGTGCTAAGATCTTCACTGTGCGCATGGACTGGGTCAAGCTTGTGGGAATCATTTTCTGGAAGACGGTCATAAATACATCAAGAAGAAATTTAAAAATATGTATTTCAAGAAGACGGAGAAGAAGATGAGTGTTGTACCTGAACGATTACGGATCCAATAAAGAGTTCGGAGAATTTGGCAGACGAGTACACCAACGCTGTCAATTTCAGCGCGTCAATGACCCTGATTTTTGTTGGACCTTCTAGATCTGATACAAGCAATCTCTCAAGGAAAGGCTCATTCTCAATGACCATAAGTGGAACAGCTGGAGTGATCTCTTCCCAATTGATGTCTTGTTGCGGGGCCAGCAAGACACATAAATCCATCGGAGATTCGTCGAGGCGATGTGGAGGCTAATGAACCCGTGGATCTGCTCAAGACGAAGGTACTCGGCCTTGATACAGCTGTAGAGCAGTTGCTCCATAGCCTTCTTCGAGATGACAACGTAGAAGCGGTAGAGCTGCGTGAGTTGAGGGAGAAGAAGGCGGGCGCGTGCATTAACTGGGAAGATAGCAGGAGCTGAAGCTGGCGCGGCGCAGCGTTGGCATGAGGCGGAGCGTGGACGGCGGCAGAGAGCGACATCGTCCAGCTTCAAAGCTGAGCTCCTCGAGCTGATCTAGGGTGGGGGATAAGAACCACTCGTCGAACTTGGGTTGGACCTTGCAGTTGGTACTGAACATGCGGATGTCAAGGCGTTTGGCTGGCCCAAGGTGCGATGAAAGGATCTTGGAGACTGCGGCCATGCGTTTGCAATCCCCGTCGCAGAGGCAGCTGTCGACGATGAGGTTGAGGGGGACGCAGCGCCAGAGGGGGCGCCACCGCCGGGAGAGCAGGGCGGTCCGCACGGCAGATTTGGTGGGGAGGAGGCCGATGATGACGAGTAGCATGTCGTCGGGGAGGCTGCTGATGAAGTCCAGGCTCGCCGGATGCGGTTTTGGCTCGAGCCGCCTTCGCTTGTTGGCTGCCTCACCGTCCATCTCAACCGGCGGCGGCCCGGTGTACACGCAGTGTCTTTGGGTGTCTTGAATGCGTCATACATGCATGCCGCTAGCGATGGTGAATAGTCTTGTGAGTGCGTCCTTCGCGTGCAAGAAGTTTGCCCCCTACTTTACTTATTTTCACCCACTGCCACATGGGCCAGCACACCAAGATACAGAACACGAGCTGACAACGCAGCATGTGGATTGGTTGACCGGTCAACTAAACAATATACTGAGCTATACGCTAACACGCTGAGCGTATAATCCATCGGTATAGAGAGTTCGAGTGAGAGGGGAGGCCCGTGAGAGATAGCAGAGAGAGAGAGAAAGAGCTACTCCCTCCGTTTGATAATGTAGTTACAACATTTTTTAAGTCAAACTTTTGAAACTTTGACCTAGTTTATAAAGAAATTACTTATATCTGCAATACCAAAGATAAATGATAGTATGAAGTAAGTACATGTTGTGATGAATCTAATGATCGTTCCAGATGTAAATGTTTTTCTCCACATATACCTGGTCAAACTTTTACGAGGTTTGACTTTTCAAAACATCCATATGCTTATGGACGTGTGAGTCCCTAATGAGAGAGAGAGAGAGAGTGAAAAAAGTGTGTGTGCGTGTGTGAAAGAGACATGGACAACACACGATGAAAGTGGAGAAAAGGCATGTGTGTCTTATGCAAACATATCACACATGCATCTTCGACAACGGAGGCAAGGTGAGGAGATAGTGTGTGGTTGTTTGGGCCGAGAGAGGAAGACCCCTAGCATGTGGTCAAGAGGGGTCGACAAACAAGGGAGAGAGGTCGAGAGAGGCGTCTGGAGAAAATGCAGACATGGGGAGGAGAGAGTGTATGTTTGTCACAGAGAGATCCCACGGAGATCGTGATGGGACTACATGGGTGGGAGATCGAGTGACAAGGTGTGTGCTTGCGATAGAAGATGCCCGAGAGATGTCGAGATAGGCGTATGGATGGAAGGAGACAATACATGTGTTCTGATGGCTAGTAAGAGATAATCGTACTTAGGAGGGGGGGAGTGCTTGCGCCTATGGACCTGTTTGGATACTCTAACTCAGTTAGAGGTTAGAGTTATATTCTAACCTTGAACTAACTCTAAGTAAAGAGGTGTTTGGATGGCAGGGTTAGATGGAGAAGCGGATACTGCGAGGCACCTTCACGAGGCGGTGCGAGAGGGAGGGAGGAGAGGGCGAGAAGCTTGAGGAAGTGGGGAGGGATCTGCTGCGGGAGAGTGAGAGAAAAAGTGTTTATTAGTGGTCCCGAGAAGAACGAACCCAAATAAGCACCTCTTGGATGGGTAGTTTTTTGGATGGGTTAGATGCATCTAACCTAAACTAACCCTCCTGTTTGGATCTTTTTGGGTTAGTTGACTCCAAACTAACCCAAACTAACTCTAACCCATGGATCCAAACAGAGCCGATGATGGAGTGAGGATTATGGTACTTAGGGGGTGTGTGTCACATGGAGAGAGAACAAGGCGGAGAGTGTTGGATCATGGCGAGACATGTGTATGTGTGAACCAGGAGATATAAGGCGGTTTGGCTTGCGTCGTGTGCATCTTTTGCATGGCACAGGGTTGTGGCTGGATTTCATGCACGCTTGTTTGGTTGCTACCACAGTGAAAAAGAAAGCCGCTGGGCTGGGTTCCTGCACTTTAATTAGCTGGTTGAACTCCAGACACTGCAAGTAGCCTGGCCCAAGCGACCGATTTCGAACGCCTGGCCGTGCCTGGTCGTGCGGCCACGAGGCTAACAACAACATGGATGGATATTAGCATTAAATAATTGATGCATGGATTGATTGATGGGACGTTGATGCTTTGCCTGGCCCAGGCATGAACCAAACGCTTCAGCACCACACAAGCCTGGCCAGGCTGAGATATTTTACATCTCACGTCCACACCGAGCGTTACCGGCCATCAAGGCATGAGGGTCGGTCATGAACCAAACTGACCAATAAAGTTTGAGAGAGATTGAGGAGCCCGATAAGGCTGAGTGGTGCGTCGAGATAGCTGAGAGGAAAGAGATATTCCATCCACTTTCGATAATGCAGTGCATGTAAATTTTTTAGAAGTCAAACTTTGGAAACTTTGATCAGGTTTACGCAAATGTTATTTATATCTACAATACAAAAGATACATCATACAAAACTACATCTCATGGTGAATCTAATGGTATATGTTAGTCGTACTAGATGTAATTCTTTTCTCCATTACATGGTCAAACTTTGTGATGTTTGACTTTTCAATAAATCTATGTGCTATGGACTGAGGAGAGTGCCTCAGTTTAGACAGATCAAGTGTTTGTGAAGGAGAATGAGTAAGTGTGCAAAAAGAGTATGTGTGTGAAAGAGAAAGTGACAACAAACGATAAATTAGAGAGAGTGTGTGTTTTTCGTTTCTTATGCGAACATATCACGCATGCATCTCTGAGATGGAAAAGCGAGGCGAGGAGATACACGAAGATAGCTAGTGTGTGATTGTTTGCAACGGAGAGAGACACCCTTGTAGCACATGTCCAATAGAGGTCTGGCCAACAAGGAAAAAAGGTCAAGAGGGACACATGGATGGCATGGACGCATGGGGAGGGAGAGAGGGTGTGTTTGTGATAGAGAGATCCCATCGAGATCGTGACGGGACTATATAGGTGGGAGATCGAGGGAGTGCGTGCGCATAGAAAGATGCCCCGAGAGAAATCGAGATAGACCATGCACATGTTTGTGATGGAGACTAAGATTAGCTAGTCATATACATATAGGGGGGACTGCGTGCCTACAATTGAGTGATAGACCATCATACTTGGCTAGCTGGGCATGAGATTGTGTGTGTGTGTGTGTGCATGTGAGATGGAGAGAGAATGAGGGAGAGAGATAGAGTTTTAGATGGGCATGTCGAGTGCGAGTGAGATATGCATGTGTATGTGTGACCCAGGTGGATGGAGAGTTTGAGAGAGGGGGGGGGAGAGCTCTGAGACGACATAGTGGTGCATGAGAGAGTTACGGGCAAAGAGCCAAGGAATTTGTGTGTGTACGATGAGTGCACCCAAGATATCTAGCTTGGACTAGCTAGAGTATCATACATAGTGTCCGAGAGAGACCTATAGATGGTGTATATATGAATGCGAACTAGAAAGACCCCCCCCACACACACACACAAAGAGAGAGAGAGAGAGAGAGAGAGAGAGAGAGAGAGATAAAGGGAGAGGGACCAACAAGGTTTTTGTGTCGGATGCGTGCGACAGAATTGAAGATTGTCGGCGAGAGTGAGAGAGAGAGAGAGAGAGAGAGAGAGAACAGGAGTCCGGGAGAGGGGGAGGTCGCGTTTTATGCATCAAAGACTGATATAAACCATGTTTCGATATAAAATTGCATTCATATATTTAACTTGGTGAACATGTTGTCTGCAATCCACACATGAACGGATATATCATTATATCAAACAAGTTCATTAATTTGACTTTCAACATGTTCATGGAGTACTATAACACTGCATACAACATGCTACTCGATTGAGGTGTTCAATTTTGGATTTAGTTCACTATTTTGACCCTCTTGAGCGAGCTAGTTCATTGAATCGAGATATTTCATTTTGGGTTTGATTCGTGTTTTTGAGTGGGTCAACTATTTGTCATATAGTAAATCGCTAGCAACGAGCATGTAAAAACACATTACTCCCGAGCATCATATCTCCATCTAAAAAAGAAGTGGCAAGCTAATATTTCAAAATTTGATTTGAATCGACTTGGTAAGGTAGACATGGATGCTCGTTCTCCCAAATTTGAACGAACCGTTAAACATCCTCTCTACTCGGTTTTGCCCGAGCAAATAAATGGGAGACGTGAAATTACCGTCCTATGTGGGACACGCATCAATTGGCCCGTTGTACATCGAGGGTAGGTTTGTAACTTCATCCAAGCGCGCCTTCTCCTCGGCCGAAATGACATGTGCTGAATAATTTATAAACCATGGTCGGCAAAACACGCTCTCCTCGTCCGAAATAGCTCGCGCCCACTATTTCAAAACACGCTCTCCTCGCCCGAAATCGCTCGCGCCCACTATAGTTCAAAACACGCCCTCCTCGCCCGAAGTCGCTCCCGCCCTCTATTTGGGGAGAAGCAAAGTTACTCTACTATCCCCGACCCTCAGTACACAGACCCGGGCCGAAAAGCCTATAGGCAAGGGTAGAACTGTAACTCCCCCTCACATTTCAGACAAATGCGTCCGTAAGACATGGTTCCACTCCCCTCCTAATCCCCCCCCCCCCGCCCGCCCCCATTCATACCTCGTGGGCGCTAAATCACCTTCTCCCAAAGCTCCCTTCTCCCGAGCCGTGAAACCTCAGCCCCAGCTCCATGGCGCCCCCACCGCACCAATTTCAGCCGCCCTCCTCCCTAATGCGGAGACGTTGTCCAATTGCCGTCGTGCACTAGGCCGTGTGCCTCTTACTCCGTCTTCTTTGGTGCTGCCTCGACGACGGCCACGTGAACCGTACCAGAGCCGATTCACCCCCGCGGTTGTTCACGGCGCCGGAGCGGCTCCAACTTCGGTTCCGTCCAGAGTCCTGGCGCTGCTTCTGCGTAGCCGTCGACCGTGGCGACATCGCTCTTTCCCTGCCGCCGGTCGCCACCGCAACCGCGCCGGCCTGACCAACTCGGCAGCTGGACCTGCCTACTTCACCATGTTGCCAGATAGGTCGCACCCTCATCTGAAATCACTTTATTTAGGTGTCAGTTGTCTGAATTTTTATTCGGGGCCAATTGATTCCCAATGGGAAGCTGCACCCTTGGTAGCGGAGCTCCTAGGCTGCCGGTTGGCTGGTGTCTAACGTAAGTCTTGGGGCATAAGCTTCGCCCAGCAGCGCTTAGATAGCTATCTTTTAGAGTTGCGTGGGTTTAAGGTACTGCTACCGCCGGATCTGGATGACGAGGAGTCTTTGTGGATTGGCCGGGGTGGCGCAACCACTGGCTGTCACGGTGGGGGCGGGGAGGCGGGGTTTTGGCGGGAGCCACGCAGACGGTGGAGGTAGGCTGCTCTCTTGTTGGTCGCCGGCTCTTCGTGGAAGATTCCAAGCAGTGTCGGCCGGGAGGCACAAGGCGGCCATCAAGCCATCCGGTGTAGATCGGACGGTACCAAAATAAAATAAAATCATGTGACCCCAATTTAGTCTTGATCAGCAGACGTGTGACCACTCTCGTACCTTGATGTTGATCTCTTAGTGTATTTCTTGGATCAAAGAGATATGTCGTTCTAACATTATCGTTATCTGCATCTTGAGACACACCGTCTTCCGAGCTCACCGCAGCTGCTCCAACAAGGGAAGCATACACCAGAAGGAGCTACAGTCCCCACTCAGCAGTTCCTGCATCGAATGCGCGTGCCCGACATGGACAGCCACAACAAGCTGAGGGCCATCGACAAGTCAACACATGATGCTCACTCCTATGGATGGCAGCCAGATAGGTTGTACCCTCATCTTACTTGTGTGCAACATTTATGGCTTTGTTATTCATTTAAGCACGGAAAATAGATCATCACATTTCACTGTATGTTCATGTTGATCTCTTACGGGTCTTGTTCAGGAGTTCACGCTGTTCCATAGTTCAGCTAAGATACTTGTTCTTTAGGTAACGTTGTTCCATAGTTATCATCCATCACCCAATGCTATCCCAGAGGCTGGTGATTATAGTATTATACCACTTCTAGTATTACCTATGTTGTTCTTTAATACTTTTGTGTGCCATCTAGTTAATCTCGAGTACAAAGATACATATTCTGTAGCTTTCATCTGTGTTCTCCCTTTAGTTTATGAGACCTGTTGCTGCTAGTTAACCCCAGTCCTACTATTTATGTCGTATCCTACAAGCACTCATTTACATAAATCTAACTACTAGTTATACATCATGCATGTCGATATAATTGCACACACTGTGATATATCCACAAGAACCTCACGGAGGCGATGTAAAGGCCAATAAACTTGATGTCAATGATACCCAATATGATGGAACATGTAAAGGCAGTTCTTCAAGACTTGCGAAAAGATGATGAATCCTCTTCACCCCACAAGGTCCTTGCTCTAACTTGTCATGTGATATGTGTATAACATGCATAAAGTGTCATGGAGTGTATATACTGAATTGCAATGACATGTGCTTAGCATGCTGATCAAGCATGTAAATATGTCATGCATTCATGTTATTCAGTAACAATTCCATTCATGATAACATGTTTTCAAATTCAAGTACTGTCATTCTACTCTATCACAATGCCATCTGCTTAATTTGTACATCATGCTTCTGAATATCTTATGCATTGTTATTCATCAGTATGTACTTCATCTGTCTGCCATACCATATTTTTTTACATTGAAGTGTTGTTTTAGTGCTCTCTTGCAATGCCATCTTACTTTCCCAATCATACACGTGGATGTTGCCTTAGTTATTTACGTACTTATTCCGCTAGCATATAGTTTTACATTCAACTCGTGTTTTTTTCTTTGTGTTGTCTGTCGTATCCCTAGCTCTTACACCATACTCCCTCCGTCCGGATTACATGTTGCCGAAATGGATAAAAAAGGATGTATCTAGAACTAAAATACGCCTAGACCCATCCATTTTTTTCCGGATGGAGGGAATACATGTCAATATGTCATGCCTTTCTATTCTTCAGTACCTATTCCATCTCTCTGGCATGCATGTTTTATAGTTAAAGCACCATTCTTCTATACAAGGCATGCAAGGGGAAGACGACTATGTTAGAATCTAAAGGGTTACAAACAAGGCCTTTGCAAAAGATCCAAACGCCAGGAGATAATAAACCAACTCCAGTTTTTATAGATACTGCTCCAGCACAAACAAACCCAACTCCTACTGATAATAAGCAGATTCGAGTGGCCAAAGAACTAGTCCGCTCCAGTTGAGCAAAAATATGTCAACTCGATTCTAAGAAGCGTGTGCGTATCCTTGCATCATGAAATTTTATAGCATGCTGATCATATTTTCTACATGTTTCTTACACATCTCTCTTTTAGAAAATAAGCTTAACAGATAGAAGAATTTCTGCAATGGTATTGTTTATGAGGAAAGATTCTTGCAGGAATTCTCTGTGCTCCAATGTAGATGTAAGTACATGTTGTATATCACTATATTTTTACATCATCATGTATTTTGTTAATCGGCGTGAATCCAACCTTTATCTGATCTAAATTTAGTTGTAGCAAAATGTATGATTAAAGGCCACAATGTTGATTATTGTAAGGAAAACTGCATGGTAGTTTTGCATCATGAGCTACATGATTGTACAATCTCATATCGATTGGGTTTGAATACTTTGGTTCTGCAGTGGGTTTTCGGTGTTTTTTCTGTGTTGTCTGTCGTATCCCTAGCTCTTACATCATACTCCCTCCATCCGGATTAAATGTCGCAGAAATGGATAAAACTGGATGTATCTAGAGCTGAAATACGCCTAGACCCATCCATTTATTTCCGGATGGGGGAATACATGTCAATATGTCATGCCTTTCTATTCTTCAGTACCTATTCCATCTCTGTTGTAGCATGTTTTATAACTGAATCACCATTCTTCTATATAAGGCATGCAAGGGGAAGACGTCTATGTTAGAATCTGAAGGGTTACAAACCAGGTCTTTGCAAAAGATCCAAACGTCAGGAGATAATAAACCAACTCCATTTTTCATAGATACTGCTCCGGCCTGAGAGAAACCCAAGTCCCGCGATAATAAGCGATTCCGGTGGCCAAAGAACTAGTCCGCTCCAATCCAGCAAAGAATGTTAACTCCATTCTAAGAAGCACTGTCGTATCCTCGCATCATGAAATTTTATAGCATTACGATCAGATTTTCTACATGTTTCTTACCCATCTCTCTTTTAGGAAATAAGGTTAAACAATAGAAGACTTCCTCCATTGGGATCGTATTGAGGAAAATATCTTGCGGGAATTCTCTGTGCTCCAATCTTTGATGTAAGTACCTGTTGTAAATCTCTATATTTTACATCAACATGTATTTTGTTAATCGGCGTGAATCTAACCTTTATCTGATCTAAAATTAGTTGTAGCAAAATGTTAAAGGCGCCAATGTTGATTTTCGTAAGGAAAACTGCCTGGTAGTTTTTCATACTGAGCTGCATGAATGTACTATCTCATATCGCGCACATTACTGAATTCTAGTGCTTCTCTGGTTGCCCATTCATTCATTGTGTCAATGTTGCTTTCGTACTACCTTACCTGGCGGATGATAGATGTGCCATATTGTGTTAATTTGGTGTAGGCTATTTGCCCAAAAGTTCGTTGTGTCAATGTTGCTTTCCTATTATCGACTTGGCCAATGATAGCAATGTTAGTGTGTTAATTTGGTGCAGGCTCTTGAAGATAAGAAGACAAACTCTGAAAACAGCAAGGCAACCCCATTGTTTTTTTCCAGTAAATCTAGGCCAGGTAATATGGCAATAACTCATGATTAATCTGTTTGGTTCCTGTCCTAATTTATGTTATGATGCAGTGGTCGAGACACTCTCCACTATCAACAATACAAGCCTGCCAAAATCGCCATCTGAATACATTAGGTATCCTCTTGCCTCGAATGCAGCGGAATAAATGTATGTTTGTGAACCAATTAATGGCTGAAGCAATGATGGAAATGGTGGATGAATCGGAGGTGCGAGTCGTGCGACACAACAAGCGATCAATGTTTTCGAGAGAAAGTGTAGCAAAGCGTAAAGAACTTGCCAACATGCTTATGGGCGTCATATGTGCCGAGGTTGCAGATTGTGGCGTTGTAGATGGTTAGGTTACGCTAATTTATTTGCTTGGCATCAATATTTGATTGCCCGGTGGATGTAATTTCTGTAGTATATCTTTGGATGTGCAACGTTATTCCACGTATGGCGTACCTTTGTGTGATCGGTTTTGGTCACATGCATAATTGCTGCGTCGTAATGGGCTCAAATTATCTAATTTGGCCTGAAGACATGTACGAACTTTAGTGGGCCCGTTAAGTTAATGGGCTGTTACTAGGCCGAAAGTTAATGGTCGGCCCTCTTACCACCCGGGTCGTTAACAGGCCGACATCGAAGCGGGCAACAGGTGGCCCAAGTTTATTTCACGGGCCGTTAACAGGCCGTTACTAAGTTTGGGCTACATATGGCCCAACTATACTATAGGCCTTTAGCAGGCCGAAAGAGAGGCAATGAGGATTGTCTTGGACCATGAAGACCATGGGCCGCTAAGAGGTGAAAGTCGGTCGTATTGTAAAGGCCCAAGCGTGTTGTGGGCCTTTAGCGAGCCGAAGAGAAACCGGGCTGGTATTGGACCATGAAGGGCATGGGCCGTTAAAAAGCAAAACTAAGGTCCGACTACAAATGGCCCAACTCATTTATGGTCCGTTAACGGGCGAAAGGCACCAGGCTGAAATTGCCCAACACTTAAATGGGTCGCTAAAAGGCCAAAACTCAGGTCCGACTACAAATGGCCCAACTGATTTATGGGCCGTCAACAGTGAAAAGAAACCGGGCGGAAAATTGGCCCAACACCTAAAGGGGCCGCTAAACGGCCGAAACTCAGGTCCGACAACAAATGGCCCATCGGATTTATGGGCCGTCAACAGTCTGAAAGACACACCGGGCCGTAAACTAGCCCAACATTTAAATGGGTTGCTAAAAGGCTGAAAGATGTACATCACGAAAATTGGCCCATCCATTAAATGGGCCGTTAACGACGAAATCTCATCGGGCGATATTGAGCCCAAATATATAGCGGGCATTAACGGGCTCGAATCGATTATGGGCTGCAATGGTGTCAAATCTTTAACGGGCCATTGGCGGGTCGAATTGGCACATCCCGTATGGGTCGTGGGCTTAAATGGACTGACACAAGTAGGCCTTATATGGGCTGGCACACTAATTTTTCTTGGCCGGCCTTTTCACAGGAATGGGCCTCTGTTGGGCCGTGCCACGTGTCGACGTATCATAGGCGCCTTCTGTCCAATGAGTGGATGACATCTATCCCAACGATGAGCCGACACGTGTTTCCTCCAGCCAATGATGATTTTACACGTGGAAAATCCCCATTGGTTGGGGCTGTTAACGGGTTATCGGATCCAAAACCCGACCCGATAGCTTAACGGTGTTCCGTTACGGTGCATGCCACGTGTCAGTCACCCTTGACGAAAGCACTTCTGTGACGCGCGATTTATCGTCATGGAAGTGGACACTTCCGTGATGATAATTTTGGTAATGTCATGGAACACTTCTACTACTGCACTTGTATGACTATCTTGATTCTTTCATAAATTTGTCATAGATGTACATGCATGACAAAAAACGTGACCTACTGTGACAAACACGTATCATCACGGAAGTGTATTTTTTTGTAGTGTACGTGCTGCCACGCGTCCCCTTTTTTATTGTCTAGGAGGTGTCGTGCGGGGTAGCTATTTGAGTACAGGAGGCGTGCGATCTGACCCATGCGTTTGCTCATCGAGAGGAGAGCCCTTTGACCTCTATCCGCCGCGCACCTCCCTCCCAATGTCTCCATTAATGGCGCCCGAGCCCATGGACTGGGATTTAAGAGGGAAAAAAGAAAATCTGAAAAGAAAGTTTTGCACGGATCTTGATGTAAGATCCGACGGAACTATATAGCATCGAATACGACTTATAGAAGGAATGATGAATATAAGGATGATGACAGTGCATAATAATTATCTTACATATTTAGGAATATAATTAAAAAAGCCACATGCGGCAACGCCGGAAATACACAAGGGCAAAAGAAGAAGGAAGACAATGATCTGGCTCGCTGGTCTCTACTTTCTTGATGCGTTGCTGCAGGCCGCGGGAACTAGTCTCCGCAGCGAGCGGTGATGAGCTCTTTCTTGTCCTTAAGATGCCGCTAGAGAGCATCCATAGATTCCTCCACCAGCCTTCTGCGCTTGATGCGCAACATGGCATTCTCGTCCATAAGTTTCTCGACGATGACATCGGTCCTCTTCAACAAGGCAGTGGTCTCCTCCTGCTGCTCCACACTTCCGACGATCTTCGCCCTCAGCAGGTCGCGCTTGGCCTGGAGCTTTGCATTTCTCTCATTTAGTTGCCGGATGACGTCGGTAGCCTGTTCAAGCGAGGCTTTCATGTCGTCCTACATGCGCATGTAAGATTCCTCCATTTGGCTATGGACGATTGATGCATGCGCCTGTAAGAGTCCTCGCCTGCCCGCAAGACATTTTCCCAGGCCGCCACGGCACGGGAGGACATCTCTGCTGCATTCGCGGCGCGGCGGGACATCTCTTCTGCTTCCGCGGCGCGGCCGGACGAGTTTTCTGCATCGATGACGTGGCGGGACTTCCATGCTGCTTCGGCGGCACGGCGGGTCCTCTGTGCTGCTACGGCCATGCGGCGGGACATGTCGGCTGCTTTCGCGGCGAGGCGGGACATCTCTCGTGCTTTCGCTTCCATGCTCGCCTCTCCTTGGTGGCAATCTCTCGACCCAGAACTCACGCTGGCGATGGCAGACGCAAGGGAACGATGATGAATGACTTGTTTATTTTTGTGGATGAGGAGTTGAGGAGGAATGTTCAGTCATCTTGGAGTAGTAGTATTTATAACCGAGTACTAATACGCTCCTAAGTGGGAAACCATTTCGGTTTTGATCGGCGTGAATAGGTTTGCAATTAAATATAGCGTGGTAGTAATTTGGAATGTGACGGGACGCAGGCTGAAAATTTATTGACGGTTCAAAGTGCGGCACTAATCCCGGAAGGCGTAACGTGGGCACGCTTTCTCGGCCGCGTACATGGCGTTTGCACCATAGGGTGCACCGCAATAGGCAATGTCAGCACACTTCTTGTTCCAACAACCGTGCGCGCTCGTTATAACCATCGCGCTGGTAATCCCCAAGTGCAGGGAATCATCATAACAATTCCCAAATGTGGAAGTAATAAGTATGGAGTGTCAAACCCACAAGGAGCTAAAGGTAAGATCAATATTATCTCAAGTCCTATCTGCCACTGATACGACTCTACGTACACCAAACATTTGCTTCCAACTAGAAACGAGAAATAAAACTATGTTGTGGGTATGAAGAGGTAACTTTGCATGGTATCTGTCGTGGAATAGTCACGGCAGATGTCCTAGTGTATGGATTAGTTGTGGAGCCATCGCAACAAGGAATTTATACTGGTTCGGCCCCTTGCGGTGAAGGTAAAGCCCTAGTCCAGTTTGAGGTGGTATTGATTATGTATCAATTACCAGGGAGCGAATACGCTTGACCTCGCTTTTGATCTCTTCTTTCTTGTCCTAAATCGACATCGGGTCGTCTCTTTATATACACAGCTTGACGCCCCCCAGCTCACAGAATCCCAGCCGGTTCATAAACGTGTTTGGCTCGGTATCTCCTCTTTCATACCTTACAATACAAGTCATACGCATATGGCGGTTTACATCTATGGGCCCTAACCCGCCTTTGGGCTTTGGGCCTTCTTAATAAATCTCCTTCGTAAGTCGCCATCTTCTATGTCTTCATGGGCTTCAATACTGGTAAATCGCCATGAGTATAACCTGGCCCCTCCTGGGCGGTTTATACTCAATATTTATATCCCCAACATTAGGCCCCAGGTTGATTTGAACTTGTTAATGTCAATCTTTAAAAAATCCTTATTCATTATCTCTGGAAACCTTATAACTCACCATGACGTCATCTCTACGGATCATGGTAATTACCGTGATGTCATCTGTAATTAAATCTGCTTTGGACCCAAATCTTTATATATATATATATATATATATATATATATACCCTTCTTTTAATGGAAACCCGACAATCGAGGCAGCCATAGTATTAGATGCCCATTTTTCGTCCTCCTCGATTTTCGCACCTGTCATTCATCCTTTCCCTTATAAATTGGGCCAGGGGTCCCTTTCACTTTCCCCCCTCGGCCTCTTCGTCTTCATCCTCCCCTTTGCGACGTCCTGCACCCTGATACGTCTCCAACGTATCTATAATGTTTGATTGCTCCATGCTATATTATCTACTGTTTTGGACCATATTGGGCTTTATTTTCCACTTTTATATTACTTTTGGGACTAACCTATTAACCGGAGGCCCACCCAGAATTGCTGTTTTTTGCCTATTTCAGTGTTTCAAGAAAGCGGAATATCAAACGGAGTCCAAACGGAATGAAACCTTCGGGAACGTGATTTTCTCACCGAATATGATCCAGGAGACTTGGACCCTCCGTCAAGAAAGAAAGGAGGTGGCCACGAGGGTGGAGGGCGCCCTCCTAGGGCGCGCCCCCTGCCTCGTGGGCCCCCCTTTGCTCCACCGACGTACTCCTTCCTCCTATATATACCTACGTACCCCCAAACGATCAGATACGAAGCCAAAAACCTAATTCCACCGCCGCAACCTTACAGATCCACGAGATCCCATCTTGGGGCCTGTTAGGAGCTCATGGGAAGGGAATCCACCATGGAGGGCTTCTACATCAACATCATAGCCTCTCCGATGAAGTGTGAGTAGTTTACCTCAGACCTTAGGGTCCATAGTTAGTAGCTAGATGGCTTCTTCTCTCTTTTTGGATCTCAATACAATGTTCTCCCCCTCTCTCGTGGAGATCTATTCGATGTAATCTTCTTTTTGCGGTGTGTTTGTTGAGACCGATGAATTGTGGGTTTATGATCAAGATTATCTATGAACAATATTTAAATCTCCTCTGAATTCTTTTATGTATGATCGGTTATCTTTGCAAGTCTATTTGAATTATCAGTTTGGTTTGGCCTACTAGATTGGTTTTTCTTGCAATGGGAGAAGTGCTTAGCTTTGGGTTCAATCTTGCGGTGTCCTTTCACAGTGATAGGAGGGGCGGCAAGGCACGTATTGTATTGTTGCCATCAAGGATAACAAGATGGGGTTTTTATCATATTGCATGAATTTATCCCTCTACATCATGTCATCTTGCTTAAGGCGTTACTCTGTTTTCTTGAACTTAATACTCTAGATGCATCTTTGGATAGCGGTCGATGAGTGGAGTAATAGTAGTAGATGCAGGAAGGAGTCGGTCTACTTGTCTCGGACGTGATGCCTATATACATGATCATAACTAAATATTCTCATAACTATGCTCAATTCTGTCAATTGCTCAACAGTAATTTGTTCACCCACCGTAGAATACTTATTCTCTTGAGAGAAGCCACTAGTGAAATCTATGGCCCCCGGGTCTATTCTCATCATATCAATCTTCCATCACATTATTATTGCTTTGCTTTTTTACTTTGCTTTTATTTTACTTTGCATCTTTATACCAAAAATACCAAAAATATTATCTATCATCTCTATCGAGATCTCACTCTCGTAAGTGACCGTGAAGGGATTGACAACCCCTAATCGCGTTGGTTGCGTGGAGCTATTTGTTTTGTGTAGGTACGAGGGACTTGCGTGTAGCCTCATCTTGGATTCATACCTTGGTTCTCAAAACTGAGGGAAATACTTACTCTACTCTTCTGCATCACCCTTTCCTCTTCAAGGAAATCCAACGCAGTGCTCAAGGGGTAGCAGGAAGATTTCTGGCGCCGTTGCCGGGGAGGTCTACGCAAAAGTCAACATACCAAGTACCCATCACAAGCCCTTATCTCTCGCATTACATTATTTGCAATTTGCCTCTCGTTTTCCTCTCCCCCCACTTCACCCTTGCCGTTTTATTCGCCCTCTCTTTTTCGTTCGCCTTCTTCCCGTATGTATCTTTGTTTGTGTTTCCTTGTGCCTTCTATATGCTTGCATCTTCGCTTGCTGAAAATCTATTGATATGGATCCACTTAAAGTGTTCTACTTGGATCATCTTGATCCTTATGCGCCGTGCTAAAACCCCAACTAGCCTAGTTGATGGGAAATCTTTAGATGAGCATGTTCATTTTGTGCGTCATCGTTTGTCCGAAAAGGGAAGCTCTTATGGTATCATATAAATAGTTTGCTATGCTATGCTTGTAATCTTTGTGAAATGTGTGATTTTACTTGTTGCTCTAAGAACCCTAAAAACACCTTCCCTACCTCGTGAGTTCAATGATAATGAAATCTTATCTTCTTATGCAAAGGGTGTTTATAGTTACTATGATATCGAACAAATTGAAGAATTTGTCGTTTTTAAGGGTGCTCATGAAGTTGCTTCTTTGATTGAAAAGTATGATTTTACTCTCAACAAATCTGAAAATTCCGTCATAGTTAATTATTGCAATGAAAACTTGGCTCATAATGTCTATGTCCAAGAATTTATTGAAAGAATGACCGTTGCTATGGAAGAAAATAATGATATGCATGAATCTATAGATAATGATGATTCCGATGATTTGGTTGAAATATCCCTTGACGAACATGATGCTTGCTATTCTTGTGGCCATGATGCCAATATTTATGAAGACAAATTTGCTATAGTTCCTTATGTTAAAAATGAGATCGTTGCTATTGCACCCATGCTTAATAGTTCCCTCGATGAAAAGCATGATTTCAATGATTTTACTATAAATTCTCTTGATGTCAATTGCGCTAATAATATGCAAAACCCTAAGCTTGGGGATGCTAGTTTTGCTATGTCTACTACTTGTTGCAATGATCATGATTGGGGTGATTCTTCTTATGATCTTGAAAACTTATTTATTCCCCATGATGAATATGAGATTGATAATTTTGTTTGCAATAATATTGAAAGTGGGTTTGGAGAGGTCATGACTTTAGTTAATGTTAACTCCACTATTTCGGAAGAGTGTCAACTTTGCATGCATGTGGATCGTGTTGAAAATATTTGATGTGATAGCTATTTCGTTAAATTTGCTTATGATCCCACATGTAATTATTATAAGAAAGGAAAATATGGTCGTAGAAATTTTCATGATAATAAATTACCTCTCGTTATGTTGAGATTGCTATTGTTTCTTTCCGCTTCCTTGCATATGCTAGTTTTTGCTTGCCTTGATAATTTGTTTGCCTATAAGATGCCTATGCATAGGAAGTATGTTAGACTTAGATGTGATTTTCACATGTTTTATGATGCTCTCTTTGTGTTTCAATTACTATCTTTAATGTGAGCATCATCAAAATCTCAATGCCTAGCTAAAAGGGGTTTAAAGAAAAGCGCTTGTTGGGAGGCAACCCAATTTTATTTTATTTTTGATTTTTGCTTCTGTTTAGGAATAAATATTTGATCTAGCTTCTGTTTAGATGTAGTTTTATGTTTTAATTAGTGTTTGTGCCAAGTTAAACCTACAGGATCTTCTTGGATGATAGTTATTTGATCTTGCTGTAATTTCCAGAAACTTTCTGTTCACGAAAAAAATTGTTAAAAATCACCAGAACGTGATGAAATAGTGATTCCAATTGCTGCTGATCAATAAACAAATTGCCTAGGTCGTCCTATTTTGGCTGAATTTTTGGAGTTCCATAAGTTTGTGTTAGTTACAGATTACTACATACTGTTCTGTTTTTGACAGATTCTGTTTTTAGTGGGTAGTTTGCTTATTTTGATGAATCTATGGCTAGTAAAATAGTTTATAAACCATATAGAAGTTGGAATACAGTAGGTTTAACACCAATATAAATAAAGAATTAGTTCATTACAGTACCTTGAAGTGGTTTTTTGTTTTCTTTTGCTAACGGAGCTCACGCGATTTCTGTTGAGTTTTGTGTTGTGAAGTTTTCAAGTTTTGGGTGAAATATTTTGATGGATTATGGAATAAGGAGTGGCAAGAGCCTAAGCTTGGGGATTCCCATGGCACCCCCAATATAATTCAAGGACACCAAAAATTCAAAGCTTGGGGATGCCCCGGAAGGCATCCCCTCTTTCGTCTACTTCCATCGGTAATTTTACTTGGAGCTATATTTTTATTCACCACATAATATGTGTTTTGCTTGGAGCGTCTTGTATGATTTGAGTCTTTGTTTTTTTGTTTACCACAATCATCCTTGCTGTACACACCTTTTGAGAGAGCCATACATGAACTGGAATTTGAAAGAATACTCTATGTGCTTCACTTATATCTTTTGAGCTATATAGTTTTGCTCTAGTGCTTCACTTATATATTTTAGAAACGGTGGTGGATTTGTTTTATAGAAACTATTGATCTCTCATCCTTCACTTAGATTATTTTGAGAGTCTTAAATAGCATGGTAATTGCTTAATATAATAATATGCTTGGTGTTCAAGATTTGTAAAACTTTCTTTTGAGTGCATTGAATACTAAGAAAAGTTTGATGCTTGATAATTGTTTTGAGATATGAAGATGGTGATATTAGAGTCATGCTAGTTGAGTAGTTGTGAATTTGAGAAATACTTGTGTTAAAGTTTGTGATTCCCGTAGCATGCACGTATGGTGAACCGTTATGTGATGAAGTCGGAGCATGATTTATTTATTGATTGTCTTCCTTATGAGTGGCGGTCGGGGACGGCGATGGTCTTTTCCTACCAATCTGTCCCCCTAGGAGCATGCGCGTAATACTTTGCTTTGATAACTTCTAGATTTTTGCAATAAGCATATGAGTTCTTTATGACTAATGTTGAGTCCATGGATTATACACACTTTTCCCATCCTTCCACCATTGCTAGCCTCTCTAATACCGCGCACTTTTCACCGGTATCATACACCCACCATATACCTTCCTCAAAACAGCCACCATACCTACCTATCATGGCATTTCCATATCTATTCCGAGATATATTGCCATGCAACTTTCCACCGTTCCGTTTATTATGACACGCTCCATCATTGTCATATTGCTAGCATGATCATGTAGTTGACATAGTATTTGTGGCAAAGCCACCGTTCATAATTCTTTCATACATGTCACTCTTGATTCATTGCATATCCCGGTACACCACCGGAGGCATTCACATAGAGTCATATTTTGTTCTAAGTATCGAGTTGTAATTGTTGACTTGTAAGAAAAATAAAAGTGTGATGATCATCATTTTTAGAGCATTGTCCCAAGTGAGGAAAGGATGATGGAGACCATGATTCCCCCACAAGTCGGGATGTGACTCGGACGAAAAAAAAAAGAAAGAAAGAAAGAAAAAGAGGCCATAAAAAAAGAGAAAAGGCCCAAACAAAAAAAGCGAGACAAAAGAGAGAAGGGACAATGTTACTATCCTTTTACCACACTTGTGCTTCAAAGTAGCACCATGATCTTCATGATAGAGAGTATCTCATTTGTCACTTTCATATAGTGGGAATTTTTACATTATAGAACTTGGCTTGTATATTCCAATGATGGGCTTCCTCAAAATGCCCTAGGTCTTCTTGAGCAAACGAGTTGGATGCATACCCACTTAGTTTCTTTTGTTGAGCTTTCATATACTTATAGCTCTAGTGCATCCGTTGCATGGCAATACCTACTCACTCACATTGATATCTATTGATGGGCATCTCCATAGCCCGTTGATACACCTAGTTGATGTGAGACTATCTTCCCTCTTTTTGTCTTCTCCACAACCACTATTCTATTCCACATATAGTGCTATATCCATGGCTCACGCTCATGTATTGCGTGAAGATTTAAAAAGTTTTGAGAATGTCAAAAGTCTGAACCAATTGCTTGGCTTGTCATCGGGGTTGTGCATGATTTAAATACTTTGTGTGGTGAAGATAGAGCATAGCCAGACTATATGATTTTGTAGGGATAACTTTCCTTGGCCATGTTATTTTGAGAAAACATAATTGTTTTGTTAGTATGCTTGAAGTATTATTATTTTTATGTCAAAATGAACTTTTGTCTTGAATCTTTCGGATCTGAATATTCATACCACAATTAAGAAGAATTACATTGAAATTGTGCCAAGTAGCACTCCGCATAAAAAATTCTTTTTTATCTTTTACCTACTCGAGGACGAGCAGGAATTAAGCTTGGGGATGCCTGATATGTCTCCAACGTATCTATAATTTTGATTGCTCCATGCTATATTATCTACTGTATTGGACAATATTGGGCTTTATTTTCCACTTTTATATTACTTTTGGGACTAACCTATTAACCGGAGGCCCAGGCGTAATTGATGATTTTTGCCTATTTCAAGTGTTTCAAGAAAGCGGAATATCAAACGGAGTCCAAACGGAATGAAACATTCGGGAACGTGATTTTCTCACCGAATATGATCCAGGAGACTTGGACCCTCCGTTAAGAAAGAAAGGAGGCGGCCACGAGGGTGGAAGGCGCGCCCCCCGCCTCGTGGGCCCCCTTTGCTCCACCGATGTACTCCTTCCTCCTATATATACCTCATTGCACCCCAAGCGATCGAATACGGAGCAAAAACCTAATTCCACCGCCGCAACCTTACAGATCCACGAGAATCCATCTTGGGGCCTGTTAGGAGTTCATGGGAAGGGAATCCACCACGGAGGGCTTCTACATCAACATCATAGCCTCTCCGATGAAGTGTGAGTAGTTTACCTCAGACCTTCGGGTCCATAGTTAGTAGCTAGATGGCTTCTCCTCTCTTTTTGGATCTCAATACAATGTTCTCCCCCTCTCTCATGGAGATCTATTCGATGTAATCTTCTTTTTGTGGTGTGTTTGTTGAGATCGATGAATTGTGGGTTTATGATCAAGATTATCTATGAACAATATTTGAATCTCCTATGAATTCTTTTATGTATGATTGGTTATCTTTGCAAGTCTCTTCGAATTATCAGTTTGGTTTGGCCTACTAGATTGGTTTTTCTTGCAATGAGAGAAGTGCTTAGCTTTGGGTTCAATCTTGCGGTGTCCTTTCCCAGTGACAGAAGGGGCAGCAAGGCACGTATTGTATTGTTGCCATCGAGGATAACAAGATGGGGTTTTTATCATATTGCATGAATTTATACCTCTACATCATGTCATCTTGCTTAAGGCGTTACTCTGTTTTCTTGAACTTAATACTCTAGATGCATCTTTGGATAGTGGTCGATGAGTGGAGTAATAGTAGTAGATGCAAGCAGGAGTCGGTCTACTTGTCTCGGACATGATGCCTATATACATGATCATACCTAGATATTCTCATAACTATGCTCAATTCTGTCAATTGCTCAACAGTAATTTGTTCACCCACCGTAGAATACTTATGCTCGTGAGAGAAGCCACTAGTGAAATCTATGGCCCCCGGGTCTATTCTCATCGTATCAATCTTCCATCACTTTATTATTGCTTTGCTTTTTACTTTGCTTTTATTTTACTTTGCATCTTTATACCAAAAATACCAAATATATTATCTATCATCTCTATCGAGCTCACTCCCGTAAGTGACCGTGAAGGGATTGACAACCCCTAATCACGTTGGTTGCTGGAGCTATTTGTTTTGTTTAGGTATGAGGGAATTGCGTGTAGCGTCCTTCTTTATTGATACCTTGGTTCTCAAAAATTGAGCGAAATACTTACTCGACTCTGCTGCATCACCCTTTCCTCTTCAAGGAAATCCAACGCTGTGCTCAAGAGGTAGCACACCCGAGCCTAGCCGCCGTCGTCGATCTTCACCTCTGCTTCAACGTCGGCCGCTGCGTCAACCTGACTAGTCCAGATTCCGCTCGCGCGCCTCCGCCGCCCAACAGCCTCGGTAAGCTCTTCCTCTTCCACCTCCGTAGATCTCATTAGGGTTTACACGAGTTCATGGAAGCTCGTCGCTGTTCTTCACTGTTCTTCGTTGTAGCACAAATACTCAATTCAAACTTGATACTTTTCCTGTGCGGCAATAGCCATAGTTCCTTTTGATCATCGAGCGTCTCTTTTGAATAGAAAATCCAATCTGGATCTTATGAACTGCTCAAGCACCAATATTTAGGTCTGAATATACTTTCATTTCACGACACGGTAGATCCAAAATTGTGATATCAATCATGAATCCTATTTTTCATCACTTAGCAATTTTCCATCTTTCAGATCTATACTTTAAATATCTGTACAAGCGGTTTAACTCAAAAAATAATAACCAGCCAGGTACCATTAGTCCCCTCTTAAACCGCCAATAGCTCATCTCTGTAATTTGATAACGTTAATCTCCGGTTTTAACACTTATACATGCTTCATCACTGTCTACCTCTTAACCTCTAGCGGATTAACCGTGAACCTTAAACAGGCACAATTTTTCTTTCAGGTCCTCAAACAAATGGCCAAGTCCTTTTATTCCTGTAACTGGGTTCAATCCTGGATTACAGAGGAAGATCTGAACGGGTGTGTCGCTACTGGCGCTTCAGCCAAAAAGGAAGACATCCACTAGAGGGCCCCCGGTTTAGAAAATCCTCCCGAACCCAAGGATGGGGAAGTGATCGTTTTTGTTGACCATCTGAGTCGAGGGTTCAGCCCTCCCAGATCAAAAAAATTCCGTGACGTGCTTCATTTCCTCCAACTTCACCCTCAAGATATTGGACCTAACTCCGTGTCCAACATTTGCAATTTTCAAGTGTTCTGTGAAGCTTACCTTCAAGTGGAGCCCATAGTTGACCTGTTCAGAGATTTCTACTATTTAAATCGCCGTACGGAATTTGTGGACGGGCCCAATACTAAACTCGGCGGGGTTTCAATTCAAAAGATAAAAGATGTCAGCTTCCCTCACGCTAATCATCATAGCCACCCCAAAGATTGGAATCAGAGTTGGTTCTATTGCCGAGATACATCTCCAGCCAGCGAAAATCCTCTGTCGGGTTACCGTGCTCACCGGCTTACCAGCACACATCCACTCCCCCAAAGACTCGGTGCAAAGGAACGGGCCAAGTATGCACCATAGCTTTCAAAACTCAGAGCCTTTGTGGCAAAAGGTTTAACAGGCGTTGATTTTGTCCGTTGCTGGGTGTCTTGGAGTATTTTGCCCTTAAGTCGTTGCCCTAGTTTAATGTGTGAGTACACAGGGGATGTGAAAGACCCACAACGCCACATTGATATTCAGCTAACCAACATAGAAATTACTGAAGCCGTCAAGAAAATGTTGAATGAATCGGTGGCCGAGTGTAGAAAAACAAGACTTAGTCCTTTCTGCACTTCAAACAAACCGCCAGCTATAAGAATTGCCCAACTCCTGCTTAATCCATATTCTTAATATTCCCTTATGATCTTTTTAATCTTAACAGGGTGATGATCCATTCTAGAAGAGGAAACCGCAGGATAAACCGGTCAAAATAGTTCGTGCCAAGACCAAGGCCAATAAAAGCCCACCAAAAAGAAAACCGCCGAGTCTGCCGGGTTAAACATTGACGACGACGATGATAATCCTGAATCAGAGGTAGAACTTGATTCACTTGGCTCCTTTTTCATACATCTCATTGACAATAATTGTTATCGGAACGACGCAGAGGCTAGCCGTGCGGTGACGCAGGGTAATTATTCTTTTCTCCTGCTCAGAACCCCTGCCAACACAGAAAACCCGACAAGCAAGCCGGAAAGTAAGATTTTCTCACCCTCTAGCTCACTTGGGTCCAAACTTTCTTTTGAAGAAACAGCAACATGAAGCTCGCCGCACGACCCGGCATAGCGGCAACGTGATCACTTCTTCCGGTTTACCAAACACTCCGCTTCGCAAACGTTGTCCAGAGGTCTTACATATTTCTGACATACTTTACCCCAAGGTAGGTCATTTTCGACAACCTCTTAACCCGTCTGATTCAAACTATCAGGGGACTTCTCACTCTTCCTCTGGCGAATCAACAGGAACACAAATCCCAACCCTCAAAATTGTTCCTCGGTGAGCATGTTTTTGACTCCTTATATCTTCTGTCTGATCATCATACTAAACTATTATTTGCGTCTTATTTTCAGGGCCCAGACCAGACCCAACAAGAAGGCCAAACTGAATAAACCGGTTGATGACCCCAATCCATCTGATCCGGAAAGAACCCCGGAACCTTATAATCCACATGTTGAAATCACTCCTGACGATCCACCACCGCAAGATCATGCTGTCTTTGCTGAGCCCATGGAAGTTGAACTGATGAGCAATGTTGATAAACCGCCAAGCCCAACTAAAGCTACTGATGACAAGACTGACGATGTTATGGTCACTGGTGTTAGTTATGCAGCCACGGGCAATCCCATTGCTTTGTCAAAACACAGCGCCAAAGAAGAAATTTTTGCTGTTGACAAAGGCAAGTGGAAGGTAGACTTGGAAAGCTATGCCCACCTCAGCGCCCAAGATATTCATTCTAGGTTTTTAAACCATCTGTATACAAGCCGTGACTACTGAAGCCGGTTTACTAAATCGATGAAGGAGCGGTATGAGGTAAATCTTTGTTGACTTTGTATGATTATACTTCCCTTAGCCGCCAAGTTTATTGGACATGAGAGAATAGAATGTGTTGTAAACTTCCAATAACCATATAGATCAACACCAGTAGCCCCCAAGGGCCGGTTTATACTTTCAATATAAACCGGGACTTTTGAGAACAACAGCACTTCAATTTGCCTGTGTAGCCCCCAAGGGTCGACTTAACAAATATGTTAAGTTGAGACTAATGATGTATGTAAGACCCAAAATTCTTGCTTAGAACCTTCTTAAACCGGTTTACCACCTAGTTGATGGTTGGAAAAATAACAATCCATAGTCTTGAGTAAATATGCATTAGCCCCCAAGTATCAAGAATAATACTTGTATTGGGCTTGGGACTTGTAAAAAAGGTTTACAAGAAGCAATAGACATTAGCCCCCGAGTGCCAAGTATATTACTTGTTATCTGCTTGGGACTTCGAATACGCATTGTCGTCTCATAAATTGCTTGTCTTTCATAGGCTGAGCTTATCAAGAAGCAATCCCAGATCACCGATCTTCAAGAAAATATAAATCTCAACAATCAGAAACTTCCAAGGCCAAGGATGAACTGACCAGTGCCTTGGCAGCAATGGAAAAGTTGAAAGAAAGCTTCAAGAATGATCGGGCAGGTTGGGATACAGAATGGTCAACTCTGCTGAAGAGGGCTGAGGATGCTGAAACGGCCCTTAAACTGGTATCAGCAGAGCTTACTGGCTTAAAACAGCAGATAAATGACATGACTGTTGCCATTTTTGGTAAATAGCTGCTTCATAAGCTTCAAAACATGTGTTATCTAATGAGCTACCGGTTTACAGATGTCTTTGATGATGCAGGAACCCGCTTTGCTCATCTTGGCTCAGATATGCGGGAAAAATTGAAAGCTGCCTATACACTCATATAACAGTTATATACCGGCGTACAACGGGTTATCTGCATAGCTTCCCATAACAAGCCGCCCCCAACCTTGATCAAGGAGACGTTGGAAAGGCTGTCGATGATGCCTGCACGGTTTGAAGAACTAAAGAAATCAGCTGCAAGAGCGGGTGCTCTTACCGCACTAACTTGGGCCAAAGCATGGATATTTGATCTTGATTCGGCCGATTTGGCAAATGGCCACCCAAGCATAAACGAAGACGGGTCACACTTCAATACTGATGACCTTACTGCCATTATGAGGGAAATGCGTCCACTGGCTAGTAAATTGGCTGAAGAGACCGATCTTTCATATTATCAGTCGGTTTATGATGCCAACAATAAGAGAATTAAAGCGCCAACTTATGATGCTCCAAATCTTACTCCTCGAATCCGTAATCACACTTATGCCCCTGATGTTGACCTCTCCACACTTATAAGTGATGAAGTTGTACTCAAACCCTTAACTGGGATCGATTGGACAACCATTGACTTCCAGCCACTGGGTAGAGAGGAGGAAGGTGAACCGGCGCTGTATGATCCACAACCTTCAAGTCAACTAGACCAAGATTCATAAACCGGAGGCTGGCTTAGCATCTGCTTTCTGCAAGACTTGTTAAAACAATTATTCTTTTGGGCACCGGGCGCCTTTGTAATAGGTTTAGCTGAAACTCTTAGAGCTGATATGCCATCGTGCATAAGTTACATTGCATGATACCTAAGATCTGTTGTTTTGCATTAAAAATACCAGGCATGTGAATCTGTTCATAACCAAGGCCGTGTCAATAAATATCATACCTGTGACATGTGATTGAACTATCGGTGTATCAGACCAATGCAGTAGGGGGTAATATCCCGAAAATTTTGGAGCGCCATGCTTCCAAGTATGACTCAAATATGGCCAGGGCGGTTTATCAAGAATCACACGTAGACTCAAATATGGCCAGAGCTGTGTGTCAATATTCACCAAATATAAACCCCAAAGATGCACAAAAATTTAATCAAGTAAAGAAAAAACGAGGCTTTCATGGGCTGCCAAGCCACTGAGTTATCCATTTACTGCGGATCTGTCCTCACACGACTGCCAGTTTTACTGTGATAAGTTCAAATATGACTACCAAGTAATCGGCTTGCCGTTCCAGATTACCCAGTCAGAGTGGCAGTTTCAACAATGCAGGATAACCCGGACGGTTTTGGTGTTTAAACCTGGTGTTCCAAACCAGCTCACATGGGTAGTAACGCTATGTTCTCTTTGGTGAATACACCTATGTTTGAACAGGAAGCCCCCAAGTGGGTTGTGGCCGTGGGCCAACCAGGAGGGATATTTACATCTATGATTCGAATACGATCAAGAAGCCCCCAAGTGGTCTGTGGCATTGCGCCGATCAAAAGGGATATTCACAGCTATGATTCGAATACGACCAGGAAGCCCCCAAGTGATCATAAGGGTGGCATTGCGCCGATCAAGAGGGATATTCACAGCTATGATTCGAATACGATCTGGAAGCCCCCAAGTGACCATAAGGGTGGCATTGCACCGATCAAGAGGGATATTCACAGCTATGATTCGAATACGATCAGGAAGCCCCCAAGTGACCATAAGGGTGGCATTGCGCCGATCAAGAGGGATATTCACAGCTATGATTCGACTATGATCAGGAAGCCCCCAAGTGACCTTTTGAAGTAAAAAGAAAATACTTGTTATTCTTGGAGTTAAAACGGCAGAGGCCCTGCTTTATCAGGGATGCCTAACTTTATTATAATCATCATAATATGTACATGTGAAAATATATACATTATAAGAGCCGATGGCTCAAGTGTAGTAGGGCCGAAGATGAGCAATGTTCCACGACCGTGGGTCTCCTCCTCCAACGTGCGTGAGTCCTTGTGGTCTCGAACATCGATAAGGTAGTACGACCCGTTGTCCAGATTCTTGCTGACCACAAAGGGTCCTTCCCAAGGTGGGGATAGCTTGTGCATATCCGTTTGATCTTGGATAAGCCGAGCACCAAGTCACCTTCTTGAAAGGTTCCGGTCTTAACCCGGCTGTGATAATGGCGCAAATCTTGCTGGTAAATCGCCGAACGAGCCGCCGCTATGTCACGCTCCTCATCTAATAGGTCAAGTGCATCCTGACGTGCTTTTTCATTATCAGCTTCAACATAAGCCGCCACACGGGGCGAGTCATGATGGATGTCACTAGGGAGAACCGCTTCTGTCCCGTAAACCATGAAGAAAGGCGTGTAACCCGTAGATCTGTTGGGGGTAGTATTGATACTCCATAACACAGAAGGCAGCTCTTCCACCCAACAACCCGGCGTCCTCTGCAAAGGAACCATAAGCCGGGGCTTGATGCCTCACAAAATTTCTTGATTGGCTCTCTCCGCTTGACCATTGGATTGGGGGTGAGCAACCGGTGACACATCAAGATGAATGTGCTCACGTTGACAAAACTCTTTCATAGCACCCTTGGATAAATTAATGCCATTATCAGTTATGATGCTGTGGGGAAAACCAAAACGGAAGATCGCCTTTTTGATGAATTGAACCGCCGTCGCTGCATCACATTTACTGACCGGTTCTGCTTCAACCCACTTTGTGAATTTGTCAACTGCCACTAAAAGATGAGTATTTTTATCCTTGGACCTTTTAAAAGGCCCAACCATATCAAGCCCCCAGACCGCAAACGGCCAAGTAATCGGGATCATCCTCAATTCTTGAGCCGGCATGTGAGCTCGCCGTGAAAACTTCTGACAACCATCACATTTCTTGACCAGGTCTTACGCATCGCGATGAGCGGTCAGCCAATAAAATCCATGATGAAAAGCCTTAGCTACAAGAGATTCAGAACCGGCGTGATGACCACAGTATCCTTCATGAATCACACGCAAAATTTCACGGCCTTCTTTGGGAGAAACACAACGTTGAAACGCCCCCGTAACACTACGGTGATGCAGCTCTCCGTTAGCAATAGTCATTGACTTAGATCGCCGGGTTATCTGTGTTGCCAATGTTTCATCCTCTAGTAACTTGCCTCGGGTCATGTAAGCCAGATACAGAATCGTCCAATCAGGAATAGCATGAAGAACCGCCACAAGTTGTGCCTCCGGGTCAGGGACAACCAAATCCTCCTCTGTAGGTAATTTTACCGACGGGTTATGTAAGACGTCAAGAAATATATTAGGCGGCACCGGTTTACGTTGAGAACCCAACCGGCTTAAGGCATCAGCCGCTACATTTTTCCTCTGATCAACATGCTCAACTTGATAACCCTTGAAGTGACCAGAAATAATGTCCACCTCTTGTCGATAAGCCGCCATGAGTGGGTCCTTAGAATCCCAAGTACCTGAAACTTGCTGAGCTACCAAGTATGAGTCACCAAAGCACCTGACTCGCTTAAATTCATCTCCTTAGACATCCGAGGCCATGAAGCAAAGCCTCATATTCAGCTGCATTGTTAGTACTAGGAACATCAGCCTTAAAACATAACAAAATTTGTCACCTCGTGGGGAAGTTACAACAACTCCAACCCCCGAGCCTTCCAACTGTCTGGACCCATCAAAGTGAATAGTCTAATACGTGTTGTCCGGTTTCTCCTCTGGCATCTGTAACTCTGTCCACCCATTGATAAAATCCACAATGGCTTGAGATTTGATTGATGTGTGAGGCACATATTTCAAACCATGGGGTCCAAGCTCAATGGCCCACTTGGCGATTCGGCCTGTAGATTCCCTGTTCTGAACAATATCTTCTAGGGGAGCAGAGCTAACCACAGTGATAGGATGACTAAAGAAATACTGCTTGAGCTTGCGGCTTGCCATAAAGACTCCATATACCAGCTTCTGCCAATGTGGCTATCGCTGCTTGGACTCAATGAGCACTTCACCGATATAATAAACCCGGACGCTGGACCGGATGCTCCTTTCCTTGCTCTTTCTTCTCCACCACTATAGCTACATCGACAGTCGGTTATTGGCAGCCACATATAACAACAAAGGCTCCTTATCAATAGGAGCAGCAAGAACCGGCAGTTCAGCCAGTTGTTTTTTAAGTGCCTCAAATGCCTCATTAGCAGCATTACTCCAGACGAAATCGGTTGTCTTCTTCATCATCTGATATAGAGGGATAGCCTTCTCCCCCAAGCGGCTTATGAACCGGCTCAACACTGCTATCTGACCCGCCAAACACTGGACGTCATTGACACACTTTGGTTTAGCCAGGAAAGTGATAGCCTTAATCTTCTCGAGTTAGCCTCAATACCTCGCTCTAAACCGTAAAACCCAAAAGCTTGCCTGCCGGTACACCAAAAACACAATTGGCCGGATTAAGCATCATCTTATAGACCTGGAGATTGTCAAAAGTCTCCTTCAAGTCATCTATCAAGGTTTCCTTCTTTTTGGATTTCACCACAATATCATCCACATAGGCATGAACATTGCGCCCAATCTGATTATGAAGACAATTCTGCACACATCGCCGGTAAGTCGCCTGGGCACTCTTGAGCCCAAAAGGCATAGACACATAACAGAAGGCTCCAAAGGGAGTGATAAAAGATGTCTTCTCCTGGTCCTTAACTGCCATCTTGATCTGATGATAACCAGAATAAGCATCCAAAAAACTCAAACGCTCACAACCCGCCGTAGCATCAATAATTTGATCAATACGAGGGAGAAAAAGGATCAGCGGACAAGCCTTGTTTAAATCCATGTAGTCTACACACATACGCCAAGTGCCGTTCTTCTTAAGTACCATCACCGGGTTAGCCAACCAAAGCAATGAACCCGGCCGCCAAGAGCCAAGCTACCTCTTCACCAATAGCCTTACGCCTTTCTTCGTTAAAACAACGCAGAAATTGCTTGATCGGTTTAAACTTGGATCAATATTGAGAATGTGCTCGGTGAGTTCCCTCGATACATCCGCATATCAGAAGGTTTCCATGCAAAGATGTCCCGATTCTCACTGATGAACTTGATGAGCGCGCTTTCTTATTTCGGATCCAGGTTAGCGCTGATACTGAACTGCTTAGATGAATCGCCGGGAATTAAATCAACCAGCTTAGTATCGTCTGTTGATTTAAACTTCAATGCCGGATCATGCTATGTAGTTGGCTTTTTCAAAGATGTCATATCCGCCGGATCAACATTGTCCTTATAAAATTTCAACTCCTCAGTTGCACAAACCGACTCAGCGTAAGCTGCATCACCTTCTTCACACTCCAAAGCTATCTTTCGGCTCCCATGCACCGTGATGGTCCCCTTGTAACCCGGCATCTTAAGCTGCAGATAAACATAACAAGGCCGTGCCATGAACTTGGCATAAGTCGGCCGTCCAAACAGAGCATGATAAGGGCTTTTGATTTTCACGACTTCAAAGGTCAACGTCTCAGACCTGGAAATCATGATCATCCCCAAATGCAACCTCCAGAGCTATTTTCCCAACCGGGTATGCCGACTTGCCAAGCACCATGCCATGAAAGACAGTGTTTGATGGCTTAAGATTTTTATCAGTCAGCCCCATGCGACGGAACGTTTCATAATAAAGGATATTGATGCTGCTACGTCCGTCCATGAGTACCTTAGTGAATTTATATCCCCCACCTGAGGCGCCACCACCAAAGCCAGGTGACCCGGATTATCAACCCGGGGGGGTGATCCTCCCGACTCCACACAACAGGCTGCTCAGACCGCTTGCATAAACTTGTGGTGAAGACATGGTACTTCCCACTATTCAACTGCTTTGGGTTACTCTGATATCCAGATTGCTGCAGTTGATTTCCCTGGCCAGACTGTTGATGGTAACCGCCATGATTGCCTTGATTTCCTTGATGACCCTGGAGGCCAGAATTAGAACCGCCGCCACAGTAACCCGGTCCATGAGAACCGCCGCCACCATAACCTGGACCGGAAACGGAGCCACCGCCCGGCCCATGATCATTCCGGAACAAATCAGAATTTTTAAACTCCTTCATAATCTGACAGTCCTTCCAAAGGTGACTGGATGGCCTTTCACGTGATCCGTGTTCCGGACAGGGCTGATTTAGCAGATGCTCAAGATTGACAATTGGTCCTCATGTCCGAGGAGGTGGCTTTCCCTTACAGCGGTGACTACTATAATGTGTATTAGTATTGGCCACAAAATTCGAATTACCATCCGCTTTATGCTTACCATTGCCCCCTGGCTCGCCGGGTTATGATGCTGACCCTTGGTGTTGCCACTCTTCTTTCCCTTTCCCGGCTTTTCATCATTAGACTCGGGGTCCTTGGTACTATCTGAGTCGGCATATTTAACTAGAGCTGCCATGAGCGTCCCCATGTCATTGCAGTGGCGTTTGAGTCGCCCTAATTTCTGCTTCAAAGGTATGAAATGACAATTGCTTTCCAACATTAGGACAGCCGAATCGGCCTTGATGCGATCCGATGAGTGCAGAATTGCTGAGACCCGACGCACACAATGGGTTTTCGACTCACCCTCTTCTTGAACACAAGCAGCCAAATCCACGATCAACATCGGTTGCTTGCACGTGTCTTTAAACTGCTGTATGAACTGGGCTCGTAACTCGGCCCATGATCCAATGGAGTTGGCTGGCAGTCCTTTTAACCAGGTGCGAGCTGTTCCCTCCAACATCATGGTGAAATACTTAGCACATGTAGCCTCATCAACGTCCAGTAACTCCATCACCGTCTCATAACTTCCGATCCATGTCTCAGGGGGTAAGCCAGCAGTGTAATTAGGCACCTTACGAGGACCTTTGAAATCCTTGGGCAGACGTACGTTACGTAGAGCCGGCACCAAACATGGCACATAGTGCTTTGGGAGGTCACTCCTAACTCCACCGAAGCTGCCGGATAAACTGGAGACGGCTGACGACGAGCGTGTTCAGGCTGCCGGCTCAGCTCGCGACGTGTTCTCTCCTGGTCCATCAGGGCCTGAGTGTTATGGGGCTGGTTACGATGCTGCTCACTGCTTGACACCGCCCGGGAGTCCATGTGCCTGCTATAACTCCGGCTTGGGTGGGGGGTTGAATAGATCCTCTCACGGCTATAAGAATACGCCTCTCTTTGAACCAATGCTGTCTGAAGAAGCTCTCTAGCCCTCCACGTTTCCACCGCAGCTGGAGACTCGCCTTCAACGAGAGGGCCGCCAATCGTGATGCCGCAGCGATCATGTTATCCAAGGGGTTAGAGTAATGACCCGGTGGTGTCGGCAGATATTGTGGTGGGACATTATTCTGACGAGGCGGCTCCGTCATGCGTGGTTGAACCGGCGCTCCAGTCCCCGGCGCGGCTATTGCCCGGTTTACCCCTGGCTGGTCACTTTACCCGTGGCTGGTCACTGGTCCCCGCACCAGGTGTGTTGAAGAGGTTCCTCGCCTCGTAAACCGGAGGCAGACGAGTCCGGTATCTTCTCCTCATGACGTCATTTGAAGCATTCTGATCCAATGAATGCCGGAAGGAATTAGCCTGGATCTGTTGTGCCTGAGCATCTAGAACCGCTCGTTCCGCTGTCATCCCTACATCCTCAGCTGCGAGGTCCTCCTTGGCTTGAGCTATCTGATCTCGCAATTTTGCAACCTCCGCATTGTGCTGATCTTGATTCGCCAGATTAACATCTGCCGCAAACAATGTCATCAGACTATCCAATAAATCGGTCAAGACTCGAGCGGCAGACGCGTAGGGCCTCCTGCCCCGGCTACCGTCGCCGCTACTGATCCAAAAATCATCGCCGCTGCTGTCGAAGAATTCTGTATTGACTGTGTACCGGCCATAAAGATCGCAACCCGGTTCGGCGGCTCATAGGGGTCCGAAATACTGTCGCCATCGAAACAGTCCCCAAGCCCGCCGTCCTGCAATTGATACAATGAAGTAGTCTCGCCTGTCGAAGACATACCGTCAGAATAGACGACCGTCTCGCCACCGGATACGGATCCTTCCTCAAATTCTCCCCCATGGATGAATCCAACGAAGGCACGCTTCACGGCAGGTTGAACTCGGGTGGGTTTTGCACGCTGAGCCGTCTCGATGATGTCGGTGCAGATGTCGGCTCAGGGCCGGTTCACCGATCTTGCCGATGAAGACGTGGATTCTCGAAGGGACACAGTACCCGTACTCAATTGAGCCGCGTCGGGGCCCCAGCCTGCATCATCGATGTAGAGCTTTCCGCGACGACTCTTGGTCATCTGGCCCACAGCATATCCCTTGATCCCTTCGAAGTTGCCCTTCAAGAACTCGAAACCATCGTGTGATAGCCCCACGGTGGGCGCCAACTGTCGTGGAATAGTCACGGCAGATGTCCTAGTGTGAGGACTTAGTCGTGGAGCCATCGCAACTAGGTTAGCTTAAAGGGGTTAAACGGGAAAAAGGACACAAGGAATTTATACTGGTTCGGCCCCTTGCGGTGAAGGTAAAGGCCTAGTCCAGTTTCAGGTGGTATTGATTATGTCTCGGTTACCAGGAAGCGAATACGCTTGACCTCGCTTCGATCTCTTCTTTCTTGTCCTAAACCGCTATTTGGGTCGTCCCTTTATATACACAGGTTGACACCCATGCTCCACGTAATCGGCCGGTTCATAAACGTGTCCGGCTCGGTATCTACTCTTTCAGACCTTAGAATACAAGTCATACACATATGGCGGTTTACATCTATGGGCCCTAACCCGCCTTTGGGCTTTGGGCCTTCTTAATAAATCTCTTTCATAAGTCGCCATCTTCTATGTCTTCATGGGCTTCAATACTGGTAAATCGCCATGAGTATAACCCGGCCCCTCCTGGGCAGTTTATACTCAATAGTTATATCCCCAACAGTATCGGAGAGCTAAAATATAAAAGTAGGTGATGCTATCATAAAGTTAGAATATATCACTTAAGTATTATAAATAGCGAGTGTGGAATAATGATGGATCAGTGTGCGGAATTGTCCTAGGCAATTATTAACAAGACCGGTAGTCGTCATTGCAATTTCATATGAGGGAGAGCATAAGCTAACATACTTTCTCTTCTTGGATCATATGCACTTATGATTGTAACTCTAGCAAGCATCCGCAACTACTAAAGATCATTAAGGTAAAACCCAACCATAGCATTAAAGCATCAAGTCTCCTTTATCCCATACGCAACAACCCCCTTACTTGGGTTTATGCTTCTGTCACTCAAGAAACCCACTATAAGCGAATCATGAACGTATTGCAACACCATACAGCTGGAATCCCTCACGCTTGCGCGACACGGAGGGAAAAATAGGACAGCACCAAAATAAAACATACAACCAATACCAATCTAGATCATCAATCAACCCAAAGACAAAGGATATCTACTCAAAACATCATGGGATGGAAACACATCATTGGATCATAATATGTGGCATAAAGCACCATGTTCAAGTAGGGATTACAGCGGGGTGCGAGAGAGCGGACTGCGTAAATTAGATGAGGATGGTGATGATGATGGTGATGTTGATGAAGACGATCACCGCGGCGATGATTCCCCTCCCGATGGCACTCCGGTGCCACCGAGAGAGAGGAGGAGACTTTCTCCCCCTTGTGCTTACTCCTCCATGGCCTCCCCCCTAGATGGGGAGATGTTCTGCCTCTGGTCCTTGGCCTTCATGGCAATGATCGCCCCTCCGGGATCCTCCTCCATGGCCTCCGGTGATGATGGACCCCTCCGTGAGGTGCCGAGAGGGCCTAGATTGATTTCTCGTTGCTCCAGAGGCTTGCGGCGGCGGAACTTCCGATCTAGGTTATTTTCTGGAGGTTTGGGTATTTATAGGAGAGGTTAGCGTCGAGAACAAGTCAGGGGGTCCCACGGGAAGTCCACGAGGCACAGGGGGTCCCACGGGAAGTCCACGAGGCACAGGGGCGCGCCCACAGCCTCCCCTCCGGTAACTCTTCATTCCAGTATTTTCTATATTTTCCAGAAAAATTTTCCGTTGATTTTCATCGCATTCCGAGAACTTCTATTTCTGCACAAAACCAACACCACGGTAGTTTTGCTGAAAACAACGTCAGTCCGGGTTAGTTCTAATCAAATCATACCAAAAACATATAAAACTATTGTAAACATGGCATGAATACTTCATAAATTATAGATACGTTGGAGATGTATCAGCATCCCCAAGCTTAATTCATGCTCGTCCTCGAGTAGGTAAATGATAAAAGAAATAATTTATGAAGTGTGAATGCTAGCAAGTGAATAAGTTTGATCAAATATAGTTCCAATCACTTTTTCTAGCATCATTATATATCAAAATAGTAGCTCAACTCATGAAACTTCTCATGATCAAGTAACAAGCTATTCACATGTTAAAGTATAGATCATAAAGTTTCTTGAAAACTAACAAACCATGCTCTAAGTCATCAAACAATTGCAATTCATCTTATTTTCAGGAAGGGTCTATGTAAGAGCTTTGATTCAAAGAACTCCACATACTCAACTATCATTTAATCTTTGAAAATTGCTAACACTCATGTGATATTTATGGGTTCAAAGTTTTAATCGGACACAGAGAAAGATAGGGGCTTATAGTTTCGCCTCTATCGGTGTACAAAAGTATGGGTCCCATTTTGCACCCTGAGGGAGTCCCGGATTAGGGGGTGTCCGGATAGCCGGACTATGACCTTTGGCCGGACTCCTGGACTATGAAGATACAAGATTGAAGACTTCGTCCCGTGTCCGGATGGGACTTTCCTTGGCGTGGAAGGCAAGCTTGGTGATACGGATATGTAGATCTCCTACCATTGTAACCGACTATGTGTAACCCTAACCTATCCGGTCTCTATATAAACCGGAGGGTTTTAGTCCGTGGGACGAACAACAATCATACCATAGGCTAGCTTCTAGGGTTTAGCCTCTCGATCTCGTGGTAGATCTACTCTTGTACTACCCATATCATCAATATTAATCAAGCAGAGTAGGGTTTTACCTCCATCGAGAGGGCCGAACACAGGTAAAACATCGTGTCCCTTGTCTCCTGTTACCATCCGCCTAGATGCATAGTTCGGGACCCCTACCCGAGATCCGCCGGTTTTGACACCGACATTGGTGCTTTCATTGAGAGTTCCTCCGTGTCGTCAGCGCCGTCGGGAAGGATGCCTCATCCCGCCTTTTAAAGACGACATCATTGCTAAAGAAGCTTTGGCTGTCGGCCAAACTCTCCGGCTAGGCGGTTTTCTTATGACCGCCTCTTCGGCCGCCGTGCCGACGATGACTTCTCGGGTCATCGAAAGCAATCTTCACGTTAACTCGGAACTCGCCGAGCAGCTAGATCCGATGGAGCTCTCTTCCTTAAACGAGCTCTTGGATCGCATCGCCGCCCTGGGAGTCGCTACAGACTATGATCAGATTGGGCCTAAACCCGATCTGAGAGAGATTAACTCTCCCTGTGCTACCCACCACGTTGTGTGGTAGAGGAACAATACGGCAACCCTTCTTCTATCTTAAGGACTAGCTACGTCCGGATTCCCGATCCCTCCATGCCGGATTCCTGTGGAGGAGAGGACGTCACTCAAGCCCTGAACCTAAAGTCAGGCAGCGGGCTAGATTCATTGAACAACATCCAAGAATCCAAGCTTCCAAGTTCGGAAGCTCCTTGGCCCTTAAGCCCTAGATTGGGCGCGGTTCCGGATTTAAATCCACCCGCCCACCCAAACATAAGCGACCTATCTCAAATTCGGCAAGAGCCCATGAAAGCAGTACACCATTATCGGGCGATTCCTCCTGGTTATGGACAGGATAAAGGACTGCCGTGAGGAGGACGCAATCTCATTCTTCTGCAATAATTGCACGGACAACGGGATCCTCAATGCTATAATTCGCCGTGACATTACACGCTTTTGCCGACTTGGCGTCCATAGTACGAAAGTGCTGTGCGATGGAAAGCGCCTGGAAAACCGAAGCAAGATTTTGGGACAATCCGGCCTTGAATACAACCCCAGTCCGAAATAAAAGGGTGCATCATCGCCAGCACCGGGTTAAATACCAAAAAGAAAAAACCCTCTATAGGGCATGGAACCGTACTGGAGGGATGGCTCAATGGACCCTATAAAATTCATAGTACATAGGGCGCCACTCCAACTCATAGCCTTAGAGCATGTTGGATACTACGGCAGGTGGCCAAAAGTAGCGAAGAGCTTCTAGCTCTAGAGCACCAGCCCAGGGATACCAGTACGGTATTAATAGTCTTCGAGACTTTCGCATCAAATAATATGCGGAAACGAACACTCCGTAGCCTTGCCGAAGTCTACCAAGTAGCAACAATAAACCCATGGAGTGACACGGTTATTACCTTTAATGCCAAAGGATTTAACCTAAATTCGAACAGCCCGAGCACCAGCCGCATTGGTCCTCAGTCCGATAGTGGACGGCTTTCGCCTTACCAAGGTACTCATGGACGGTGGCAGCGGATTGAACGTCATTTACGAGGAAACCCTCCGACAAATGGAAATAGACTAGAGCCGCATTGAGCGAAGCAGCACAACCTTTAGAGGAATAATCCCCAGTCGGGAAGCACGCAGACAGAAAAATCACACTGGATGTGGTGTTCGGCACGCCGGATAATTACAGGTCCGAGGAGTTCACGTTCCAAGTGGCCCCGTTCAGCAGCGGATACCACGCTCTATTAGGGCGAGAGGCATTCACAATTTTTCAAGCTATACCCCATTATGGGTACATGAAGCTCAAAATGCCCGGGCCCAATGGAATCATCACTCTTGCTAGTGACCCGGACATAGCACTCCGCGCCGAAAATAAGACAGCCGCACTGGCCCTTGAGGCACTATCCGAAGCCCTAGCGGCCGAGGAACTCACTGCGCTGCGCTCCACGGTGAATAGGGACGATGTGATACTCGATAAGAGATCCAAGTCCACCTCCTTCAAACCAGCGGACGAAATAGTCAAATTCCAAGTCCATCCAACGGACCCTACAAAAACGGCCTCCATCGGGGCATAATTAAATCCTGATGTAGACGCCGCACTCAGAGAATGCCTACACGAAAATTGGGACATTTTTGTCTGGCACCCTTCAGACATGCCAGGAATCCCACGCCGGCTGGCCGAGCACAGCCTAAACATCCTAAAAGGGTTCAAGCCAGCCAACAGGCTCTTCGGCGTTTCTCCGAACCCAAGAGACAGGCCATGGGAGAGGATCTAGCCAAACTATTGGTGGCCAGATTCATCAGAGATATAAAACATCCGGACTAGCTAGCAAACCTGGTGATGGTACCAAAGAAGGACAAATCCTGGCGCCTATGCGTCGATTTCAAGGACCTCAACAAGGCTTGCCCAAAGGATCCCTTCCCCCTCCCCCGCATCGATCAAATTATCAACGCTACTGCAGGACACGATTCATGGTGTTTCCTCGACGCATACTCCGGCTACCACCAAATTAAGATGGCAGAGCCTGACCAAGCCAACAACGGCATTCATTACTCCATACGGCCCATTCTGCTTCAACACAATGCCCTTCGGGCTCAAAAACGCCGGCGCAACATATCAGCGCATGATTCAGACATGTCTGGAAAACTAGATCGGCAAAACAGTGGAGGCATACGTAGACGATGTGGTCGTAAAAAGCAAGCATGTCGAAACTCTAGTAGACGACTTGAGGTTCACATTCGATAATCTCCGAACATATGACATCAAGCTCAACCCGAAAAATGCGTTTTTCGCGTACCGGTAGGAAAGCTCTTGGGCTTCATTATATCGGTAGAGGAATTGAAGCAAACCCAGCCAAGATCCGAGCTCTGTCACAATTGGATATCCCAAAAGACCTCAAACAAATACAAAAATTGATCGATGTGTGGCGGCTCTAAGCCGCTTTTATCTCCCGCTTTGGGAGAAAAGGCATTACCCTCAGACGCCTCCTCCGACGCATCGAACACTTCGAGTGGGCCGGATACGCCACGGCCGGACTCGAAGAAATAAAAGCCATATTGGCAACAAACCCGGTCCTGGCCGCGCCCAACATGGGCGAACCAATTCTATTATACATCGCGGCAACTCATCAAGTTGTAAGCGCGATGCTCGTTGTCGAACGAGAAACGGACGGACACAAGTTCCCCCTTCAAAGACCAGTTTACTACGTGTCCACTGTCCTAACTCCATGCAAGTCACGGTACCCGCATTATCAAAAGATAGCATACGCGGTGTTTATGGCATCCTGGAAGCTGCGACACTACTTTCAAGAGTGTTCAATAACAGTAGCCTCCGAAGTACCTCTTAACGACATTATAAACAACCGCGACGTGATGCGCCGGATTGCCAAATGGGCCATTGAGCTCCTCCCATTCAACATAACCTATAAGCCACGGAGAGCTATTAAATCGCAAGTTTTGGCCGACTTCGTCGCCGAATGGACCGAAGCCGAACTCCCTAAAGAGTACGACGCATATTCCAACTGGATAATGCACTTCGACGGCTCCAAAATGTTTGCTGGCACAGGGCTGGCGTCGTTCAGCGTCCCCAACCGGAGATACAGTTCAATACATACTCCGAGATAATGTATACGGACTCCAACAACGCATCCGAATCTGAGGCCCTTCTACATGGTCTCTGGATGGCGGTCTCCATGGGCATTCAACGCCTAGAGGTGCGCGAGGATTCAACCTCGCGATATCCCAAATAATTGGAGACTTTGATGCCAAGGATCCGAAAATGGCAGCCTATAGCAATGTCGTCCTAAAAATGTCAGCTCGGTTTGAGGGGCTCGAATTTCACCATATAGCCCGGATAAAAACCAGGCAAGAGATCGTGTTGGCACGCATCAGCAAAGCGCGCTGTCCCCCCAACATCTTCCTAGAGAGGCTATTCAAGCCATCCAGAGTATGGGAGGGAGAGTCCGGAAATAACAACCCGGACCCAACCGCACCGCCCCACACCGAACATTACGACACGGTTGGTGGTTCTACCAACGAAATAACACCCTCAAATTTCACGTATAATGGCAGTCATTGCCCCGTGGACAGAACCATTCCTAGCCTACCTAACCAGGCAGGAACTTCCTGAGGACCAAAACGAGGCCCGCTGCAAAGTGCGGCGATCTAAAGCCTATAAAGTCCATGAGGGAGAGCTTTATAAGAAAAGCACAACCGGAGTCCTTCAAAGGTGTATCTCCAAAGAGGAAGGGCGGAATCTTCGGCTGAAATTCATGCCGGACTCGGCGGGCACCACGCCGCAGCCGGGCCCTTGTAGGCAAGGCCTTCCAGATAGGATTTTTTGGCCGACGGCCCAGGCGGATGCTCAGACTTAGTCCAACGCTGCGTCGGATGCCGCCTCTTTGCTAATCAAAGCCACATGCCACCCACCGCCTCAAAACTATACCCATCACCTAGCCCTTCATGTCCGGGGCTTGACATGGTCGGACCCCTTAAAGGGGAACCCACAAGCAAAAATACCTACGGTCATGGTGGATAAATTCACCAAATGGATAGAGGCCAAGCCTGTCAAGACGGCCGAATCCGGACCGGTGATAGACTTCATATCAGGGGTCATACACCGTTACGGTGTCCCCCACAGCATCATCACTGATAACGGCACAAACTTTATGGCTGACGAGGTCAAACTGTGGTGCAAAAACATGGGCATTAAGCTCGACTACGCTTAAGTCTATCACCCTCAAACTAATGGTCAAGTCGAGCGAGCAAATGGTCTAATTATGAGTGGCATCAAACCCAGATTAGTGCGGTCCCTCAAGGAATCTAACACGCACTGGGTAGAGGAGCTCGACTCCGTACTCTGGGGGCGGCGGACCACTCCGAATCGCACGACCGGATTCACACCATTCTTTATGGTATACAGCGCAGAGGCAATTCTGCCCTGCGACATAATTCATGACTCACCTCGCGTGCGCATGTACGAAGAAAGAGAAGCCGAGGTCGATCGGCAGGACAGTTTGGACACCTTGGAGGAGGAGCGTGACGTACCAAAAGCCCGTTCCGCATTCTATCAACAGCAGGCTCGAAGATATCAAAGCAGAGAAGTACGGGCCAAAACTTACAATGTTGGCGAGCTAGTTCTACGCCTGCCGGACAAGAAAAAGGACAAACTCAAGCCCAAATGGGAAGGTCCCTTTATCATCGACCAAGTCCTGACCGGTGGAGCGTACCGTCTGCGAGATGCATCGGATAACCGACTCGAGCCGAACCCATGGAACGCAGCCCGTCTCCGAAGATTCTACGCCTAGCGCCGGATTCTGAGCTCGTCTCCTTCTTCTGTCCATATTTTACATTCTAGCTATCTTCTATTTTTCTCCTTCTCCCTCCTTTTTCTTTCCAGCCTTTGAAGGCTCAAGAAGCGCATTGTTCACTTTTACACTTGACGCGCTATCCGCTCATTGTACACTGGGGCTTCTTTCACGTAAGCTTAATTATAAGGGCTTCATGCCCAATACATGTGTCACACTTCCGCATGTACCTTTTATTCACCATTATATGCATCGATATGATTTAAGTTTTGGCCAAGCTGGGTTGCTCGGCTCCTGCTTACCCCTACGTTCCCGATTGTTCGGCTAGGTGGTAAAGGGAGCACCTCTGCGATTATTATCGCTGGTCAGCCAGATGTGTACCTCAGACTGGGTGAAGCCGAAAGCTAGCGTTCTTAAGATAATATTCGGTCGGTGAACTAAAAGAAGATTTCTTACCTATTTATTTATCTGCCCCCGGATGTTTTTCTGCTTTTTTCGCAGTCCTGACATTCACTTTAGTGCATGCCTCCCAAGTAATGGAACCCCTAACGGAACTATTCTCCCTGGAAGATGTTTCTTACTAACCATGTAATATAACATAACTAGTTGGGCAATTGTCTGATAAAGCACTAATGACCCCTACGCCTGGTCTCCACGCATGCCCCGGTTTTTATATAACCGCGAGGGTATTCGGACACACTCAGGACTCTTTGGGTCCCGAGGTTGAAGCAAAAGGTCCGCTATGACAAACGATCTACAATCCGCTAGAAGGAATTTTACATGTCACCTTAAATTACATAGTCAATTTGACCGATTGTATTCCTCTTCAATGCCATCTAACATGCTGTCTAGTTCTGATCCTGCTGGGAATACTTTGCGGCCAATTCTACCTGGCCGTACACTAAGCTCACAGGGATCTCCTTCCCATCAGGCCCCACAGGTCCGACATCGGCCATGTGGTTTGGGTCAGCCTTCGTGTACCGCGTCTTCACCATCGCCTAGGCCTCCCTGGCACCTTGACGGCAGGCCGATATCTTCCATAATCGGAAGCGCCACCGCGCTCCCTCGAGCCTCTCTGCAAGCTCCCCAAGGCCTTCGGGCAGGGAGACAGATGGCCACAAGGCCTGGGCGGCGCCTTTCATCACCTGCCGAACTCGTTCGAGTAGTTGTAAGAGCTCGGGAAGAAGGTCACCCGTAGAACCGGGCATTTCCTCTGCAGGACGGCCTGTGAGCATACCTAGAGACATAACTTTGTTAATCGACTTCCTCGCCGAACTCTTTTTTTCAAAGTTCGTTTAAGCACTTACTGAAAATGCCGCGTGGAAGCCGTCGATTCTCCTTAACGGAGTCAGACAGCTGGGCACGAACATCTTTTAGTTCCTCACCCAGCTGGGTGTTGGCATCTTGGAGATTATTTTTCTCCTGCCTCATCCTCGTAAGCATGTTATTGCCGGCCTTTAACCGGCGCAAGAGTTGTTGCTTGTCCGGATCTACCCCGGCGCCATCTGCAATGTTATTGTCAGATCTATACACACGCCGCACTTCACAACATACTTATCTTTTAAAAGCGCATATTACCGTAGGGGTCTCTTTGGCTTCCCACAGCGGCTTGTGCAACCTCAAGTTGGGCTTTGCACTCTTCAAGCTCCTGGGACAGTTGGGTATTCTTTTTTGTAAGATCCTGAACAATAAATGATCCTTAAATCAGTTATTCTAACTATTTCAAGTCTCGGGGGCTACTGGCATATATAACTGTTAAATTTCCTCACTCGTATGTCTTTTACATACTGCTCCATGGCTCTGGCTAGACCATCTTGAGCGGCACGGAGGTGCGCATCTCTCCAATTGAAGGCGTTCAACGCCTCTTGGGAGAAACATGTGTCACGAAGAATTGTCCGGCGGTGCCTGTGATTCATGGCACTCTCCACCTCGGAGTTGGTGGCGGACAATCTGTCAGCAACCTCTATCAGAGGAGCATCCGACGCACGCCTCGCGTTCGCCTCCGCTTCTGGGCCTGGCTTTGAAACCTGGCTGGCGGAGGCTCGATTGGCAACCTCTCCCGATATAGTCTGGTGGGCCCTCTTTTTCCTGAAGAAATCACGAGCGTTAGTATGCCTTCCGGAATAAAACCTGGGAATAAGGTGACACGCCATACCGTTGTGCCGGCGCTTCAATCCGGACCGCACTTCTTTTTAGCCTACTGGGCCGTGATGCCCCTTGTTGGCTAGCCGCCGCAGGCTCGGCCTTCCGCCTCAAGGGCTCCTCCTACGGTGATCAAAAATAATCAAGGATGAATCATTCTCAAAGTGTTGGGGCTTCGGTCTCAGTTACCTGCGAGGCTGGAAGTATTCCTGGGTAATCGGCCGTAATGGCAACCAGGGCATTATCAATGCTCAGCTGGTGAAATACCCCATCGATCAGCTCCACTGATATGTCTGAATCCTCTTGGGAGGCCGGATCGAGGAAACGTTCCGGATCTTTGGGTTGTGGAGGCAGGCTGTTTATATCCTTTACGGCCTGGCGCAGTTCCTGCGTCAAAACCACAAAATGAGATACTTGACTGTGGGAATATGGATCGGATGGGCAAAAATAAATGTCCGCTTACCCATCTTGGAGGATTGTTCATAGAAAACCCGTCCCGCGGATTGATGCGAAGAAATTCCTCCTCTTCTCCCTTGTACAATGCGGACAAGGTCTTCATCAGATCGGCGACCGATCCCGGCCCCTTACGGCCATGGCGAGTGGCATCATCCTCCTCGTTGAAATCCCACATGGGGTGGCCTCTATCTTTGGAGCGGCTGCACCCCGCATAATGCATGTGGCCATGATCCCGATCATGGTCAGTCCGGAATGAGCCAACAACCTTATTCGGTTCATCAGGTAAAGGACGTCCCTGTCATTTTCCCTCTGAGGGCTCCGTGGACGCCAGCTTAGGCGTTTCTTCAGAGGAGAATTACTGAACTCCGGGAGGCCGATCCGAACAGGGTCTGGCAGGGGGACATCTTCTATATAAAACCATTCCGAAGGCCAGTCTTCAGACACCTTCTTCGGGGTTCCGGATAGATATCCGGTCCCGGCGATGCGCCATTGTTCAGCTCCGCCCACTTGATATATCGACCCCTCCTGAGAACGGGGTACGAGGCAGAACAACCTCTTCCACAGCGCGAAATAAGCCTCGATGCCCAAAAACAGCTCGCAAAGGGCCACGAAGCCCGCAATATGCAGTAATGGAGGCAGGCGTAGATTGTGCAACTGGAGGCCATAGAACTCCAGAGCCCCGGAGAAACGGATGAATTGGAAATCCGAGCCCTCTTATAAAATAAGGGACAAGGCATACCCGCTCTCCTTGGGAGGGACTGGGGACGCTCTCCGCTTGTTTTCCGCCCTTATATGTGGCGAGTCTGGCTCAAACCGGAACCATGAACGCTGGGGGAAGAAACCCCTTGGTTTGGAGCGTCACTAGCTCATTGTCAGGCGAGACATCTCTCCCAATCTCCCGGCCGAGGACCGGGAGGGTGAGAGGAGGAGCCGCGTCATTGTCCATGATGGAATGGGTTTACATCGGATGCGCCCAATGAAAGCTTCATGAAGGGAAGATGGTGTGATTCGGATCTAGATCCTCGTCTCTTATATGGCAGCTCATTTGCGCAGCTAGGGGGGTAAATGTAAAAATACCCTGGCTTTTCGCATTCGTTCAACACGTGGAAGATGGCAATTATTGGGCGTGGAAGCCAAGGAGCGCGATATTTACGAGAAGCCGGACACTATTCAACAGGTACACATGATTTGGAGAAGAACCCGCCTTGCAATGCCGAAGACAATGTGCGCGCCGGACTCGTCGTCATTGAAGCCTGGTTCGGGTGCTCTTGAGGAGTCCCGGATTAGGGGTGTCCGGATAGCGGACTATGACCTTTGGCGGACTCTGGACTATGAAGATACAAGATTGAAGACTTCGTCCGTGTCCGGATGGGACTTTCCTTGGCGTGGAAGGCAAGCTTGGCGATCTGGATATGTAGATCTCCTCTTGTTGTAACCGACTACTGTAACCCTAATCCTCTTCGATGCCTATATAAACCGGAGGGTTTTAGTCCAGAGGACGAACAACAATCATACCATAGGCTAGCTTCTAGGGTTTAGCCTCTCGATCTCGTGGTAGATCTACTCTTGTACTACCCATATCATCAATATTAATCAAGCGGGAGTAGGGTTTTACCTCCATCGAGAGGGCCCGAACCTGGGTAAAAACATTGTGTCCCTTGTCTCTTGTTACCATCCGCCTAGACGCACAGTTCGGGACCCCCTACCCGAGATCCGCCGGTTTTGACACCGACACACCCCTTTACTTGTGCGCGGGCAGCTGCAGCCCCATGCCCCTGGCCACGCTTGGCGGGGCAAAGTAAGCAAAGGCACAAGACAACTAGATCAACGCCAAGACGGAAACACAAAGAGCAGAAGGGCGAGGTGGACTCCCCCGGCAAGGCCCCGGCAAGAGCCTTGCCAGGCGGCCTCCACAGCGCCGGCAAGAGCCTTGCCAGGGCAACTTGCCCAGCACCAGCAGGGCTGCCACCGTCGAGCCTGAGAGTTCTGATGCCCTCAACCACATTGGAACCAAAGCTCGGGAGGCGCCTCCATGGTGGCATGCAGATCTTTGTGAAGACCAGAAGCATACAAAATCAGATGAGAATCAGAAGACGACGATCCTTGACAAGATCCTTGCCGAGGATACCCACGAGACCCCCAGCAAGCCCCTTTCCAGGGACGACCACAACGCCATGGCAAGACCCTTCCCGGGGCCTTGGCAAGACTCTTGCCGAAGATATCCATGGGGCCGCAGCCAGGCCCACATCTGCCAAAGCTCCGCCGTTGTTCCCATGGAGCTGCCAGCCCATCAACTAGGCGAACACCTGCATGGCGACGTGCGGCCTCTAGGCCACCTCAGCAAGCACCTACGTGGTGGCATGCAGATCTTCATGAAGACCCTACCACCACGCCTACTCAGCAACCTGCCAGCCTACGTGGCGTTGCATGCCTCGTTGGCCAGGAGACGTGCCGGAGCAAGGCAGAGCAGCGACAGACGGGACGGACCTCGTTACCGCCCCCCGATAAAGCAAGTGGACACCTAACTAGCACATTTAATGCACTTTGTCCTATAATGACAGGTGATAAGCTTGTGCACTGTATAACTTTCCACCTCCTGTGTGCCACTGTGGCAGCCCCTTTGCTTATAAAAGGAGGCCCGCGGCGTATTGGTAAAAGACTCGGATCTTTTGTACGACGCACGCACGGTAGCTAGTTCAAAAACTCAAGAACACTCAAATATAAACCAAAGCAGGACTAGAATATTACGCATCCTCGCGGCCCGAACCTGGGTAAACGATCTTTGTGCTGGCTCCTAGACCCGCTCTTTGCACAACCCCGCGCCCGCCAATCATAGAAGGAATTCCAGTGATCCCATAGGTGTCGTTTTTCCCCGACATCTTTGGCGCGCCAGGTAGGGGGCGCAGTTGTGAAAATCCGGTCTAGCAGCTAGTCTAGCAGTTCTTCATCACCATGGCTCCCAAGAAGAAGGGGATCACTATGATCGGCTCGTCCAAGGAAGGCCCGTCCGCGCCAGCGCGAGCAGGCGGCCGGGTGCCCGCGGATGGGGCCGGAGACGTGGCCCGCGAGCATCCACAACATTCTGGCTATCGGAGCCAGGCGAGCGGCGTCGTCTGAATCCGAGACGACGAGCCACGCGCTGCTGGGTCCGGGGGCAGGGCCATGCTGCCCACGGGCGGCGCAGCAGCCTCTACGGCACCCCAGCTGGCGCCCGTGCCGCGCCCTTCCCAGATCGCGCACAATGAGCAGCACCGCGATGCCAGAGCCCCGAGGCACCGTCGCAGAAAGAGCCCCGTGCGCCATTCACAGGACGAACCAGGCCGACTTGCGCGCACAGACGCCGGTGCGGGCGGCGTGCGACCGCGAGACCGCAACAGAGCCCCTTCTAACCCTGTTAGAAGTCGGAGCGCGTCATGGTCTACGCAGATCTCGCCGCCGCCTACGCCAACAGAAGCGCCGGCGCGCACGCAGCTGCTCCTCGACTTCCCCCTTCTGCGGAGAAGCTCGACGAGTGGAGAGCCACCATCCGAAGCCTTGTCAGCTTCACCAACAAAGGCGATCCGCTCCTGGCGGGACCCTCGCACCGGCATCCTGACGAGCCGGTGCGTACCGATGGTGGGGGGACCAGAGACGCTGCGACCACGGTGCACTCTCCGCCCCCCCCCCCCCACGGCCGCGACAACAGCCATCGGCCCGTCGACCCGACGTCGGCGACAACGTTTCCACGACGTCGTCCGACCCGCAAACACGCCGCGACCAACGTCAAGTCCTTCGGAAGCGGGCCCAGGAAGACGCTCGAACTACCATTGAACGACGACGGGAGACGCGCCATCAGTCAGATCGGCGTACGGGGCCTACTATGGACCACCCCGCGTCGGGGGGCCCCGGTGACTTGCCTTACGAAGTGGGTTGTCCAGCCTTTGCCCGAGAGCTGCGGCGGTTCCAGTGGCCCTCCCACCGCATGTTCAAGCCTGATGTTGGCGAGAAGTACAACAGCAAGACCCACCCGTCGGAGTTCCTCATCATCTACACCATCATGATGCAAGCTGCTGGAGCTCGCGACGACAAGGTGCTTGCCAATTACTTCTCGTTGGCACTCAAACCTAACGTCATGTCATGGTTGATGCACTTGCCAGTGGATTCCATTTCTTCTTGGTCGGATTTGTGTCATGAGTTTATTGGCGCCTTCACTGGAGGCCACCAAGCTCATGGCGAGGCGAGTTATTTGCATATCATCCCCCAGAAAGCAGGCGAAAACCTGCGCAAGTACATACAGAGGTTCAGCCGGGTGCAGTACAACATCCCAGATGTTCATCCCGCCGCCGTTATCAGCGCATTCCATCAGAATGTGCGCAATCGCAAGATGCGTGAAGAGTTGGCAATGAACAAGGTCAAAGATGTGGCCGAACTTTATGTTCTAGCCGATAGATGTGCTCGAGCTGAAGAGGAGAGGAAGCACCCCGGCAAGGGCGCCGGTGCGGGAACCGACTCCACAGACGAAGATGTCGCCGCCCCGACAAGGAAAGGCCGGCGCCACAACAGGAAGCGCAAGGGCAAGACTGTGCTTGTCGTTGAGGGATCCGGCAAGCTCGGCGTCGCTGAAAAGGCCAAGGCTGACGACCCCGACAAGGAGGTTGCCGGGTGTGCCGCCTGCTTGGCCCTAGCAGCCGCCGGCAAGCCAGGGGACTCCGACAAGCAGTACTGCAAGATCCACCGCACCAAGGGCCATGACCTCCAGAACTGCCGACAAGTTGAGCTGCTAGCAGAAAAGCAGAATGTTGAATATGAAAGGAGGGACAAGGAGAAGGGTTAGGATGGTGCTGAGGGATCTAGCAAGAAGCGTGGCGGCCAAGGGGGTCGCCGCGGCACAGATAACCAACAAGAGAGGCCCGCTCGGGGCCGCGACAAGAAAGAGGAGGATGATGATCACGACGAGGATGACGAGTCCGGTGAGCACGAGTTCCAGAAGGCTACAGAGGCTATGTGCGTCGACGGTGGTGCCTCGTTGCACACCTCGCACTGCCAGCTGAAGCATTGGGTGCGTGAGGTCACTGCGGCGGAGCCATCGTTCGATGCCTAGAGGCCACTGAAGTGGTCCCGCACGCCCTTCGTTTTTGACACCGAGGACCACCCTGACCGCACAACTATGGTCGGGTGTTTGCCGTTGTTGGTTTCACCAACAATACGCTACCTCAAGGTGACCAAAGTGCTGGTTGACGGTGGGGCCGATCTGAATTTGATCTCGCCCGCTGTGATCAAGAAGCTGCAGATTCCTGATGAAGACCTTGAAGAAACCGGCACGTTTCAAGGGGTCAACCCGGGAAGGAGCCAGCCTAAAGGTAAAATCACGCTGCCCGTTACGTTTGGGGGCGAACTGAACTATAGGACGGAGAAGATCGTCTTTGATGTCGCCGAGATCCTTGCCATACAATGGGATCCTTAGCACGCCAATACCGCCAAGTTCATGGCAGCGTCCCACTACGCCTACAACATGTTGAAGATGTCGGGGCCGCTGACCATCATCACTGTCCCCTCTGACAAGAAAGACACACTCATCTGCGCTGACATATCGAGAGGCAGTAGCAGCAACTACCGCCCGGGCACTTGGTCCTGCCGCTGAAGCTCCAGGGAGGAAGAAGGCCGGCAAGACCTCTTCGGACAAGACCTCTTGCGCCCACTCCGGCAAGCGCACCTCTTCGGAGTGTTGTGCTCCCGTTGACGACGTGCCAGAGAGCTCCACCGGCAAGAGCAAAAAGTCCAAGGCTGCACCACTAGAAACCAAGAAGGTGTCCGTCAGGGAGGACGGCACGGGCGGGGCTTTCACCATAAGCTCCACCCTCGACAGCAAATAGGAAAGCGCGCTCGTCGCCTTCCTGCGGGCGAATGTTGATGTATTTGTGTGGCAAGCATCTGACATCACCGGCGTTCCCAGGGAGGTGATTGAGCACCATCTTGCTGTCTGTCCTCACGCGCGGCCCGTCAAGCAGAAGGTCAGGAAGCAAGCTTTGGAGCGGCAAGAGTTCATCGTCAAAGAGATCAGGAAGTTGGAGGTGGCAGGCCTGGTAAGAGGAGTACTCCACCCCACGTGGTTGGCCAATCCGGTGGTGGTGCGTAAGGCAAACAGGAAGTGGAGGCTGTGTATTGACTACACAGGCATCAATAAAGCTTGTCCAAAGGATCCTTTCCCTCTGCCACGCATCGACCAGACTGTAGACTCCACTGCCAGGTGTGACCTGCTGTCATTCCTCGATGCCTATTCAGGGTACCACCAGATCTTCATGATGAAGGAAGATGAAGAGAAGACCGCGTTCATCACCCCATGTGGTACGTACTGTTTTGTGTGAATGCCTTTCGGGTTGAAGAGTGCTGGTTCGACGTTTGTCCGAGCAGACCAGATTGGTTTTGATCCCTAGCTACATAGAAATATGGAAGCTTATATGGATGACATAGTGGTCAAAACCAAGGACAGGGCCACGCTCGTGCGAGATTTAGAAGAAACATTCGCAAACCTGCGCAAGATCAACCTCAAGCTCAACCCAGAGAAGTGCGTGTTCGGTGTCCCCTCCGGCAAACTTCTCGGGTTCTTTGTGTCTCAATGCGGAATCGAAGAAAATCCCGACAAGATAAAATCGATTGAGAAGATTGAGGTGCCAAAACGGGTCAAAGACGTCCGTAGGCTCGCCGGCTGCATTGCTGCCCTGAGTAGGTTCATCTCCAAATCTGTTGAGCGTGCCCTCCCCTTTTTCAAATTTTTGAAAAATGTGGGTCCAATAAAATGGACTCCGGAGGCAGAGGCAGCACTGCAGGATTTGAAGAGGTACCTCTCCTCCTCGCCAATACTAGTCGCGCCTAAACCACGAGAGCCGTTGCTCTTTGTACTTAGCAAAGAACAAATCAAGTGGTCGATGTTGTCTTTGGTGGCGCAAAAGGAACCCGAGGGAGAAACAACGATTCTGCGATGCGTCGGATGATGACGGGCCGGGCCTTCAGCAGAGCCCAAAGACCGCAAAACTGTAACCACCGGCAAGGACCGAACCAGCGGCGAGCACGAGCGAGATGGGCGAAGTGGGGCGATGTAAGAAAAAGATGGTGCATCCCCCAGTGTATTTTGTCAGTTCCCTCTTGCAGGGGGCTAGGTCAAGATATTCTGGAATGCAGGAGCTGCTTTTCGGCCTTCTCATGGCCTCGAGAAAGCTGCGCCACTATTTCCAAGCACACGAGATCACCGTCGTCACCCGCCTCCCTTTGCAACGGATTTTTCACAATCCAGATGCAGCAGGGAGGATTGTGGAGTGGGCGCTGGAGCTATCGAGCTTTGTCCTCTGGTTTGAAAGTACTTCAACAATCAAGAGCCGAGCTTTGGTAGAGTTCATAGCAGAATGGACCGCAACGCCCGACGAGGTGATCCAAGAGACCACCCTTCCCGGCAGGGAGACAAGCAGTGAGTGGATTATGTACTTTGATGGAGCTTTCTCACTCCAAAGTGCTGGTGCTGGCGTGCTACTCGTCGCACCCACCAGAGAGCACCTCAATTATGTAATCCAGATGCACTTCCCCCGGGAAAAATCAACAAACAACACGGCGGAGTACGAGGGGTTGCTTGCCGGCCTCAGGATCGCGGCAGACCTTGGAATCAAGAAGTTCATCATCAGGGGTGATTTGCAGCTCGTCGTGAAGAAAGTCAACAAGGATTATCAGAGCCCGTTGATGGAGGCCTACGTGGATGAAGTGAGGAAGTTGGAAGAACGTTTCGACGGCCTATAGGCAGAACATGGTCCCCGAGCGGAGAACAATATTGCCAACGACCTGTCGAAACGTGTAGCCCTCAAGTTGCCTGTGGAACCAGGTACCTTTGTACTTCAGTTAGTACAACCATCCGTAGAGCCATCAGCAGGGCAGAACAAGCGAAGGAAGACAAGCCCCGGCAAGTACCTTCCTGCCGAGCTCCCAGGAGCCGCCGGCAAGGAGGTTGCCGGGTACCCCAAGCTTGCCGAGGGGCACCACTCTCGAAGGGGTCCTGTGCCCCGACCGTAGAGGCAGCTGCCCTATGACGTCAAGATGTGCCTTTGGTCCTTGCTGCCGAGCCCTGTGCACTGCATGGGCACAGCCCACTGTCCGTTTCCTCCAAACAGGAGAACTCCCTGAGGAGCAGGAAGAAGCAGAGAAAGTAGCCCGTCGGTCCAACATGTACCACTTTGTGGATGATACCCTATACAGAAGGAGGCAAAATGGAGTCAGGCTAAAGTGCATTCCTCGAGAGGACGTACTAGAGCTGTTGGCAGAAATACATGGGGCTACGTGTGGATCCCACATAGGGTCAAGGGCCCTTGCCGGCAAGGCATTCTAGCAAGGTTTCTTCTGGCCCACAGCCCTCCAGGATGTAGCTGTGCTGGTAACCAAGTGTGAAGCATGTCAGTTCCATTCGAAGAAGCTTCATCAACCAGCTCAAGCCCTTCAAACAATCCCTCTCTCCTGCCATTTTCGGTCTGGGGGCTCGACATACTGGGCCCCTTCCCCCGTGCAGTCGGGGGCTTTGAGTACTTGTACGTCGCAATCGACAAGTTCACAAAGTGGCACGAAGTGGAGGCGGTGAGGAAGGTGACAAAACGGTCAGTCGTCAAGTTCTTCAAGGGGCTAGTTTGTCGTTTTGGTGTGCCGAACAGGGTCATCACCGACAACGGCACGCAGTTCACAAGCCACACCTTCATGCAATACATCCAGGACCTCGGTAGCAGGGCCTGTTTTGCTTCGATGGCACACCCACGGAGCAACGGCCAGGCGGAGAGGGCAAACGCTGAAGTACTGCGAGGCCTGAGGACGAAGACTTTTGACAGGCTGCACAAGTGTGGAAGGCACATGATTGATGAGTTGCTGATGGTTCTTTGGTCGATCAGAATGACGGCAAATCGAGCCACCGGCCACACACCAGTTGCCCTGGTATATGGGGCAGAAGCAGTTCTCCCCACGGAACTCACATACGGGTCACCTCGAGTGCTCGCTTATGACGAGCTTGAGTGAGGGAGTCCTGGACTAGGGGGTGTCTGGATAGCCGAACTATCATCTTTGGCCGGACTCCAAGACTATGAAGATACAAGATTGAAGACTTCGTCCCGTGTCCGGATGGGACTTTCCTTGGCATGGAAGGCAAGCTTGGCGATACGGATATGTAGATCTCCTACCATTGTAACCGACTACTGTAACCCTAACCCTATCCGGTGTCTATATAAACCGGAGGGTTTTAGTCCGTAGGACGAACAACAATCATACCATAGGCTAGGTTCTAGGGTTTAGCCTCCTTGATCTCGTGGTAGATCTACTCTTGTATTACCCATATCATCAATATTAATCAAGCAGGAGTAGGGTATTACCTCCATCGAGAGGGCCCGAACCAGGTAAAACATCGTGTCCCTTGTCTCATGTTACCATCCTCCTAGACGCACAGTTCGGGACCCCCTACCCGAGATCCGCCGGTTTTGACACCGACATTGGTGCTTTCATTGAGAGTTCCTCTGTGTCGTCACCTATAGGCCCGATGGCTCCTTCGATCATCAACAACGACGCGGTCCAGGGTGAGACTTTTCTCCCAAGGACAGATCTTCGTATTCGGCGGCTTTGCACTGCGGGCCAATTCACTTGGCCATCTGGAGCAGATCGAAAGCTACGCCCATGGCCATCAGGTCAGAATTGGAAGTTTAAACTACACGGCCGACATCCGCGGAGACTTGATCTTCGACGGATCGAGCCGCAGCTGCAAGCGCCACCGCACTATCTCGATGGGCATGATCTAACTCTGCCACGTAACGAAGGTCACGGATGCCGCACTAGTGTCCACTCCGAACATTGATTCGGAGCCGGTCTCGCCGATCGAGGATGGTTGGTTGGACACCACCTCGGGGGCTGAAATCTCTACGGCGATTGAGCCGAACACAATCCCTGTCCTTTGCGAAGACCGTGACTCCAAGGCGTCGGAATCCTCTCCGGACTACAAACCCTCTGCGCCCCTACCGATCGAATCCGATTGGGCGCAGGTCATGGAGTTCACTGCCGCGGACATCTTTCAGCACTCGCCCTTTGGCGACATCTTGAAATCACTAAAGTCTCTCTCTTTATCAGGAGAGCCCTGGCTGGACTACGGTCAGGAAGGTTGGGATGCGACGACGAAGAAATCCAACGCCCACCCACCACCCACTTTGTAGCCACAGCCGAAAGCTTACACGACGTGCTCGATTTCGACTCCAAGACATCAACGGTATGGACGACGATGTAGGAGACAACCATGAACCAGCACCTATAGGATGTCGGACAACCACCTCATCCCATGATGTATACATGGTGAATACACCTAAAGGAAGTGACGACGAGGAACAACGGGACGCCACGGAAGGATAAATCCCTCAAAAGCAGTCAAACGGCAACGTAAACGCCGCACCAAGTCCCGCCTCAACAAAGACCCGGACATAGAGCAGGGCGAACCGGTGGACGCATTTAACATTCTATCGAGCAACCGTCCGAACAGGACAACTTGGACAAACAACCCGTCCCCGGTGAGGATAACAGTCCGGACGATCTCACGCCGGACAAATTGTTGGAGCAGAATAACCTCCACAAAAGGCTCGTCGCCCATCGCTGTAGCCTGAAAAAAGCGTAAGCGGAAGCTCAAAACAGCGGAAGATGCACTCGTAATCAAATGGAGCAAAGTATTCAACACCGCAGACAAATCTGGCGGCGATCACCGAACAAAGAGCTACCCAAAGAGAAAATCACTGCTGAATTTGATGAGGAGGCCGTAGAGCCCCCACAATCAAAAAGCAAGAAGGCCACCCGGTCGGATGGACGACCCCACGGCAAAAAGAGAGCGGCAAATGGCGCCGCACACAAGCCGGTACACGATCCGCATATGGATTCACATCAAAAGGATGGCCCAGTTAGGTCTATCTACGGGCCAAGAAAGCAAGCTCTAGTATGCAATGCAACACGCCAAATATCCGAACATCACGGCACACCCAAATACAGGGGTGCCGCACACCCCCTATGTTTCACCGATGAGGTGCTGGATCATGAATTTCCAGCAGGATTCAAACCCGTAAACATAGAGGCATACGACGGAACAACAGAGCCTGGAGTCTGGATTGAGGATTACATCCTCCACATACACATGGCTAGAGGAGATGATCTCCACGCCATAAAATACTTACCCCTCAAACTCAAAGGGCCAGCTCGGCATTGGCTTAAAAGCCTTCCCGAAAATACCATTGGAAGCTGGGAAGAGGTCGAGGATGCGTTTGAACAAATTTTCAGGGACCTATGTCCGCCCTCCGGATGGAGACGATCTAAGTCACATAACTCAACAGCAGGAGAGTCAGCCCGGAAATTCAGAACAGGTTCCTTACTAAAAAGAACCAAATAGTCGACTATCCGGACGCCGAAGCCTTAGCATCTTTCAAACACAACGTCCGAGACGAATGGCTCGCCAGACACCTCGGCCAAGAAAAGCCAAGAACAATGGCCGCATTAACAAGCCTCATGACCCGCTTTTGTGCGGGAGAGGATAGCTGGCTAGCAAGATGCAGCACCAGCGACCCAAGTACATCTGAAGTCAGGGATGGAAATGGGAAACCACGCCGCAACAAGGACCAGCGCCGGATTAAGGGGAACGGTCCAAAGAGCGGCGATCAACGCCGGATTCAAAAGCTCACGACGAACAATAAAACTGCCCCTTAAGGACAATAGCGACGAGCTATCCAACTTAAACAAAATCCTCGACAAGATATGTCAAATCCATAGTACTCCGGAAGCTCGCAAACCATACCCACAGAGATTGTTGGGTCTTCAAGCAGTCCGGCACTCAACGCCGAACACAAGGGGCTCGACACACCAAGTGAGGATGATGACGAACCCCACAAGCAGAAAGCACCGAAAACAAAAGAATTTCCCACAAGAGGTTAAACAGTAAACTCACTTCACGTGATAAAGGGAAAACAGAGCGGCGCCCATTAAGATGCGCGCCGCACATACTACTCCTAGCGGAGTACCAACACCGGTTGTCAAAACCAATCACCTTCGACCATCGTGGACTACTCGAAAGTATCCGAACGCAGGATGGACTGCCTTGATATTGGATCCTATAATCGACGGATTCCAATTTACACAAGTCCTCATGGATGGCGGCGATGATATAAACCTGATATATCGTGACACAATCCGCAGGATGGGGATAGACCCAACCAAAATTCGCCATAGCAACACCTCCTTTAAAGGGGTAATGCTAGGCCCATATGCCCATTGTACGGGCTCCCTACTACTAGAAGTTGTGTTCGGTTCATCCGACAACTTCCGTCGCGAAAAGTTAGTCTTCTAAGTCGCCCCATTTAAAAGTAGCTATCAAGCACTACTGGGGCGTGAAGCTTTCGCCCGCTTTAACGCAATACCGCATTATGCATCTCTTACACTTAAAATGCCCGGTCCACGCGGCATCATCTCATTAAAAGGGAGTATTAAGTGTTACTCGAGCACGGAAGAATGCAAGGCTGCCTTGACAGCCCCACACCAATCCGGCTCCGCTAACCAAAGCACCTGAATAGGTAATTCGAACCCCGGACACGGCTAGACGAGTCCGGCGCCTACTAGCGGCATACCCCCGTACAAGGGGCTGCACGCATGTACAACAAGAGACAATAAAGCTCAATTTTATTCACTTCTCGAATCGTACTCTGTTTATTTAATATAAAGTACATTTTTCGCATGATCTTTTTTTCTTTTCAACTAAGTTCCTCTCTTTTACAGATGAACAACGTGATACACCTGGCCCGAGAAACGGCACAACGGAGACACAGCGCAGACATGCAGAGGGGACCCGTTGCATGGATTCTTTTCAGATTAAGACCTGCGTAAACCTTTTTTTTGTCTCTTGTTGATACACATCCCCTGGTTTCTAGTTATAACCGAGGAGGAGGTCAAGGCGTTTTGGCATCGGCCGCGTCAGAATTTTGCACGTACCTGGACACCAGGGGCTTATTACCAAGGGCATTGTTCTGCCCGCTTTATAAAAGACCGAATACCTTAGGGAGTGTTCGGCGTCTTGAGTTAGGCCTTGTATGCATCAGCTCCGAATCATGTCTTTGGTCAAATGTTGGGTTTGCCCGGCTCCTGTGTTTTGCTGCCTTACGTTCCGTTCTGTCGGCTAACACGGCACCAGGAGAACTACTGCGATTGTGCCCGATTCGCCGGGCGAGCACCTCAAGAGAGAAAGCCGAAAATCGATCACATGATATAGCGAGACCGTCAACCACTCGATGACTTACCGGAATGTTTAGAATTCCTCCGCATTAACGAAGGACCGTTTTCGTCAGCACATACGCACCCCGAATTCGGGAGAGTGCGGTGCCCCCAGGGGCTATATAGTAGCCCCACCCTCGAACTCCTATGGCTAAGTGAAAGTGATAAAGCATTATAGTCCGGTTGCCTAGTTTGCTACGCCACCACCTCCTTTATAGGACCAAGACGTTGGATTAAGTGTGAAAGCGTGACTTCTTTGCAAACACCCCCGCACTATGTGCATGGGGGCGTCAAGACTGCCATCTTTCGAGTTATATATACATATACATCAACGGCCGACAGGAGTAGTTTACTACTTGAACGCACAAGTATAAAAAGCTCTTATATTATATTGAAACATTGTTTCATAAATTATACATGTCACTCAAACATAACATCCTTCGAAAGCATCGTCTCTATTAAACGAAGCGCCTGCGCAGACTTCCTCAAAATAGTGCCCGCAGTACTCGGCTTCTGTCCTAATCCTGGGATGCAACGTCGGTGGCCTTCATCTCCGCCCATTATGTCTTGACACGGGCAAGAGCCATCCGCGCTCCCTCAATGCACGCCGACCGCTTCATTGCGTCGATACGCAGTACCTCACCAAGGAATTGCTGCACTAAGCCAAAATAACTCTTTGGCTGGGGTCCGCCTGGCCACAACTGAGTCATGACATGCTTCATGGCAAGTCCGGATAATCGATTCAGCTCGGCCCATTCGGCCAACCGATTGGTCAACGGAAGAGGACGCTCCGGACTATGGAATTGCGACCAATATAGCTCTTCCCTTCTGTGCCCCTTCCGGCCTTGGAAGTGCTCGATCGCGTCATGGCGCTTCGCCGCTAAGTCCGATAAGCATCCTCCGAACTCCACAACTTGTCCAACTAAGCATACTGGATCCAGATATTTCCTCGCAGCGAAAAGGCTTTCCGGCAGCAACATCCACGGCTGACGCAGCTCCTCCTTTGCAGCTCTCATTGCGGGCGGCATCCTTGGCCCGGTGGTGGCCTTTTTCAGGTCCTCTTACTCCGCTTGACTTTCTTTTCAAGAACCCGAGCGGTCGGTAACATTCTTCAACTTTATGGCCATATCGGCCATTTCCTCTTCTTCGGCGGTGAGCAGCCCGTTCGCTTTTAGCTCTTCGCCCGCCCTTAAAGCCGCATTACTATTTACGGCTTGCTCTTTTGCTCGGGCGAGTTCCGCCCGCAGCTCCTCCACAGCAGCGGCACACCTGCATTAAGCATACAAGTAGTAAGGCATGGGCGTCAAGCTCCCTTACCAGGTGTCCGCGGAGAAGTCGCATACCTTGTGACTCGTCAAACCGTTTATTTACCGGTAGCGATATCGCATCCGCCTCGTCAAGTTGCCGCTTTAGTTCGGCAAATTCATCGATCCGATTGTGCCGGACGCCCGCCACCTATTTAGGAGCGGCGCAATGTTATAACTGAGATTATGATCCTCGGCACGCTGTCAATTTTGACGACATACCGAGTCTCAGGTGCTACTATCTACACAGGGCGCATTCTATATGCATAACTGTCAGAAGGTACATCATTTTTTGCGTACCTCAAACCCCGTCAGTAAACTTCTGGCGGCTTCATGCAATCCGCTCTCAGCGGATGCAATTCTTTCAATCACCGTACCCATTAGAGCACGGTGATCTTCTGAGATAGCCGCTCGCCCGAGCAGATCCTTCAGCTCCTCCGACCGCACGCCAGTTGGCGCCGGACCTTCCAGCCCCGCCGGACTCGGGGAAACCCTCCGCAACGACACCTCAGGGGCGTCCGCCTCACATGAAGGTGCGACAGGTGGAGGCGTTTCGCTCTCCATCATCTCCGGAAGAAGATCCCCCGAAGACGAGCTCTGCTGAGAAGGGCTGAGATCCGAACTACAAGGTACAATTTCGGTTATCTTCAGAAATAAATGCAGGGATGTTCCTTATTTACAAGACCCCTTCTTTTTACTTACGGCTCGCTGGAGGGCTGATCCCCTTGGGGAAATAGTGCGCCTAGGTTACTTCCCAGCGCCGGACTCTCCGACGAAGATTTCTTTCCCCTCTTTGAGGCCTTGACCTCCGGATCTTCCGAAGCGGTCCTCTTTTCTCCTTGGAGGGTGGGACCTTTGATTCCTCCTTCCTCGAAAGTCTCCTTCATGGAGGCAGTTGCTTCCCCGCTCCCCCCTTCGCCTTCTTTAAAAGGCGCGGCCTTTAACATCTTGGTCAGCATGGGATCCGGCGTGGTCTCTGGGAGGAGCCGACACCTTATTAACTTTGCCTTGGCTATCCACTCCTGTTCAAGAAACGGCTCCTTTAAAGGGCATATATATGATAAATGAATGAACATCCCATCCGTTACTGGGACTACTTACTTGAGTATCTGGCGATTGCAGCTTAGTCTCTGCGTCCTCGGTCGAGTCCGGACACTTCTCTTGTGATCCGAAGAACAGTTTATACATCTCCACGGGTGTCGTACCCATAAAATGTTGGAGAGCTCGTGGTCCCTCCGGATTGAATTACCACAGACGGAGGGGGCGACGTTTGCAGGGCAGAAGGCTCCGAATCAACATAACCTGCGCCACTGCGACCAGATTGATCTCTCTTTCTTGGAGGTCTCGAATACGGCCATGCAACAGAGGAATGTCCTTGGACGGCCCCCAGTCGAGCCCCTTGTTGACCCATGACGCCAGCCGCTGTGGTGGACTGGCGGAAGGCGGAAGCGCCACCCATTTGGTGCCCCCGAGCGGTGATATAAAACCACTCCGTTGCTGCCACAAACCAAGCTCCTCTTGAAAATAGCCCTCGGGCCACGGAGCATCAAAGACACTTGCTTATGCCCGCCCCTCCGCCTCTGCTTGTTGCCCTCGATCATCTTGGCTCCACCTTGAAGGTCTTGAGCCACAATCCAAAGTGAGGGGTAATATGGAGGAAGGCCTCACATACAACAATGAATGACGAGATATGGAGGATGGACTCGGATTCAAGTCATGGAAATCCAGCCCATAATAAAACATGAGCCCCGCACAAAGGGATCCGTCGGAAGCCTAAACCCCGAAGGAAGTGAGACACGAACACCACGCTCTCGCCGGGCTCGGGAGTGGGAATGACCTGCCCTGGAGTAGGCAGCCTATGCGAAATCTCGCCGGTTAGATACCTGGCGTCTCGCAGCTTTAGCACGTCTTCTTCTGTGACAGAAGAAGACATCCATCGGCCGAGCTGGTCGGAGTCGGACATCGTCGAAGGTCCGAAGCGCCTAAATCTGAAGCTTTGGGTGTTGGAACTCGAAGCGCGAGGCGAACTCGATGGAGGGTGTAAAAAAGAAGAGGGCCTTGGTCTCATTATAAAGAGGTTGAATACCAAGGGCCCTCCCCGTGGTCGATTAGGACTCGCCTTCGATAGAGGAGGCGTCCCAACGGGCACGGTTGGGTTACCCACGTCCGTATTTGATGAGAATCCCGGAATAAGGGGGCGCGATCTACGCTTTGATAAAGACGTGCCAAGGAAACCACCTCGCTAAACACGCTAAGGTGGAACAGTAAAAAATGATTCATATAAAGGCCTGGCCGTGGTGTGATGTCACGCCGCAGAATACGTCAGCAGATCTGTGCAAAAGTTATTCTCTCTACGGTAGTATGTGGAACTTGTTTTGCAGAGCCGGACACTATCCTTGTGTTCAAAACCTTCTATGAAGAATCCGGAGGAGGAACCCGCCTTGCAATGCCGAAGACAATATGCGCCCGGACTAAATGCGTCATTGAAGCCTGGTTCGTGGGCTACAGAGCGAGTCCTGGACTAGGGGTGTCCGGATAGCGAACTATCATCTTTGGCGGACTCCAAGACTATGAAGATACAAGATTGAAGACTTCGTCCCGTGTCCGGATGGGACTTTCCTTGGCGTGGAAGGAAAGCTTGGCGATACGGATATGTAGATCTCCTACCATTGTAATCGACTGCATGTAACCCTAACCCTATCCAAAGGTCTATATAAACCGGAGGGTTTTAGTCCGTGGGGACGAACAACAATCATACCATAGGCTAGCTTCTAGGGTTTAGCCTACTTGATCTCGTGGTAGATCTACTCTTGTATTACCCATATCATCAATATTAATCAAGCAGAGTAGGGTATTACCTCCATCGAGAGGGCCCGAACCTGGGTAAAAACATCGTGTCCCTTGTCTCCTGTTACCATCCGCCTAGACGCACAGTTCGGGACCCCCTACCCGAGATCCGCCGGTTTTGACACCGACATTGAGCAAGAGCAGTTGCGGCAAGATGGCGCGACGCTCCTTGAGGAAGATCATCTTCGGGCGGCTGTGCAAGCTGCACGCTACCAGCAGGCCTTGCTTCGCTACCATAGCCGTAAGGTTCATGCCTGAAGCCTTGAGGAAGGCGACCTTGTTCTTCGGCGCGTTCAGTCGGGCAAGAATTCCAACAAGTTGACACCGAAGTGGGAAGGCCCTTATCGGGTAATACGAGTCACCAGGCCTCGCGCAGTCCGCCTGGAGACCGAAGATGGTATCCCAATGAGCAACTCCTAGAACATCGAACATCTTCGTAAGTTTTACCCATGAGGCGCGGTTGCCAGGCCTCCCGGCAAGCCACCTTTTGTACAAGCTAGGCCTGGGCATTCGGTATAAACCAAAATTTTGGTTTCTACCAATCGGTTTTTTCCTAAAATCGGTTTACAAAATTGAAAACCGAAATAAACAGCCCGAAATGGATAACCGAAATTGTGGTTAACCGAGGTTTTCGGTATGGTAATCGGTTTATACCGTGTTTCCTCAATGTGAGAGATAGTCAACTGCGTTCCTAGCTACCATGCCACATGCGCTCTTATATAGCCTGGCTATCCACCTCTGTGTGTGGCCGGCCGATGTGGGACTAAACAAGCAAAACGCAGCGCCACAATGACTTCTACGTGCGTTCATGTGTCCAGAAAAAGAAGCCCACAATAGCTTGCCACCTTGGGCCTTGCATGCATCTGGTCGGTTTAGCCCATGGATATATGTTTACCACGAAAGCACGCACTCATGAGGCTACCTAGCGCGGGACTACGGGAGATTGCCTAAAAAAACCTGGCGCGGGAGCAGCTTTTTCGTTGTACGTTGACGTGCCCTCACCTGTGTTCGGTTTCCTATTCGGTTAACCGTGCTAATACCGAACCGAATGATTTAAGTTCGGTTAGCATAGACAAAAACCAAATTTTCCTATAGGAATAGTAAAAACCAAACTTTCGGTTTTTTTGGTTTCGGCTTCGGTTCATCGGTTTTTATGCCCAGCCCTACTACAAGCCTTGCCGATAAGGCATGTAACCCTTTGTACAAAGCCAGGTGCAGACCCTGAGCATAAATAAATGAAGCGTTGGCGCCCTAAGTTTTAGCATGCATGCTAGGTTAAGTCTCTATTTGGTAGGGTTGATAGTGCCCGGCGGCAACTAACCCCTAGCATAGAGGTCGAGTGTGTGTCTTTCCGTCCTTTCCAGTCTGTTCTTTGGTTCGCAGGCTGCACAGGCATTTCTGTTAAGCCATTTAAGGGCAGGGAGACGGATCGACATCCCCAACCCCAGGAAGCCATTGCCGGGGGGCTGCAGATTCAAGCACCCGACCGCGGCAAGCCAAGGTTGCCGGGGGCTGCAGATCCAGATAAGTCCCTTATCCCCTGTCATGCATTTTCATGTGGAATTGGGACGTATGAAGCCTCGTTTATTCCTGGGCCACCGTGCTCCCCCTTTCCTGTGCCCAAGAACTATCCCCTGGGCCGGAACTTGGTTGTAGTTGCGGTGACAAGGAAGCAAACGAGGGGCCTAACCCTACTTCACCCCCACCTCCGCCGAGAGCGTGAGTACGGCCATGAATGAAGTAAGGGGACGACAAGGCCTGTTGCCGGGCGACAATGTTTATCTTAAAAATAACAAGGATTTATTCCTTGGCATGGGCCCCGCTCACGCACAAAAAACCCGGAAAACACCCTTTTCATTAATACGTTCCAAACAGGTACAGTTCGTACGGAATGCAAACATAAGCAAGGGGGTTACAAGGTTTAAATCTAACAAGTGCCCGCAGGCTTAAAAACTAAAAAAGATAAGTGCCATGTGATCTCCTTTCTTGCTCCTTTCCTCCCAGGTGCGGCAAGTGAGGGCAAAAGAGAGGTGGCAGGGAACGCGCTGATGGAGAGCTTGACGAGGAAGGCCCTCGGCAGGGCGCATGGCCGAGGGGGGAGGGTGACGCGGTCAGTCGGAATCGGAGTCGGCGTCCTCCCGCCTAACGCCCTCGTCATCGTTGTCGCTATCCTCCTCGTCACTCCCGCTTGAGGAGGAGTATTCATCATCGCAGGAGCTCTCCATGCAACACTTCAGGCGAGTTCCCAAGTCCCCAAAGACCTTGACGGAGAGCAGGTCGTTCTCCATTAATTTGAAGTAGAGAACGAGCCCCTCCGACAGGCTGTGAGCACGAGCGAAGGTCTTCCATCCACGATGAAGATACATGACGTGAGGGGCGGGGAAGTCGACATCGACCCGCGTGTTGCCATTCCCGCAACCCCTCATATGCAACCTCAGACTCTGTGGCGGGTCGAGCTCCATCTCCAGAGCGAACGGAGTAGGGAGACAAAGACGACGGCGCACTGGCCAGTGCAGCCTGATGACGAACTCGCGGGGCTGGTCCCCGACGTGGCCCTCTATTGGGGGGGCACTGGCGGAGGCAAGGCTGGTGCGCCGCCCCGTCCCCCTCTTCCCCGAGCGCCAGGGCAACCTCGGCCTTGCCCCTCCCCCTTCCTCTCGCGGCCGGCTCCGCCGCCACGAGCTCTTGGGAAGGAGGGGCGCGCTATCGAGCAGAGACCCTCGTCGCTGCCATCGAAGTGCTGGCGCGCCCTCTCGCCATAATAGAGGAAAGGAAAAAGTTAAGGTGGAAGGAGATGAATGACGGAGGGTTAAGGGGTGCCATCTCCATCCCTCCTTATAAAGGGGCGGGGCCGGGGCTCGGCCGCCCCGCTTAACCAATCCAGCCACCTGAGGCGCAGGGAATCGATACCGACCCGCTGCTCCAATCAGTGACGACCCGGTTCCCCGCCTCGTCATTTAAGGCACGTGCCCCCCCCCCCCCCCCGCGTCCACCGCTTACCATCTTCGAGGCATGGGGGACACGTGGCGAGCAAACCAGAATCGAGAAGACGAGTGAGGCGACCGTTTTTCACCCCGTGATCATGTGGCACGGGCGCCTTGAAGGCCACGACTCGAGTCCTCTTAGTAAATGAGCCACGCCCCTGCGTTTTCCTCTTTTTATGGTGAACGCGCGAGCCGCCTCTTTACTGCGATGTGATGCATGAGGGCAGCAACCGCCCCACGCATGACCCCACGTCATGCATTCAACGCGGGTCATGGGGAAGCGCAAGCGAGCGAGGGAGTTACTGCAGTGAAAACTCTACCGCACGCGCGCCCGCGCACCGTTCTAGGCCTGCCCAATAACGCTCCGCACTTATATGTGGCCCATGCCCGGGGGCTCCTGTCGGTGTACAAAAGTAGGGGTCCCTTTTTGCACCCCTTTACTTGTGTGCGGGCAGTCGCAGCCCCACGCCCCTGGCCACGCTTGCCGGGGCAGAGGAAGCAAAGGCACAAGACGACTAGATCAACGCCAAGAAGGAAACACAAAGAGCGTATAGGCGAGTGGACTCCCGGCAAGGCCCTTGCCGGGCGGCCTCCACAGCCGGGCAAGAGCCTTGCCGGGCAACTTGCCCAAGACCAAAGCAGGCTGTCACCCTCGAGCCTGAGAGTTCTGATGCCCTCAACCACATTGGAACCAAAGCTCGGGACGCGCCTCCATGGTGGCATGCAGATCTTTGTGAAGACCAGAAGCATACAAAATCAAATGAGAATCAAAAGACGACAATCCTCGGCAAGATCCTTGCCGAGGATACCCACGAGACCCCCGACAAGCCCCTTGTCGGGGACGACCACAACGCCACAAAAAGACCCTTGTCGGGGCCCCGGCGAGACTCTTGCCGAAGACATCCGCGGGGCCGCAGCCAGGCCCATATCTGCCAAAGCTCCGCCGCCGTTCCCATGCAGCTGCCAGCCCATCAACTAGGCGAACACCCGCGTGGCGATGTGCGCCCTCAAGGCCACCTCAGCAAGCACCTGCGTGGTGGCATGCAGGTCTTCACAAATACCCTACCACCACGCCAACTCAGCAGCCTGCCAGCCTACGTGGCGCTGCAAGCCTCGTTGGCCTGGACACGTGCCGGAGCAAGGCGGAGCGGTGACGGACAGGACGGACCTTGTTACCGCCCCCGATAAAGCAAGTGGACACCTAAGTAGCACATTGACGGAGTCCTGGATTAGGGGATGTCCGGATAGCCGGACTATAGCCTTTGGCCGGACTCCTGGACTATGAAGATACAAGATTGAAGACTTCGTCCCGTGTCCGGATGGGACTTTCCTTGGCGTGGAAGGCAAGCTTGGCGATACGGATATGTAGATCTCCTACCATTGTAACCGACTCTGTGTAACCCTAACCCTCTTGATTGCCTATATAAACCGGAGGGTTTTAGTCCGTGGGGACGAACAACAATCATACCATAGGCTAGCTTCTAGGGTTTAGCCTCTACGATCTCGTGGTAGATCTACTCTTGTACTACCCATATCATCAATATTAATCAAGCAGGAGTAGGGTTTTACCTCCATCGAGAGGGCCCGAACCTGGGTAAAAACATCGTGTCCCTTGTCTCCTGTTACCATCCGCCTAGACGCCTGATTCGGGACCCCCTACCCGAGATCCGCGGTTTTGACACCGACATTGGTGCTTTCATTGAGAGTTCCTGCGTATGCGTCATCCTTAGGCCCGATGGCTCCTCCGATCGTTAACAACGATGCGGTCCAGGTGAGACTTTTCTCCCGGACAGATCTTCAGATTCGGGCGGCTTTGCATGCGGGCCAATTAAGCAGCCATCTGGAGAAGATTGAAAGCTACGCCCCTGGCCATCAGGTCATATTTGGAAGTTTGAACTACACGGCTGACGTCCGCGGAGACTTGATCTTCGAAGGGTTCGAGCCACAGCCAAGCGCGCCGCACTGTCACGAGGGGCATGATCTGGCTCTGCCGCCGAACAGTGTCCTGGAGGCCGCACCAGTGTCTGCTCCGACCCTTAGCTCGGAGCCGACTGCGCCGATCGAGGAGAGGTGGCTGGACACCGCCTCGAGGGATGCGATCTCTTCGGCGGTTGAGCCGTACACCTACCCGGTCCTTTGCGAAACTCGTGACTCCAAGGTGTCGGACTCCTCTCCGGACTCCGAACCCTCCATGCCCCTGCCAATCGAATCCGATTGGGTGCTGATCGTGGAGTTCACCACCGCGGACATCTTTCAGCACTCGCCCTTTGGCGATATACTGAATTCACTAAAGTCTCTCTCTTTATCAGGAGGGTCCTGGCCGGACTACGGTCAGCAAGGTTGGGACACGACCAACGAAGAAATTCAATGCCCACCCACCACCCACTTCGTAGCCACTGTCGATGATTTAACCGACATGCTCGACTTCGACTCCGAAGACATCGACGGTATGGACGACGATGTAGGGGAGGAACATGAACCAGCACCTATAGGGCACTGGAGAACCACCTCATCTCACGATGTATACATGGTGGACACACCTAAAGGAAGCGACGACGAGGAACAACGGGATGCTACGAAGGATCATTCCCTTGAAAAGCAGTCAAAACGGCGACGTAAGCGCCGCTCAAAGTCCCGCCTCGACAAAGACAACATCCATACAAACCCAGCCATAGAGCAGGGCGAACCGGTGGACGACGAACATGCTATCGAGCAACCGTCCGAAAAGGACAACCTGGATAAACAACCCGTCCCCGGCGAAGATAACAGTCCGGACGATCTCACGCCGGACAAGTTGCTGGAGCAGCAGAACCTCCACAAAAGGCTCGTCGCCACTGCACGTAGCCTGAAAAAGCAGAAGCGGAAGCTCAAAACAGCGGAAGATGCACTCAGAATCAGATGAAGCGAAGTACTCAACACCATGAGACAAATACTGGCGGCGATCGCCGAACAAAGAGCTACCCAAAGCGAAAACTACGCCGAATTTGATGAGGAGGCCGTAGAAACCCCGCAATCAAAAAACAAGGAGGCCACCCGGTCCGATGGACACCCCATGGCAAATGAGAGCGGCAAACGGCGCCAAGACACAAGCCAAAGACGCGATCCGCAGACCGATTCGCATCAAAAAGATGGCCCAGTTAGATCTATCTACGGGCCAAGAAAGCAAGCTCTAGTAAGCAATGCAGCACATCAAGTATCCGAACATCACGGTACACCTAAATACAGGGGTGCCGCACACCCCCTATGTTTCACCGATGAGGTGCTGGATCATGAATTTCCAGCAGGATTCAAGCCCGTAAACATAGAGGCATACGACGGAACAACAGAGCACAGAGTGCGGATTGAGGATTACATCCTCCACATACACATGGCTAGAGGAGATGATCTCCACGCCATAAAATACTTACCCCTCAAGCTCAAAGGGCCAGCCCGGCATTGGCTTAAAAGCCTTCTCGAAAACACCATTGGAAGTTGGGAGCAGCTCGAGGATGCTTTTCGGGCAAATTTTCAAGGGACCTATGTCCAACCTCCAGATGCCGACGATTTAAGTCACATAACTCAACAACCCGGAGAGTCAGCCCGGAAATTCTGGAACAGATTCCTTACTAAAAAGAACCAAATAGTTGACTGTCCGGATGTCGAAGCCTTAGCAGCTTTCAAACATAACGTCTGAGACGAATGGCTCGCCAGAAACCTCGGCCAAGAAAAGCCAAGAACAATGGCCGCATTAACAAGCCTCATGACCCGCTTTTGCGTGGGAGAGGACAATTTGGTGGCAAGATGCGATACCAATGACCCAAGTACATCCAAAGTCGTGGATGGAAATGGGAAACCACGACGCAGCAAGGACCAGCGTCGGACCAAGGGAAACAGCCCGAAGAGCACGGCAGTCAACGCCGGATTCAAAAGCTCTCGGCAGAATCACAAAAAGCTGCCCCTTAAGGATAACAGGGATGACCTATCTAACTTAAACAAAATCTTGGACAAGATATGCCAAATCCACAGTACTCCTGGGAAGCCTGCAAACCATACCCACAGAGATTGTTGGGTCTTCAAGCAGTCCGCAAACTCAACGCCCGAATGCAAGGGCTCGACACACCAAGCGAGGACGATGACGAACCCCACAAGCAGAAAGCACCGGAAAACAAAAGAATTTCCCACAAGAAATCAAAATAGTAAACTCACTTCACGTGACAAAGGGAAAAATAAAGCGGTGCCCATACAGTGCAGCGCCATACGGCCTATCCCAGGCAGTCCACGCCTTTGGTTGTTAAAACCAATCACCTTCGACCATCAGGATTACTCTAGAAGTATACGGAATGCAGGTTGGACTGCCTTGATATTAGATCCGATAATTTGCGGACTCCAATTTACACAAGTCCTAATGGATGGCGGCGATGATCTAAACCTGCTATATCGTGACACAATCCATAAAATGGGGATAGACCCAACCAAATTTCGCCATAGCAACACTTCCTTTCAAGGGATAATGCCAGCCCATATGCCCATTGTACGGGCTCTCTACGGCTAGAAGTTGTGTTCGCTCACCCGAAAACTTCCGCCGTGAAAAGTTAACCTTCCACCTCGCCCCATTTACAAGTAGCTATCAAGCACTATTGGGACGCGAAGCTTTCGCCCGCTTTAACGCAATACCGCATTATGCATCTCTTACACTTAAAATGCTCGGTCCACGCGGCATCATCTCGTTACAGGGAAACATCGAGGGTTCCTCGAGTCCGGAAAATTGTGGGGTTGCCTTGACAGCCACGCAATAAACCGGCTTCACCAATACAAGCACTTAGACAGGTCGTCCAGACCCCGGACATGGCTGGACGAGTCCGACGTAAACATACAAGAGCTTACTAGACGCATACCCCCATACAAGGGGCTCCGCGCATGCACAACAAGAGACAATAAAGCTCAATTTTATTCATTTTTTGAATTATACTTCGTTTATTTAATATAACATACATTTTCGCATGATCTTTTTCAACTAAGTTCATCTCTTTTACAGATGAACACCGTGCTACACCCGTCCAGGATACGGCACAACGGAGACACAGGCGCAGACGTGCAGTAGGGACCCGTTGCAAGGATTCTTTTCAGATTAAGACCCTGCGTAAACCTTTTTACCTGTCTCTTGTTGATACACATCCCCGGTTTCTTGCTATAACCGAGGAGGAGGTCTGGCGTTTTGGCATAGGCCACGTCGAATTTTGCGGCGATACCCTAGACACCAGGGGCTTACTACCAAGGGCGTTGTTCGGCCCGTTTTCATAAAGATCGAATACCTTAGGGAGTGTTCGGCGTCTCGAGTTAGGCCTTATATGCATTAGCTCCAAATCATGTCTTTGGTCAAATGTTGGGTTTGCCTGGCTCCTTTGTTTTGCTGCCTTACGTTCCGCTCTATCGGCTAATGCGGCACCAGGAGAACTACTGCGATTGTGCCCCAGTTCGGCCAGGCAAGCACCTCAGTAGAGAAAGCCGAAGATTGACTGTCATGATATAGCATGAGACTGGTCAACCACTCGATGACCCGCTGGAATCTTTAGAATTCCTCCGCGTTGACGAAGGGTTGTTTCCCGGTCAGGCACATACGCGCCCCGTATTCAGGTGAGCGCGGTGCCCCTAGAGGCTATATAGTAGCCCCACTGTCGAACTCCTATGGCTAAGTGAAAGTGATAAAGCATTATAGTCTGGTTGCCTAGTTTGCTGCGCTATCACCTCCTTTGTAGGACCAAGACGTTAGATCAAGTGTGAAAAGGCGCTTTCTGCAAACACCCCTGCATTATATGCGTGAAATAAGCCAAAGACTGCCATCTTTCGTGTTATATACACATATACATTAACGGCCGCACAGAGGTATTTTAATTCTTGAAGGCACAAGTATAAAAAGCCTTTATATTCCATCGAAACATTATTTCACAATAATACATGTTATTCGAACATAATATCCTTCGAAAGCATCGTGTCTCTATTAAACGAGCGCCTGCAGAACTTCACGAAAATAGTGCTCGGCTGTACTCGGCTTCCGTCCGAATCTTGGGATGCAACATCGGTGGCCTTCATCTCCGCCCAGTATGTCTTGGCACGGGAAAGAGCCATCCGCACACCCTCTATGCATGCTGACCGCCTCATTGCTTTGATATGCGGCACCGCACCAAGGAACTACTGCACCAAGCCAAAATAACTCTTCGGCCCTTTTCGTCCACAAATGAGTCACGGCACCCTTCATGGCAAGTCCGGACAACCTATTCAGCTCCGCCCATTCGGCCAAATGATCGGTTAATGGAAGTGGATGCTCTGGATTACGGAACTGCGACCAAAAAAGCTCTTCAATCTCGTGATCATTTTGATCTCCGAAGTGTTCGGCCGCGTCCGCGGCACTCGCCGCCAAGTCCAGATAAGCATCCTCACTACTCCACAGCCGGTCCAACTAAGCATATTTAGGATCCGTGAACTTCCTCCGCAGCAGAAAGGGCTTTCCATCCGTGATATCTCCGGCCTGATGTAGCTCCTCCTTCATAGCTCTCATCGCAAAGCGAGCATCCTTGGCCTCGGTGGTGGCCTTCTTCAGGTCCTCTTGCTCCGCTCGACCTTCTTTTTCAAGAAGCTCGCAGCGGTCGGTACCATTCTTCAACATCACGGCCATCTCGGCCATTTCCTTCTTGCCCGGCGATGAGCAGCCTGTTAAACTTTTAGCTCTTGGCCGCCTTTAAGGCAGCCGCATCACTTTTTACGGCCTGCTCCTTGGCTCGTGCAAGCTCCGCCAAGGTTCTCCATGGCAGCGGCACCATCTGCATCAAGCATACATGTTGTAAGGCACGGGCGTCAAGCTCCCTTACCAGGTGTCCGCGGAGAAACCGCATACCTTGTGACTCGTCAAGCCGCTTATTGACAAGCGCGATGTCATCATCCGCCACGTCAAGTTGCCGCTTTAGTTCGGCAAATTCATCAGTCCGGCTAGCCACCGGACGCTTCGCCACCTACATAGGAAGGGCGACATATTATAGTTGGGATTATGATCCTCGGCACGCTGTCATTTTCGACAACGCACCGAGTCTCGAGGCTACTATCTACACAGGTGCATCTTATATATGCGGAACCGTCAAAAGGTACATCATTGCATCGTACCTCAAAACCCGTCGATAAACTCTGGCGGCCTCGTACAACCCGCTTTCCGCGGGACGAATTTTTCAATCACCGTACCCATCAATGCACGGTGATCCTCTCGAGATAGACACTCGCCCGGCAGATCCTTCAACTCCTCCGATTGTGCACCGTGGAGGTGCGGACTCGTCGATGGCCCTTTTCAAAGGCGGACATGGAGGGCTCTGGGGGCCCTCTGGCGCCCTCCGCCCTGCCGGATTCGGAGAAACCCTCCGCGACGACACCTCGGGATTGTCCGCCTCGCTAGGCGGTGATACGGCAGGGAGGCGTTCGCTCTCCATCATCCCGAGCGAAGATCCTCAAGACGAGCTCTGCTGAAGGGCTGAGATCCGAACTACAAGGTAAAATTTCGGTCATCTTCGAAATAAAACAGGAATGTCTCTTATTTTAAAACTCCCTCTCTACTTACGGCTTCTTTGGAGGGCTGATCTCCTTGGGGAAATAATGCGGTCGGGCATCTCCGGCGCAGGACCCTCTGGCGAAAAATTCTTCCCCGCTTTGAGGCCTTGGTCTCCGGATCTTGAGGCGGTCCTCTTCTCCCCTTGGATGGAGGGATTCTCGATCCCTCCTTTCTTGATAACCTCCTTCGCGGAGGCAGTAGCTTCCTTGTTCCCCCTTCGCCTTCTTCCAAAGGCACAGCCTCCAGCATCTTGGTTAACACGGGATCCGGCGTGGTCTTAGGGAGGGGGGCCGGACACCTCATCAGTTTTGCTTTCTCTATCCACTCCTGTTTAAGGGACAACTCTTTTAAGGAAAAGTTTATGATAAATATACGGATAGCGTGTCCGGGTACGGGACTACTTACTTGAGTATCCGGGCGATTGCAGCTCAGACCTGCGTCCTCGGTCAAGTCCGGACACATCGCTTGTGATCCGAAGAACGGTTTGTACATCTCCACGGGCGTTGCACCCATAAAATGTTGGAGAGCTCGTGGCCCCTCCGGATTGAACTCCCACAAGCGGAGGGGACGACGTTTGCAGGGCAGGATGCGACGAATCAGCATGAGCTGCGCTACTACGACCAGATTGATCTCTCTCTCTCTAGGAGGTCTCGAATACGGCCCTGCAACAAGGTCACGTCCTTGGACGGCCCCCAGTCAACCCCTTTATTGACCCATGACGCCAGCCGCGGTGGAGGACCCGAGCGAAAGGCAGGTGGCGCCACCCATTTGGTGCACCTGGGAGCTGTGATATAAAACCACTCTTGTTGCCATAGACTGAGCTCCTCCTGAAAAGAGCCCTCGGGCCATGAAGCGTCAGCATTCTTGCTTATAACAGCCCCTCCGCACTCACTGTTGCCCTTGATCATCTTCGCTCCACCTTGAAGGTCTTGAGCCACAATCCGAAGTGAGGGGTAATGCGGAGGAAGGCTTCGCATACAACGATGAACGATGAGATGTGGAGGATGGACTCCGGATCCAAGTCGTGAAATTCCAGCTCGTAATAAAACATGAGCCCCCTCACGAAGGGGTCCGTCGGGAAGCCTAGCCCCCGAAGGAAGTGAGACGTGAACACCACGCTTTCACCGGGCTTGGGAGTGGGAATAACCTGCCCTTGGGCTGGCAGCCTATGCGAGATTTCGCCGGTTAGATACCTGGCATCTCTTAGCTTTAGGATGTCTTCTTCCGTGACGGAGGAAGGCATCCACCGACCTTGAAGGTCAGAGCCGGACATCATCGAAGGTCCGAAGCGCCTGAATCTGGAGCTTTGGGTGTTGGAACTCGAGGCAAGGGGCGGATTCGATTGATATTGAGAAAAAGGAGCGGGGCCTTGGTCTCTTTATAAAGAGGTTGAATACCAGGAGCCCTCCCCGTGACCGTTCGGGACTCGCCTTTGATAGAGGAGGCGTGCCAACGGGCACGACTGGGTTACCCACGCCCGTATTGATGAGAATCCCGGAATAAGGGGACACGATCTCTGCTTTGACAAGACGTGCCAAGGAAACCGCCTCACTAAACGCGCTGAGGTGGGACAGTAAAAACGATTCAAATAAAGGCTTGGTCGTGGTGTGATGTCACGCTGCGGAATATGTCAGCAGATTGAGCTTGTGTAAATATTATTCTCTCAACGGTGGTATGTGGAACTTATTTTGCAGAGCCGGACACTATCCTTGTGTTCAAAATCTTCTATGAAGAATTCGGAGGAGGAACCCGCCTTGCAATGCCGAAGACAATATGCGCGCCGGACTAAATGCGTTATTGAAGCACAGTTCGAGACTCTTGAGGAGTCTGGATTAGGGGTGTCCGATAGCCGGACTATAGCCTTTGGCCGGACTCTCGGACTATGAAGATACAAGATTGAAGACTTCGTCCGTGTCCGGATGGGACTTTCCTTGGCGTGGAAGGCAAGCTTGGCGATCTGGATATGTAGATCTCCTACCATTGTAACCGACTGTGTAACCCTAACCCTCTTGGTGCCTATATAAACCGGAGGTTTTAGTCCGTAGGGACGAACAACAATCATACCATAGGCTAGCTTCTAGGGTTTAGCCTCTCCGATCTCGTGGTAGATCTACTCTTGTACTACCCATATCATCAATCTTAATCAAGCGGGAGTAGGGTTTTACCTCCATCGAGAGGGCCCGAACCTGGGTAAAAACATCGTGTCCCTTGTCTCCTATTACCATCCGCCTAGACGCACAGTTCGGGACCCCCTACCCGAGATCCGCCGGTTTTGACACCGACACACATTTAATGCACTTTGTCCTATAATGACAGGCGATGAGCTTGTGCACTATATAACTTTCCACCTCCTGTGTGCCACTGTGGCAGCCCCTTTGCCTATAAAAAGAGGCCCGCGGTGTACTGGGAAAGGGTTCGGATCTTTTGGACGATGCACGCGCCGTAGCTAGTTCAAAAGCTCAAGAACACTCAAATATGCACCAAAGCAGGACTAGGGTATTATGCATCCTCGTGGCCTGAGCCTGGGTAAACGATCTTTGTGCTAGCTCCTAGACCCTCTCTTTGCACAACCCCGCGTCCGCCAACCGTAGAAGGGATTCCAGTGATCACATAGGTGTCGTTTTCCCCCGACAGCCTCCCAACCTTTTACCTCAAGGGTAATGTCAACAATAATAATTTATGAAAACCTTTGAATGAAATTATACCCATCCGCATAAACAAATTAATTGGTATTTTATAAGTTGCTCATGAGCTTGCTTGGTTGGCTTGATTTTCTTTGAATGTTGATTGGTTTGAGGAGCTTTGAATTAAATTAGACCCATCCTCATAAACAATTTAATTGGTATTTCAAATGAATAAAGTTTGTCAGCTTTTTAAATAAGGATGTGAGTTTTTTAAGGATATTGCCATTTATTCACTCATTCATCACAATCACAATACAACCATACAACGCACACACATGGAATCATCCAGAAAAGGGCGAAGGAAGGTATGAGTCTAAGAAAATTTGCAGACCCCCCTCTCCTAAAAATATATACAAGAAAGACCCTAGGAATCACTACAATTGCCATCGCCACCACGTGCCATTGTCAGAGTTGAGAAAGTACCACTGTTTGATTAGGCTTTGTGAGCCTATTGAGAGGCCTGTCGTTGGCGGAGCCAAAGTTGTTGTGGCGCATCGACCGGGGGACATCCACATATTCCCCGTATAAGTAACTAATGCATCGACGTTATCCAAGCACAACACATGAACCGTCATCCATAGATCATCATCTTAGTCGTTGGACCGACACCTTCCCACACAAATGGTAAATGCCGCTTAGGGAAACCACCACCAGACCACCAGAGGACACCACATCTATTGCACCAAAGGAACAACACAAAAGACAACCTCCCACGAATCCCTCAACCCCACCGCAATGGCGCTGCCGAGACGAGGGCAAAATCAAGGAAAAAATATTACAATTGTCGAGGTCGCTGTCATCAAAATGACGTCGAGGGAAACACACATACTAATCCTAACTACACAACTAAGGTGAAGATCCCAGACCCCCCCCCCCCCACCGCCTCACTCGTCGCTAGGGCGGCGCGGGAGGAGAGAACCCGCGGACTCGCTGGGTGAAGAGGAGAGAACCTGGAGCCTCGTCGGCAGAAGAGGAGAGAATTGGTCGCGGTCTTTTTACCTTATAGGGAGCCTCGTGTGACTTGACGCAGTGCCCGTATGACATTACGTGAATGCTAGTGGCTCTCAAATCCTCCCTAAAGGTTGCTGGTTTTCTTTAATTAAGTGATATTTGCTATAGTGATTAAAGAAGGATTTCGCTACAAATCAAATGTTAGATTATTTTTTTAACATGACAATCCAAATACTTTTATAGAAAATTATGTTGTCACGAGGATGGCTGACAAATGCTTGCCATCCTCATGACAATATAATTGGTCATAAAAATGTTTGAGTAGTCATGCTTAAAAATCTTTTAACATTATTACAGTTAAGCCCTCCGCAAAAGAAAAGAAAAGCTCTTGCATCTTTGTTAGTGGGGATTAAACTCTCTTTCTCACACTGACAGCTTTTACCACGCGTTCCTCCCGGCCGTCCATCTACGTGCTCCTGCACGGTATCCATGCAGGCATGCGATACGAGCACCGACTTTTCTGGATGGTGTAAAAACCATAAAAGCCTGACTGAAACCATGTGCTGTATGACGGGCCCACACGTAAACTCACACTGTGTATCGCACTATACCATCTCTGCGGAATTGAATTTGTGAGCTGCTGCAGGTTCGACCAGACATGTCGATAAGCGTGGAGAGACAGGTAGGCGGCAGCTCGTTGTATTGAATCCTCTGCCGCACCGCGACGCCAGCATGGTCCTCTGACTCCTCTCCTCCCCGGCAGTCAGTCATGGAGCACTGAACCGCTGACACATGGCCGAGTCGCCGACGTCGCAGGCCCGTCTGATCGGAACCGGACGGCGCGGATCACCCGGGCGGTGTTACGTACGTACGGCGCCGAGCCTTGACCGTGCTGCCACCGGCCGATAATAACAGCCGCAGGCGGGCCGGCCGGCGAGTGGGCCCCGTCTGACTCACGACATTGAATGGATATGTGAACAGTTGAGAGCTCGTCGTTGGAGCTGTCAGCCGCAGACAAAGACGGAGCGTTAGGTGTGTCCTTGCCGGGTGTGTTCGTTTGAGATAAAACGAATAAATAGCGCGACCCAAAGCGCCGCCTCAAACGGACAAATGTCCGGATTCCGTCTGTTTTCGACCCATCCCTGGCACAAACTTGCGCTCGATTTAGGGTGAAACGGACGCGCGCGGACGGCCTCGACGCACGCCCTTGTCTCCCTGTGGCCCGCCTGTCGAGGCCTACTAGCGATCCCCTTCGCCCTAACGCTTCCACCTCTCTTCCGCTTCGCCCGCGCCGGCGCCGCCGCTATTCTCCGGCCGCCTCCTCACCGCGCAGTCCCCGGCCGTCCATACTAAACCACGTCTCGACATGGCCGTCATCACGCCCGCGCTTTCGCCGTAGTTTTGGTCGTCGATCGGAGGAGGTTTGACCGTCGCCGTCTTTGCCGGTGGCAGAAGGGACACGACCGTCGGCGACGTACCACGGCGGCCGCGGCAGATTCCGACGAGAGCTCCAGAGCGGCCAGTAGCCGGCCGGCAACCACCCCTGCTGCGTCGAGGTGATCATCGCGACCTCTTCGCCACCACGATCGCAAGGTGTTCGATATTTTGCCAACAAAGGTATGGACAGTGGAGACGAGTTTTTCTTCCATCACTTTCTTTGTTCATCGGACGATTCGTCGTCGGATGATGACGATCTTGTGGTGGCTGCACTGGTCGTTCACGACCATATTCAACGGCAGCTTTTGGTGAAGACAATCTCGAAACCCCAAGGTGAGAAGAGAAAGAGATTTGCCCAAATGCAAGAAAGTGCTAGAAAGGATGTGGAACATGCTTTTGGTGTGCTTCAATCGCGGTTGGGTATCGTTTGAAACCATGCACTGTTATGGAATGAAAGGAAGCTTTGGGAGGTGATGACTGCTTGTGTGATCATGCACAACATGATCGTCGAGGACGAGCGTGATGAGAGTATCTTCGACCAAGGATTTGATTATCAAGGTGAAAATATTGAGCCCCTGCATCAAGACCCGGCCACATTTGAACAATTTGTGCAATTCCACCGTGAGATGCGTGATTGGCACAGTCATTTGAATCTTCAAAATGACTTGGTTGAGCACGTGTGGGATCACATTGGCAACCAATAGACATATTGGTTTAGTCAAGACAAATTCGATTTGGTTGTAAAACTTTTTTATTAAGGACAATTTCAATTGGATCGTAAAACTATTTTAATTTTCAGACAAATATTTGGACGTGCAAACTAGTTTTGATGAGAATATGGGCATTTTTGGCCCTGACGAACATGATGGGGCAAATGGATGCGGCCGCGCGCTGGACGCACGGCCACCGCATCCCAGGAGACGCCTGGATACGACCCCAAATTTCTACCCAAATGGACAGAATCCGGATAAAATGGACGTCCGTTTGAGGTCGCGCGGTGGAGTTTGAAGGAAATATGCCCTAGAGGCAATAATAAAGTTATTATTTATTTCCTCAAATCATGATAAATGTTTATTATTCATGCTAGAATTGTATTAACCGGAAACATGATACATGTGTGAATACATAGACAAACATATAGTCACTAGTATGCCTCTACTTGACTAGCTCATTAATCAAAGATGGTTATGTTTCCTAACCATAGACATGTGTTGTTATTTGATTAATGGGATCACATCATTAGGAGAATGATGTGATTGACATGACCCATTCCATTAGCCTAGCACTTGATCGCTTAGTATATTGCTATTGCTTTCTTCATGACTTATACATGTTCCTGTAACTATGAGATTATGCAACTCCGTTTACGGAGGAACACTTTGGTGCTACCAAAGCGTCACAACGTAACTGGGTGATTATAAAGGAGTACTACAGGTGTCTCCAAAGGTACATGTTGGGTTGGCGTATTTGAGATTAGGTTTTGTCACTCCGATTGTCGGAGAGGTATCTCTGAGCCCTCTCGGTAATGCACATCACTATAAGCCTTGCAAGCAATGTAGCTAATGAGTTAGTTACGGAATGATGCATTACGTAACGAGTAAAGAGACTTGCCAAGAACGAGATTGAACTAGGTATTGGATACCGACGATCGAATCTCGGGCAAGTAACATACCGATGACAAAGGGAACAACGTATGTTGTTATGCGGTTTGACCGATAAAGATCTTCGTAGAATATGTAGGAGCCAATATGAGCATCCAGGTTCCGCTTATTGGTTATTGACCAAGAATAGTTCTAGGTCATGTCTACATAGTTCTCGAACCCGTAGGGTCCGCACGCTTAAGGTTTCGATGATGCTTATATTATGTGTTTACGAGTTTTGATGTACCGAAGGAGTTCGGAGTCCCGGATGAGATCGGGGACATGACGAGGAGTCTCGAAATGGTCGAGACGTAAATATCGATATATTGGACGACTATATTCGGAGTTCGGAAAGGTTCTGAGTGATTCGGGTATTTTTCGGAGTACCGGAGAGTTACGGGAATTCGCCGGGGAGTATATGGGCCTTATTGGGCCATACGGGAATAGAGGAGAGAGGCCAAAGGAAGGAGGCCTGCGCCCCCTCTGGTCCGGGTGGACAAGGGCACAGCCCCTTTCCTTATTCCTCTCCCCTCTTTCCCCTTCTCCTACTCCAACAAGGGAGGTGGAATCCTACTAGGACTAGGGAGTCCTAGTAGGACTCCACACTTGGCGCGCCCCCTCCTAGGGCCGGCCTCCTCCCTCCTTGCTCCTTTATATACGGGGGCAGGGGGGCACCCCATGACACACAAGTTGATCTTCGTGATCATTCCGTAGCCGTGTGCGGTGCCCCCCTCCACCATATTCCACCTCGGTTATATATCGTCATGAGTTTAGGCGAAGCCCTGCTACCGGTAGAGCATCATCATCGTCACCACGCCGTCGTGCTGACGGAACTCATCCCCGACACTTTGCTGGATCGGAGTCAGGGGATCGTCATCGAGCTGAACGTGTGCTGAACTCGGAGGTGCCGTACGTTCGGTACTTGGATCGGTCGGATCGTGAAGACGTACGACTACATCAACCGTGTTGTCATAACGCTTCCGCTTACGGTCTACGAGGTTACGTGGACAACACTCTCCCCTCTCGTTTCTATACCATCACCATGATCTTGCGTGTGCGTAGGATTTTTTTTTAAATTACTACGTTCCCCAATAGTGGCATCCGAGCCTGGTTTTATGCGTTGATGTTATTTGCACGAGTAGAACACAAGTGAGTTGTGGGCGATACAAGTCATACTGCTTACCAGCATGTCATACTTTGGTTCAGCGGTATTGTGAGATGAAGCGGCCGGACCGACATTACGCGTGCAGCTTACTGAGACCTGGTTTCACCGTTTGAGCACTCGTGCTTAAAGGTGACCGGCGGGTGTCTGTCTCTCTCACTTTAGTTGAACCGAGTGTATACGCCCGGTCCTTGCGAAGGTTAAAACAGCACTAACTTGACGAACTATCGTTGTGGTTTTAATGCGTAGGTAAGAACGGTTCTTGCTCAGCCCGTAGCAGCCACGTAAAATTTGCAACAACAAAGTAGAGGACGTCTAACTTGTTTTTGCAGGGCATGTTGTGATGTGATATGGTCAAAACGTGATGCTATATTTTATTGTATGAGATGATCATGTTTTGTAACCGAAGTTATCGGCAACGGCAGTGAGCCATATGGTTGTCGCTTTATTGTATGAAATGCAACGCCTGTAATTGCTTTACTTTATCACTAAGCGGTAGCGATAGTCGTAGAAGCAATAGTTGGCGAGGCGACAACGATGCTACGATGGAGATCAAGGTGTCGCTGGTGACGATGGTGATCACGACGGTGCTTGGAGATGGAGATCACAAGCACAAGATGATGATGGCCATATCATATCACTTATATTGATTGCATGTGATGTTTATCCTTTATGCATCTTATCTTGTTTTGATTGACGGTAGCATTTTAAGATGATCTCTCACTAAAAATATCAAGAAGTGTTCTCCCTGAGTATGCACCGTTGCGAAAGTTCTTCGTGCTGAGACACCACGTGATGATCGGGTGTGATAGGCTCTACGTTCAAATACAACGGGTGCAAACAGTTGCACACGTGGAATACTCAGGTTAAACTTGGCGAGCCTAGCATACACAGATATGGCCTCGGAACACGGAGACCGAAAGGTCGAACGTGAATCATATAGTAGATATGATCAACATAGTGATGTTCACCATTGAAACTACTCCATCTCACGTGATGATCGGACATGGTTTAGTTGATTTGGATCACGTAATCACTTAGATGACTAGAGAGATGTCGGTCTAAGTGGGAGTTCTTAAGTAATATGATTAATTGAACTTTAATTTATCATGAACTTAGTCCTGGTAGTATTTTGCAAATTATGTTGTAGATCAATAGCTCGCGTTGTTGCTTCCCTATGTTTTTGCTTCCCTATGTTTTTATATGTGTTCCTAGAGAAAACTGTGTTGAAAGATGTTAGTAGAAATGATGCGGATTGGATCCATGATCTGAGGTTTATCCTCATTGCTTTGCCTGTAAGAATTATGTCCTTGATGCACCGCTAGGTGATAGACCTATTGCAGGAAGCGGTATGCGGGCGTTATGAACGTTTGGCTAGCTCAATATGATGACTACTTGATAGTTTAGTGCGCCATGCTTAACGGCTTAGAATCGGGACTTCAAAGACGTTTTGAGCGTCCTGAGACCATATGAGATGTTCCAGGAATTGAAGTTAATATTTCAAGAAAATACCCGAGTTGAGAGATATGAAGTCTCCAACAAGTTCTATAGCTAAAAGATGGAGGAGAATCGCTCAACTAGTGAGCATGTGCTCAGATTATGCAGGTACTTCAATCGCTTGAATCAAGTGGGAGTTAATCTTCCAGATAAGATAGTGATTGACAGAATTCTCTAGTCACCATCACCAAGTTAGTAGAACTTCGTGATGAACTATAATATGCAAGGGATGACAAAATTAATTCCCAAGCTCTTCATGATGTTGAAATCGACGAAGGTAGAAATCAAGAAAGAGCATCAAGCGTTGATGATTGACAAGACCACTAGTTTCAAGAGAAGGGCAAAGGGAAAGAAAGGGAACTTCAAGTAGAATGAAAAGCAAGTTGTCACTCCACGAAGAAGCCCAAAGCTGAACCAAAGCCTGAAACTGAGTGCTTACACTGCAAAGGAAATGGTCACTGGAAGCGGAAATGCCCTGAATATTTGGTGGATAAGAAGGATGGCAAAGTGAACAAGGGTATATTTGATATACATGTTATGGATGTGTACTTTACTAGTGTTTATAGTAGCCCCTGAGTATTTGATACTTGTTTGGTTGCTAAATATTAGTAACTCAAACAGGAGTTAACGAATAAACAGAGACTAGTTGAAGGGTGAAGTGACAATGCATATTGGAAGTGGTTCCAAGATTGATATGATCATCATCGCACACTCCCTATACTTTCGGGATTAGTGTTAAACCTAAATAAATGTTATTTGGCGTTTGCATTGAACATGAATATGATTTGATCATGTTTATTGCGTATACGCTTATTCATTTAAAGTCAAAGAATAATTGTTGTTCAGTTTACATGAATAAAACCTTCGATGGTTATACACCCAATGAAAATAGTTTGTTGGATCTCGATCGTAGTGATACACATATTCATAATATTGATGCCAAAAGATGCAAAGTTAATAATGATAGTGCAAACTTATTTGTGGCACTGCCGTTTGGGTCATATCGGTGTAAAACTCATGAAGAAACTCCATAAAGATGGATTTTCGGAATCACTTGGTTATGAATCATTTGATGCTTGTGAAACGTGCCTTTTGGGCAAGATGACTAAAACTCCGTTCTTCGGAACAATGGAACGAGCAACAAACTTGTTGGAAATAATACATACTGATGTATGCAGACCAATGAGTTTTAAGGCTCGTGGCGGGTATCATTATTTTCTGACCTTCACAAGATGAATTGAGCAGATATGAGTATATCTACTTAATGAAGCACAAGTCTGAAACATTTGAAAAGTTCAAAGAATTTCAGAGTGAAGTGGAGAATCATCGTAAAAAGAAAATAAAGTTTCTGCAATTTGATCGTGAAGACAAATATTTGAGTTACGAGTTTGGTCTTCAATTAAAATAATGTGGAATAGTTTCACAAACTCATGCCACTTGGAACACCACAGCGTAACGGTGTGTCCGAACGTCGTAACCGCACTTTATTGGATATGGTGCGATCTATGATGTCTCTTATTGATTTACCATTATCGTTTTGGGGTTATGCATTAGAGACAACTGCATTCACGTTAAAAGGGCACCATCTAAATCCGTTGAGACGACACTATATGAAATGTGGTTTAGCAAGAAACCCAAGTTGTCGTTTCTTAAAGTTTGGGGCTATGATGCTTATGTGAAAAAGTTTCATCCTGATAAGCTCGAACCCAAATCGGAGAAGTGCATCTTCATAGAATACCCAAAGGTAACTATTGGGTACACCTTCTATCACAGATCCGAAGGCAAGTTATTCGTTGCTAAGATGGATCCTTTCTAGAGAAGAAGTTTCTCTCGAAAGAAGTGAGTGGGAGGAAAGTACAACTTGATGAGGTAATTGTACCTTCTCCCTTATTGGAAAGTAGTTCATCACGTAAATCAGTTCCGTGATTCCTACACCAATTAGTGAGGAAGTTAATGATGATGATCATGAAACTTCAGATCAAGTTGCTACCAAACCTCGTAGGTCTTCTAGAGTAAGATCCGCACTGTAGTGGTACGGTAATCATGTTCGGAAGTCATGTTACTAGACCATGATGAACCCTACGAACTATGAGGAAGCGATGATGAGCCCAGATTCCGCGAAATGGCTTGAGGCCATGAAATCTGAGATAGGATCCATGTATGAAAACAAAGTATGGACTTTGATTGACTTGCTCGATGATCAGCAAACCATGTTAAATAAATGGATCTTCAAGAGGAAGACAAACATTGGTAGTAGTGTTACTATCTACTAAGCTCGACTTGTTGCGAAAGGTTTTCGACAAGTTCAAGATGTTCAATACGATGAGATATTCTTACTCGTATCGATGCTTAAGTCTGTCTGAATCATGTTAGCAATTGCCACATTTTATGAAATCTGGCAAATGGATGTCAAAACTACATTCCTTAATGGATTTTTTTAAAGAAGAGTTGTATATGATGCAACCAGAAGGTTTTGTCAATCCTAAAGGAGCTAACAAAATGTGCAAGCTCCAATGATCCATCTATGGACTGGTGCAAGCATCTCAGAGTTGGAATATATGCTTGATGATTTGATCAAAGCATATGGTTTTATCTGAACTTTTGGAGAAGCCTGTATTTACAAGAAAGTGAGTGGGAGCACTACAACATTTCTGATAAGTATATGTGAATGACACATTGTTGATCGGAAATAATGTAGAATTATTCTGCAAAGCATAAAGGAGTATTTGAAAGGAATTTTTCAAAGAAGGACCTCGGTGAAGCTGTTTACATATTGAGCATCAAGATCTATAGAGATAGATCAAGACGCTTGATAAGTTTTTCAATGAGTACATACCTTGACAAGATTTTAAAGTAGTTCAAAATGGAACAGTCAAAGAAAGAGTTTCTTGCATGTGTTACAAGGTGTGAAATTGAGTAAGACTCAAATCCCGACCACGGCAGAAAATAGAAAAAAGAATGAAAGTCATTCCCTATGCCTCAGTCATAGGTTCTATAAAGTATGCTATGCTATGTACCAGACCTATTGTATACCTTGCTCTGAATTTGGCAAGGGAGTACAATAGTGGTCTAGGAGTAGATCACTGGACATTGGTCAAGAACATCCTTAGTGAGGACTAAGGAAATATTTCTCGATTATGGAGGTGATAAAAGAGCCCGTCGTAAAGAGTTACATCGATGCAAGCTTTTTACACTGATCCAGATGACTCTAAGTCTCAATCTGGATACATATTGAAAGTGGGAGAAATTAGCTAGAGTAGCTCCGTGCAGAGCATTGTAGACATAGAATATTTGCAAAATACATACGGCTCTGAATGTAACAAACCCGTTGACTAAACTTCTCTCACGAGCAAAACATGATCATACCTTAGTACTCTTTGGGTGTTAATCACATAGCGATGTGAACTAGATTATTGACTCTAGTAAACCCTTTGGGTGTTGGTCACATGACGATGTGAACTATGGGTGTTAATCACATACAGATGTGAATATTAGTGTTGAATCACATGATGATGTGAACTAGATTATTGACTCTAGTGCAAGTGGGAGACTGAAGGAAATATGCCCTAGAGGAAATAATAAAGTTATTATTTATTTCCTCATATCATGATAAATGTTTATTATGCATGCTAGAATTGTATTAACCGGAAACATGATACATGTGTGAATACGTAGACAAACATATAGTCACTAGTATGCCTCTACTTGACTAGCTCATTAATCAAAGATGGTTATGTTTCCTAACCATAGACATGTGCTGTTATTTGATTAATGGGATCACATCATTAGGAGAATGATGTGATTGACATGACCCATTTCGTTAGCCTAGCACTTGATCGTTTAGTATATTGCTATTGCTTTCTTCATGATTTATACATGTTCCTGTAACTATGAGATTATGCAACTCCCGTTTACCGGAGGAACACTTTGGGTGCTACCAAATGTCACAACGTAACTGGGTGATTATAAAGGAGTACTACAGGTGTCTCCAAAGGTACATGTTGGGTTGGCGTATTTGAGATTAGGTTTTGTCACTCCGATTGTCGGAGAGGTATCTCTGGGCCCTCTCGGTAATGCACATCACTATAAGCCTTGCAAGCAATGTAGCTAATGAGTTAGTTACGGAATGATGCATTACACAACGAGTAAAGAGACTTGCCAAGATGTGAGATTGAACTAGGTATTGGATACCGACGATCGAATCTCGGGCAAGTAACATACCGATGACAAAGGAAACAACGTATGTTGTTATGCGGTTTGACCGATAAAGATCTTCGTAGAATATGTAGGAGCCAATATGAGCATCCAGGTTCCGCTATTGGTTATTCACCAAGAATAGTTCTAGGTCATGTCTACATAGTTCTCGAACCCGTAGGGTGCGCACGCTTAAGGTTTCGATGACAGTTATATTATGAGTTTATGAGTTTTGATGTACCGAAGGAGTTCGGAGTCCCGGATGAGATCGGGGACATGACGAGGAGTCTCGAAATGGTCGAGACGTAAATATCGATATATTGGACGACTATATTCGGAGTTCGGAAAGGTTCCGAGTGATTCTGTATTTTTTGGAGTACCGAGAGTTACGGAATTCGCCGGGGAGTATATGGGCCTTATTGGGCCATACGGGAATAGAGGAGAGAGGCCAAAGGAAGGAGGCCTGCGCCCCCTCTGGTCCGAATTGGACAAGGGTGCAGCCCCTTTCCTTATTCCTCTCCCCTCTTTCCCCTTCTCCTACTCCAACAAGGGAGGTGGAATCCTACTAGGACTAGGGAGTCCTAGTAGGACTCCACACTGGCGCGCGCCCTCCTAGGGCGGCCTCCTCCCCCTTGCTCCTTTATATCTGAGGCAGGGGGCACCCCATGACACACAAGTTGATCTTCGTGATCGTTCCTTAGCCGTGCGGTGCCCCTCCACCATATTCCACCTCGGTTATATCGTCGCGGAGTTTAGGCGAAGCCCTGCTACCGGTAGAGCATCATCATCGCCACCACGCCGTCAGGTCGACGGAACTCATCCCGACACTTTCCTGGATCGGAGTCCGGGATCGCCATCGAGCTGAGTGTGCTGAACTCGGAGGTGCCGTGACGTTCGGTACTTGGATCGGTCGGATCGTGAAGACGTACGACTACATCAACCGCGTTGTCATAACGCTTCCGCTTACGGTCTACGAGGGTACGTGGACAACACTCTCCCCTCTCGTTGCTATACCATCACCATGATCTTGCGTGTGCGTAGGAATTTTTTTTAAATTACTACGTTCCCCAACAGAGTTGGCCTTAGGGCAACTCCAACGAGGTTCACATAGGATGGCATCAAAATGTCCACGAACACGCAGAACATGTCTCTGGAGAGCGAAGGACGGTCATCTAATCGGATGCATCAAATCAAATACAGTAGAAAACACACGTTGAATTTCATTAATATTTGATTTTTTTTAATATTAGATCACACTCAAGTCTGCTCTTCGCCGGGCGTGGGACCTGTGCCCACGTCCTACTTTTCGTTGAAGTCCGCATGGCCTTTGTGTTGGAAATATTAGCACTTTTTCGATTAGACTTATCTACGAGTAAACAGTAAACATGGCATAAAAGGTATGCATCTCATAGCGATACCTAAGCATACTAGCACGTACAGAACATATAATCGAACCTTCTATGAGCGGCACATATACGGCTAGCATAAGTACGAGTAAACGAGGGATGAACAGATCATACCCTCCGGTTGGCCAGGCCAACGCAGTGGCGGCAGCAGCAGCCTCTGCGTCATCCGTGGCCTTCTTCTTAGCAGTGGCGTCGTCGGCCATGGTGTCGATGCAGAGGATATAGTGGAAGCAGAGGCGAATGGAGCGGGCGCAGTCGCGTCGAGACGCTCCCCAAAAACCTTATTGCCGTTCTCCCGGGCAGGATCTCGAGCAGCTGTGGTTAGGAGGCATCTACTCTCCCAACCAGCCGGGCACGCGGTCGTCGGGATGGGATCGCCGGAGGCAGCACAGAGTGAGGAACAGTAGATGACGGCTAGGTCACGCGAGAGGGAGTGAGTGAACCGAACTCGGTTACTTCACTGGCCAGAGCTTTCTTATATAGTCCGTAAGGAAGAAAGTTGTGGGCCTTGCGGAGGCCCGCGACCGAGTCGGCCCACTCCCGGGAAGGGAGTCGTTGTTCCCGGCAAGGATCGCACTCCCGGCAAGGGAGTCGACGAATCCTAGCAACGCGGGTCCCGACAAGGGTCGCACCCCCGGCAAAGGAGTCGACGAATCCCGGCAACGCAAGTCAGCCCACAATCCAACGTCTTGGACAGTGGCCCACATGTTAGCGACTCGTTAATTAATCTCTGATTAATTAATTCGTTCCTGAGCGGCAAAAATAAGCTTCGGCTCATTCCCGCAACCCGCGGCGCGCGTGCGCGTCTTGGCGAGGCGAGGCGAGGCGTGGCGAGGCGGGCGGCGGAGGAGGAGGAGCGCGCGTGTACCACTCCTCTTCCCAAGCTCCTAATGGCAAGTGGTAGAGCAGCCCTTATAAAGGGGTCTCAACTCTCCTCAACTAGCAAGGTGGGACTAAACTTCCCACCACCTGCCATCTCACATATGGGCCTCAAGATTAACCAGGGATTAGTGTCTTATATGGGCCTAAGCCCATCCATAATCCAACAATCCCCCACCAGATCTCGAGGCACATAAGTTTGTCAACTGTTCCAAACAATGTTTGATATACCAGAATTTCCAGTGAAGACTGTTAAGTTGAACTTCCACCTAGAGCAACAGGATTAGACTTCTTCACAACTGAACAATGGACTATGCCTTGAATTGTTAGTTTGGCGTGCAGAAGTTTCGTCTATTGTCAGCTGATACATGGTTGCCGTAGACTAAACCCCATGGGTGGAGCTTATTAGTCATACTCCATACCTTCTCATGAGCTTACTAGAGATTACCCAATCTCATAGACTGTGACCAACAGTCGGGCTCACATAGTTGTGTTCCTCCAAAGAATGCTCTATAGGTTAGCATCTTGCTTACATAAGCTTTGGAACACATTAAGACAAAAGTCAGCCTGCCTTACAGAATTGAGAGTATTACTGCATCTCCAATGGAGTGGGTTTATTAAGGATACTCTCCTCGGTTTACCGCTGGAATGTTTTCCCAGGTTCTAATTCACGGGATCTCCGATCACATAGGTTGGGTTACCCCCATGGCAACTTACGTGGGTCTCATACCCATCTCCCTCGATGCATTTTCTATCACGATCGATCCATGATAGCCCTTTCGTAAAAGGGTCCGCCAGATTCTTAGCCGTCTGGATATAATCCAACACTATTACTCCGGAGTTTCTTAATTTTCTGACAGATTTCAATCTTCTTCTTATGTGCTTTGTGGATTTCATGTTGTCCTTTGAACTCTTAGCCTTGGCAATCACCGTTTGATTGTCATAGTTCATTGATATGTCTCCAGCGTATCTATAATTTTTGATTGCTCCATGCTATATTATCTACTGTTTTGGACCATATTGGGCTTTATTTTCCACTTTTATATTACTTTTGGGACTAACCTATTAACCGGAGGCCCAGCCTAGAATTGATGTTTTTTTGCCTATTTCAGTGTTTCGGAGAAACGGAATATCAAACGGAGTCCAAACGGAATGAAACCTTCGGGAACGTGATTTGCTCATCAGATAAGATCCAGGAGACTTGGACCCTCCGTCAAGAAAGCCACGAGGCGATCACGAGGTGGAGGGCGCCCCTGTATGCCGCCCTACCTCATGGGCCCCTCAAGCTCCACCGACGCATTCCTTCCTCCTATATATACCTCATTGCCCCCAAACGATCGACACGGAGCCAAAAACCTAATTCCACCGCCGCAACTTTACGTATCCACGAGATCCCATCTTGCGGCCTGTTAGGAGTTCACGGAAGGGGAATCCACCACGGAGGGCTTCTACATCATCACCATAGCCGCTCCGATGAAGTGTGAGTAGTTTACCTCAGACCTTCGGGTCCGTAGTTAGTAGCTATATGTCTTCTTCTCTCTTTTTGGATCTCAATACAATGTTCTCCCCCTCTCTCGTGGAGATCTATTCGATGTAATCTTGTTTTTGCGGTGTGTTTGTTGAGACCGATGAATTGTGGGTTTATGATCAAGATTATCTATAAACAATATTTGAATCTTCTCCAAATTCTTTTATGTATGATTGGTTATCTTTGCAAGTCTCTTCGAATTATCAGTTTGGTTTGGCTACTAGATTGGTTTTTCTTCCAATGGGAGAAGTGCTTAGCTTTGGGTTCAATCTTGCGGTGTCCTTTCGCAGTGACAGTAGGGGCAGCAAGGCACGTATTGTATTGTTGCCATCGAGGATAACAAGATGGGGTTTTTATCATATTGCATGAATTTATCCCTCTACATCATGTCATCTTGCTTAAGGCGTTACTCTGTTTTCATTAACTTAATACTCTAGATGCATGCTGGATAGCGGTCGATGAGTGGAGTAATAGTTGTAGATGCAGGCAGGAGTCGTTCTACTTGTCTCGGACGTGATGCCTATATACATGATCATACCTAGATATTCTCATAACTATGCTCAATTCTGTCAATTGCTCAATAGTAATTTGTTCACCCACCGTAGAAATTCTTATGCTCTTGAGAGAAGCCACTAGTGAAATCTATGGCCCCCGGGTCTATTCTCATAATATCAATCTTCAATCACTTTATTATTGCTTTGCTTTTACTTTTGCCTTTTATTTTACCTTGCATATTTATATCAAAAATACCAAAAAATATTATCATCTCTATCAGATCTCACTCTCGTAAGTGACCGTGAAGGGATTGACAACCCCTAATCGCGTTGGTTGCGTTGAGCTATTCGTTTTGTGTAGGTACGAGGGACACGCGCGTGGCCTCCTACTGGATTGATACCTTGGTTCTCAAAAACTGAGGGAAATACTTACGCTACTTTGCTGCATCATCCTCTCCTCTTCGGCGAAATCCAACGCAGTTCTCAAGAGGTAGCAAGAAGAATTTCTGGCGCCGTTGCCGGGGAGTCTATGCAAAAGTCAACATACCAAGTAACCATCACAATCCCTTATCTCCCGCATTACATTATTTGCCATTTGCCTCTCGTTTTCCTCTCCCCCACTTCACCCTTGCCGTTTTATTCGCCCTCTCTTTTCCGTTTGCCTTTTTCTCGCTTGCTTTTTGTTTGCTCGTGTGTTGAATTGCTTGCTTGTCGCGATGGCTCAAGATAATACCAAATTGTGTGACTATAACAATACCAACAATAATGATTTCCTTAGCACTCCGATTGCTCCTCTTCCCAATACTGAATCTTGTGAAATCAACGCTGCTTTGTTGAATCTTGTTATGAAAGATCAATTCGCCGGCCTTCCTAGTGAAGATGCCGCTACTCATCTAAATAGCTTCGTTGATTTATGTGATATGCAAAAGAAGAAAGATGTCGATAATGATATTGTTAAATTGAAGCTATTTCCTTTTTCGCTTAGAGATCATGCTAAAGCTTGGTTTTCGTCTTTGCCTAAAAATAGTATTGATTCTTGGAACAAGTGCAAAGATGCTTTTATCTCTAAGTATTTTCCTCCCGCTAAAATCATCTCTCTTAGAAACGATATTATGAATTTTAAGCAACTTGATCATGAACATGTTGCACAAGCTTAGGAGAGAATGAAATTAATGATACGTAATTGTCCTACTCATGGTTTGAATTTGTGGATGATTATACAAAAAATTTATGCCGGATTGAATTTTGCTTCTAGAAATCTTTTAGATTCGGCCGCGGGAGGAATTTTTATGAAATCACTTTAGGACATGCTACTAAACTCCTAGATAATATTATGGTTAATTATTCTCAATGGCACACTGAAAGATTTACTAATAAGAAAGTGCATGCGATAGAATAAATTAATGTTTTGAGTGGAAAGATGGATGGACTTATGAAATTATTTGCTACTAAGAGTGTTTCTTCTGATCCTAATGATATGTCTTTGTCTACTTTGATTGAGAATAACAATGAATCTATGGATGTGAATTTTGTTGGTAGGAATAATTTTGGTAATAACGCGTATAGAGGGAATTTTAATCCTAGGCCTTATCCTAGTAATCCTTGTAATAATTATGAAAATTCCTACAACAAATCTTATGGAAATTTCAATAAGATACCCTCTGATTTGAGAATAGTGTTAAAGAGTTTATGAATTCGCAAAAGAATTTAAATGCTTTGCTTGAAGAGAAATTGCTTAAAGTTGATGAATTGGCTAGGAACGTTGATAGAATTTCTCTTGATGTTGATTCTATAACACTTAGATCTACTCCTCCTAAGCATGATATCAATGAGTCTCTCAAAGCCATGAGAATTTCCATTGATGAGTGCAGGGAAAGAACCGCTAGGATGCGTGCTACGAAAGATGCCTTTATTAAAGCGTGTTCTTCCAATTCCTATGAAAATAAAGATGAAGATCTAAAAGTTATTGATGTGTCCCCTATTAAATCTTTGTTTTGCAATATGAATCTTGATGAAACTAAATATGACCCACCTTTACCTAGAAGGTGTTCCAAAAATTCGGAGTATTTAGATCTTGATGATGAAATTGATAAAAGTGGGACTGAAAATAATAAAATCCTAGATGTTGCTAAACCCACTATATTGGATTTCAAGGAATTTAATTATGAAAGTTGCTCTTTAATTGATTGTATTTCCTTGTTGCAATCCATGCTAAATTCTCCTCACGCTTATAGTCGAAATAAAGCGTTTACTAAACATATCGTTGATGCCTTGATGCAATCTTATGAAGAAAAACTTGAGTTGGAAGTTTCTATCCCTAGAAAACTTTATTATGAGTGGGAACCAACTATTAAAATTAAGATTAAGGATCATGAATTTTATGCTTTATGTGATTTGGGTGCTAGTGTCTCCACTATTCCCAAAACTTTGTGTGATTTGTTAGATTTCCGTGATTTTGATGATTGCTCTCTAAACTTGCATCTTGCGGATTCCACTATTAAGAAACCTATGGGAAGAATTAATGATGTTCTTATTGTTGCAAATAGGAATTATGTGCCCGTAGATGTTATCGTTCTTGATATAGATTGCAATCCTTCTTGCCCTATTATTCTTGGTAGACCTTTCCTTAGAACGATTGGTGCGATTATTGATATGAAGGAAGGGAATATTAGATTCCAATTTTCATTAAAGAAGAGCATGGAACACTTCCATAGGAAGAAAATAAAACTAGCATATGAATCTATCATGAGAGCCACTTATGGATTGCCTACCAAAGATGGCAATACCTAGATCTATCCTTACTTTTATGCCTAGCTAGGGGCGTTAAACGATAGCGTTTGTTGGGAGGCAACCCAATTTTATTCTTAGTTTTTTTTGTTTTTGCTTCTGTTTAGGAATAAATAATCCATATACCTTATGTTTAGATGTGGTTTTATCTTTTAATTAGTGTTTGTGCCAAGTTAAACCTATAGGATCTTCTTGGATGATAGTTATTTGATCTTGCTATAATTTCCAGAAACTTTCTGTTCACGAAAACAATTATTAAAATTCACCAGAACGTGATAAAATAGTGATTCCAATTGCTGCTCATCAATAAACAACTTTCCTAGGTCTTCCTATTTTGGCTGAACTTTTTGAGTTCCAGAAGTTTGCGTTAGTTACAGATTACTACAGACTATTCTGTTTTTGGCAGATTCTGTTTTTCGTGTGTTGTTTGCTTATTTTGATGAATCTATGGCTAGTAAAATAGTTTATAATACATAGAGAAGTTGGAATACAGTAGGTTTAACACCAATATAAATAAAGAATGAGTTCATTACAGTAACTTGAAGTGGTCTTTTGTTTTCTTTCGCTAACGGAGCTCACGAGATTTCTGTTGAGTTTTGTGTTGTGAAGTTTTCAAGTTTTGGGTGAAAATCTTTTGATGGATTATGGAACAAGGAGTGGCAAGAGCCTAAGCTTGGGGATGCCCATGGCACCCCCAAGATAATCTAAGGACACCAAAAAGTCAAAGCTTGGGGATGCCCCGGAAGGCATCCCTCTTTAATCTACTTCAATCGGTAACTTTACTTGGAGCTATATTTTTATTCACCACATGATATGTGTTTTGCTTGGAGCGTCTTGTATGATTTGAGTCTTTGCTTTTTAGTTTAACACAATCATCCTTGCTGTACACACCTTTTGAGAGAGCCATACATGAACTGGAATTTGATAGAATACTCTATGTGCTTCACTTATATCTTTTGAGCTTTATAGTTTTGCTATATGTGCTTCACTTATATCTTATGAGCTTTATAGTTTTTGCTCTCGTGCTTCACTTATATCTTTTAGAGCATGGTGGTGGATTTGTTTTAAAGAAACTATTGATCTCTCATGCTTCACTTAGATTATTTTGAGAGTCTTAAATAGCATGGTAATTGCTTAATAATAATAATAATATGCTTGGTATTCAAGATTTGTAAAACTTTCTTTTGAGTGCGTTGAACACTAAGAAAAGTTTGATGCTTGATAATTGTTTTGAGATATGAAGATGGTGATATTAGGGTCATGCTAGTTGAGTAGTTGTGAATTTTAGAAATACTTGTGTTAAAGTTTGTGATTCCCGTAGCATGCACGTATGGTGAACCGTTATGTGATGAAGTTGGAGCATGATTTATTTATTTATTGTCTTCCTTATGAGTGGCGGTCGGGGACGAGCAATGGTCTTTTCCTACCAATCTATCCCCCTAGGAGCATGCGCATAATACTTTGCTTTGATAACTTCTAGATTTTTGCAATAAGTATATGAGTTCTTTATGACTAATGTTGAGTCCATGGATTATACACACTTTTCCTTCCTTCCACCATTGCTAGCCTCTCTAATATCGCGCACCTTATGCCGGTATCATACACCCACCATATACCTTCCTCAAAACATCCACCATACCTACCTATCATGGCATTTCCATAGCCATTCCGAGATATATTTCAATGCAACTTTCCACCGTTCCGTTTATTATGACACGCTCCATCATTGTCATATTGCTAGCATGATCATGTAGTTGACATCGTATTTGTGGCAAAGCCATCATTCATAATTCTGTCATACATGTCACTCTTGATTCATTGCATATCCCGGTACACCGCCGGAGGCATTCATATAGAGTCATATTTTTTTCTAAGTATCGCGTTTGTAATTGTTGAGTTGTAAGAAAAATAAAAGTGTGATGATCATCATTTTTAGAGCGTTGTCCCAAGTGAGGAAAGGATGATGGAGACTATGATTCCCCCACAAGTCGGGATGAGACTCCGGACGAAAAATAAAAAAAAGGGAGAAAAAAGAAAGAGGCCATAAAAAAAGAGAAAGGCCCAAATAAAAAAATGAGAGAAAATGAGAGAAAAAGAGAGAAGGGACAATGTTACTATCCTTTTACCACATTTGTGCTTCAAAGTAGCACCATGATCTTCATGATAGAGAGTCTCTCATCTTGTCACTTTCATATACTAGTGGGAATTTTTCATTATAGAACTTGGCTTGTATATTCCAATGATGGGCTTCCTCAAAATGCCCTAGGTCTTCGTGAGCAAGCGAGTTGGATGCACACCCACTTAGTTTCTTTTGTTGAGCTTTCATATACTTATAGCTCTAGTGCATCCGTTGCATGGCAATCCCTACTCACTCACATTGATATCTATTGATGGGCATCTCCATAGCCCGTTGATACGCCTAGTTGATGTGAGACTATCTTCCCCTCTTTTGTCTTCTCCACAACCACCATTCTATTCCACATATAGTGCTATATCCATGGCTCACGCTCATGTATTGCGTGAAGATTGAAAAAGTTTTGAAAATGTCAAAAGTATGAAACAATTGCTTGGCTTGTCATCGGGGTTGTGCATGATTTAAATACTTTGTGTGGTGAAGATAGAGCATAGCCATACTATATGATTTTGTAGGGATAACTTTCTGAAAGATCGAGGATGTCGCCTAGAGGGGGGGGGGTGAATAGGCGTTTTAAAATAATTACGGTTTAAGCTTGAACAAATGCGGAATAAACCTAGCGGTTAATTTGTCAAGCACAAAACCTAAAACAACTAGGCTCACCTATGTGCACCAACAACTTATGCTAAGCAATATAAGCAACTATGTGATAGCAAGATATATGACAAAGAACAATATGGCTATCACAAAGTAAAGTGCATAAGTAAAGGGGCTCGGCTAAGAGATAACCGAGGCACACAGAGACGGCGATGTATCCCGAAGTTCACACCCTTGCGGATGCTAATCTCCGTTTGGAGCGGTGTGGAGGCACAATGCTCCCCAAGAAGCCACTAGGGCCACCGTAATCTCCTCACGCCCTCGCACAATGCAAGATGCCGTGATTCCACTAAGGGACCCTTGAGGCGGTCACCGAACCTGCATAAATGGCGACCCTTGGGGCGGTCACCGAACCCGTACACTTTGGCAACCCTTGGGGCGGTCACGGTACCGTCAAATTGCTCAGGCGATCTCCACAACCTAATTGGAGACCCACGCTTGCCGGAGCTTTACACCACAATGATTGAGCTCCGAACACCACCAACCGACTAGGCGCCCAAGCACCCAAGAGGAACAAACTCAAGGGCACCAAGCACCCAAGAGTAATAAGCTTCACAACTTGTAACTTCCACGTATCACCGTGGAGAACTCAAACCGATGCACAAATGCAATGGCAAGGGCACACAGAGTGCCCAAGTCCTTCTCTCTCAAATCCCACCAAAGCAACTAATGCTAGGGAGGAAAATGAGAGGAAGAACAAGAAGGAGAACACCAAGAACTCCAAGAACTAGATCCAAGGGGTTCCCCTCACATAGAGGAGAAAGTGATTGGTGGAAATGTGGATCTAGATCTCTCTCTTTTCCCTCAAAAACTAGCAAGAATCCATGGAGGGATTGAGAGTAGCAAGCTCAAGGAAGGTCAACAATGGGGGCAAAACGAAGCTCAAGAGATAGGGAACCATTGGGGAAGAAGACCCCTTAAATAGGTCCCCACGAATCTGCCCGTTATGTGTAGAAACCTGTAGGACCCGGTACAACCGGTGCACGAACCGTACAACCGCCAAAGCAGAAGGAAAAACCAACACAGGAAAATCTCTAAGCGGTACAACAGCCTGGAGAACCGGTAGTACCGGTTAAACCGGTCAACAACCGCCCAAGAACCGCTCCAAAACAGAAACTAGTCCGGTGGTAGAGCGGTACATGGCCAGTACAACCTCCAGACCAATTACAGGCGGTACAACCGCTCAAACACCGGTTGTACCGGTCAACCAGTACAACCTCTCTACGGGCGGTACAACCTCTCTATGTAAAACAGCAATATCAAAACAGCCACAACTTCCGCATACGAGCTCCGAATTCGATGAAACCAAGTTTGTTGGAAAGCTAGCAACAAGGGCTAACACAATCTTGATAGAAATATCAATAAGAAGCAAATGAGAAAAGGCCCACAAGAAAATGGTGAGAACCCTTCCTAGGATAAGACCGCTAAAACCTCCAACACCGAAAACATCATAGAAGACGCATGCGAACTCCGTTTTCGATGAACTCAAGCTTGCCATCAAGATGACCGTAAGCTCTAAGACTCACAAAGAGAACCAAACAAAAACAAGGAAACATGATGCAAGGATGCAATGGTTTGAGCTCTCTACTAACGATACGATCAAGCTACCAACTTGAGAGCCCCCCTTGATAGTACGACAAACGATCCTATAACCCGGTCTCCCAACTACCACCACGAGACCGGTAAAATAGAAAACCTATCAAGGGCAAACCTTTGCCTTGCACATGGTCCACTTGATCTAGATGAAGACGATCTTGACTCCCTCAAGTTGGACCACCTTTCTTGATTGCGTTGGCTCGATGAAGACTAGATGATTGCTCCCCCATAGTCCACTATGGGTGAGCGACTCTTGACACATCTTCACAAGTCCATTGACACCACAATGGATGGCAAGATTCAAACTTGATTGCTCCCCCATACTCCATTATGGGTGAGCCACTCTTCGTGTTGCTCCACTTGAACTTGCACACAACAAACTTGATGACGATCACCACTTGATGTCATCCTCCATGGGTTGTATGGGATCTTCCTCTTGACGCAAGACCATGGAAATATACCTAACCCCACAAAGAACTCTCACGTAGACCATGGATTAGTACACAAAGCGTAATGGACAATGCTTACCATACCATGGGAACACTTGGTCCCTCTCGGTACAACTTGTGCGCTTTGTGTGTTGATCAACTTGAATCACTCTCTGTACTTAGGCTAGATCAACCTTGAATCTTTCCAACTCTCTTCATTTGGATGATGTCTTGAAGGTAAACATGAATGATCACATAATCTTCTTCTTCAAGACATGCTTGCAATAAGCTCAACACTCACATGACCAATCTTTGGATTATTCCTTAATAGCACCTTGGTCAACTCATAAACTCCTTGAAACCAACACATGGACTTCAAGAAAAGCATATGGACAAAACCTTCAAATATAACTCAAGGCAACCATTAGTCCATAGAGATTGTCATCAATTACCAAAACCAAACATGGGGGCATCGCATGTTCTTTCAATCTCCCCCATTTTGGTAATTGATGACAATCACTTTCAAGAGAGTTTATATAAGGAATTATGCATCACCATGCAATACAACAACCAATAGTGCATGCAAATGAGATGCAAATGCTAAGGAAAAACCAAAGCAAGAGGAGACAACTCTCTGAACTTCTCCACACAACTCTCTGAAACTTCTCCCCATTGGCATCGATTGCCAAAATGGGCTAAAAAGCTTAGAAGGCCAATATAAAATGTGTTCCTCCATAAATTGTGTATTTCTCAACAAGAGAGTGGAATGCAATACACATATCCAATGGTAAATACTTGGAGGAAGACAAACTATATTGAGGCACAAAGATTGCAACAGAAAGATATGCCACAAAGACATAACAAAGAGAGACACAAGCAATCAGAAGATACCAATTGAAGCAAGCAATCAACGGATATCAATTGAACCAACTAGACCAATGATCCTACATGCCACAAGAATAAATACATTATGATAAGCGCAAAGGAGTGTTCTAACCAAACTAGAGAAGCTCCCCATGATTTGTGCACACATAAGAATTTTTGTATTTGAATACAAAGTGCACAAAATAGGATCATAGCTCCCCAAAATCAATAGAAACTCACATCCAGTGCAGGTGAGCATATAGGAAACAAAGCCTAGCGCTTGCAACAAGCACATGGTTGAGCAACATGTAAAAGAGGCAACTTAATAATAGGCTCAACCAAAATGATGTGTGTGAGTCATGGCGAAGCACTTGAGAAGACTAAAATTAGGATGAGCATTAAGCATCAACGTAGTCTTGAAAGAATGAGGCACACGGTGCAAGGCCTATCATTCCCACACACAACCTGGCAAATGGGTTCACAAGCTTACTAATAAGCAAAAGAGAACCTATGCTTGTGACAACCCGTGGTGAAGATAGATTTAGGGAGGCTCATCAAGACGAGGATACCAATTAAGATGGCAAAACCTCGTAAAGATAAGCAAGAGGAAAATAATCTTCACCACACAAGAGTGCAACAAGATGCAACGACAGAGGACACGCACTCAAGGCAAAAGCTTTCACGGAGCCACCAAAGAAATAACAAAAGAGAGACAAGGTGGACGTGGAAGAAAGGATATCATCTAGAGATGTAATTTCTCTCAAGTGTATAATGTTCTAGGTAGACGAAATCATGATGATATATATCTACAAAGAAGGATGTACACCGAAATAGTTACAACAAGAAGGAATGAGATATCCAAAAGGAAGTCATACATATACCAATAAGATATTTGCTTGAAAGCATAGCACTTGGCTAGATATGGTCTTATTGTATATAAATGAAGTCCAAACACACATCCATCAAAGGCATCACAACTAGCAACAAGAGATCATCGTTGGTATGCTTTGAGAAAGGAAACAAGTATCACAAGATATGAAATGAATATCATGCCAAGATGCAACCTACACAAGGTTGAATGCAAGAGGAGAAAGCATGAATAGATACTTGTTACCGAGATATCATTGGAAGGATGTAGTAGATACCAATTGAAGGTAGATAGTAGTTCATTGATCATCCTAGCTTGACTCCAATATGCACATGGTGACAACACCTTCCTTGTGAGTGAGCCGAGCATCCAATGCATCTCCAAATGTTCCTATAAGAACAACACAAACTAAACGGTACCCAAACTCATCGGGACCAAATAGTTAGAAACACCAATACATATGACAAACTCCACATAAATATGTTCATATAGATATGAAAATGAATTTCATGCACATCTTATCCAAATTGAGACTAGGTGGAGTTTCCCTATATATTGAGTCAACGAAAGAAAGCATGCCAAATAGAATACATGAAGTAAATATGCATGATCAAAACTTTCAAGAACCGATACCAAAAGACAAAGAAATGCCAAGTGAAAAGGATACCAAATGGAGAAATCGTCACTTGGAAGATATCATTAAAGATACATCAAGGAATGAGATGTCCATTGATACACACTAAACTAAACATGTCAAACTCCCAAAGAGAGGATGGTTCCAAACAAACCAACATCTCAACAAAGTTTCATGATGGCACAAAGTACCAAAAAGAAATGGCTTGCCTTCCACCAAAACACACTTGATAAGGATCACAAGAAGAGTGTTCTAAAGAAAATAGGATAGCTCCCCCACGAGTTGTGCATTATATAGGATTTGCATTTGAATACAAAATGCACACACGGTGGGATCACTACTTTCACTATATCTAGAAAACACTAGACAAGAACAAGAAATAAATAAGATCCACAAGTGGTAGGGAAGACACCGAGTTGACACAAACTTTGGCAAGAGAAAAGGCAAATAAAAACAAAACCAAAGTAAAGATGATCAACAAATTCTACCACACATAAGTGACTACCAATTGTCAAAAGACAAGAAGTATTTGGAAATAATTCCCGATGGTAGATAACAAGGACATCCAACATCATCTTCACAACAAACACAAGAAAATTGCAACTTGTAGAGCTAACATGCCACCTAGGAACAAGATAATTTACAATATCAATTCTAGGTGACAATATCTCAAATGTACACATTTTCTAGGCTTGTAATATGCACTTAGCATATTACTCCCCATAATGTGATACCAATAAGAACTTAACAAGAGGCAATAAGAGGATCCAACACGAGATAATCAATGGAATTTTAGAATTTGAATTTCTCATGAGAGATATACCACCTAGCGACTAGATAATCTTGTAATATCAATACTAGATGGTATTCCTCATGCACACATTTATAGGATTGTGAGGTGCACAAAGCACATCACTCCCCAAAATGGGATGTTCCATTGATCTCTCTGCGAGCCAACTAGGATACAAACAGAAGCAAAAGGCTCAACGCATACGGCCTTTGCATTACATGATGTGCAAACCAACACACACATACTTGATTGCTCAAGATAAGCAAGTTGGAAGCGCAACATATACAAACACATGCAAGGAACAAAACCAAAACATGCAAGGGGCAAGTAACTTTCAAGGTAAACAATTTAAGTACAAGTTACCGCAAGGAGGCACATTGGATATAAGATATAAACTTGATGATTCAATTGACTTGGGTTGAGACAATAAGAGTGATGAAGTCCCCTTAATTCTTCATAAAGTATCCAAGTCTCCAAAGCCCTCCAACAACACCTATTGATCAAGTTTGAGCTAGTTGGTCCCCAACCAAGTTGGGTCCTAAGAGGTTAGTCACAATAGGCTTGGCTACCCAAATGGTTCTTTGCTTCAAACCACTTTGAGTACCAACAAACTTGGCAACCACATTGCCAACCTTATCCTTCCCAAGAGAATAGACATCATCAATAATAATTGGGTTGGATAAGTTACCACTAGTGCATGAAGAAGCGAGGTGAACTTTCTCACGGCATAGGTAGCAATGTCTACTCTTCACTTTCTTCTCACTTGATTTCTCAACTTGAGAAGCATTAACTTGAGTCTTCTTGGGAAGAGGCCTTTCTTCAACTTGAGGTTGAGCATGTGATTGAACTTGTGCCCTCTTCCCTTGTTGCTTGACACTAATGGCCTTCTTCTTCAATGGGCAAGATCTAACATGATGCCCTTCTACTTTGCACTTGAAGCAAACAATCTTGGCGAATTCTTGACTTGTTCTTGGCCCTTCCTTTTTTTCATCTTGGACTTCTTCTTCTTATTGGAGTTGAATCCAAGTCCACCTTTGTCATTGGGGGATTTTTGCACACTCAAGATATTGTTGAGTGTTTCCCTTCATGACACTTTTCCAAGTCTTCCTTCAAAGAAGTGACTTGGGCCTTGAGCTCTTTGATTTCCTCTACATGGTTAGTCTCAACACAAGTACTAGAGGAAGTATAAGCTTCATCGTTAGAGCAACAAGGCAAGGAAAGCAATTCATCACAAGATGTACCAACATTGTGAGTAGATGAATTACAAGGACTAGCACATGGCAATATACTATTTTGACTAGAAGTAGTGCTAGTACCCACATGAGGCTCACTAGATGTTACCTTAGCAATCATGGCCTCATGAGCTATCTTTAGCACACTATGGGATACTAGAAGATCATCATGAGAGCTTGAGAGCTTTTCATGACTTTCTTCCAATTTCCCATAATTTCTAGATAGCACCTCAAGTTGAGCCCGTAGCTCAACATTCTCCTTCAAAATGGATGCTTCACAAGTAATAGAATTAGTAGCACAAGCATCATCATTAACAACAAGAGGAGAAGGCAACTTGGCAAGCTCTTTTAAATAAGAAGCTTCAAGTTGGGCATGAGACTTCAGTGAGTTTGATGAGCTCACCCTTGATGACCCTTGAGCCATTTTCGAGGTGCTCAAAATCCTCAACGAGTCTAGCATGAGAAACTTCAAGCTTAGCATTTTTAGTTTTGAAATCGTTGGCCACCTCAAGAGCTCTATCATGAGATTCCCTCACTCTAGATAATTCTAGAGCAAAAAGTCTCCTCAAGAGATTCGGAGGTGGTTTGTTCATGTTCAAGAGCTTGAGATAGCTCCATGATCTCATCTGCGTAATCACGCCCATGAGCTTCCATTTTCTCAATGGTGGCCTCATGCTCCTCTAGATGAGATTCCAACTCCTCAATGCATTTCTTGCCATCAATCGCAATGGACATTATTTGCATGAAGTTGGAACGAGCAATTTTATTTTTATGAAGAGCTTTAAAAATCATTTCCCCCTTAGTTTTTAAGGAGGCAACATTATCATTCTCTTCATCATTATCCTCATCATCATTAGTATCAACATCATCATCAAGAGACATATTGGGGTACAAAGTAGGAGATACCTTTGACGCCTTAGCCATAAGGCAAAAAGCAATAGATGATGGTGTAGGATCCCTTGAGGCACCATTAAACACCACATCTTGTTCCATGGAGTGTTGGGTTTCCTCTACATTGTTAGCACTATAATTCGAGGAAATAGATGCATTTTTATCATGGCAACAAGACATAGCAAGCATATCATCATGAGATTTAGTCAAGCAATTTCTACATGATATGCAAGGACTATCAACACAAGCATGTGAAACATTTGGAGTGCTCAAAGTGTTAAAGCCCAAAGAAGGAGCATTGCAATAATATAGTGATGAAGGATCATCCACAATAAGCATACTATCATCATTGCAATGACCAACACTACTCACCATATCATTACCTTGTGGCAAACCACATGTAGGTGAAGTAGAAGAAGTTGAGAAGACTATACGACCGGAGGTGGAGGGAGAACAATCATCCCCACAAATCTTGGACACACCATATTTATCTTTAAGCTTCGTCCACAACTCATGAGCATCTCGGAACAGCATGAGTTGAAATATAACTACGTTGCTCAAAGCATCAAAAAGCACATTAGAAGCTTGAGCATTGAGATAAGAGTTTTTCTCATCCTCTAAAGATAATCTTTGGGGATCCTTTGCGGAGAAAACCCATATCTACAATTCGCTCTAAATTTGGGTCCATGACCCTAAAGAGATTAAGCATGCGAATTACCCAAACATCAAAATTTGTGCCATCGAAACTAAGAGTGTCACAGAAACCTAATCCTCTAGTCGACATCTTTACTCTCTAGGCGGTAAAGCCTAATAAAGAGAGACGAAGCTCTGATACCAATTGAAAGATCGAGGATGTCGCCTAGAGGGGGGGGGGTGAATAGGCGTTTTAAAATAATTACGGTTTAAGCTTGAACAAATGCGGAATAAACCTAGCGGTTAATTTGTCAAGCACAAAACCTAAAACAACTAGGCTCACCTATGTGCACCAACAACTTATGCTAAGCAATATAAGAAACTATGTGATAGCAAGATATATGACAAAGAACAATATGGCTATCACAAAGTAAAGTGCATAAGTAAAGGGGCTCGGGTAAGAGATAACCGAGGCACGCAGAGACGACGATGTATCCCGAAGTTCACACCCTTGCGGATGCTAATCTCCGTTTGGAGGCGCTGTGGAGGCACAATGCTCCCCAAGAAGCCACTAGGGCCACCGTAATCTCCTCACGCCCTCGCACAATGCAAGATGCCGTGATTCCACTAAGGGACCCTTGAGGGCGGTCACCGAACCCGTACAAATGGCGACCCTTGGGGGCGGTCACCGAACCCGTACACTTTGGCAACCCTTGGGGGCGGTCACCGGTACCTGTCAAATTGCTCGGGGCGATCTCCACAACCTAATTGGAGACCCCGACGCTTGCCCGGAGCTTTACACCACAATGATTGAGCTCCGAACACCACCAACCGACTAGGGCGCCCAAGCACCCAAGAGGAACAAGCTCAAGGGCACCAAGCACCCAAGAGTAATAAGCTTCACAACTTGTAACTTCCACGTAACACCGTGGAGAACTCAAACCGATGCACAAATGCAATGGCAAGGGCACACAGAGTGCCCAAGTCCTTCTCTCTCAAATCCCACCAAAGCAACTAATGCTAGGGAGGAAAATGAGAGGAAGAACAAGAAGGAGAACACCAAGAACTCCAAGAACTAGATCCAAGGGGTTCCCCTCACATAGAGGAGAAAGTGATTGGTGGAAATGTGGATCTAGATCTCCTCTCTTTTCCCTCAAAAACTAGCAAGAATCCATGGAGGGATTGAGAGTAGCAAGCTCAAGGAAGGTCAACAATGGGGGCAAAAACGAGCTCAAGAGATAGGGAACCATTGGGGAAGAAGACCCCCTTAAATAGGTCCCCACGAATCTGCCCGTTATGTGCAGAAACCTGTAGGACCGGTACAACCGGTGCACGAACTGCACAACCGGCCAAAGCAGAGGAAAAACCAACCTGGGAAAAGCTCTAAGCGGTACAACAGCCTGGGGAACCGGTAGTACCGGTTAAACCGGTTAAACCGGTCAACAACCGCCCAAGAACCGCTCCAAAACAGAAACTAGTCCGGTGGTAGAGCGGTACATGGCCGGTACAACCTCCGGACCAATTCTGGAGCGGTACAACCGCTCCAAACACCGGTTGTACCGGTCAACCGGTACAACCTCTCTACGGGGCGGTACAACCTCTCTATGTAAAACAGGCAATATCAAAACAGCCACAACTTCCGTGACACGAGCTCGAATTCGATGAAACCAAGTTTGTTGGAAAGCTAGCAACAAGGGCTAACACAATCTTGATAGAAATATCAATAAGAAGCAAATGAGTAAAGGCCCACAAGAAAATGGTGAGAACCCTTCCTAGGATAAGACTGGTAAAACCTCCAACACCGAAAACATCATAGAAGACACATGCGAACTCCGTTTTCGATGAACTCAAGCTTGCCATCAAGATGACCATTAGCTCTAAGACTCACAAAGAGAACCAAACAAGAACAAGGAAACATGATGCAAGGATGCAATGGTTTGAGCTCTCTACTAACGATACGATCAAGCTACCAACTTGAGAGCCCCCTTGATAGTACGGCAAACGATCCTATAACCCAGTCTCCCAACTACCACCACGAGACTGGTAAAATAGAAAACCTATCATGGGCAAAACTTTGCCTTGCACATGGTCCACTTGATCTAGATGAAGACGATCTTGACTCCCTCAAGTTGGACCACCTTTCTTGATTGCGTTGGCTCGATGAAGACTAGATGATTTCTCCCCCATAGTCCACTATGGGTGAGCGACTCTTCGGCACATCTTCACAAGTCCATTGACACCACAATGGATGGCAAGATTCAAACTTGATTTCTCCCCCATACTCCATTATGGGTGAGCCACTCCTCGTGTTGCTCCACTTGAACTTGCACACAACAAACTTGATGACGATCACCACTTGATGTCATCCTCCATGGGTTGTATGGGATCTTCCTCTTGGCGCTTAAGACCATGGAAATATACCTAACCCCACAAAGAACTCTCACGTAGACCATGGGTTAGTACACAAAGCATAATGGACAATGCTTACCATACCATGGGAACACTTGGTCCCTCTCGGTACAACTTGTGCTCTTTGTGTGTTGATCAACTTGAATCACTCTCTGTACTTAGGCTAGATCAACCTTGAATCTTTCCAACTCTCTTCATTTGGATGATGTCTTGAAGGTAAACATGAATGATCACATAATCTTCTTCTTCAAGACATGCTTGCAATAAGCTCAACACTCACATGACCAATCTTTGGATAATTCCTTAATAGCACCTTGGTAAACTCATAAACTCCTTGAAACCAACACATGGACTTCAAGAAAAGCCTATGGACAAAACCTTCAAATAATAATCAAGGCAACCATTAGTCCATAGAGATTGTCATCAATTACCAAAACCAAACATGGGGGCATCGCATGTTCTTTCACTTTCTTTGGCCATGTCATTTTGAGAAGACATAATTGCTTTGTTAGTATGTTTGAAGTATTATTATTTTTATGTCAATATGAACTTTTGTCTTGAATCTTTCGGATCTGAATATTCATACCACAATTAAGAGGATTTACATTGAAATTATGCCAAGTAGCACTCCGCGTCAAAAATTCTCTTTTTATCATTTACCTACTCGAGGACGAGCAGGAATTAAGCTTGGGGATGCCTGATACGTCTCCAACGTATCTATAATTTTTGATTGATCCATGCTATATTATCTACTGTTTTGGACCATATTGGGCTTTATTTTCCACTTTTATATTACTTTTGGGACTAACCTATTAACCGGAGGCCCAGCCCAGAATTGTTGTTTTTTTTTGCTTATTTCAAGTTTCAAGAAAGCGGAATATCAAACGGAGTCCAAACGGAATGAAACCTTCGGGAACGTGATTTGCTCATCGATAAGATCCAGAGACTTGGACCCTCCGTCAAGAAAGCCACGAGGTGGTCACGAGGTGGAGGGCGCCCCCTAGGGCGCGCCCCTGCCTCGTGGGCCCCTCAAGCTCCACCGACGCATTCTTCCTCCTATATATACCACGCACCCCCAAACGATCGACACGGAGCCAATAACCTAATTCCGCCGCTGCAACTTTCTCGTATCCACGAGATCCCATCTTGGGGCCTGTTCGAGCTCACGGAAGGGGAATCCACCACGGAGGGCTTCTACATCATCACCATAGCCCCTCCGATGAAGTGTGAGTAGTTTACCTCGGACCTTCGGGTCCATAGTTAGTAGCTATATGGCTTATTCTCTCTTTTGGATCTCAATACAATATTCTCCCCTCTCTCGTGGAGATCTATTTGATGTAATCTTCTTTTTGCGGTGTGTTTGTTGAGACCGATGAATTGTGGGTTTATGATCAAGATTATCTATGAACAATATTTGAATCTTCTCTGAATTCTTTTATGTATGATTGGTTATCTTTGCAAGTCTCTTGAATTATCAGTTTGGTTTGGCCTACTAGATTGGTTTTTCTTGCAATGGGAGAAGTGCTTAGCTTTGGGTTCAATCTTGCGGTGTCCTTTCCCAAAGGATGAGAGGGGCAGCAAGGCACGTATTGTATTGTTGCCATCGAGGATAACAAGATGGGGTTTTTATTATATTGCATGAATTTATCCCTCTACGTCATGTCATCTTGCTTAAGGCGTTACTGCTTTCATTAAGTTAATACTCTAGATGCATCTTTGGATAGCGGTCGATGAGTGGAGTAATAGTAGTAGATGCAGGCAGGAGTCGGTCTACTTGTCTTGGACGTGATGCCTATATACATGATCATACCTAGATATTCTCATAACTATGCTCAATTCTGTCAATTGCTCAATAGTAATTTGTTCACCCACCGTAGAAATTCTTATGCTCTTGAGAGAAGCCACTAGTGAAACCTATGGCCCCCGGGTCTATTCTCATAATATCAATCTCCAATCACTTTATTATTGCTTTGCTTTTACTTTTGCCTTTTATTTTACCTTGCATCTTTATATAAAAAATACCAAAAATATTATCATCTCTATCAGATCTCACTCTCGTAAGACTGTGAAGGGATTGACAACCCCTAATCGTGTTGGTTGCGTTGAGCTTTTCGTTTTGTGTAGGTACGAGGGACTCGTGCGTGGCCTCCTACTGGATTGATACCTTGGTTCTCAAAAACTGAGGGAAATACTTACGCTACTTTGCTGCATCATCCTCTCGTCTTCGGGGAAATCCAACACAGTGCTCAAGAGGTAGCATTCATAAGGACAACCGGCACTGGTTTATCAACCACCGGCAAATCCATCAAAAGCTCTCGAAGCCATTCTGCTTCGACGCATGATGTGTCTAATGCTGTGAGTTCTGCTTCCATAGTCGATCTGGTTAAGATCGCTCGCTTGCAAGACTTCGAGAAACAGCACCACCACCAAGTGTGAAGACATGTCCACTTGTGGCTTTCATCTCATCAGCATCAGATATCCAATTCAAATCACTATATCCCTCAAGTACCGTTGGGTACCCAGAATAGTGAATTCCGTAGTTCGCAGTACCTTGCAAATAACGCATCACTCATTGAACAAAGCATGCCAATGCACATCTCCCGGATTGAAACAAACCTGCCAGTTTTCACACAAGAAATGAAATGTCGACGAGTAGCACATGCTAGGTACATCGCTGAACCAACCACTTGAGAATATCTCAATTGATCTACAGCCGCGTGCCTTGAACTTTCGAATCAAGACGCTAGGATCATATGGTGTTGCGAAGGTTTGCAATCCGAATATCCAAAACGGCTCAAAATCTTACGAACATAGTGGGATTGCAAAAGTGTAATTCCACCCTCGAATTTCTCGAGAGCTTGATATTCGTGATAACATCAGCCACACCTGTGTCCTTCATCTCAAAGTTGTGAGATAGAAAAGACTTGACCTCCTCAATGACCTTGAGGTGGGTCCCAAATATCGATATGTCATCGACATACGCATACCTGATATAACTCCTTCACCCCCACCATAGCGATAGTATACACATTTGTCGCCCGTTCACAACAAAGCCAGCAGATGTCAGAGTAGTGTTGAACTTCTCATGCCATTGCTTAGGCGCGTGTTTCAGGCCATACAAAGATTTCACTAGCTTACACACCTTTCTTTCTTGACCATTTACTACAAAGCCATCCGGTTGTTGCATGTAAATTTCCTCGTCTAGCTCTCCGTTAAGGAAAGTCGTCTTAACGTCCATCTGATGAACGAGAAGACCATGTGAGGCAGCCAAAGCGAGTAACACTCAAATGGTTGTCAGTCTAGCCACAGGTGAATAAGTTTCAAAGAAATCCTCTTCTTCTTTCTGGGTATAACCCTTGTCCACAAGCCTGGCCTTGTACTTCTCAACAGTACCATCGGGCCTAAGCTTCTTTTTGAACACCCACTTACATTCTAATGGTCGATAACCATAAGGACGATCAGTGATCTCCCATGTCCCATTAGCCAAGATGGAATCCATCTCCCTGCGGACCGCATCCTTCTAGTAGTCAGCATCCGGAGATGCATAAGCTTCTGAAATGGTACTGGGAGTATCATCATCCACGAGGTACACGAGGAAATCATCACCAAAGGACTTTGCAGTCCTCTGTCTCTTGCTCCTAACAGGAGCTTCCTCGTCATCCTCCGTGGAACTCTTATCACTTTTATGTTCATAATATTCCACCGGAATAGCAGGTTCAGGAGTCTCATCAGATTCCAGTCAAGAATTGCTTTGCATATCTCTCATGGGGAAAATATCCTCAAAGAATGTAGCATCCCTCGACTCTATAATTGTACCGACCTTTTGGTCAGGTACCTCAGATTTCACCACTAGAAATCTATAGCCAACGCTATGCTTGGCATAGCCAAGAAAAACACAGTCGACGGTCTTTGGTCCCAACTTGCGCTTTTTGATTATCGGCACGTTGACTTTCGCCAAACAGCCCCAAGTGTGCAAGTAAGAGAGTGTAGTTCTTTTCTTTTCCCATTGCTCATAGGGAGTGGTCTCATTATCCTTTGTGGGAACTTTATTCAGGACATGACAAGATGTCAATACAGCCTCCCCCACCATGCCTTGGATAAACCCGATGTATCTAACATGGCCTTAACCAAATCAATTAGAGTATGGTTTTTCCGTTCGGCAACCCCGTTTGACTGGGATGAGTAGGGAGGCGTCCTCTCATGAATAATACCATGTTCCGCACAGAATAAATCAAACTCATTAGAAAAGTACTCTCCACCATGATCGCACCGACTCGTTTTATGTTCTTCTCAAGTTGGTTCTCAACTTCAGCCTTATAGACTTTAAAGTAGTGTAGAGCCTCATCCTTAGTATTTAACAAATACACATAGCAGAATCTAGTGGAATCATCAATCAGAGTCATGAAGTATTTCTTTCCACCTTTAGTCAACACACCATTCATCTCACGTAGATCTGAATGTATGAGCTCTAGAGGTGCTGTGTCTCTCCTTCGCAGCTTGTGAGGCTTACGAGGTTGCTTAGCTTGCACACACGCATGGCACTTAGAGCCTTTGGCTAAAGTGAAACTTGGGATTAAATCCATCTTAGCTAGCCGCGTCATACAACCGAAATTTATGTGACAAAGACGTGAATGCCAAACCTCAGATTCGTTCACATTAGAATGAATTTGGTTCACGACTTTATTACAGAAATCCTCCAAGGAAAGGCGGAACAAACCACCACAATCATATCATTTTCCAACAAATAGTCCATACCGAGATACTACCAATTTATTAGACTCAAATACTAACTTAAACGCTTCTTTACATAGAAGGGATCCACTAACGAGATTCTTCTTTATGGCGGGGACATGCTGCACGTTCTTTAATTGCACGATCTTTCCCGAAATAAACTTCAGATCTACCGTGCCAACACCATGAACGGAAGCATGCGAGCCATTCCCCGTCAGGACGGAACAATCTCGTGCGACCTGGTAGGAAGAAAACAAAGACACATCAGCACACACATGAATATTGGCCCCAGTGTCAACCCACCAATCGGTGGACTGACAAACTAGAAGTATGGTAAACAGATTACCATACCCAGATGCCGCATCATTGTTGCTCAGAGTAACTTTCACAGACTTGGAGTCATGTGCTGGCTTCTTGTACTTGTTTGGGTACTTGTTTGCCCAATGTTCATCTGAACCACAAGTAAAGCAGCCATCTCTCTTTTTGTCTTTCTTCTTACTCTTCTTCTTAAAGGTAGTATTCTGCTGGACAGAGTTCTTTCCCTTGAACTTGTGGAAGTTCTTCTGCACCACATTGGTGCTAGAAGAACCCTCTGCCCCTTTCACATGTGAGTCATTTGCTCTCGAGTTCTGCTCAACACTGAGATGACCGATGACATCCTCAACAGAGAATTCACGTCTCAAGTGCTTGAGAGAAGTAGCAAAGTTCCTCCAACTAGGAGGGAGTTTTGCAATAATGCAACCAGCAATAAATTTGTCTGGTAACTCACACTTCAGAGCTCCAGCTCCTTAGCAATGCAATCAGTATCTCATGAGCTTTGGTCCAATAAAGAACGGTTATCAACCATCCTGTAATCATGGAACTGCTCCATGGCATACAACTCATTACCCGGCATCGATTCTTGAATTTGACTTCGAAGCATCCCACAAGTTTTTGGCAACCCCCATATGAATATAGGCGTCAACCAACTTGTCTCCAATCACACCTTTAACTGCTCCCAGAAAGATTGTGGTTGCCTCCCTAAACGCCTTCTCCTGTTCAGGAGCAATCGTTTCTGTGAGGCACACACCACCAACCCAGAACATGTTCATCGCTGTGAGCCACAAGGTGGTCCTAGTCTGCCAACACTTAAAATGCGTCCCGGTAAACTTTTCCGGTTTCAGAGTAGCAGCAAAGCCTTGAATCGAAAAGTGCCTAGAGTAAGGTTTTTGGATTGTTGGAAATATTAGCACCTTTCCGATTAGACTTATCCACGAGTAAACAGTAAGCATGGAATAAAAGGTATGCATCTCATAGCGATACCTAAGCATACTAGCACGTACAGAACATAGAATCAAACCCTCTATGAGCAGCACATATACGGCTAGCATAAGTACGAGTAAACGAGGGATGAACAGATCATACCCTCCGGTTGGCCTGGCCAACGCAGCGGCGGCAGCAACAGCCTCGGTGTCATCTGTGGCCTTCTTCTTAGCAGCGGCGTCGGCGGCCATGGTGTCGATGCAGAGGATGTGGTGGAAGCAGAGGCGAACGAAGCGGGAGCAGTCGCGTCGAGACGCTCCCCAAAAACCTTATTGTCGTTCTCCCAGGCAGGATCTCGAACGACGGGGTTCCGGAGGCACCTGCTCTCCCGACCAGCCGTGCACGCGATCGTCGGGATGGGATCGCTGGAGGCAGCACAGAGTGAGGAACAGTAGATGACGGCTAGGTCACGCGAGAGGGAGTGAGTGAACCGAACTCGGTTACTTCACTGGCCAGAGCCTTCTTATATAGTCCGTAAGGAAGAAAGTCGTGGGCCTTGCGGAAGCCCGCGACCGAGTCAGCCCACTCCCGGCAAGGGAGTCGTTGTTCCCGGCAAGGATCGCACTCCCGGCAAGGGAGTCGATGAATCCTGGCAATGCGGGTCCCGGCAAGGGTCGCACCCCCGGCAAGGGAGTCGACGAATCCCGGCAATGCAAGTCAGCCCACAGTCCAACGTCTTGGACAGTGGCCCACATGTTAGCGACCCGTTAATTAATCCCTGATTAATTAATTCGTGAGCAGCAAAAATAAGCTTCGGCTCATTCCCGCAACCCGCGGCGCGAGCGCGTCGTGACGAGGCGAGGCGTGGCAAGGCGGGCGGCGGAGGAGGAGGAGCACGTGTGTACCACTCCTCTTCCCAAGCTCCCAATGGCAAGTGGTAGAGCAGCCCTTATAAAGGGGTCTCAACTCTCCTCAACTAGCAAGGTGGGACTAAACTTCCCACCACCTGCCATCTCATACATGGGCCTCAAGATTAACCAAGGATTAGTGCCTTATATGGGCCTAAGCCCATCCATAATCCAACACTTTGGACGTCGCCGGTGAAGGTGATGTCCACGGTCGAGCCTGACGGTCCGGCCTCGTTCGTCATTGCGGCCAGGTGCCAACGACGCAGAGCTGACGATGCTAGCATTGATTAGGTATGCCACCGCCTGCTCTCCCTCCCCCTCTCTGATCGCATCAAACGGGTGGTTGCGCTTCGGCTCATTGATTTTGAGATGCCATCGCTCGCGGCGGATGGTGTAGGCATTGTGCACAGAATCAAGCACCACCCGCCGCTTATCTACTATTGAGTTGTATTTTGTATTGCATGTATTACGTGTTGTGGCTCACCTCTTAGTTGTGTATAGTTGAGGTTGAGGCCTACCCTGTACTTATATATACTTGCACCAGCACCCCATCAATACAATGATTATTGTATTGGCAAAACATATCTCTACATGGTATCAGCGCGGATCGTGCCAGGTTTAACAACCGGGGCGAAGGTGTCGGTGAAGTCCATGCTCGCGCGCTGCCGAAATCCGCGAACCACCCATCGACCCTTATAGCGCTCGAGAGAACCGTCCGGGCGAGACTTGTGGCGAAACACCCACTTGCCAGAGATGATGTTGGCACGAGGGGGTCGCGGAACAAGCTGCCACGTGCGGTTGCGCTGTAGGGCGTCGAACTCCTCCTGCATCGCAACTAGCCAGTTGGGATCCCGAAGGGCTGCACGAGTGGAGGTGGGGACTGGTGATGGCGTCGACGTCGAGGCTGTGCACACATACTCATCGACGGAGTAGCGCGTGCTGGGCCGAAGCACTCCGGCTCCGGCAGGGGTGGTCACACCAAGTGATGGGCAGCAGGGCCGGCGGGTACCGTGGCGGCGGGGGCACCCGGTGCGGCGGTGGGGGCCGCGGCGGCCTTGAGGCCAGCGGCAGCGAAGCGTGGCGGCGATGGCGCGGCCGATCCGTGCGGAAGAGGCGACGGGCGAGGTTGACGTCGAGCCCGTCGCATGGGTGGCGGGCGGGGTGCCGGGCTCAACCTCGTATGAGGGAGACGGGGACCCGATGCCCCGCTCGGACTCAACCTCGGGGGAGGGGGGTCACGAAGCCGGGTGTGGTGGTAGAGGCGCCCGGGCGAGGTGCCACGCACATCGCTCCACCGAAGAGGGGCGGGGCGCCGAAGAAGCCGGCCGAGGAACCTGAAAAAAAGGGAACATCGTCTCGACAAAGTACATGTGCCTTGAGGTGTACACAGGATGAGTGACAGGATCATAGCACTGGTAACCTTTGGTGTTAGGAGGGTAGCCAAGGAAGACGCATGGGACGGATCGTGGTGCGAGCTTGTGTGGCGTGGTGGACGTGGTGCTAGGATAACAGAGATGCCCGAAGATGTGGAGACCATCATAGGACGATGGTGTGCCAAAGAGAAGGTGGTGAGGGGCGTAGTTCCCCCGAGGGTGACACGGACGAATGGTAACTAAGAGAGTGGCGGTGGCGAGAGCATCGGGCCAAAACCGAGCGGGCACGTTAGCGTGAAAGAGTAACGTGTGAACGCAGTCATTAAGAGTGCGGAGAATGCGCTCGGCGCGGCCGTTCTGCTGTGAGGTGTATGGACAAGTCAGACGAAAGATGGTGCCATGAGAGGCGAGAAGCGTGCGGAGAGCGACGTTGTCAAACTCTTTTCCGTTATCCGTCTGGAGTGCGAGTATGGGGCGACCGAACTGGGTGGTGACATAGGAATAAAAGGTGGTGAGTGTGGCTAAGGGATTGCCTACTTCCGTCTTCGAGGAGTTGCGGTCTAGTCTCTGTGTCTCTGGCGACGCTTCGACTGCGGGGTGGTGTTGAGTTGTATTCTGTGTTGCATGTATTACATGTTATGGCCCACCTCCTAGTTGTGTATAGTTGAGGTTGAGGCCTACCCTGTACTTATATATACGTGCACCAGCAACCCATCAATACAACGATTATTGTATTGGCAAAACATCTCTCTACATCTACGAAGCGAGGATCCGCCAAAAGCATGGCCGCAACAATCCGATTGGACGCATGCTCGTCCTCGATCTGGCCCTCTGCCAACCGGGGCTCCGAGAGGTGATGCATCTCCTGCTCCACCATGACACGGTTGTAGTGCGCCTCCGCCTGCTGCAGGGTGAATCCGGCCACCGACGCTGGCGCCTGCTTCGCCCATCGTAGAGTCCTCCTTGCCCGAGTTATCCTGCCAAAATATGATACGCTAGGCTTCCCAATTGTGCATCTTGAGTGCGATTTCGTGGCGGCGTCAGGCTCTTCCACCACCCACGACACGCCCCAACAATTGTCTCCACGGTTGACGAAGGAGGAAGGGGAAGGGGTGGTGTGCCTGTGGCTTGAATGGAGGGAGATGGGGCTTAGATGGGTAGAGTTTTCTGCCGTGCTCGGCCACCTTTAAATGGCATGCTCCTGAGCAGGTGGAGCGACCCGCAACTTGAATGCGGGTGCCTGGAGTTGGCTTATCTGTAACCACGTCGGTGTGAATGTCAGGCGGGTGTACATACGATCAGCTGGTTTGAATGTGGTAGGAAGTCGTCTCATCGTCCCGCCTGTCAAGTAGGCTCTAAACATGTGTTAGCGTGGCGAGGAGTGCGATTATACGCAACGGAGCAACATGCCGGAGTTGGCTTATCGTTCATTGCGCTAGTGTGGGTGTCAAGCAGGCGGACGAACGGCCAGCCGGCTTGAATGTGATAAGAAGTGATCCCATCCAGTCAAGTCGGCTTCTAGACTGGCATGAATGTGACGCCGAGAGAAAAGTGGCGGTTTATGCAGAACGACTCAACGAGGGTTTTGTGTGAGTCAGGGGATTCAGACGCCTACACGGCAAATGTTCGGAGGCCCTCAAACCTCTCTGCTTTTGCTTCCGGTATGTGAAATTTCAAATGGCTCGTAGTCCGCTCGAATTTGATGCACGGTGTTAGAATACTGAAAGGACCGCGATCCAAACATTTGAGAGCATTTTGGTGAACCACATTTGAGTTTTCCTTAGAGCATTTACAATCAGACCGAGCGGACAGCCCGGTCAGTGACCAGTCAGTTTGCTCCGACCCATACGACCTCCTCAAATGGCCCCTATACATCCGGGCTGACCGGCATCTCCATATCCAACACATATCTTGAGCAGATATGAGGAGGCCCATCGCATCCGCCACATCGGACAAGCCCACATTGGCCCGCATCGACCCCACCTCATCCCCTAAAATATCCTCACCCGGACCATACCCTACCTTACTCTCTCACTCTCAGCTCCGGTCCCCATTGATTCCCCTTCCCTCTCCATCACCTCCTCTCTCAATGTCGAGCACCAGCAGCGCCTCAGGCAGGGATCCGATTGCGAGGATGACCCCATCGATTTGGACGCCCTTGTCCGTGAGGCGGAGGCGGACGATGTTGAGGGGCTCGCTGTTTGCATCACGCTGCAACGTTTATCGGTGGACAACGGTGGTAGCACGAACTACGCTCCGTCCTCTGTCGCTCGACGACGCAGCTACAGATGGCTGAACCGAAGGCATGCGTCGCAAGAAACATGGGGTAAGGGAGAGGACGGGGGCAAAGCAGGAAGCTTCCTGCGTCAGTCCTGCATACAACTGGTGGTCAATGATGAGGAGTAGCTCGTCATGGCGGTCCTTCGCCGCTCATTGACCACAGTGTAGACGAATGCACGGTGGCTCCGCCGCAAGAACGTGAAGGCGCTCTGGCTCGGCATCAAGCAATCGGAGCGTGAAGCGGCGGAGAAGGCGACGGCCGAAGCGAAAGCCGCCTGACTAGCAAAGCATTAGGAGCGCGCAGTCTGTCGGATGGCCAACATCATCTCCTCGTTCGATGACTTCGATGACACCCCTCCCGTCGTCGATGCCTACACAGAGAGCTACAACCGCTCCGTTGACCGCAAGAGCAAGGGACCGACAAGGAAATTGTGATTTCCAAAGCCTGTGTTCGTCGCGTTTTAGTATCTAGTTGTTTCAATTTTAATCTACGCCATTTTGCCAACAATTAACTGTCTCTTTTGGTATGATGAACTGTGACGCTATGTCCGTATGAACTGTGAATCTATGCCTCTTTTGTTGCTATGTTTCATATGACGACCAATTTAGTTTCCCTCGCATTGGGTTGGATATAAGGAACACAACTGCGGACGCGGACATTTGAGGAGTGACCGGTCACTAACACGTCCAGACGTTTCCGGGAATATTTAGAGTGCTGGATTTGCTATGTCTAGATGCTCCTACAACAACAGTGTGTGTGTGTCCATGAGACCACAACTCACTGTATCTTCGGTCATGCTCTCATCGGTGTTCGGTGGTGACTATGCGGTGGCTACTGCTTCAATTAGGGTTTTGAATGTCTTTATTAGGGCATCTCCAAGGTGGACTCATAAACCTTCCGCAACCATCCGGATCAGGTTGTTCGGACCGGGTTGTCCGGACCGCGGAAGCTATCCAACGCCGACATGTATCGGTCCGCGGAGTGGTTCGGACACAATTTCTCCCGCAAACCGGAGACAAAAATGGAGGAGGTTTGCGGGAGTCCAGACCGCTCACAGGCCCGCTTATAACTGCCTTGACCCATAAAAAAATCCCTCCCTCTCTCGCGCACTCCCGCCTGGCGCCAGCTGCCCGCATTCATGTCGTTGTAAAAGCGCGCTGCTCCGCATTGAAGATGTTTCAGGACGGAGGGGACCTCTCACTGCCTCCGCCATTGAAGCGGCACGCCATCCGAGGGCGCCACTCGCTGCACGCCCGGCTGAACACGTCTCCTCACCGCATCCATACACCTCCATTAACACCGCGTGGAAGCTGAGAAACCTACTCCAGCCACACGCCTGTTCAGGAGCGGGCCGACATGAAACGCAACACCGGTCGAGCTCCCCGCGCCCGCTCTTTATTTAAACGATGGCAGGCGCTGGGCAAGAATCGCACCCCTCCGCCGCTCCCCCATCTCCTCACTCACCATTTTCTCCACCATTTCGATGGCATCTGTAGGGGAGGAAGAGCAGTCCTCCGGCATAAAAGCCGGCATGGTGGCTCGCCGAGCCCGGCGGATATGAGCGAGGCAGCTCGCTGCTTCACCTCCCTTCCCTAGGTTGACGGAGCAAGTTGTCGCCTCAATCCGACGTGTATTTCAGCAACTCACCTCTCCAAGCCAGCTCGCGGAGGAGTGGCGAGTTGCTCCAGGCCGGCACGGAGGGGAGCACGACGGCATCGGCATCGACGAGCTGCGTCGTACCGCCCCTCCAGTGCCTATGACCGCGTCATCTACCGTCGACGTGCGCATAGCCGCACCATGCAGACAGAGAAAGAAGGCGGGTGCACGGAGGAGATCGACGAGTCGGCGGCCATCGCATCCGCTGGCAACTTCGAGGGAAATTAGAACATGGGAGGCCACCGCCGCTTGGGTCCCAGGAAGGCCACCACCGGCGCGTCGCCGGCTTGTACAGCCGGTGACATGCCCGGTTTCTTCCTTATCTTAGACTACCCTGGCCTAGGCTTCCACGGAAGCACCTTTCCACTCCGGCTGAAGCACCCTCTTCGCCACACTCCGATGAGCGGCGTAGCCGGACATAGGAAAGATACGGGGAAGAATATGCCTCCGGGACTCTCGGCAGTCCAGTGACAAGGGATCCGTCCCGACCGGCTATAGACTAGTGTAGTGTATCTGTTTCATGGGAGTGAAGCTCCACGCGACCGTAGGTGCACATATTTTTAACCTTTTAATTAAAATATTTCAAAAATGTAACCGTTTACGTTCAATTTGTATAAAATCCATCATGTTTGTATGAAATTCAATCGAGTTTGCATGAAATCCGGCCGTGTTTGCATGAATTTCATCCAATTGATTTAAGTCATACGAAAGGTTTTTTGCCGGTTGGCGCGTGCCCTTAACTTGCGCCCAATTTATAGCGCGACGGGTGGGGGCCCATAGCACTGGCCGGCGCTGTCCCGGACCGTGCGATCTCAAATCAGTGCGGTGGATTATTATGCTAGATCGTACTACTACAAAAACCACGACACGTCGTGTGTGCGATGGAAGGGACAATACGATGCAGCAGCTGCCCAACCAACTAATCCTTCACATCAATTCAATTCCGTGCAAAACCATGGCACGGCCAGATGCACGACAAGGAATAGAGAGGCTGGACCGTTGGAGTACGGCGCAATCTCGTAGAAAAGAAAAGAAAAACAGAATAATATTCAATACAGACAAGCTGTATTTTTTCTTTTTTTTCTTTTAGGTGCACGCAAGCTGTAACTTGTGTCATGCGATTTGGTGTCATTTGTGTTTCATCGTGCAGATTATTTTTTTAGTGTCACTTACAATCGATTGTTTGTGAGTGTATGGGCATGTGTGTGATCATCTGCATTTGTACCGTGTTACTTCAAATAAAATAAATATTATTTTCAAGGTGGTAGGTGACATGCACATTGATAGTGACCTCGTTATATGTCCTTGAACTCAATTAGTGATTTAGTCTTTATTAGAGACTTTGTGAGAAGGTATGTAGGGAAAATATCAGGCGATACCATCACTCAAGTGCTCTCACGAAACTGGTTTAAAAATTCAACATTAGATGTGTCAAAAAATTCAAAAAAAATTATGAATGTTAGTCACACATGCAATGTATCCACACCCCCCTACAAAATTCAGATCAAAATCCGAAACACACACAGAGAAAAAAATCCAGATGTGAACACTGTCATTTTGATAGTACTAGCAAAAGAGCCCGTGCGTTGCAACGAGAGAAAAAATAACACACACTCTTAACCCAATAACCATAATATGTTCATGCCCTTTATTTTAGCGAGACATCATTTTTGTGTTGCCGATTATCCTCCTTCTCACCTCAGTGGTCTCAGTGTTCACACAAACCAAAGTGTGTTTGAATGTTGTTTTTCCCCTGCCAGTTTTTTCAGAGGTGCTCATGTTTGGTTATCGATGTTTTCTTTTGTCTCTTTATGATTTTAGTGGTTGTTTATTTGCAATCCAGATCGTCACGGTATGAAAGAAAAACGGACGTGCCCTATAGGTTACAAGTTTGCTTTTAAAATAATATTTTAAAAAAAAAATAGTAGGTAAAAATAACATCATATTCAAATTCTACATATTTTTCTATTCAAATTTCATATATAACATGTTAAAATCGGAGTTAAGAAAAATATTTATTTGACTTCAATATCTTCCAAAATAATATTTTAAAAATATTTAACAAACAAAATAACATCATATTCAGATTCTACACATTTTTCTAATCAATTTTCATATATAACATGTTAAAATCGGAGTTACGGTTTAAAAGATATGGATAATTTAGAAAAACATTTGTTTGACTTATATATGATCGGCGGGTGAATTATCTAATACGTCAGGGGGGTTTCCGTAAAAATGTAAAATAACGGTTCGGTTATTACTTAAGTGTGTACTGCGGGTTAATTCATAGAAAATGCAGGGGGTTTTCTGCAAAAGTGCATGACGGACACCGAAACCCAGTTTGCTTTATTATTAGGTAGAGATTCGTCATTTTGTCTTCATTGATACTATTTGTGTGGGATCTCTCTTTTTTTGTTTCTCTTTGTGTGTTTTAGGTTTTGATCTGGCGTTTTTAGGGGGTTAGACATATGTGATGAACATTCACACAAAATTTCACACTTTTCTGACACATTTAAAATTGAAATTTTCAAACCGGTATCATGGGAGCACTTGAGTAATGATATCACCTGATATTCTTCCAAGATATGTATGCTGGCAATGGCGGAGCCACATGCATTGCTGAGGGGGCCATTGCCCCCAGCCCTAACGATATTTAGTGAAAAAAATATTAGAGGCTTTATTAAATTAAGAAGATTGCAGTCATTTGTCTGCCCCCTGAAAGATGCCTATTTTCTCTCCCCCTCCCCCATTCTATGCTAGCTCCGCCACTGTGCGGGCACGTGCATGCGTACGTGTGTCCGTGCGGGATATATTGCGCCAGAATGTTTGTTGGTTATTTCATAGGGCAACTTCAAAATATTTAGACTCACTTTATAATTTCTGAAATATCTAGGGTAAATACTTCATTTTAATCTAGTCTAATTGTTGATGCGATGTATGATTTATTTTGTGAGTGTAGTAATGCTGCTTTGATGTATACCATATTGTTGGTAGACGTGTGAGATTGCAAGATTATTCTGTGTTTCCTAGCCACATCTAACAACGAAAAGTAGTTTGAAGATGATTTGGAAATAATAGACAAATGACCAATTAACATTGAAAAAGGATTATAAGAGAAAATTTCAAGGTGTAGCCGCTCTACTCCAAAGGAAATCATTTTTTTGCAAAACCTGTTAGTTTTTCAATCCGGAGTCATAGAAAATCTCTCAGTTGTTGTTGTTGCATGTATTGACAAAGTGCAAGTTTAGTGTTATGCCTATGCAAATTTTGCATTGTCATCACAATTTTATTCAAGTTTGTGGTAAATTGTGTCCTTTTATTTTAAAATTGTATTTTTGATCTTGAAATATATCCTCGATACTCAACATAAATTGCCTAAGTTATAGAATGTTTTTTAAAGAGACTCAATATCTCTTATGTTCTTTTAAACTTAGTTAAAGTTTCATATCTTTATACTTAAATGGTTGCTTCTTATTTTTCTTGTTTTTTTGTCTACTTAACAGGCTGAAGGAGCACTAAGGGCCTGTCTGGGACTGCTCCGCTCCCTAAAATTCAGCTACGCTCTAAAAAAATGCAAATCAAACGGGGTAGATCGATGATATGCCGCTCCGCAAAAATTAGAATCTCTGATGAACTCTTTGTTTTTTGTGAAGCTCTTTAGGGGATGCTCCAAAGACTCTAGAATCTAGAGTTGGGGGGAAATTACCACCACTGCCACTAGAAAATAGATACCCCTTCTTTCTTCCTATGTCATGTTGGGAAACGTAGCATGCAATTTCAAAATTTTCCTACGCTCATGCAAGATCTATCTAGGAGATGCACAACAACGAGAGGGTAGAGTCTGTCCACGTACCCTCGTAGACCGAAAGTGGAAGTGTTTGACAACGCGGTTGATGTAGTCGAACTTCTTCTCGTTCCGACCGATCAAGTACCGAACGTACGGCACCTCTGAGTTCTGCACACGTTCAGCTCGATGACGTCCCTCGAACTCTTGATCCAATAAAGTGTCGAGGGAGAGTTCTGTCAGCACGACGGCGTGGTGACGGTGATGGTGAAGTGATCTGCGCAGGGCTTCGCCTAAGCACTACGTGAATATGGCCGAAGGCGTAAACTATGGAGGGGGGCGCCGCACATGGAAAACAATGTTTGTTGTGTGTTCTAGCGGTGCCCCCCCTCATATATATAGGTTGGAGGTGAGGATAGGAAGCCAAGGGGGCGCCCGAAGTAGGAGGAATCCTACTTGGGCACCTCCCAATCCGGCCTCCCCCCTTTCCTATTCCTATTCAGAGTAGGAAGGGAAGAGGGGGAAGGGGGAATCCTATTCCCTTTTCCCTTTCCTCCTTCCCCTTTTCCTTCTCCAATTTGGCCAGCCCATATGGGGGGTGCACCAGCCCCTTTGTGGCTGATGTGTTTCCCCTCTTTGCCCACAAGGCCCATATAGCTTGTCAGGGGTTGCCCGAAACCCCTTCCGGTGACCCGATACGTACCCGGTACCCCCAGAAAACTTCCGGTGTCCAAATACTATTGTCCTATAGATGAATCTTTACCTCTCGATCATTTCGAGACTCCTCGTCATGTCCGTGATCTCATCCGGGACTCCGAGCAACATTCGGTCACCAAATCACATAACTCATATAATACAAATCGTCAATGAACGTTAAGCGTGCGGACCCTACGGGTTCGAGAACTATGTAGACATGACCGAGACACCTCTCCGGTCAATAACCAATAGCAGAACCTGGATGCTCATATTGGTTCCCCATATTCTCTGAAGATCTTTATCGGTCGTAAGTAATGACAACATATGTTATTCCCTTTGTCATCGGTATGTTACTTGCCCGAGATTCGATTGTTGGTATCTTCATACCTAGTTCAATCTCGTTACCGGCAAGTCTCTTTAATCATTCCGTAATACATCATCCCGCAACTAACTCGTTAGTCACATTGCTTGCAAGGATTATTATGATGTGCATTACTGAGAGGGCCCACAGATACCTCTGCGATACTCGGAGTGACAAATCCTAATCTCGATCTATGCCAACCCAACAAACACCTTCGGAGATACCTGTAGAGCATCTTTATAATCACCCAGTTACGTTGTGATGTTTGATAGCACACACGGTATTCCTCCGGTATCCGGGACTTGCATAATCTCATAGTCAAAGGAATATGTATATGACATGAAGAAAACAATAGCAATAAAACTTAACGATCATTATGCTAAGCTAACGGGTGGGTCTTGTCCATCACATCATTCTCCTAATGATGTGATCCCGTTCATCAAATGACAACACATGCCTATGGTTAGGAAACTTAACCATGTTTGATTAACGAGCTAGTCTAGTAGAGGCTTACTAGGGACATGGTGTTTTGTCTATGTATCCACACATGTATCAAGTTTCCGGTTAATACAACTCTGGCATGAATAATAAATATTTATCATGATATAAGGAAATATAAAATAACAACTTTATTATTGCCTCTAGGGCATATATCCTTCAGTCTCCCACTTGCACTAGAGTCAATAATCTAGTTCACATCGCCATGTGATTTAACACCAATAGTTCACATCACCATGTGATTAACACCCATAGTTCACATCACCATGTGACCAACACCCAAAGGGTTTACTAGAGTCAGTATTCTAGTTCACATCTCCATGTGATTAACACCCAAAGGGTACTAAGGTGTGATCATGTTTTGCTTGTGAGAGTGGTTTAGTCAATGGGTCTGCCACATTCAGATCCGTATGTATTTTGCAAATTCTCTATGTGCTCTGCACGGAGCCACTATAGCTAAATGCTCCCACTTTCAATATGTATCCGGATCGAGACTCAGAGTTATCCAGATCGGTGTCAAAGCGTGCATCGACGTAACTCTTTACGACGAACTCTTTATCACCTCCATAACCGAGAAATATTTCCTTAATCCTCTTAAGGATAATTTTGACCGCTGTCCAGTGATCTACTCCTAGATCACTATTGTACTCCCTTGCCAAACTTATGGCAAGGTATACAATAGTGTCGGTGTACAAAAAGAGGGGTGCATTTTGTACCCCTATACCTGCGCACGGGCAGTCGGAGCCACGCCTACGGTCACACCAAGCAAAGCAGGGGAGGTGAGCCAAGGTAAGACCAAAGCCCAAGATAATAATAGCAACGCCACGGCCAAGACCACAAAGAGAAGAGGGACGAAGAAGGTTCCCCCGGCAAGACCCTTGCCGGGGCAGCCTCAGCAGCCCCGGCAAGATCCTTGCCGGGACAGCTCGCCCCTCACCAACAGAGCGGGCCAGCCTTGAGCCCACGGTCTCCAACATCACGTTGGGCCAGGGCTCGGGAGGCACCTCCGTGGTGGCATGCAGATATTTGTGAAGACATGTTCAAGATCAGATGAGGATTAGAAGACGACAATCCTCGGCAAGACCCTTGCCGAGGAAGGCCACCAGACCCCCGACAAGGCCCTTGCCTGGGATGACAGCGCGCCACGGCAAGACCCTTGTCGGGCCACCCGGCAAGGCCCTCACCAAGGACGCCAGCAGGGCCACCGCCAGGCCCACGCTAACCAAGCTTCCACCGCCGTTCACATGCAGCTGCTAGCCCAACCAGCCGGGCGGGCACTGCGTGGCAACATGCAGCTCAGGCCAACTCATCGGCGCTGCGTGGCGGCATGCGAGATCTTCGTGAAGGCTCGCCACCGCGCCACCTCGGCTGCCCGCCGCTTACATGGCACCACGCCTCACCGCCGTGGCGTGTCAAAGCGAGGAGGAGCGGTGACGGACGGGACGGGCCTCGCCCCCGTCCCCAATAAAGCAAGGGGACACCTAAGCTACGCATTAAATGCGTCTTGTCCTATAATACGAGCGATAAGCTCAGGGCATTGTACGCCTTTCCACCTCCTGTGTGCCACTGTGGCAGCCCCTTCCCTATAAAAGGAGGCCCATGGCATACTGGAGGAGGATTCGGCTCTTTCGAACCACGCACTGACCACAACTAGTTTAAGAGCTCAAGAACTCTTTGAAATACACCCACCAAAGCAGGACTAGGGTTTTACGCATCCTCGCGGCCCGAACTCTGCTAAACGATCCTTGTCTTTGTCTCTTCATGCAACCCTGCGCCCTGGCAACCGTAGTAGGGATTCTTGTGATCCCATAGGTGTCGTTCCACACCGACATCTTTGGCGTGCCAGGTAGGGGGCGCAATTGTGAGAATCTGGTCTAGTAGTTAGCCTAGAAGTTCTTCATCGCCCTTGGCTCCTGAGAAGAAGGCGGCCGGAGGAACAACACCGGCTTGGCAACAGAAAAGCTAAGTCATTCAGAGCTTTGAGTTATTTCCTCCTATACATAAGGTTATCGTCCTCGAAGATCTCGCCTATGTATGAGAAACCTGCACGCGAAGGGGCCCTCCCGCAATTGGCAACGCCCTTGTTCTGTTTCGAGTCCGCTCAACAGCTCAAAGCGGCCGCGTCGAGAGTGGCGGGGTAGCCTTTCGCACTTGGCAACGCTCCCGACTCTGACTCGAGTCAAGCTCGGCCATTCGGGCAGCCGCGCTAGGGGCGGTTAGTTCGCCCGGCAGCAAGCACACCCGGCAGGCCAATGGGGATCCATCCCCAAGATGCCGCCCTGGGTTTACGCTGGCCGTGAGCCTACCCAATAACGTGGGGAGGACATACAAAGGAAAATCGAGCAGGAAAATAACATACATAATCTGAAAGTCTTTGCAGAGTTATATTACATCGAATTGTTGCTGCGGTTCAAACTAGAGATAGCGATTGTCTTGGTTGTGAACTGCAGCCGCGATAAAGAACGGATGCCTAATCACGGCGGCCCTCCACCCTCTGAATTTAGCCGACTCGGTGATGATGGGCTTGATGCGCTTCGAGCGGGCGCGAGGTCGATTCTCCCAAGAAGCTCTCCAACGCGGCGTCGAAGTCGAGGTCGGGGTACCAGTGCGCCACCTTGGTGAGAACCTTGGGCATGGCACCCTGACAAAGCCTCCGGGACTCGTCGGCCAGTGAGGCCGCCCGGTTGACGTGGAGCCGCTCCAGAGCGCCGACAACCTTCTCAAAGAACATGGTCAGGCTGCAATTGGCGCTCACGCTCCGCTCCGGGACATACCTCACATCCGGCATCCCCATGATGGCCACGGTGGCGGCACAGTTGGCGACGGTGGCAAGGCGATCGAGCCAACGGTTCTCTCCCTCCACGTGATCCGCGAAGTTGAAGCCCTCGTTCTTCCGCAACTGCTTCTCAGCCTCCAGCTCCTTGGCCAGGCCCCCTCCCCGGTTTTGGCCTCCGACAGCACCTTCTCGAGACCCTCCAGCTTCAGCTTGAGGTCTTTGATGGAGTTGTTGGCCTCGTAGAGCTCCCGGCCTTCTTGGCGACCGCGCCTGCGCCTCTGTCGAGCACCGTTAAGTGTGTCCTTCTCCTGGGACAGCTTGAGGGCTGCTTCTTGACCCGTCGCTCCGCCTCCAACTCCTCCACCTTGCCGGCGTGAACCTGGGCCTGGGCATTGAATGCCTCTTTGTGCCTCTGCTCCAGCTCACTGGTCTGCTGCAAGACAAGTTTCTCCACCTCTGCATCCTTGCCGCGAAGCATGGCGGCAAGCTTCTCCTCGCGCGCAGCAAGGTCCTCCTCCTGGGAGTTCAGCGCGGCCTCGTGCTGGGTCCGGGCGGCTACAGCGGCCGCAGCCAAGTTCCTCGCCGTCTCCTGAGCTTTCTCGACGTCGGCGAGCTTCATGGTGAGCTCCACATCGCGCTTGGCCAGGTCGCCCTGGGCAGCCTTGAGCTCCTTGTGGGCCTTGCGGAACAAGTCATGCGTCTCGGCAACGCGCTTCTGGAGGCCCGCCTCCGCCTTCTCCACCACCGCCGTCCTGGACTTAGCCTTGTCCAGGCGGGCACGGTGGAGCGCCTGGAGCTTCCGGAAGCTGGCGCCCATGGCGTGGAGGAGCTGCTCTTCCTGCGAACCGTCGCCGCCAACGATTCGCTCATCGATGACTTCAAGCCCGGCAGCGGCAAGCACTTCGTCGTCGAACACCTCTCCCTAAACGGGTGTCCTGGTGCTCGACGCGCCTGGAAGGTGGACGAACAAGTCGTCGCTCACCCTCAGGTACTTGCCAGAGCCGAAAGCAGCAGAAGAGGAAGGCTGGTCATCAGCCACCTCCTCCTCCTCCTTGGCAGCGGCCCCGCCGGCCTCTCTGGCAGGCCCCTTGCCGGTCTCCTCAGTGGCAGCCTTGCCGGCCTCCCCGGCAGGCCCCTCGGTGGCGTCCTCGGTAGCACCCTTGGCGGCCTCCTCAGCGGCGATCTTCTCGGCGTCCGCCTCGGCGGCCTTGGCAACGTCCTCGATGACGGCGTCCACGTCCTCCGGGTTCACTAAGGAGGAATCTGGACGCCGAAGATGGGGGTGAGGCAAGGCCAGGACCAAGAGCCGGAAAGGAAAAGAAGCAGGGACGAACGGCGAACGACTTACCTGTGCCAGTACCTGACTGGGAAACGGAAGTCCCCTCCCCGCCAACATTTGGCGTCGAGGCAAAACCGTCGGCGCCCAAGTTCTCCTCCTCCATGTGCGTGGGCTCGGTGCCTGGCGCCCTTGCCAGGGACGCCCCTCGGGGCGGCGTGGTCTATGGGGGCGGTGTGTTGGGAGCAGCCCTCTGTGGCTCCTCCTCCTGCTGCCCTCCTCCTGCATACCTGGCAAGGTCGGCACCAAAGTTTCGTGCCCCTGACACATGTCGACGGGGGAAGAGTGATGAACTTACGCTGGGGGCTATGCCGGGGGCTGCTGTCCGGGCTGCTCAACACCACTAGTGGCACCCCCGAAGTACCAACTAGGGGCTGGCCACCCACCGAGACCTTGGCCCTCTTCACTCTCTGGGCCAGCGTCTCCACGTCCCTGCAAAGATGAAGACACGTCAAGACGAGCAACATAGATTGAGGAGGCAGAGATAATGAAAAGGAACTAGATACTTACTCGTCGTCCGCCTCCTCCTCTGCTGTTTTCCTCTTCCTCCTCTGGCTGAGGGATCCATAATTGAAAGTAACCTCCGTATCATGATACGTCTCCGTCGTATCTACTTTTCCAAACACTTTTGCCCTTGTTTTGGACTCTAATTTTCATGATTTGAATGGAACTAACCCGGACTGACGCTTTTCAAAGAATTGCCATGATGTTGTTTTATGTGCAGAAAACAAAAGTTCTCGGAATGACCAGAAACTCCACGGAACATCTTATAAATAATAATAAAAAATCCTCGCCAAAGATGAAGACCAGGGGGCCCACACTCTATCCACGAGGGTGGGGGGTGCGCCTCCCTACCTCGTGGGCCCCCTGGAGACCTTCCAACGCCAACTCCAACTCTACATATTTGCTTTCGGGGAGAAAAAAATAGAGGAGAAGAAATCATCGCGTTTTACGATACGGAGCCGCCGCCAAGCCCTAAACCCTCTCGAGAGGGCTGATCTGGAGTCCGCTCGGGCTCAGGAGGGGGATTCATCACCGTCGTCATCATCAACCATCCTCCATCACCAATTTCATGATGCTCACCGCCGTGCGTGAGTAATTCCATCGTAGGCTTGCTGGACGGTGATGGGTTGGATAAGATCTATCATGTAATCGAGTTAGTTTTGTTAGGGTTTGATCCCTAGTATCCACTATGTTCTGAGATTGATGTTGCTATGACTTTGCTATGCTTAATGCTTGTCACTAGGGCCCGAGTGCCATGATTTCAGATCTGAACCTATTATGTTTTCATGAATATATGTGTGTTCTTGATCCTATCTTGCAAGTCTATAGTCACCTACTATGTGTTATGATCCGCAACCTCAAGTGACAATAATCGGGACCACTCCCGGTGATGACCATAGTTTGAGGAGTTCAATTATTCACTATGTGCTAATGCTTTGTTCCGGTTCTCTATTAAAAGGAGGCCTTAATATCCCTTAGTTTTCATTAGGACCCCGCTGCCACGGGAGGGTAGGACAAAAGATGTCATGCAAGTTCTTTTCCATAAGCGCGTATGACTATATTCGGAATACATGCCTACATTACAATGATGAATTGGAGCTAGTTCTGTGTCACCCTATGTTATGACTGTTACATGATGAACCACATCCGGCATAATTATCCATCACAGATCCAATGCCTACGAGTTTTCCATATACTGGTTTACGCTTATTTACTTTCCTGTTGTTATTGTTACAATCATTACAAAACACCGAAAATATTACTTTCGCTTCCATTACCTTTTATTATAGTTACCACTACTATCATATTACTTTGCTACTAAATACCTTGCTGCAGACATTAAGTTATCCAGGTGTGGCTGAATTGGCAACTCAGTTGCTAATACTTGAGAATATTCTTTGGCTCCCCTTGTGTTGAATCAATAAATTTGGGTTGAATACTCTACCCTCGAAAGCTGTTGAGATCCCCTATACTTGTGGGTTATCAAGACCAATTTCTGGCGCTGTTGCCAGGGAGCATAGCTCTATTCTTTGAGTCACTTGGGATTTATATTTACTGGACACTATGAAGAACTTGAAAGACGCTAAGACAAAAATTTATCCCTCAACTATGAGGGGAGGTAAGGAACTGCCATCTTGCTCTACACTTGATTCACCTTCTGTTATGAGTAAGCTTGCGACACCTAAACCTGCTTCTGCTATTCGTCCCGATATGTCGCATGTTATTGATGATGCCACTTCTGCTATGCATGATACTTATGATGAAACTACTTCTATGCTTGATACTGATGTGCCCCTTAGTAAATTTCTCGATGAACAAATTGCTAGGGCTAGAGAGAAATAAATTATTGAATCTGATAATATTGATGAAAGTGATGATGAGGATAGGCTGTTATTCCTGAAGGTTATATTTTTTATAAAGAGGCTTCTACTGCTATTTTGGCTTGCAACGATAATGATGAGCTTAGAAGGTCAATAGCTAAATGGAACAAGGAATCTCTTAGAGATAGAATGAGGCCTGACCCTAATTTTGCTACTTCACCTATTTGTGTTGCCGATAAGGATTATGAATTCTCTGTTGATCCTGATATAATTACTTTGGTCGAATCTGATCCTTTTCATGGTTATGAATCTGAAACTGTTGTGACACATCTTACTAAATTAAATGATATAGCCACCCTGTTCACTAATGATGAGAGATCTCGCTACTTTTATATTCTTAAAATATTTCCGTTCTCATTAAAGGGTGATGTTAAGATATGGTTTAATTCTCTTGATCCTGGTTGTGTGCGTAGTCCCAAGGATATGATTTATTACTTCTCTGCTAAATATTTCCCTGCTCATAAGAAACAAGCTACCTTAAAGGAAATATACAACTTTGTGCAAATTAAAGAAGAGAGTCTCCCACAAGCTTGGGGGAGGCTTCTCAAGTTACTTAATGCTTTGCCTGATCATCCTCTTAGGAAAAATGAAATACTTGATATCTTTTATAATGGACTAACCGATGCTTCCAGAGATTACCTGGATAGTTGTGCTGGTTCTCTTTTCAGGGGAAGAACACCGTATGAAGCTGAAATTTTATTGAATAATATGTTTACAAATGAAAATAATTGGGCACCTCCTGAGCCAGCTCCTGCTCCAATTACCGAGCCTATTCCTAAACCAACTCCGAAGAAGAGAGGTGTTCTATTTCTCAGTCCTGAAGATATGCAAGAGGCAAAGAAATCTATGAAAGAAAAAGGTATTAAAGCTGAAGATGTTAAGAATTTACCTCCTATTGAAGAAATACATGGTCTTAATCTACCGCGTGTTGAAGAAATATATGATCTTAATCTATTACCTATTGAAGAACCTCCTGATCTTGATAACCCGACACAGGTAGTAAAGGTAAATTCTCTCTATAGATTTTATGAAGGCGATATTCCTCACTATAAGTCTGCTAGACAATGCTTTGATGAGTTTGATAATTTTATTGTCAAACAAGAAAACTTCAATGCTTATTTTGGTAGACAATTGAAATACGATTCCGATATGATTAAACACTTAAGTGATTATATGGCTAATATTAGAGGTGAACTTAAACTTGTTAGCAAACACGCTTCTATGGTTACCACTCAAGTAGAACTAGTACTTAAGGCTAAAAAAGAATTGCTCGATGAAATGAATAGTAAGAAAAATGATTATGCGGTTAGAGTGGCTACTAGAACTGGTAGAATGACTCAGGAACCTTTGTATCCTGAAGGCCACCCCAAGAGAATTGAGCAAGATTCTCAGAGAAATAATATTGATGTACCGAGTTCTTCTAAAAGGAACAAAAAGAAAAATGATAGGACTTTGCAAACTTCTAGTGAACCTATTGCTGAACCACCTGAGAATCCATATCTATTTCTGATGCTGAAACACAATCTAGTAATGAACATAAACCTAGTGAAAATGTTAATGATGATGTTCATGATGATGCTCAACCTAGTAATGATAATGATGTAGAAGTTGAACCTGCTGTTGATCTTGATAACCCACAATCAAAGAATCAACGTTATGATAAGAGAGACTTTATTGCTAGGAAACATGGTAAAGAAAGAGAGCCATGGGTTCAGAAACCCATGCCTTTTCCTCCCAAACCATCCAAGAAAAAGGATGATGAGGATTTTGAGCGCTTTGCTGAAATGATTAGACCTATATTTTTGCGTATGTGATTAACGGATATGCTCAAAACAAATCCTTATGCTAAATATATGAAGGATATCATTACTAATAAAAGAAAGATACCGGAAGCTGAAATTTCCACCATGCTTGCTAATTATACTTTTAAGGGTGGAATACCAAAGAAACTTGGAGACCCAGGAGTACCTACTATACCATGCTCCATGTTGGTGTCAAAACCGGCGGATCTCGGGTAGGGGGTCCCGAACTGTGCGTCTAGGCGGATGGTAACATGAGACAAGGGACACGATGTTTTTACCCAGGTTCGGGCCCTCTCGATGGAGGTAATACCCTACTCTGCTTGATTAATATTGATGATATGGGTAGTACAAGAGTAGATCTACCACAAGATCTAGGAGGCTAAACCCTAGAAGCTAGCCTATGGTATGATTGTTGTTCGTCCTACGGACTAAAACCCTCCAGTTTATATAGACACTAGATAGGTTAGGGTTACACAGAGTCGGTTACAGTGGTAGGAGATCTACATATCCATATCGCCAAGCTTGCCTTCCACGCCAAGGAAAGTCCCATCCGGACACGGGACGAAGTCTTCAATATTGTATCTTCATAGTCTTGGAGTCCGGCCGTGATGATAGTTCGGCTATCCGGACACCCCCTAGTCCAGGACTCCCTCAGTAGCCCCTGAACCAGGCTTCAATGACGACGAGTCCGGCGCGTTGATTGTCTTCGGCATTGCGAGGCGGGTTCCTCCTCCGAATACTTCATAGAAGGTTTTGAACACAAGGATAGTGTCCGGCTCTGCAAAACAAGTTCCACATACCACCGTAGAGAGAATAACTTTTTGCACAGATCTGCTGACGTATTCCGTGGCGTGACATCACACCACGGCCAGGCCTTTATATGAATCGTTTTTTACTGTTCCACCTCGGTAGCGTTTAGCGAGGCGGTTTCCACACGCCTTATCAAAGCATAGATCGTGCCCCTTATTCCGGGATTCCCATCAATACGGACGTGGGTAACCCATCCGCGCCACTGATTACGGTGCTTGGGAGATAAGCGAGTTTTACCAGGCTGGTGGGGACGATAGCTTCGTCCGTCATTCATATAAGGGATAAGGATCCACCTTTTCACCCTCGCCTTCTTCCTCCTTTGCTTATCCATTTCCGCTTTTCGAGCTCCAGCGCCCAAGTCCATGAGCCCCACCTCGACCTTCTCCAACTATGTCCGAGCGGTAGGAAGGTGGATGGCCTCCTCCGTCACGGAGGGGCACATCACAAGACTGCGGAGGCGGATACTTGTCCGGCGACATCGCGCACCGGCTGCCCGACGCGGGGCAGCTCATTCCAACCCCCAGGCCCCATGAGAGGGTGGTGTTTCTCCCCCACTTCCTCCGCGGACTAGGTTTTCCACTTCACCCATTTGTCCGGGGGCTCATGTTCTACTATGGCCTGGATTTCCACGATCTGGCCCCAAACTTCATCCTCAATATCGACGTTTATCGTCGTGTGCGAGGCCTTCCTCTGCATCCAACCCCACTTCGGTTTATGGTTGAAGACCTTTAGCGTCAAGCCGAAGATAGTGGGCGGCCGACAGGCGGAGTGCGGAGGCGCTATGGTGGGAAGGATGCCCAATGTCCTTTGGATCGAGGGATCCTTCATGGAGACAATAAAGGGGTGGCAATCGGGGTGGTTCTACATCACCGAGCCGCGACTCCAAGCTGGCGGCGGCCCCGAATTCAGATCTGGCTCCCCCACACGGCTCACATCATGGAAAGAGACGGGCCTGAAGTGGGGTGATTCGGAAGAGCTGACCGGACTCCAAACCTATGTCCGAAACCTGGTGGACAAGAAGCTCAAGCTTGTCCACGTAGTCCAGGTCATGCTCATCCGTCGGATTCTCCCATGCCAGGAACGGGCCTTTAATTTGTGGGAGTTTGATCTGGCACAGCATCGAACCTTGAGCCGGCTCTTCGACACTACGTACGAAGATGTCTGGAAGGTGCTGTTCAAGGGCGCCGAAGCCCCCGCATCCGCTAACAAAGATCGCGGATACAGCTCACAGCGTCAAGCCGGCGAGGTAGGTTATTTTACCCTTTACGAGACTCTTTTTTCATAGATTGACTCTATGTGGGATCTAATACTCCCTAATCTTTGTGACAGATGGTTGAAGACGTCCGGACAGATTAACCGTCCGGCTCCTTTGCCGGAAGACCCAGCGGACGCCCGATTGACGGGGCTGCTGGCTCCGGTCCCCCATGTGGTGCCGGAGAAGAAGCCAAGAAGGAGGCCACGGGAACTCGAAGGAGCTCCCGACGCCATGTTCTGTCAGATTCTGAAGCAGAATCTTCTCCTGAGAACGAGGAGGAGGAAAAAGAAGCCTCTCCCAGTGAAGAGGAGAGGAAAAGGAAGGCTGCCCCAACTGGGGAGGCCGGAGGGTCTAAGAAGGGAAGGACCCTTCCTCCGGACTTCTCTACCAACATCGTCGACGACGAGGAGGAGTGGCCAACGAGGGCCAAGCCCCTGGCGAGATCGTAAGTGTCTGGATACCCATGGCTTTTTTATCATTGCATAGTGTTCTCTAATGCCGAAAAATCATGCAGCCCGCCCAAGAGCGAGCTCGCCGCTTCGACGAGCGGGTCCCTGAGTTCGTCGGAAATGGAGAGTACTTTAGTTCCGGCCGCCTCCTCGTCTCACGCTGTGGACGACGCCGAGGTGGGGCCCCAAGGGGGGCCTCGTCAAGAGGAGGTGGCGCAGGAGGCACCGCAAGGCAACCTTCCAGACTCCAGGCGCGTGGGGGGCGAGACCCCCAGGGGCTCTAAGCCCGACCCTCGTCCGGACTCCATACCGGAACCTTCAGTGATTCCGAGTCCGCAAGCGGTCCCTTCGTAAGAAGGGTAAGACGCCGGTGTCCTCCGGCCCAACCGGAGGCACCGGATAGCTTCTTGAGGCGCTTAACAGCGCTTCCATCGAGGAGGAGCACCGCCTTTATGAGTGCGGTGATCCGAACGATTCGATTCGCCAAGAGCGGGCTGGCCAAAACTGTACCAGCCTTCTAACAGGCTTTGAGGTAAGTTTAGAATATGTAAAAATATTACCGAATAGACAGTAGCCACGATGCTTAGTTCGGTGTTCGTAAAGAAAAGCCGGACTAAGGATCTAAAAAGATATACGCAGGAGTCTAACATAAGTATGTCAATATGGGAATGCAGGCTATTTCTTGACCTCTGCCGCCCTTGATTGCGGAGGTCAACGCATTGAAGCGAGCCTCGAGCGGTCTCAGAGCAGGCTCGGCCTTGCCAAGAAGCAGCTCGAGGACAAGGAAGGTAAGTAATACCTTATTAAAGAAATACCTTATAGAAAGGTTTCGTTGCAAAAAGTGTGAATAGCATGGGTACTGCAGGGCCACGATCGAGGTGGCGACCACAGAAGGAAGCGGTGTCCGTGGCCGAAACAAAGCGGCTGAACGCACCGAGCGAGAGAAGGGGAGGCGCAGCTGGCGGAGGTGCGGCAAGAGCTCCTGTGCTCTCGTGGAAAAACACGAGGGTTTGGAGCGTGACTCAAGACCCGAGAGTCCGAGCTTGCTTCTGCACTTGAGAGTGCAAAAGCTGCTAAGGCCGAGGCCCAAAAAGCCCTCCAGGAGATTGAGGCAATAAAGAAGATCGCGGCGGGTAAGGCATTCTTTATGCAGAGCAACAATGTGAAAGTGAATTACCTATTACTTACCCGGATTCGGAGCTCTCCAGGAGCGTTCGCAGATCTGCCTCGTAGTGTATCGGATGCCGCCGCGTTCTACCAAGCGCCAAGGAGGGAGCTCACGGAGAAGGTGTTCTGGTCTCAGATGTTGAGGCCGAACGTCCGGTGCCCACTGAGTGACCAGTGAAGCAGGTGGTCGAGCTCCACAAGGTCGCCGAACAGGCCATGAAGGGCCTTATAGTTTGGCCGTGGCCATTGGAAGCCATGCACAGGAGCTACTTCGCTTAGTGTAGCTGGTGGTGGGCCTTTGTCCACGAATTGAAGTCATCAAGCGCTTAAATGCATTGAAGGTGTCCGTCGGGCCCTTGCTCGTGCTAAAGTGCACCGCAAGCTGGATGCGGAGAAGCTTGTGACGGACGGGCCACCGAAGGGCAAGGAGCATCGCACGCCCGAAATGTACTATGAGGGCCTCCTGAAGGGTGCCCGCCGAATAGCGGATTAGTGCTCCAAAGATGTAATTTTTGAATAGACTCGCATTTGTTATCCTGTACACTAAAAACTTGTTCATATGCGCTAAGCAATGCTTGTTAATTTAAAATATTACCTTCTGTGCGGCCGTTTATCAAATTTGAGAGATGGCAAGTCGTTGGCTTCAGCCCCCATGCCACGAAAGTCTTTGGGGTGTTCGGGATAAACTTGAGCACTCTTGTTCCCATTCTTGGGTCCATCTAGGAGGCGCTCAACGCGACGAACAAGGCAACCGGACTTATAATGCTTGAACACTCTCACTTAGCCATAGAATTCTATAATTTTAAATTTCGCTAAGCCCCTAGTATTCGGAAGACCGAGTTCGGGGCGCTATCCACGCCTTGGCCGGACAATTCCGGTTCCTCGCTCTAAGTGGCATAAGTCTTTAGGGACCCGAAAAAACCTCTCGAACAGCGACCGGCTCTCGCCCTATCATAACGGTCAGTTTTATCTTTCTCCATTGAGGTGCTCGACCCAGCTCAACTGGGGCACAATCACAGTGGTTCTCCCGGTGCTACCTTAGCCGATATAACGGAATGTAAGGTACCAAAACACGGGAGCCGGGCAAACCCAACTATTGACCCAAGACATGATTTGGAGCCGATGCATATAATGCTATAAGTTCGGGGTGCCGCACTTGTGAAAGTGTTCGGACTTGTCACACCATAATTTTGGGGTACTTAAGCCCTCGGTGTCTTGGCCGCACTAAAGTGTCTGGGTGCAACATGTCATGAAATGAACATATATGTAGATAAAGAAAGGAGTGCAATAATAAGCAAAAGCTATGTATTGTTTATTCAAAAAGGTACCGCAATGAAAGCAGAACGATACAAATAGTGCAATAAGCAAGGGATGGGATTATTTAACATGTCCCCCTCCAGGGGTAAGCTACGGGATGGTATGTAAAACAGGTATAATGCTCGTAATGGAGACCACCTGAACACTCGACATAGCTTTACGCTTCCCTCGCTGTTGCATCGTGAGTTCGGCGATTCTAGTGCCGGACAGGACTTACGGAAAACGGAGTCCCGGAAAAATAAAAAATAAAAATAAAAGGATGACACAATCGGAGCCCTGGAGCGGTTTAGCGCGTGCAGGCGCAGCCAGGTCGTGCCCTCCTTATGCCCATGGTATCTCCAGAGCGTAGTTATGTACGCCAGTAATCTTGGCTTCGCAATTTCGCGAGGGCTGGGGTAGGGGCCGGATTGCTACTCTGCGATGCTTGGATCGTGCGGAGGGTCTTGTTGTAGGTTACTCCGGTAGCGCTGACAAAGGTCCGGACGTTTAATGGCCGGACTCAAGAATTGTGAGAGGCTGCTTTGTACCTCCGCCGCGAGGGCTGCCGTGTGCTCCTCCGTTCGGAGAGAGCGTTCCGTGTTTCCATTGACCGTGATTACTCCTCGAGGGCCTGGCATCTTGAGCTTGAGGTATGCGTAGTGCGGCACCGCATTGAACTTTGCAAATGCGGTTCGTCTGAAAGCAAAGGTATGATAGCCGCTGCGGAACGGGACTATGTCGAAGATTAACTCTTTGCTTCGGAAGTTATTCGGGGATCTGAAGACCACTTCGAGTGTAACTGAGCCCGTACAATTGGCCTCTACACTCGGTATGACGCCTTTAAAGGTCGTCTTTGTATGTTTAATCCTTGAGGGGTCTACGCCCATTTTGCGCACTATATCATGATAAAGCAGGTTCAGGCTGCTACCGCCGTCCATCAGGACTCTGGTGAGGTGAAATCCATCAATAATTGGGTCAAGAACCAATGCGGCGAAACCGCCATGACGAATGCTAGTGGGGTGGTCCCTTCGATCGAAGGTGATCGGGCAGGAAGACCATGGGTTGAACTTTGGGGCGGCGGCTCCATCGCATATACGCCCCTTAGTGCACGCTTCCGCTCCCTTTTGGGTATGTGGGTTGCGTATATCATGTTCACCGTCCGCACTTGTGTGGGAAAGCCCTTCATCCTCTATTGTTCGTGATCGGGCTCTTCCTCGTCATCGCTATGCAGCCCCTTGTCATTGAGTTCGGCACTTAACTTGCTCGCTTGCTTGAACACCCAACAATCCTTGTTGGTGTGATTGGCTGGTTTTTCGGGGTGCCATGTATCCGCATGGCGATCGAGTATTCGGTCTAAGTTGGACGGGCCCCTGGGTATTTCTTTTGAATGGCTTCTTCCACGACCGGGTTTAGAGCCTCGAATCCGGCATTGACTGCCGTATCTTCATCATTGTCGCCCGTTAATGCGGCGCTTGTTCTTGTTGCAACGCCGACCGCCATTGCTGTCCTTGGTATCCGAACTACCGTGGTTTTTGTTCAAGTTGTTACTACGAGCTAGCTAGCTGTCCTCTCCCGCACAAAAGCGGGTCATGAGTGTTGTAAGGGCTGCCATGGATTTCGGCTTTTCCTGTCCTAGGTGCCGGCGAGCCATTCGTCATGGATGTTATGTTTGAAGGCTGCAAGGGCCTCTCATCCGGACAACAACGATTTGATTTTTCTTTGTTAGGAACCGTGTCCGTAATTGTGTGGCCGATTCTTCCGGCTGCTGAATTATATGGCTAAGGTCATCGGCGTCCGGTGGTCGCACATATGTGCCCCGAAGTTATCAAGGAATGCGGCTTCGTGTCCTCCCAACAACCAATTGATTCTGGCCGCAAGCTGTTGAGCCAATGCCGAGCTGGTCCTTTAAGCTTGAGTGGGAGGTATTTGATGGCATGTAGATCATCACCGCGCGGGCCATGTGGATATGGAGGAGATAGTCCTCGATCCGCACCGCAGGATCTGTGGTACCAACGTATGATTCGATGTTTACGGGTTTGAAGCCCTCGGTGATTTGATGATCCATTACTTCATCCGTGAAGCATAGTGGGTGTCTTGACGCCTCTATATTGGGCTATATCACGGCGTAGCTCATATGAGCTTTGTCTCATCGTGTTCGCCTCGGCCGGGTTTGTCAGATCCGGCGTGACGGTAATCGCCCCGAGTCGTTACGCCCACGCCGATCCGTAGATCGATCTTGTATGTTTTGCCTTATCCACCAATATATCTCGCAAGTCCGGCGCGTTTTCCCGTGCCTTGGTATTTTTTGAGCGGCGTCGGGGTGCGGCTTGAGCGGAGGGCCGGGAGGCTTCTCTGTCGCGGCCACGGGGTGGCCGTTTGCCATGTCGTCTTGTTGGTGACTTGGGTGCTTCCTCCTCCGATCGAGGCAACAGCCCGAGTTTGGGGTAGCTTTTGGAGGCGTTCGAGTTCATACTCTTCGCCGCGAGGACTTCAGTCCATCCGCCGCTTAGCGTGTCTTGGTCAGCTCTAAGCTGCTGCTGCTTTTTCTTGAGGCTGCTTGCCGTGGCCATAAGCCTGCGTTTGAAACGCTCCTGTTCGGCGGGATCCTCAGGCACGACAAATTTGTCGTCATTGAGGCTTGCCTCATCTTCGGAGGGAGGCGCATAGTTATCGTCCTCTACCTCTCTTTCTGCCGCACTATCGTGCGGATTTGCTTCTCCCTCCTCCTGCGCTGAGTCCTGCTGGAGGGGGTTGTCTTCGGCACTGTCCGGGGTGTTATTATCTCCCGTGCCGGAATCACCGTTTTTGCTGTGGTGGGATTTAGAGCGGCGCCGCTGACGTTGGCGCTTCGGTTGCTTCTTGGAGGGGTCATCCTCCGTTGTTCCATCGTCGTTCCCATCTTTTGGGATGTCCACCATGTATATGTCGTATGACGAGGTGGCCTTCCAGTGCCCTGTAGGCGTTGGGTCTTGGTCGTCTCCGGCATCGTCGTCCATACCATCGATGTCTTCGGAGTCGAAGTCGAGCATGTCAGTTAAATCATCTACAGTGGCTACAAAGTGGGTGGTGGGTGGGCGTTGAATTTCTTCGTCGTCCACATCCCAACCTTCCTGTCCGTAGTCCGGCCAGGGCTCTCCGGATAAAGAGAGAGACTTTAGTGAGTTCAGGATATCGCCAAAAGGCGAGTGCTGAAAGATGTCCGCGGCAGTGAACTCCATGACCAGCACCCAATCGGATTCGATTAGCAGGGGCGCGGAGGGTTCGGAGTCCGGTGAAGAGTCCGGCACCCTGGAATCAAGGTCTTCGCAAAGGACAGGGATGGAGTTCGGCTTAATCACCGTAGAGATCGTAGCCCCCGAGGCGGTGTCCAACCACTCGTCCTCGATCGGGGAATCCGGCTCCGGACTAAGGGTCGGAGCGGATGTTGGTTCGGCCTCCAGGGCACCATCCAGCGGCAGAGCTAGATCATACCCATCGAGACAGTGCGGCACGCTCGGTTGTGGCTCGAATCCGTCGAAGATCAAGTCTCCGCAGACATTGGTCGTATAGTTCAAACTTCCAAATCTGACCTGATGGCCAGGGGCGTAGCTTTCGATCTGCTCCAGATGGCTGCTTAATTGGCCCGCAGCAAAAGCCGCCGAATACGAAGATCTATCCGGGGAGAAAAGTCTCACCCTGGACCGCGTCGTTGTTGATGATCGAAGGAGCCATCGGGCCTATAGGTGACAAAACCGGCGGATCTCGGGTAGGGGGTCCCGAACTGTGCGTCTAGGCGGATGGTAACAGGAGACAAGGGACACGATGTTTTTACCCAAGTTCGGGCCCTCTCGATGGAGGTAATACCCTACTCCTGCTTGATTAATATTGATGATATGGGTAGTACAAGAGTAGATCTACCACGAGATCAAGGAGGCTAAACCCTAGAAGCTAGCCTATGGTATGATTGTTGTTCGTCCTATGGACTAAAACCCTCCGGTTTATATAGACACCGGATAGGTTAGGGTTACACGTAGTCGGTTACAATGGTAGGAGATCTACATATCCGTATCGCCAAGCTTGCCTTCCATGCCAAGGAAAGTCCCATCCGGACACGGGACGAAGTCTTCAATCTTGTATCTTCATAGTCTTGGAGTCCGGCCGCGATGATAGTTCGGCTATCCGGACATCCCCTAGTCTAGGACTCCCTCACTCCATTAAAAGAAATTACGTTAAAACTGCTTTATGTGATCTTGGAGCCGGTGTTAGTGTTATGCCTCTCTCTTTATATCGTAGACTTGACTTGAATAAGTTGACACCTACTGAAATATCTTTGCAAATGGCTGATAAATCAACTGCTATAGCTGTCGGTATTTTGTGAGGATGTGCCTGTTGTGGTTGCAAACGTTACTATTTTAATGGACTTTGTTATTCTTGATATTCCCAAGGACGATAGCATGTCTATTATTCTTGGAAGACCTTTTTTGAATACTGCAGGGGCTGTTATTGATTGCAACAAAGGCAATGTCACTTTTCATGTTAATGGTAACGAGCATACGGTACACTTTCCGAGGAAACAACCTCAAGTTCATAGTATCAACTCTATTGGAAAAATTCCATCGATTATATTTGGAGGTTTTAAATTTCCTCTTCCTACTGTCAAGAAGAAATATGATATTCTTATTATTGGGGATGTACATATCCCCGTTGAGGTAACATAGTGTTATTCGAAATTTCTCCGGTTCCATGTTAGTCGGAATGAGTTTGTTAACAAGACCTAATCAACCTTGTTAGTGGATTCTTTTTGATGAGCATGCGACGGATGAAACTAGAAGCACAACCTTCTGTACCCTCTTTATACTTTCTGTTATTTAGATGAAATAAAGTAAAAATAGTGTTTTTTTGTCCGTTTCCTCATTTATCCGTGCAATATAAAAATACCCCGAAAATAAAAGTCCTCCAAATGTCATGCCAATTTAATATGATTTTTTCGGGAATATTTGAGGATTTATGGTACTCAAATCACCGCGGGAGGAGCTGCCACCTGGCCACGAGGGTGGAGGGCGCGCCCTACCCCCAAGGGCGCGCCCCCTGCCTCGTGGCCCATGGTGGCCCTCCTCCACTTATTCCTGCACCCATCCTCTTCTTCTTCCTCCCACAAACACGAATATCTGGTTCTAGCACGAGTTCTAGCTCACTTTGCTGCAATTTTCGCTCTCCTTGCTCAAAGCACCTCTCGCAAAACTGCTTGGGGAGATTGTTCCTTGGTATGTGACTCCTCCATTGGTCCAATTAGTTTTTGTTCTAGTGCTTTATTCATTGCAAATTTGTGCTGCATAGGTGACCATGTTCTTGAGCTTGCATGTCAAATTTATATGGTCCAAGTAGTTCTAATGCTTGATATAGGCTCTAGGCACTTGTATGAGTAGTTGCTATCAATTTTATTGAAGTTGGTTCACTTTTGTTTGAAGTTACTAAAAATTTCAGAAATTTTTCAGAGAAAACAATATGCTTAGGAAGATGTTCCAAGGTGGTTCTTCAAGGAAGCAAGGCCCTAGGCTTGCAATGCGTGATGCTGATGAGGAGCCCCCAAGGGACGCTCCAGTGCGGCCCTGTGAATGGCCGTCGGAAAATTTCATGGATCGAGCGGGAAACAAAGAAGAATTTAATGCATATTTGCGTAACGCTGATCTTGTGGACTTTGAGGCTGAAAAATGCCCACAGTATCATGATCTCACTAGCTCATTTGTGAGGAGGTTTGAGTTTTCATCTCGCGTAATTCTCCTTCAGTCATGTTTGATCTTTATGATAAATCTTATACCATGGACTTAGAGGATTTTACTTTGCCTGCAAACTCCCACAATGGGGTAGTACTGTTGATCCCCGTAAATCTGAATTTAGAGACTTTCTTGCTGGTATAACCGTAGGGGAATCTAGAGATATAACGCAAGCTACCATAGGGAGCATTCACTTTCCTGCTATACATTATTTTGCTCTCTTCATTGGTAGGTGCATATATGCTAAGGATGAAGCATGTGACATGTGTGTCCCAGACCTTAGCATTCTCAGGAGTGCTGTGTTAGGAGACCAATCTTATCATATGGGAGCCATTGTAGCACGTAGGTTGCATCATAATAGATATAATGGAGATTTCTTTGGAGGAATTTATGCAACCCGCTTAGCTAATTTTCTTGAAGTGGATGTTCGTGAAGGTGACATGGAGTTGCCTACTACTTATTTAGATTTTGATTCTATGGTCTCTCACCAGTTTGTCGAGAGGAATGGATCACCTCTCTTATATCGACTAATCTTTAACAAACGGCATGTTGTCCGTATTACTCTCCCTGCCCCTGCCTTCTTTGATTCTCAGACAAAAGGAAGATATACCATCACCAGAGAGGAGGCACATGAGTATGAGCGGAGGGCGGAGGCAGCCCGACGCCACACTGCAGCTCAGGAGGCGATAGCCGCTGCATCTCAGTGCGACCCCAGCTACACCTACGGGTATCCGCCAGGTCATCCCTGGCCATGAACCAACTTAGGCCAAAAGCCTAAGCTTGGGGGAGTACGTATTTCTCACCGACATTCCATTTATGTTCACACACACTCATTGCTAGATGTCGGTGCTCATACTCTTTCACTATAATATCCATGTTAGTTCATCTTCTTTTTCTTGCTTTCTTCTTGTGTGTTTGTTAAACCTTAAGAAACAACAAAAAATTAGTAATAGCTTTTAGCTAGTTTACTTTTCTTGCTGTAGTAGTAATAATTAAAAAGATAACCCAAAAATATTTCCCGTTCTTCTTTTGCTTGTTGGGAGCTTTCTCGTGTAAATAGTTTTTATTTCTTTCTTTTCTTTTGGGGTCGATAGGAGAAGACCATGATTAAATTGTTGAAGTGGCTCTTATATGCATTATTGTTGATTTAACCAAGAGCCCATATTGCTTTGTCTTCTCATGTTTATTGAATGCTCACAGATTCCAGCTTAGTCCAATGCACGTGCACTCTTATTATTATTCCCATCGTTCGTTCGTGCATGTGAAAGGCAATTATGATGATATATGATGGATCGACCGAGATGGGAAAAGCTGGTATGAACTCGACCTCTCTTGTTTTTGTAAATATGATGAGTTCATCGTTCTTGATTCAGCTTATTATGAATAAACATGTTTTCAATGACAATTAGAGATCATAGTTGCTTGTGCCATGCTTGATTAGCTATGAGTTATAATGGTTTACCTTGCGTGCCAACATGCTATCGAAATGGTTGTGATGTGGTATGATGGGGTGGTATCCTCCTTTGAATGATTTAAGTGACCTGACTTGGCACATGTTCACACACGTAGTTGAAACAAATCAACATAGCCTTCACGATATTTATGTTCATGGTGGACTATATCCTACTCATGCTTGCATCCAATGTTTATTAATTTTAATGCATGTTCATGACTGTTGTCGCTCTCTAGTTGGTCGCTTCCCAGTCTTTTGCTAGCCTTCACATGCATTTAAGCGGGAATACTGCTTGTGCATCCAATCCCTTAGACCCCAAAGTTATTCCAGATGAGTCCACTATACCTTCCTATATGCGGTATTTACCTACCGTTCCAAGTAAAATTGTATGTGCCAAACTCTAAACCTTCAAATAAACATTTTGTTTTGTATGCTCGAATAGCTCATGTATCAACTAGGGCTTCCCTTATCTTCCATGTTAGGCGGGTTATTCTCAAGAGGAGTGGACTCCGCTCCTCACTCACAAGAAAATGGCTGGTCACCGGGATGCCTAGTCCCATGCTTTATGCAAACTAAATCAAAATTAATTGCAAACAAAACTCCCCCTGGGACCTAATGTTAGTTAGAGGCACTCGTTGTTTCGAGCAAGCCATGGATTGATGCTTGTTGGTGGAGGGGGAGTATAAACTTTACCATTCTGTTTGTGAACCGCCTATAATGTGTGTGGCATGGAAGATATCGCCATCTCTTAGTTGTTATGTTGACAATGAAAGTATACCGCTCAACATATTATTTATCTCTATTTCCAAACCGAGCTCTGGCACCTCTACAAATCCCTGCTTCCCTCTGCGAAGGGCCTATCTATTTACTTTTATGTTGAGTCATCACCCTCTTATTAAAAAGCACTAGCTGGAGAGCACAGCTGTCATTTGCATTCATTACTTTTAATTTATATTGGGTATGACTATGACGGGATCTCTTTTATCATGAATTACAATGTCTAGTAAGTCCTTGATCTTTGAAGGTGCTCTGCATTTATGTTTTGCGGTCTCAGAAAGGGCTAGCGAGATACCATCTTGTTATATCATATTATGATTGTTTTGAGAAAGTGTTGCCATCCGAGATTTATTATTATGGCTCCCTAGTTGATTATGCTATTGATATGAGTAATCACGAGACCTGAGAATTATTGCAAATGTGGTTAGTTATGATATTTGCTGAAAACTTGAATGCTGGCTTGATATATTTACAACAACAAGAGAAAACAAAGTTTGTAAAAGTTTTTCTTTCTCTTTCAATTTATCAACTGAATTGCTTGAGGACAAGCAAAGGTTTAAGCTTGGGGGAGTTGATACGTCTCCGTCGTATCTACTTTTCCAAACACTTTTGCCCTTGTTTTGGACTCTAATTTGCATGATTTGAATGGAACTAACCGGATCGACGCTGTTTTCAAAGAATTGCCATGATGTTGTTTTATGTGCGTAAAACAAAAGTTCTCGGAATGACACGAAACTCCACGAAACATCTTATAAAAATAATAAAAATCCTCGGCAAAGATGAAGACCGGGGCCCACACCTGTCCCACGAGGTGGGGCGCCCCCTAGGGCGCACCCTACCTCGTGGGCCCCACAGACCTTCCGACGCCAACTCCAACTCTATATATTTGCTTTCGGGGAGAAAAAATAGAGGAGAAGAAATCATCGCGTTTTACGATACGGAGCCGCCGCCAAGCCCTAAAACCTCTCGGGAGGGCTGATCTGGAGTCCGTTCGGGGCTCCGGAGAGGGGGATTCGCCGCTGTCGTCATCATCAACCATCCTCCATCACCAATTTCATGATGCTCACCGCCGTGCGTTAGTAATTCCATCGTAGGCTTGCTTGACGATGATGGGTTGGATGAGATCTATCATGTAATCGAGTTAGTTTTGTTAGGGTTTGATCCCTAGTATCCACTATGTTCTGAGATTGATGTTGCTATGACTTTTCTATGCTTAATGCTTGTCACTAGGGCCCGAGTACCATGATTTCAGATCTGAACCTATTATGTTTTCATGAATATATGTGTGTTCTTGATCCTATCTTGCAAGTCTATAGTCACCTACTATGTGTTCTGATCTGGCAACCCCGAAGTGACAATAATCGGGACCACTTCCGGTGATGACCTTAGTTTGAGGAGTTCATGTATTCACTATGTGCTAATGCTTTGTTCCGGTTCTTTATTAAAAGTAGGCCTTAATATGCCTTAGTTTCCATTAGGACCCCGCTGCCACGGGAGGGTAGGACAAAAGATGTCATGCAAGTTCTTTTCCATAAGCACATATGACTATATTCGGAATACATGCCTACATTACATTGATGAATTGGAGCTAGTTCTGTGTCACCCTATGTTATGATCATGTTACATGATGAACCGCATCCGACATAATTATCCATCACCGATCCAATGCCTACGAGTTTTCCATATACTGGTTTACGCTTATTTACTTTCCCGTTGCTATTGTTACAATCATTACAAAACACCAAAAATATTACTTTTGCTTCCGCTACCTTTTATTACCGTTACAACTACTATCATATTACTTTGCTACTAAATACCTTGCTGCAGATATTAAGTTATCCAGGTGTGGCTGAATTGACAATTCAGTTGCTAATACTTGAGAATATTCTTTGGATCCCCTTGTGTCGAATCAATAAATTTTGGTTGAATACTCTACCCTCGAAAGCTGTTGCGATCCCCTATACTAGTGGGTTCATATCGACATCCGCCGGAGGAGGAGAAGGAGGTGGTGTCTGGACATGCATGGACGAAGAAGGGGCGGCTATCTTCTTCTTCACATGACCTTCACGGCTTCTTTGCCGCTGCGGCCCTCGTGTGGCGCCCGGACCCCTCCAAGGTCAGCTGTGGCCGCGCAGCCCTGCCGGGCCGCACCGGCTCGGTGGAACTGGCCCGCCGCAGGACTCGCCCTCTCCCCATAGCCGGCGTCGGGCCTGCGGTCTCGGCCTCCTCCGACGACGACTCGCTGGTCACATCTTCAACCAGAGTAGCCTCGGTGCCGGCGCTGCTGGCTCCCCCGGCGGCCGCCGCCCACCGGGCAAGCTCCTCCTCCTCCGCGGCCGTCGCGGCCTTGTCCTCCACACCGCCGGCGCTGCCGGCCTCCTTGGCAAGTTGTGCCTCCCTCGCCCTGGTGGCGATGTAGTCCAGCTCTGCCTGGGTGGTGTCCTGGACAAGCAGCCGCTCGGCGTCGGCGTTGACGTACCCCTCGTGCAGAGTGTCAAAGAATTGTTGCACCTCGGTATCCTCCGGCTCCTTCCAGCTAGGGTCAGGGCCATGCGCGTTGCAGTCCGGCATCATGGCAATGATATCGGACCGGCGCGAGTTATTGCCCAACAGGACCACCCCCGTCGGCAGCTTGAACAGAGGCCCCTTGAGGACCTTGCCGGCCTTCGCGGCGGCCCTCGCGACCTTGCCGGTCCGCTCGACCTTGCCGTCGCGGCCCACGTCAAGCTGGAAAATCCGCTGGCAGAAATGGGCGTGCCCTGTCACTGTGAAATTGTGGTCGAGGCCGGGAGGAAGCCGCATGATGTTGGCGGGGTTCCTGAAGAGCCAGGCTGGCCTCCCCTTGTTATGTAGTGGAGCGATCCGGCGGCGGATGAAGTCCGCCCCGATCATCTCAAGGGTGAGGCCGGCCTCGGTGAGCTGGAGGATCCTGGTGGTGGCGACCGTGAGCTTCTCGTCGTCAGCATCGACGTCGCTCCAATCGCTTCTGCGGACCGGCGGCGCCCGGCGAACTTCACAGAACGCCAGCGGGTCCTTCTACTCGATCCAGCACCACCGGCCCCGCCATTCTTCCCACCTCTCCTTCATGGCGCCCTCCGGATACGCCCCCTTGGATCTTGAGACCCAGGCAATGCAACCGGAGATGGCGCCCCCTGGTTGGATCCGAGAGGAGAAGTAATGGCGGAAGAGCGCCGTGTTGGGGTGCACCCCGGTGAAGCACTCACAGAGATGCGCGAAAAGGGCCATGCATGCCACCGCATTCAGAGTAAAATCCAGGAGGCGGAAGCCAAAGGTATGCATGACGTCACTGAAGAAATCGGAGAAGGGAGGACAGAGCCCGCAGGAAAAATATCAAAAAAGAAGGGTACCAATTTGGGGCAGCCTCGGCGCAGTCAGCGGGGATGACACGCGTGGCTGGATGCCCAATTCCCCCGCCTTCACTCCCCACGGGGGCTGAAGGAGTCCCAAGCTCAAACACGCTAACTGCCGAGGGGAAGAAGGCGGACTGCATCCATTGCACCGCCTTGGCCAACTCACTCGGGCTCCGGCGTCCTTGGTCATTCCCTTGCCCTTGGTGGATTTTGGCGCCATGGCGGCTGGGGGAGGAGGGCAGGACAGAGGGCGGTGGAAGAGCAACGGTGGCGAGCAGGAACTAAGCTTGGAGAAGAAGAGGAAGGCAGGCGGAGGTTTTTGAGATTGGGGTTGCGTGAAGGGTAAAAGGAACAGTGCCCTTGCGGTTATCCCTTTTTATGGGGAAGCCGCGGGGCGCGCTACCCATTTACTGGGATGTGACACATGCGTGTGGAAACCGCCACACCCATGCCGCCCACGTCACGCACACCCCTCCACGCCGCACCGCGCGCGGGGGTCGTGGGAAGCGCCGCGCGCGAAAAGTTTTACCGCGGTAAAAACCGTCCCGCCTGCCCATGCACTGTTTTGGGCTTGGCCCAACAACGTGTCGTGCTTATGTGTGGCCCAGGCCCAGGGGCTCCTGTCGGTGTACAAAAAGAGGGGTGCATTTTTGTACCCCTATACCTGTGCATCGGGCAATGGAGCGCCTACCACGGTCACGCCAAGCAGAGCAGTGGAGGCGAGCCAAGGTAAGACCAAAGCCCAAGATAATAATAGCAACGCCAAGGCCAAGACCACAAAGAGCAGAGGGACAACGCAGGTTCCCCCGGAAAGACCCTTGCCGGGGCAGCCTCAGCAGCCCTGGCAAGATCCTTGCCGGGACAGCTCACCCCGCACCAACAGAGCGGGCCACCCTTGAGCCCACGGTCTCCAACATCACGTTGGGCCAGGGCTCAGGAGGCACCTCCGTGGTGGCATGCAGATCTTTGTGAAGACATGTTCAAGATTAGATGAGGATTAGAAGACGACGATCCTCGGCAAGGGCCACCAGACCCCCGGCAAGGCCCTTGCCGGGACGACAACCATCAAGAAGACCCTTGCCACCACCGGCAAGGCCCTCACCAGCACGCTAGAAGGGCCACCGCCAGCCCACGCCAACCAAGCTTCCACCGCCGTTTCATGCAGCTGCCAGCCCAACCAGTGGCGGGCACTGTGGTGGCAACATGCAACTCCTGTGCCAACTCATCGGCGCCTACGTGGCGGCATGCAGATCTTCGTGAAAGGCGCCACATCGTGCCACCTCGGTGCATGTTCCGCCTACATGGCACCACGCACCTCACCGCCGTAGCACGTGTCAAAGCGGCGAGGAGCGGCGACGGACGGACGGGCCTCTCCCGTCCCCAATAAAGCAAGGGGACACCTAAGCTACGCATTAAATGCGTCTTGTCCTGTATCTGAGCGATAAGCTCGAGCATCAGACGCCTTTCCACCTCTTGTGTGCCACTGTGGCAGCCCCTTCCCTATAAAAGGAGGCCCATGGCATACTGGAGGAGGATTCGGCTCTTTCAAACCATGCACTGACCACAGCTAGTTCGAGAGCTCAAGAACTCTCTAAAATACACCCATCAAAGCAGGACTAGGGTTTTACGCATCCTCGCGGCCCGAACCTAGGTAAACGATCCTTGTGCTGTCTACTAGACATGCTCTTCTCGCAACCCCGCACCCCGGCAACCATAGTTGGGATTCTTGTGATCCCATAGGTGTCGTTCCACACCGACAAATAGGTCTGGTACACAGCATGGTACACTTTATAGAACCTATGGCTGAGGCATAGGGAATGACTTTCATTCTCTCTCTATCTTCTGCCGTGGTCGGGCTTTGAGTCTTACTCAACTTCACACCTTGCAACACATGCAAGAACCCTTTCTTTGACTGATCCATTTTGAACTTCTTCAAAATCTTGTCAAGGAATGTGCTTTGTGAAAGTCCTATTAAGCGTCTCGATCTATCCCTATAGATCTTGATGCCCAATATATAAGTAGCTTCACCGAGGTCTTTCATTGAAAAAATTCTTATTCAAGTATCCTTTTATGCTATCCAGAAATTCTATATCATTTCCAATCAACAATATGTCATCCACATATAATATCAGAAATGTTACAGAGCTCCCACTCACTTTCTTGTAAATACAGGCTTCACCATAAGTCTGTATAAAACCATATGATTTGATCACCTTATCAAAGTGTATTTTCCAACTCCGAGATGCTTGCACCAGTCCATAGATGGATCGCTGGAGTTTCCACACTTAATTAGCACCTTTAGGATCGACAAAACCTTCTCGTTGCATCATATACAACTCTTCTTTAAGAAATCCATTAAGGAATGCAGTTTTGACATCCATTTGCCATATTTCATAAAATGTGCAATTGTTAACATGATTCAGACAAACTTAAGCATCGCTACGAGTGAGAAAATCTCATCGTAGTCAACACCTTGAACTTGTCTAAAACCTTTTACGACAAGTTGATCTTTGTAGATAGTAACACTACCATCAGTGTTCGTATTCCTCTTGAAGATCCATTTATTCTCAATGGCTTGCCGATCATCGGGTACCAAAGTCCACACTTTGTTCCATACATGGATCCTATCTCAGATTTCGTGGCCTCAAGCCATTTTGCGGAATCTAGGCCCATCATCGCTTCCTCATAGTTCGTAGGTTCGTCATGGTCTAGTAACTTGACTTCCAGAAAAGGATTACCGTACCACTTTGTGCAAAACATGCTCTGGTTGACCTACGAGGTTCGGTAGTAACTTGATCTGAAGATTCATGATCATTATAATTAGCTTCCTCTCTTGTTGGTGTAGGCATCACGTAAATGGTTTACGGCGTTGAGAAACTTTCCAATTCGAGAGAAGGTACAGTTACCTCATCAAGTTCTACTTTCCTCCCACTCACTTCTTTCGAGAGAAACTCCTTCTCTAGAAAGGATCCATTCTTAGCAACAAAGATCTTGCCTTTGGATCTGTGATAGAAGGTATACCCAACAATTTCTTTTGGCTATCCTACGAAGACGCACTTCTCCGATTTGGATTCGAGCTTATCAGGTGATACGTCTCCAACGTATCTATAATTTTTGATTGCTCCATGCTACTTTATCTATTGTTTTGGACTATAATGGGCTTTGTTTTCCACTTTTATATTACTTTTGGGACTAACCTATTAACCGGAGGCCTGTGCCGTAATTGCTGTTTTGCCTATTTCGGTTTCAAGAAAGCAGAATATCAAACGGAGTCCAAACGGAATGAAACTTTCAGAAACGTGATTTTCTCACCGAACGTGATCCAGGGGACTTGGACCCTACTCCAAGGAACGAAAGAGGCGGTCACGAGGGTGGGGCCCCCCTAGGGCGCGCCCCCTGCCTCGTGGGCCCCCTGTCGCTCCACCGACGTACTCTTTCCTCCTATATATACCTACGTACCCCCAAATGATCAGAACAGGAGCCAAAAACCTAATTCCACCGCCGCAACTTCCTGTGTCCACGAGATCCCATCTTGGGGCCTGTTCCGGAGCTCCGTCGGAGGGGGCATCCACCACGGAGGGCTTCTACATCAACACCATAGCCCCTCCGATGAAGTGTGAGTAGTTTACTTCAGACCTTCGGGTCCATAGCTAGTAGCTAGATGGCTTCTTCTCTCTTTTGGATCTCAATACAATGTTCTCCCCCTCTCTCGTGGAGATCTATTCGATGTGATCTTCTTTTTGCGGTGTGTTTGTTGAGACCGATGAATTGTGGGTTTATGATCCAGCTTATCTATGAATAATATTTGAATCTTCTCTGAATTCTTTTATGTATGATTGAGTTATCTTTGCAAGTCTCTTGAATTATCCGCTTGGTTTGGCCAACTAGATTGGTAGTTCTTGCAATGGGAGAAGTGCATAGCTTTGGGTTCAATCTTGCGGTGTCCTTACCCAAAGGATGTAAAGGGTTGCAAGGCACGTATTGTATTTTTGCCATCGAGGATAACAAGATGGGGTATTTATCATATTGCATGAATTTATTCCTCTACATCATACCATCTTTCTTAAGGCGTTACTCTGTTTTTAACTTAATACTCTAGATGCATGCTGGATAGCGGTCGATGAGTGGAGTAATAGTAGTAGATGCAGAATCGTTTCGATCTACTTGTCATGGACGTGATACCTATATACATGATCATACCTAGATATACTCATAACTATTCTCAATTCTGTCAATTGCTCAACAGTAATTTGTTCACCCACCGTAGAATACTTATGCTCTTGAGAGAAGCCACTAGTGAAACCTATGGCCCCGGTCTATTATCATCATATCAATCTCCATCACTTTTATACTTGCTTTTTTTACTTTGCTTTTACTTTTCACTTTGCATCTCTATACCAAAAATACCAAAAATATTATCTCTATCAGATCTCACTCTCGTAAGTGACCGTGAAGGGATTGACAACCCCTAATCGCGTTGGTTGCGAGTAGCTATCGCTTTGTGCAGTGCACGAGGGACTTGTGCGTGGCCTCCTCGGATTGATACCTTGGTTCTCAAAAACTGAGGGAAATACTTACGCTACTCTGCTGCATCATCCTCTCCTCATCGGGGAAAACCAACGCAAGCTCAAGACATAGCAAGAAGGACTTCTGGCGCCGTTGCCGGGGAGTCTTCGCAAAAGTCAACATACCAAGTACCCATCACAATCCCTATCTCTCGCATTACATTATTTGCCATTTGCCTCTCGTTTTCCTCTCCCCCACTTCACCCTTGCCGTTTTATTCGCCCTCTCTTTCCCAATCTCCTCCTCTTTTTCCTGTTGCCTTTTCCTTGTCCGTTTGTTTGCTCGTGTGTTGGATTGCTTGTTTGTCACAATGGCTCAAGATGCTACTAAATTATGTGACTTCACCAATACCAATAATAATGATTTCCGTAGCACTCTGATTTCTCCTCTTCCCAATACTGAATCTTGTGAAATCAATACTGCTTTGTTGAATCTTGTTATGAGAGATCAATTCGCCGGCCTTCCTAGTGAAGATGCCGCTACTCATCTGAATAGCTTCGTTGATTTATGTGATATGCAAAAGAAAAAGATGTCGATAATGATGTCGTTAAATTGAAGCTATTTCCTTTTTCTCTTAGAGATCGTGCTAAAGCGTGGTTTTCATCTTTGCCTAAAAATAGTATTGATTCTAGGAACAAGTGCAAAGATGCTTTTATCTCTAAGTATTTTCCTCCCGCTAGGATTATCTCTCTTAGGAACGATATTATGAATTTTAAGCAACTTGATCATGAACATGTTGCACAAGCTTGGGAGAGAATGAAATTAATGATACGTAATTGTCCTACTCATGGTTTGAACTTGTGGATGATTATACAATTTTTTTATGCCGGATTGAATTTTGCTTCTAGAAATCTTTTAGATTCGGCCGCGGGAGGCACTTTTATGGAAATCACTTGAGGAGATGCTACTAAACTCCTAGATAATATTAGGGACAATTCCATTTATCCCCCTAACTTGAGTCACCACCTGGCATTTGCCCCTAATTTTCAGGTATGCTCAAAAATACCCCTCTTCCGTCAAGTCAACTTACAGAAATGCCCTTCTGTGCCGTTACCGTCCGGTCAAAGAGGTTTGACCGTCTGATGAATAGTAAATGGTGAACAGTAAATTCGAAAAAATAGCAAAATAATCAAAAATCTGAAATTTTGTGGGATAGAAGATACTCAAGGGAGCAAAGGCGTGCAAGTTTTGGCGTAGTTTGGACATTCCAAAGGCTCGTGTCAAACGAAAAACTTTAAAATGTCTGTGAGCGATAAATTCAAAAAAATAGCAAGAAAATTCAAAAAAATATGAAATTTTTTGGCATCAAAGAGGCTGGGGTGCGTGCTAATTTTTTTTGCGTTTCGACACTGTAGGAGCTCGTGGAGAAAAAAAAACAAAATTTGGCGCAGAAAAAACTTTGAAAAAATGCACTATATTGTTTTTTTTCTAGGGTACCTCGCATGCCATTTGATCACAAAAATTTGCAAGTGCCTTGCGCACCCAAGCCTCTTTGATGCCAAAAAAATTCACATTTTTTAAAATTTTCTTGCTATTTTTTTTGAATTTACTGTTCACAGCGTATAGATTTAAATTTTTTCCTTTCCCACGAGTTCCTGGAATGTCCATACAACGCGAAAAATTGCACACACCTTGCGCCCTTAAGTATCTTCGATCCCACAAAATTTCAGATTTTTTTTATTTTTTTGTTATTTTTTCCGAATTTACTGTTCCCCATGTTACTATTCACCAGACGGTCAAACCCCTTTGACCGGACGGCAAGGGCATTTCTGTAAGGTGACTTGACGGAAGAGGGGTATTTTTGAGCATACCTGGAAATTAGGGGCAAATGCCAGGTGGTGGCTCAAGTTAGGGGGATAAATGGAATTGTCCCATAATATTATGGTTAATTATTCTCTATGGCATACTGAAAGATCTACTAATAAAAAAGTGCATGCGATAGAAGAAATCAATGTTTTGAGTGGAAAGATGGATGAACTTATGAAATTATTTGCTACTAAGAATGTTTCTTCTGATCCTAATGATATGCCTTTGTCTACTTTGATTGAGAATAATAATGAATCTATGGATGTGAATTTTGTTGGTAGGAATAATTTTGGTAACAACGCATATAGAGGGAATTTTAATCCTAGGCCTTATCCTAGCAATCCTTCTAATAATTATGGAAATTCCTACAACAACTCTTATGGAAATTTTAATAAGATGCCCTCTGTATTTGAGAATAGTGTTAAAGAGTTTATGAATTCACAAAAGAATTTTAATGCTTTGCTTGAAGAGAAATTGCTTAAAGTTGATGATTTGGCTAGGTACGTTGATAGAATTTCTCTTGAGGTTGATTCTTTAAAGCTTAGATCTATTCCTCCTAAGCATGATATCAATTGGTCTCTCAAATCTATGAGAATTTCCATTGATGAGTGCAAAGAAAGAACCGCTAGGATGCGTGCTTCCAAAGATGCCTTTATTAAAGCGTGTTCTTCTAATTCCTATGAAAATCAAGATGAAGATCTAAAAGTTATTGATGTGTCCCCTATTAAATCTTTTTTTTTGCAATATGAATCTTGATGAAACTGAATATGATCTTCCTTTACCTAGAAGGCGTTCTAAGAATTCGGAGTTTTAGATCTTGATGATGAAATTGATAAAAGTGGGATTGAAGGAAATAAAAATCTAGATGTTGCTAAACCCACTATTTTGGATCTCAAGGAATTTAATTATGAAAATTGATCTTTAATTGATTGTATTTCCTTGTTGCAATCCGTGCTAAATTCTCCTCATGCTTATAGTCAAAATAAGGCCTTTACCGAACATATTGTTGATGCGTTGACGCAATCTTATGAAGAAAAACTTGAGTTGAAAGTTTCTATCCCTAGGAAGCTCTATGATGAGTGGGAACCTACTATAAAAATTAAAATTAAAGGTTATGAGTTTCATGCTTTGTGTGATTTGGGTGCTTGTGTCTCTACTATTCCCAAAACTTTGTGTGATTTGCTAGATTTCCGTGACTTTGATGATTGCTCTCTAAACTTGCATCTTGCGGATTCCACTATTAAAAAGCCTATGGGAAGAATTAATGATGTTCTTATTGTTGCAAATAGGAATTATGTGCCCGTAGATGTTATCGTTCTTGATATAGATTGCAATCCTTCATGTCCTATTATTCTTGGTAGACCTTTCCTTAGAACGATTGGTGCAATTATTGATATGAAGGAAGGGAATATCAGATTCCAATTTTCATTAAAGAAAGGCATGGAACACTTTCCTAGAAATAAAATAAAATCACCATATGAATCTATCGTGAGAGCCACTTATGGATTGCCTACCAAAGATGGCAATAGTTAGATCTATCCTCGCTTTTATGCCTAGCTAGGGGCGTTAAACGATAGCGCTTATTGGGAGGCAACCCAATTTTATTTTTAGTTTTTGTTTTTGCTTCTGTTTAGGAACAAATAATCCATCTAGACTCTGTTTAGATGTGGTTTTATCTTTTAATTAGTGTTTGTGCCAAGTTAAACCTATTGGATCTTCTTGGATGATAGTTATTTGATCTTGCTGTAATTTCCAGAAACTTTGCGCTCAGTGCCCGAATTGTTAAAAATCACCAGAACGTGATAAAATATTGATTCGAATTGCTGCTGATCAATAAACAAATTTTCCAGTCCGTCTAATTTAGGTAGAATTTTTTGAGTTCCAGAAGTTTGCGTTAGTTACAGATTACTACAGACTTTTCTGTTTTTGACAGATTCTGTTTTGCGTGTGTTGTTTGCTTATTTTGATGAATCTATGGCTAGTAAAATAGTTTATGATCCATAGAGAAGTTGGAATACAGTAGGTTTAACACCAATATAAATAAAGAATGAGTTCATTACAGTACCTTAAAGTAGTCTTTTGTTTTCTTTCTCTAACGGAGCTCACGAGATTTCTATTGAGTTTTGTGTTGTGGAGTTTTCAAGTTTTGGGTAAATTCTTTTGATGGATTATGGAACAAGGAGCGGCAAGAGCCTAAGCTTGGGGATTCCCATGGAACCCCCAAGATAATCCAAGGACACCAAAAAGTCAAAACTTGGGGATGCCCCGGAAGGCATCCCCTCTTTCGTCTACTTCCATCAGTAATTTACTTGGAGCTATATTTTTATTCACCACATGATAAGTGTTTTGCTTGGAGCGTCTTGTATTATTTGCGTCTTTGCTTGTTAGTTTACCACAATCATCCTTGCTGTACAAACCTTTTGAGAAAAGCCAATTTGATTGGAATTTGCTAGAATACTCTAGTGCTTCACTTATATCTTTTGAGCGTGATAATTTTTGCTCTAGTACTTCACTTAGATCTTTTAGAGCACGGTGGTGGATTTGTTTTAAAGAAACTATTGATCTCTCATTCTTCACTTAGATTATTTTGAGAGTCGTTAATAGCATGGTAATTTGCTTAATGTTAATATACTTGGTATTCAAGATATGTGAAACTTTCTTTTGAGTGAGTTGAATACTAAGAAAAGTTTGATTCTTGATAATTGTTTTGAGATATGGAGGTGATAATATCAAAGTCGTGCTAGTTGAGTAGTTGTGAATTTGAGAAATGCTTGTGTTGAAGTTTGCAAATCCCGTAGCATGCATGTATGGTTAAATTTGTGTAACAAATTTGAAACATGAAGTGTACAGCTTGTGCATCCTTATGAGTGGCGGTCGGGGAACGACGATGGTCTTTTCCTACCAATCTATCCCCTAGGAGCATGCGCGTAGTACTTGATTTTTGATGACTTCTAAATTTTAGCAATAAGTATATGAGTTCTTTTGACTAATGTTGAGTCCATGGATTATACACACTTTTACCTTTTCCGCCTTTGCTAGCCTCTTGATGCAGTGCATTGCCCTTTCTCACCTTGAGAGTTGGTGCAAACTTCGTCGGTGCATCCAAACCCCGTGATATGATACGCTCTATCACACATAAACCTCCTTATATCTTCCTCAAAACAACCACCATACCTACCTATTATGGCATTTCCATAGCCATTCTGAGATATATTGCCATGCAACTTTCCACCGTTCCGTTCATCATCATCATGACATACTTTACTTTTGTCATATTGCCATTGCATGATCATGTAGTTGACATCGTATTTTTGGCAAAGCCACCATGCATTATTTTTCATACATGTCACTCTTGATTCATTGCACCATCCCAAAGACATCACGGAGGCATTCATATAGAGTCATATCTTGTTCTAGTTTCGAGTTGTAATCCTTATGTTGTAATCAATAGAAGTGTGATGATCATCATTATTAGAGCATTGCCCAAAAAAAGGCCAAAAGGAAAAAAAAGGCCCAAAAAAAAGAAAATAAATAAAAAGGGCAATGTTACTATCCTTTTTTCACACTTGTGCTTCAAAGTAGCACCTTGTTCTTCATGTAGTGAGTCTCATATATTGTGCTTCAAAGTAGCACCTTGTTCTTCATGTAGTGAGTCTCATATATTGTGCTTCAAAGTAGCACCATGTTTTTCATATAGTGAGTCTCATAAGTTGTCTTTTTCATACTAGTGGGAATTTTCATTATAGAACTTGGCTTGTATATTCCTACGATGGGCTTCCTCAAATGCCCTAGGTCTTCATGAGCAAGAAAGTTGGATGCACACCCACTAGTTTTCTTTTGTTGAGCATTCATAGCTCTAGTGCATCCGTTGCATGGCAATCCCTACTCCTCATGTTGACATCAATTGATGGGCATCTCCATAGCCCGTTGATTATCCTCGTCAATGTGAGACTTTCTCCTTTTGTCTTCTCCACACAATCCCCATCATCATATTCTATTCCACCCATAATGCTATATCCATGGCTCACGCTCATGTATTGCGTGAAGGTTGAAAAAGTTTGAGATTATTTAAGTATGAAACAATTGCTTGGCTTGTCATCGGGGGTATAGAAGTTAGGAACATCTTTGTGTGACGAAAATGAAGCATAGCCTAACTATATGATTTTGTAGGGATGAACTTTCTTTTGCCATGCTATTTTGAGAAGACATGATTACTTTGATTAGTATGCTTGAAGTATTATTATTTTTATGTCAATATGAACTTTTGTCTTGAATCTTTCGGATCTGAATACCAAAATTAAGAAGATTTACATTGAAATTATGCCAAAGTATCACTCCGCATCAAAAATTCTCTTTTTATCATTTACCTACTCGAGGATGAGCAGGAATTAAGCTTGGGGATGCCTGATACGTCTCCAACGTATCTATAATTTTTGATTGCTCCATGCTACTTTATCTATTGTTTTGGACTATAAAGGGCTTTATTTTCCACTTTTATATTACTTTTGGGACTAACCTATTAACCGGAGGCCCAGCCCAGAATTGCTATTTTTGCCTATTTCAATGTTTCAAAGAAACAGAATATCAAACGGAGTCCAAACGGAATGAAACTTTCGGAAACGTGATTTTCTCACCGAACATGATCCAGGGGACTTGGACCCTACTCCAAGGAACGAAAGAGGCGGTCATGAGGGTGGGGCGCCCCCTAGGCGCGCACCTGCCCGTGGGCCCCTGTCAGCCGCTCCGACGTACTCCTTCCTCCTATATATACCTACGCACCCCAAACGATCGTAACAGAGCCAAAACCTAATTCCACCGCCGCAACTTCCTCAGATCCACGAGATCCCATCTTGGGGCCTGTTAGGAGCTCCGCCAGGCGGGCATCCACCACGGAGGGCTTCTACATCAACAAAGATAGCCCTCCGATGAAGTGTGAGTAGTTTACTTGAGACCTTGGTCCATAGCTAGTAGCTAGATGGCTTCTTCTCTTTTTGGATCTCAATACAATGTTCTCCCTCTCTCGTGGAGATCTATTCGATGTAATCTTCTTTTTGCGGTGTGTTTGTTGAGACCGATGAATTGTGGGTTTATGATCCAGCTTATCTATGAATAATATTTGAATCTTCTCTGAATTCTTTTATGTATGATTGAGTTATGTTTGCAAGTCTCTTGAATTATCCGCTTGGTTTGGCCAACTAGATTGGTAGTTCTTGCAATGGGAGAAGTGCATAGCTTTGGGTTCAATCTTGCGGTGTCCTTACCCAAAGGATGTAAAGGGTTGCAAGGCACGTATTGTATTGTTGCCATCGAGGATAACAAGATGGGGTATTTATCGTATTGCATGAATTTATTCCTCTACATCATGTCATCTTGCTTAAGGTGTTACTCTGTTTTTAACTTAATACTCTAGATGCATGCTGGATAGCGGTCGATGAGTGGAGTAATAGTAGTAGATGTAGAATCGTTTCGATCTACTTGTCACGGACGTGATGCCTATATACATGATCATACCTAGATATACTCATAACTATGCTCAATTCTGTCAATTGCTCAACGGTAATTTGTTCACCCACCGTAGAATACTTATGCTTTTGAGAGAAGCCACTAGTGAAACCTCACTACAAGAAATATGCTCAATTGTGACCTTCTATAGTGACCGTGGAAGAAATCGTCATAAATCTATGACCATTTCGATCCAATTGGCCGTGGCCTCTTTAGGAGAGTCGAAACCATAAACCATAGTGACTATTTTGGTCAAAAAAGGTCGTAATTGCCTTACATAAAATGGTCATAAGCATACAATAGTGGTCAACAGCCTTATTTCTAGCTGATTACGACCAATCCAGATGGTCATGATGTTGTAACATGGATGACTGGACGTCCAGATCATCAATTTTACCTATGTGTCATGTCATTTGGGCTTATGTGTCGGTTGTAGTGTCAGTTCGTCCATAGATTGACTTGTTGTCTAAATTGGGTCTACATTTACAAACGGGGCCAACTAACACAGTACAAATGACACGTGGGACCCGTCCCACAAAGGTTAATAAAGCAGAAAAAGGCAAAAATACACTTTGGCTCATAGGTGTACATGCAACATTGTCTAAATATATATTTTAAAAAGTTAAAAAAATTCGAGAAAAAATCCCACCTGTAAATCCGGACACTATGTGTGTGCACCAAGTTTCGATGAAAAATGACATTTTTTGTGGCTTGTAAAAGAATAAGGACACTATATTGGGGAGGGAGGGTTTTGCTTGGGGTAGGGGACAAGAAATAGATTAGGATTAGGAATCTTAGGAATAAAAAGTGGAATAACGAAACGGGATCAAATCCTACTAGGATTTGTAAAAGAATAAGAAACCTTGGCTCCCTGTCTCCCTAGGTGCGTGCGCGCGATGGCCTTGGCCTCCTGGCCGGCCGGCTGGTTTGAAAGAATCATACGACGAACTCATCTACAATGTTCAATATAAACTAGGCTATGAAAACTACAATCAACATGCACCAAATTCATGTAAAAATTGTGAAGTTTGAGCAATACATACCTTGCGGGCGTTTTGTCGAACACCTTGCGGGCGCCGAGCGGCAGTGAGCGGCCGGGCGCTGTTCGTTGGAGGACTGCCGCGCGCGAGGGGCGGCGGTGATTAGAGGGAGACGGAGGAAGCCGCCGTGGCGCCGGGATAGGCCAGGGAAGCGCCGGAGCGGTCGCCGGAATAAATGGGGTGGCGCGGGCGGCGCAGTTGATGCTTGTAGGTGGAGTTATAGGCGGCCTTGAGCGCCTTGGCAATAGCAAATAAGCGGCGTGCAATGGCGTTTCGGCCCGTGCGCTGAACCAAATGTGTCGCGCGAGCGATTTTTGCGCCTCCGCTGAAGCTTCCGGCGGTAGCACGCACTTATATAGCACGGCTGTTGGAGATGCTCTTAGACAACCTCCATTCTATAAGCTATAGAAAGAGAAAAGTTTCCTCTATAAAAAATAAAAAAAAGATAGAGAAGAGTTTGACGCGTACACGGCAAAGCCGGCAACAAGCTAACCAAGAAGAACATATACTTCCTAAAAACAGGGAACATCAAACAAATGAGGAACTACCTATTCATGCTCTACTTGCTTCTCCATTGAGTGAAGAATGCCTGCCCTCTTGAATGCATCAATGGATCCAGATGCAAAAGGATGGGGCATGGCATGGCCACTCCACCCATGCATGTCCTCCACTGCGTGATAAGGGAAAAACATTTTGAATAAATAAATAGCACTCTACTGTACGGAGTAATAAATAAACAACTCCCAGCTACACTGCCTTTTCATATCATACGTATCAGTCATACAGTAGCATTGTTCACCTTTCCATCTCCTATATAAGCACGCAGCTCACACGCTTCTTCTCCAGTCTCCACCCATCCAAGCCGCACCCACTAGCTCCCAGCTGCAGCAAGCAAGCGAAGCTCGTGCGTGAGCGAGCGAGCGAGTGAGCTCAGAAACCAACCTACAAAGCTCCGGCTGAGCCACCCGACCGGCCGGCGACGATGCCGATGCTCATTCCCGACGACGTTCGCGCCAAGGCGGAGATCTACACCGGCGACGCGGCGGGGCAGGAGAAGACGCGGCTGATGCTGGCGGAGACGGAGCTCCCCAGCGGCCTCCTGCCGCTCAAGGACATCATCGAGTGCGGGTACGTGGAGGAGACCGGCTTCGTGTGGCTCAAGCAGAAGAAGCGGGTGGACCACTACTTCGCCAAGGCCGGCCGCCACGTCTCCTACGCCACCGAGGTCTCCGCCATCGCCGAGAAGGGCCGCCTGAAGAAGATCTCCGGCGTCAAGGCCAAGGAGATGCTCATCTGGGTCAACCTCCACGAGATCTGCGTCGACGACCCGCCCACCGGCAAGCTCCACTGCAAGGCCATCGGCGGCCTCTCCCGCAGCTTCCCCGTGGAGGCATTCGAGGCCACCGACGGCCTGCCCGCGCCCCTCACCGGACGTCTCAAGAAGAAGACAGAGAAAGAGAGCGCCGACCAGAAAGACAAGAAGGAGGAGGAGGAGGCAGCAGAGAAGCCGAAGGAGGAGGCAGCAGAGAAGCCCAAGGGGGCCGCCGTCGCCCCCGCCCCCGCCGCCGTCGACGAGATCGGTCAGAAAATGAAGGAGATGAACACGGAGGCACCGGTGCAGGCGGGGGCGGTAGCAGCCAAGAACTGAACGGCGAAGGCGGCACGTCATGATCGGTTACCCAGTCATGAATTTGTTTCAGAATAACGCATTGCATTAGCATGTCATCAACCATCCACACATATGTATCACCTGATCCATCGATGAGAGTTCAGTTCGACAACGATGTAATCTGCCTTGTTCTGGTTTTAATGTGATGAAATTTAATGGATGTCATTGCCATGAGCTGGCGCTACCCGATCGATCGATCGTACTACTACTGCTACGCACTGGCTTCGTTAATTTAGGTGCTCCTACTTTATCTGAGGTGACAGGAAGCAAGCAAATGGGTGAGTAAATTGGGGGTGCAGTGGTGGTCACCTCACCTCCGTTTCTCTTTCTTCTGGGTGAGCATTGAATCCCATGTGTTCCTCTTCAATTTGGTGGGATCTTGGATTAGATTCCGCTACCTTCCACGGCATTCTTCGCCGCTTGCTTAGTTGAGTACTAGACCATTTCATAATATAATAGCGTTTTTAACATTAACGGATCTGGCTGAGCAGATGCAGGGTAAAAACAAGACTGAGCAGAGCGGGCCAGGGTAGAAACCAGGCTGAGCAGATGCAAGGTAAAAATCATATTGTGCACATGGGTTGTTAGGCTGCATGTAGGTTGTCTATATTAGGGAAATAATTTTTGCCTTGCATTGGTGACCTGCATTGGCTGGGCTCATACATTACATGGTGTTTGGTTGCATACATTAGACATGATTAAGAGTTAACAACCACACATTTCACACAAAGTTACACTAGAAGTACCTGATGACTGCGCTGGCCGCAGCATTGTGTCCTATGTGACAAGCACGGTTCACAGGCAAGCGATCAAGTCAGTCGCGTGGAGTTGCTAGTGTCGGCGGCGCGAGGGAAGTCCATGAGGAGGGACTAGGAGCAGGGTGTCGAGGCAGAGGACGAGGAGGAGAAATGTATACAAGGTACCGAACACGCCAAAATGTATACAACTACAAACAACGAATGTGAGAAACTATGGAAATGGAAATGCACCATCGTGCATGGTTGTAAAAAAATTGACCTTTTTTCAGACGTATGTATAGCCATCCGTGGTTTTACTGCACATCCTGACACGTGCAAGAACAAGGAATACAGTATTTTTTTATATGAAGTAAAGTATTTTTTGACGGGACAAGCCAGTTTATAAAGGAAACTAGACCAAAAACTGAATAACTCACACACCATCTTACCGGTTTATAAAGGAAATTAGACCAAAAACTGAGCAACTCTCACACTATTCGACGATAATCTAAACAAACCATCGACACCTATCATATGATCTCCATCCAGGATGACCTTAAGCAAGAACTTCAACAACGACTTTAAGAAGGAAACGACACCCAAGAAATGCCATCGTCCCAGCATCGGTCCCCGTTGATCACAAAACTTTTCATCCTGGTCTGCACATGAATATCCATCAAACCTTGGGCCAAGTCCGGCCCAACCAACAGCCATCACTACCACCCCCAAACTGATTGAACAGGGGCTAGTGTTGAGGAAAGTACTCTTCGGCAATGCCTCCAAGAAGGTAAATGATGGCCAGGCGAGTCCTCATTAGCAGCATCGATCCTGTCGAATCCAAAGATCTCATCCATAGCCTAATGCCACGCCACCTTGACAGATCCCAGGGAGAGGCCTAGCCGTTGCCAACCTGAGATGGAGCCATGACTCCGTTTGTATTCATCAGCGACGAGCCATACCAAACAGGGTAGAAGCGCTTCTAGCCAATAAAAACTCCACGATGGGAGCCCAAATGGACGTCGGCACCCATTGTCATGAAGCCTCACCGGTGCTATTAGCCAACCGCGTCGCGCAATCACTGGCGGCAGCCCGTGGGCGGGAAGAAGGGCAACCGCACCGCCCGCGTGCCCTAGCCACAGCTTACGCGAGTCCAACGACCATGAGGCCAGCCAAACATGACGCCTGATGCCAACCAGCGGAACCGCAAGATCGCCCCACACCACCCACCGTTAGACAAAGGCCGCTATGTCTCGCTATACGAGATTAAACACTGGGCATTCTCTGGGCGGGTCGGGTTCCACAAAGCCCGACCCCAAATCCTAAGCCGGGCCGGCCGTGGCAAACAAAATGGCTACTTTTCGTATTTTAAATAATAAAATAACTATTTTCGGGGATTAATACTATAATGCTATGCCTGTATTTATATAAAAACTTGAAGAATCATGTTTTGTCAGGCTGGCTTTGGGCCGCTCTACGGGCTGGAAAGTGAGTCCCAAGCCCAACCCAGACGTCAGGCTTCAGGCCAGGCCGATCGGGTCGGGCCACCCATGCCTGTGTTTACTCGAGACAGAGGCAAAGCTCGCGTCAGGTGGGTCGGCCCAGCCGCATGAGGCTACAACCTCCTTTTCCTGTTTTTTTACGTATTCTGTTTTTTGCTTTTATTTTTTACTTTGAAATATTCTAAATATATATTTAAGAAATCTATAGAAAACATATCAAAATTGTTGACCAAGCATTTAAAAAAGTGTAGTGTGTATAGAGAAAACATTTATCAGCGTATACCAACAATGTATTAAAAAATTGATCATGTATTCAAAAAAATATTAATCAAGCACTTGAAAAACATTTGAACAAGTATTTGAAAAATGTTAATCAAGCATTTGGAAAATGTTAAATATGTATAATAAAATGTTGACCATGTATTAAAAAATGATGAATTTTTGATCATGTATGTAAAAATCTTAATCAAGCATTTCAAGAAAATGTTGAACAACTTCATTAAAAAAATTAATCAAGCATTTGAAAATGTTAAATGTGTATAGTAAAAATGTTGACCATGTATTAAAAAGATGATGAATTTATTTACCATGTACATAAATTTTTTAAGCAAGCATTAAAAAAATGTTGAACAAGTATTTGAAAAGTGTTAATCAAGAATTTGGAAATTGTTAAAAATGTGTATATATATAAAATATTGACCACATATAAAAAATGATGATTTTTATCATTTATATAAAAATCTTAATCGAGCATTTGAAAAAATGTTGAACAAGTATTTAAAAATTGTTAATCAAGCACTTGAAAAATGTTAAATGTGTATAGAAAAATGTTGACCATGTATTAAAAAAAGGTGATTTTTTATCATGTAGATAACAATATTAATAAAGCATTTGATAAAAATGTTGAATAAGTATTCAAAAAATGTTAATCAAGTATTTAAAAAAATGTTAAATGTGTACAGAAAATGTGTTGACCATGTCGTAAAAAATGTTAAAATTATATTTGAAAAATATTGATAAAGAATTTCAAAAAATAGTTGAATGTGTATAAAATATGTTGAGCATGTATTTAAAAATGTTAATCTGGTATTTGAACAAAATCGATAGAAAACGAGAAAGAAAGAAACAAAACAAAAGAAAATGGAGAGAAAATAGAGAAAAGAAAAGCACAGTGAAAACCGAGGAAGATATGAAGAAAACCGAAGAAAGAAAACAAAAAGAAAGAAAAGAAAACCCAATAAAAACAGAGAAAAACGGGGAAACACAAAGAAAAAAAAAGAAAAACAAAAAAAAATTAGAAAATCGAGTGAGAGACCAGATCTTTTCGCCTCAAGTATGGTTGCACCCAGCTACCTAAGCAAGAACCTGTTACTTCTTGAGTCTATGTTGGTTTTTCCCTTGAAGAGGAAAGGGTGATGCAGCAAAGCAGAGATAAGTATTTCCCTCAGTTTGAGAACCAAGGTATCAAACTAGTAGGAGGAACACACAAGTCACCAATGGTTGCACCTACACAAGCAAATAAATACTTGCACGTAACACGATAAAGGGGTTGTCAATCCCTTCAGGGTTACTTGCAAGGATGAGATCTGATAGTGATAGATATAAAAGATAAATAAAAGTGCAAAATAAGATAAAAGTAAATAAATTGCAGCAAGGTATTTCTGTGTTTTTGATTTTATAGATATGAAAATATTATGATAAAAATAGACCCGGGGGCCATAGTTTTCACTAGAGGCTTCTCTCTTGAAAGAAAGCATGCGGTGGCTAAACAAATTACTGTTGAGCAATTGATAGAAAAGCGCATTGTTGTGACGATATCTAAGGCAATGATCATGAATATAGGCATCACGTCCGTGACAAGTAGACCGACTCCTTCCTACATATACTATTATTACTCCACACATCGACCGATATCCAGCATGCATCTAGTGTATTAAGTTAACAAGAACGGAGTAACGCCTTAAGCAAGATGACATGATGTAGAGGGATAGATCCAATCAACATGAACGAGCCCCATCTTTTTATCCTTAATGGCAACAATACAAATACATGTCATGTCCCTTTCTTTCACTGGGAATAAGCACCACAAGATTGAACCCATTACAGAGCACCTCTCCCATTGCAAGAAAAATCAATCTAGTTGGTCAAACCTAAATTAATAGACCGGAGAGAAATACAAAGCTATCTTAATTATGCATAAAAGAGTTCTGAGAAGACTCAAATAATATTCATAGATAATCTGATCATAAACCCACAATTCATTGGATCTCAACAAACGCACCGCAAAAAAGATTTCATCGAATAGATCTCCAAGAACATCGAGGAAAACATGGCATTCAAGATCAAAGAAAGAGAGAGAGAAGAAGCCATCTAGCTACTAGCTATGGACCCGTAGGTCTGTGGTAAACTACTCACACATCATTGTAAGGGCAGCAAGGTTGATGTAGAAGCCCTCCATGGTCAAACCCCCCTCTGACAAAGTACTGGAAAAGGCCTCCAGATGGGATCTCGCGGGAACAGAAACTTGCCGTGGCGGAAAAGTATTTTTTGTGTGCCCTATGGTTTACAGGGAATATTTGGGTATTTTTAGAAGAAGAATTAGGGTTAGAGGTGCCATAGGGGCCCACAAGCCTAGGGGGTGCCCCCTAGGGCGCGCCCTTCGAGCTTGTCGCCAATCTGCGGCCCCTCTGACATCCTCCTAAAGGTTCCTGGGTGTCTTGTGATCCAAGAAAAATTGTCAAAAAGTTTCGTTCCATTTGGACTCCGTTTGGTATTGATTTTCTGAAAAGGCAAAAACAAGAAAAAACAACAACTGACACTTGACACTAGGTTAATAGGTTAGTCCCTAAAAATGATATAAAATAATATAATAATGAATATGAAATATCCAAGATTGATGATATAATAGCACAGAACAATCAAATATTATAGGACGTATCAGAACCCGACGCTAGCCGAGTGGCCAGGAGCGATGCACTTCTTTGTTGTTTTTAAGTCTGCCTACGCGTAACAGGCTGGCCCGTTACTGTAGCCCCTCGATGCGGGAGCTTATTCCATCTCTCTTAATGCGAGACATAGCTCTCACGCGGCTAGATGCCACGCCGACCGAGAGCCGTGACACCGTGCATGGCTGCAGGCCCACTACGGCCTAGATTGGGCCGAGAACCCACAACCAACATCGCAAGCACATCTCGCCCACAACTTTGCCACCTCAATCAAATTTCTTTTGGAGCCTCGCAATTTTGTCCTTTGAAAGATTGAGGGTGATCAAAATAGGATTGTTGTTCGTATAATAATTGCTAATCAGGTAGAAACAGAGGGAACGCCATTTCTTGGGCGATCCTCGACTAGTACTAACTGAATGTAATATTAGAGTTGTGTTGAACATTGTGTACATGTAGATTATAGTTGGACTTTGGGTTGTACTGTGTGTAGATAAAGTAGGAGTTATATCATAATAAGACACTTGTATCATCGGTCTCTTATATTGTCACATCCCAGCTTTTTTCCCAAATCTGGTATGTTTTAAAATTTCACAGAGAATTAAAATTTTCTAAAAAATGTTTGATATTGTTTGCTTTTAGCGAAGTTAACTATTGGTTGTTTGTATTGTTTCAAAAAGTGACTCAATTAAGATTTGGGAATTATAAATAAACGTAAATTTTCATTTGGGGAGTAACTATAAGATCCAAATTGAGCTCACACAAAGGTAGATACCTTTATTTGGGTTGGAATGAATTCCATACACCCCAAACAATATTCGAAACCCTAGTTTGAAATTTGGGAACCCTAAAGATTTTAGGGAATAATTTTGAATCCCAAAATTGGATGACAAATTAAATTATTTATTTGGGCATAAAGGTATTTTAAATAATTCCAATATGATATTCAGACCCTGATAGATTTTCCCAAATGATTGAGATGGATTTATGGTGGAATCAATTCAAAAGTCAAAAAGGGAGAATTTATTTAAAGGGATTTTTATTTCTGTGCCCCTGGTTCCTTAGTTCTACTCATTCATCCCCACGCTCTTAACTTTTGCTCACTTTTCCCCACTCCCTTGCCCGAAACCCTCAGAACTGGTCACATCGGATGTTGCCGTCGGGTCTATGGCTTGATCATTAACTCTGACGAGTGGGGCCACATAGGGCCGAGTCCACATTTTGACCATTACGTGCTAACAAGTGGGGCCGCAAAACTGACACTCATTGTAACCTGAATCAGATCGAGTCGCTTCCGCGTTGCCCCCTCTGCCATCGTCATGCCGCCTCCGCCGCCGTCGTGCCACCTCTGCCGCAGTCGTGCCGCCTCCGCCACATCTACCCTCTCTCCCCATCTAGGTTAGGAAGCAATGTCGGGGGAGCACCCCGTCCGGCCCATCGACCGTGGAGATGATTGGGTCGAATCAGAGGTAGATAATTCATGGATTCCACCTGGGTAAGCATCGTTTTCCTCTCAAATTGATTAGGAGATCCGTAAATTAGGCTGTATTTGACCATCGTTGGCGTGAATCAGTGCAATTTTTCTGAAAATTTTCGGCCTAACTGCGCCCTTTATTTCAATCGAATAGGGTTGATCCTGCACTTGCTTTTCGGCTCGCGGTTAGAATGGAAACTAGCAAGCTTCATGGAACTAAATCGTATATGATTTCTGGATTTTTCTATCCGAAGGTGATAGAAACCAGCGTTTCGTTCAAAGATTTCCGCGAGGCACTCTGTTTTGAGTATCCGTGGAGCCCTGCCGATGCTGTTGAACTAAGATATTTCGATAGTACCGAGCAGAGATTTGTCCCATTAACTTGCAATGAGCATCTGGGATTGCTATTTAGTTTGAATGGTGACAACCGTTTCGGGAAAATCCATATCGGTGTGCTTCAGGCGCGTAAACAACGTATCCCGAAGGGGAAGGGTGTTCACACATCATCTGTCTCTGCTAATAGCGAGCGTCCTCGCACTCCTTGTAGGTCGAGACCAAGTAAACCTAGTGGTTCGAAAGCCACAATATGTCGGCTATCACTAATTCTGCCACTTCTCCTCTCCCTTCTGCACCTGATGTAGAAGTAGATGCAGAGCCTAACGAGGAAGTGCCTCGACATGATGATGAGGATGAGATTCTATTCCCTAAACTGGTAGATAGAGTCAGTCAACAGGCAACGGAAGATGAATATCCAGAGGAGCCTAGCAGTCGTGCTAGATTTGATGACACTGACGATGAAGAGAGGGATGAGAACATCGACTCCTTAGTTTTACAAGAATATGATAGTGCCAACAATTGAGTGGAACAGGGAGAATCCTCAGCTTACTCCAGGAACCGTATCCGAATCGATGGTGGACTGTCATAATGCAGTGACTACATATTGCATTCTCACTAAAAACTCCTATGAGGTTGATAGGAGTGAGCCAGGAAGATTCACTGTTCATTGCCCTTATGATAGGTGTAGGTGGAGGTTGCATGCATCCACTATGCTAAAGAGCAAATTGATTCAGGTATTACATCTGAATCTTTTTTTAGATTATTTATCCATTCTATATTCAGATCATGTGTACTGTTTCTTAATTGTATTTGACATCATTTTTCGTTTTGTTTGAGATAATAAACAACCCACACGGGCACACTTGCCCACCTGGAGGGGGAGGGGGAAAGGACAAATCAAAGCTTGCAAAGACTAGGTGGGTGGCAGATGCAATCCTGGGTTGGGTGAGGGAAACACCAACAATTGGTCCAATAGCACTCCATGGAAAGGGCTCTTGATAGGATTAATGGTCCATGGATTGAGAGTTTTCAGTTGCTTTACACCTTCAAAGTTGAAGTGGAGATGGCTAGTCCAGGGAGTTTTGTAGAGATTGACAAGCATACAGTTCGGTACAAATTAAAAGGGAAGACAGTGGAGAAGGAGTGCTTCAGGAGGGCTTTTGTTTGTTTCAAGTCTTGCTCGCAGGGGTTTCTGAATGGTTGTAGGCCCTATGTGGCTATCGATGCAACTGCTTTGAATGGAAGATGGAGAGGCCAGCTAGCAGCAACTTCTGCAGTTGATGGACACAACTGGCTATTCCTAGTTGCATTTGGTGTGTTGGAGGCAGAGTCCGAGGAGAGTTGGGTCTAGTTTCTGCGGCAGTTGCGCAACATTATAGGTGAACCCTCAGGTTTAGTTATACACACAGATGCTTGTAAGGGTTTAGAGAGTGCAGTATAAATTGTATTCCCTTGATTGAAACATAGGGAATGTATGCAACACCTAGCACACAATTTTAAAAAGAAATTCAAAGGCAAAGTTTATGATGAGAACCTATGGCCAGCATCATACACATGCAGCTTGAGGAAGCATGAGCACCATTTGAGAGTGTAGTATGCTCACAATCCTTTGGTGAAGGAGTACATGGATGAACATCATGGAAAGGTGTGGTCAAAAAGCAAATTCAATGAAATCTGCAAAGTAGACTATGTGACCAATAACCTCGCTCAGTGTTTCAATGAAAAGTTCAAGTCAGTGAAAGGGTTTTGTTGTGGCAAGCATTTGATAAGATCAGGCAGATCATGATAAAGATGGCTCTTCGTAAAAGAATTGCCGAAACGCGATATGTTGGCCATCTTATGCTCCCATCTCTGATTAAGGCATTGCATGCCACAGCAAGAGGACTAAGGATGAAATGCATTCGACCATCAACATACGAGGCTGAGGTGACATACACTGGCACTAAAAATAGGGAATGGAGATATCCAGTGAACCTTGCAACTAAGGAATGCAGTTGTAGGCAATGGCAGATCCGAGAGAAGCCGTGCATACATGCCCTACATCTCATGACTGTTATTGGAGGTGAAGATGGTGAAGTTGATTAGTATTGCTATGAATATTTCTCTGTTGCCAAATTTAGGGCTGCTTATGCTGAAAATGTGCCTGCACTCTTGGGAAAAGACCAATGGAACATAGTACACCCAGGGTTCAAACTCTATTCTCCTTATTGACTAGACCACCAGGAAGACCAAGGAAAAACAGGATAAGAGCTGGTGAAGAGGGTCATGTAAAAAAACAACGTAAGTGCAAAAGATGTGGTTCTAGGTCATATTGCTAGGCTTTGTACCAATCCAGTTGATGCATCATTTGGAGAAGAGGAACAATGGGCAGCAGCAAATGCAGAGGAGAATGCAGCAGCAGAGGAGAATGCAGCAAGTTTAGAGGAGAATGCAGCAGCAAAGGAGAATGCAGCAAGTTTAGAGGAGAATGAAGCAATTGAAGCAGCTTGGTATGTGTGCAACCTTTGCCTTTTTTGCATTTGTTCTCTTTCTTACGATGGCTAAGCTTATTTCTGTTTGACCCAACTCTAGGATAATTAGAGGCACAGGACAGAAAAGACCTAGAGAGGAAGAAACTTCGGTTGAACCATCATCTGATGCAGAATTTGAAACCATGGCTTATGAAGGTTTTGAAGCTATAAGAGAGGAGGAACTTATTTTGTCTGAAGTTCCTTTAAGGATTAGTGAACCCACAGATGACCATAAACTGGTGATCACTTGCTCGGTCAGTCAAAGCTCAACAAAACTGCCACCACCAGAAGTGAAGATCAGAAGCAACAAGACAAAGCTTTCAAAAGAACAAAATTCCCAGATAGGGAAACCAGGAGCAAGACGGTTAACCCATCCCGGAACACAAGGAGCAAGGAAAAGATTTGAATTTGAACTTGAATGCAAGTCATAAACTTTGAACTTTAAGGATTTGTAATATGGATTCTGTCATCAATTTGAACTACTGTGAAAACATCTAAGGTGTAATAATTCTATTTGTAATTTGATGTGAAATTTGAGGTAGAATATAAAACTGAGGCAAAATTTGAATTTTAGGCACACGTTGAATTTGAACCAACACTTGAAGTCAATTGCCGTGTGGTGTGAGTTGCAAAGTTTGCTGAACTATTATTGATGTTAGGTGATCAATCCAATCTCTTTTGCGTGGTAAAACTTGTAGTCATGAGAAATGTGCTCCAAATGAGCTCCCAAGCTAGGGTAAACAACCCCATTTTTAATCAAGTTTTTTTGGACCTACTCCAAATGAGCCAACTATTTTTTATTAACATCTATTCAATCTATATAGTGTAGATTTGAATAATCACTATTTATTGAATTAATCTTTATATTTTTACATTTTTTTGAAAAAATATACTTTAATAGAAAACCATTAAAAACACGTTTAAAATATGAAAAATGGAAAACTAAGTTCAGATCCTTCTTATTCACTTTGAAATCAAGCTTTTGGTGATTTTTTTTATTTTTTTTAATTTTCAGAAATCGAAGGGAACCCTACCTCCTCTCCTTGGACTCTATGAAATGTTGTACGTGATAGCTCATATGTGTGACGGTTTTTTCATGAAAATGTCCATAGAAAAAGTTTATGATTTTTGGTTGGTGACATGTCATATGTGACATCATTGTGCATATGTTTTATTTATTTTTTGATTTTTTAAAATTAATGGTGCTCATTTGACCTCGATCGTGTTAGCTAGTTTTTTTGTAAATGTCCGAATACCAAGTTTAGTATTTTTCCTCGTTAGTGTGTCTTCTAAAACGGCGAACGGCGAAGGTTTCATATTTTTTTGATTTTTTTAAATTAGTTATGCTTAGTCAAAGCCTTGGAAACCCTGTTGACCAGCTCAAAACCCCGCGGGGTTTTGCCTAACCCTAGCTCCGAACGTCAGCCGTCCGATCATACCCTAGCACCGAGCGACAACCCTCAGACGTGGTCTTCTAGAAGGAATTCCGAGGGCAGGCTCGTGCAGGCTCCGCGCCATTGGATCACATGGACGGCTCCGCATCGTTGGATCGTGGGGCGATCCGTGTGAGGCGATTCATGAGAGTCGTTGGTTGTGCCTCTGAGGGAGTCCTGGACTAAGGGGTCCCCGGGCGTCCGGCCTGTTATCCGTGGGCCGGACTGATGGGCTATGAAGACACAAATACCGAAGAGTATACCTGTGTCCGGATTGGACTCTACTTGGCGTGGAAGGCAAGCTAGGCGGCCTATTATGAAGATTCTCTCTTATGTAACCAACCTCATGTAACCCTAGATCTCTCCGGTGTCTATATAAACCGGAGAGCATAGTCCGGATAGGGACAAATTGATTACCATATACTCATAGGCTAGACTTCTAGGGTTTAGCCATTACGATCTCGTGGTAGATCAACTCTTGTAACACTCATATTCATCAAGATCAATCAAGCAGGAAGTAGGGTATTACCTCCATAGAGAGGGCCCGAACACAGGTAAACATCGTGTCCCCGCCTCTCTGTTACCATCGATCCTAGACGCACAATTCAGGACCCCCTACCCGTGATCCACCGGTTTTGACACCGACATTGGTGCTTTCATTGAGAGTTCCACTATGCCGTCAACGAAAGGATCCGATGGCCCCTTCGATCGTCAGTAATGACACCGTCCAGGGAGAAACCTTCCTTCCCTTACAAATCTTTGGGTTTGGCGGCTTCGTACTGTGGGCCAACTCTTTTGGCCGTCTGGAGCAGGTCGATAGCTACGCCCCTGGCCATATGGTCAGATTTGGAAGCTTGAACTACGTCACGGATATCCGTGGAGACTTGATCTTCGGTGGATTTGAGACCGCGGCGATCGCTCCCCTTCTCTCCGATGAGCATGACTCAAATCTGTCATCGGAGCACACCCAGGAGATGGATCCTGTTGCTGCAATGGCCTCAGTACCGAAGCAGATCATCCCCTGCGAGGCCATAAAGTCCGGGCAACACTGAAAACAATGAAGATCCTGTCGGCGCTGCATCCGAACAGGAGGAACATGACAACCCCGATGAACAGGCCATAGAAGATAAGACGGAGGACGATAGTTACCATCCACCCTCCAAAGAGGAGACAAGCCTCGGCAACGAAGACTTCATCGTGCCGGAGGACCCTCTGGAGTAGGAGCGTTTTAAACTCCAGCTCATAGCCACAACAAGGAGCCTGAAAAAGAAATAGCAGCAGCCTCAAGCTGAAAAAGACCTGCTCGTCGACAGATGGACCGATGTCCTGACAGCCGAAGAATACGGCCTCAAGCGCCCAGCCAAGAGCTACCCGAAATGCAGACTGCTACCTCAATTTGATGAGGAGGCACCGGAACACACATCTCCCTCGCGTAATGCGGAACGACCACCGTGTGGTCGAGACAGGGCGGCCGACCGGCCACTCCGCGGCAGGGACAAAGCGGCAACTCAGGCCAAACAGCAGACCGCCCCACCGCCTCGCAAAAATAGAGACGGAAGAGTTTGGGGTCACACATATGACCTCCGTCAAATCCTGGACGATAGAACATGACACACAAGATCGATCTACGGATCGCGAGGGCGTGCATCGAGGAAAGAGGAGGGCTACTTATTCAGACGTGATAAATCTAACCACGCCTGGGCCGAACACCGCAGACGGACTCCATCGGAACTACGCCACGACACAGCCCGATATAGAGGCGCCGCACACCCTCTCTGCTTTACAGATGAAGTACTGGACCATGAATTCCCCGAGGGGTTCAAGCCCGTCAATATGGAATCATACGACGGCACAACCGATCCCGCAGTATGGATCGAGGACTTTATCCTCCACATCCACATGGCTCGAGGAGATGATTTCCACGCCATTAAATACCTCCAACTAAAGCCAAAGGGCCAGCTCGGCACTGGCTTAACAGCCTGCCTGAAAATTCCATCGGCAACTAGGAGGACTTGGAAGAAGCTTTCCTAGACAACTTCCAAGGGACTTATGTCCGGCCACCAGACGCCGATGACTTAAGCCACATAGTTCAACAACCTGGAGAATCAGCCAGAAAATTCTGGACTAGGTTCCTAACCAAAAAGAACTAGATCGTTGATTGTCCGGATGTCGAGGCCTTAGCAGCCTTCAAACATAACATCCGTGACGAATGGCTAGCACGCCACCTCGGCCAAGAAAAGCCGAAGTCCATGGCAGCCCTCACGGCACTCATGACCCGCTTTTGCGCGGGAGAGGACAGTTGGCTGGCCCGTAGTAACAACACAACCAGCGAGGCAGGCCCCTCTGAGGCCAATGGCAAGCTCCGGCGCAATAGGCATAAATGCCGAAGCAATGATAACAACACCGATGACACCACAGTCAATGCCGGATTCAGAGGCTCCAGGTCCGACCAACGGAAGAATCCCTACAAAAGAAACAATGAAGGACCTTCCAGCCTAGACCGCATACTCGACCGTCCGTGCCAAATACACGGCAACCCGGATAAGCAAGCCAATCATACCAACAGGGATTGTTGGGTTTTCAAGCAGGCTGGCAAGTTAAATGCCGAAAACAAAGGAAAGGGATCACAAAGTGAGGACGAGGACGAAGAGCCCCGGCAGCCAAACACCGGGGGGCAGAAGAAATTCCACCCTCAAGTCAAAACGGTGAACATGATATACGCCACACACATCCCCAAAAGGGAGCGTAAGCGTGCACTCAGGGACGTCTACGCAGTAGAGCCAGTCGCCCCAAAATTCAACCCATGGTCGTCATTTCCGATCACCTTTGATCGTCGAGACCACCCAACCAGTATCCGCCATGGCGGTTTGGCCGCACTAGTCCTGGACCCAATTATTGACAGGTTCCACCTAACACGAGTCATGATGGACGGTGGTAGCAGCCTTAACATGCTCTATCAAGACACGGTGCGGAAGATGGGCATTGACCCCTCACGAATCAAACCGACAAAGACTACCTTCAAAGGAGTCATACCAGGCGTCGAGGCCCGCTGTACGGGCTCAATCACGCTGGAAGTGGTCTTCGGTTCTCCGGACAATTTCCGAAGCGAGGAGTTAATCTTCGACATCGTCCCATTCCGCAGCGGCTACCACGCACTGCTCGGACGAACAGTGTTTGCTAGATTCAATGCAGTGCCACACTACGCTTATCTCAAGCTCAAGATGCCCGGCCCATGCGGCGTCATCACAGTCAATGGCAACACGGAACGCTCCCTCCGAACAGAGGAGCACACCGCCGCCCTAGCAGCAGAGGTACAGAGCGGCCTTCTCAAGCAGCACCATAGTGCGGCTGCCGAGCCCCTGGACACCATCAAGAAGTTCCAAACTACACTGCAGTAGGGCAGCAAGGCTCGTCAAGAGCTCGACTAGCAATTTGGCCTCTGTCCCAGCCCCAATGAAGTAGTGGCATTCATACCACGCGTACATAATTACGCACTCGAAATTCCATGGACATCGACGGAGGCACGAGCTAGCCCGGGACCTATAGTTCGGCTAGACCGACCCCGCACACACTTTTTCCTTTCTGTTTCAGGTTCCTTTTCCTGCGAGCCTGATCACCAGCCCCTTCGAAGGATCGGCATACAAAGGGGGCATGCAGCATAGGTGCGTAGGGTAACCTCCATACGTTCTTCTTGACGGTATTTTTACTTATTTCCCAGGACCCGCACGCTGCTCCTTCTTGATCCCGGCATGTTAAATAGTCCGGGTGCTTATCGCACTATTTGTATAAGATACGCCTTGACGTATCCATTCAGTTATAATGAAAATGATTTGCGGCCTAGTTTCTGTGGTTTCACTTCTTACTTCATTTTATTTTGATCTACTTATCAGTTACATCAGTACTCTTTTGTACGTTTCATATTCGCCAGGGGCTGCTTATCGCCCCATAACACGGCAACAAAGTCCGAACACTTCTTGTACAGAAGTTCGGCACCCCGAATTTAGCATTATATGCATTGGCTCCGAATCATGTCTTGGTTCCAAAGTTGGGTTGCCCGGCTCCTGTGCTTGCTACCCTATGTTCCGCTCTATCGGCTAGGGTAGTAAAGGGAGCACTACTGCGATTGTGTCTTGGCCTTGACCGGATGAGCACCACAGTAGAGAAAGCCGAAAACTGACTGTCATGATACGGCGAGAGCCGGTCAGCTGTTCGAGGGTTACAAAATCGTTGGAGATTTTTTCCGCATCACGCGAAGGATCGGCACTTCTCGATCAGATGCTGACAACACCCTGGCTTAGACCAGGGGCTGCGCACTTGCTTAATTATAAAACTCCTATGGCTAAGTGAGGGCGTTTAAGCCGTATAGTTTGATTGCCTTGTTCGTTGCGCTAAACAACTCCTCCAAGGACCATATAATTGGATCAAGATTGTTTAGATCGCATCCCGAACACCTCTGTACTATTTACGTGAGGGCAGAAGCCATCGACTGGCCAACCCTCAGATTGCATATAACACGGCCGCATAGGAGGAAACAATTTAAAGCATAACGGAATTACATTACAAAAAAAAGCTTTGTCTTTCTAATACAAGGCAAAGGACAATACAAATGTATTCATTCGAAAATAACGTCCTTCGAACACTGAGCTGCCACAAGTCGAGACCCTTCTAGGACATCCGCAAAATATTTTTTGGGTGTGCGGTGCTCCTTGCCCTCTGGCAGCCCGCTGGCCACTTCAACATAGTTCATCTTCGCCCACCACATCTTGCAGCGAGCGAAGTCCATACGGGCGCCTTCAATACATGAAGAGCGCTTGACGACGTCCAGCCACGGACAGGCTTCCACTAGCCGCCTTACGAGTCTGAAGTAGCTGCCGGGTATAGCTTCGGCTGGCCATAGCCGGATTGTCAAATCTTTCATGGCTAGTTTGGCCACCATGTGCAGCTCCACCAGCTGCTTCAGATGATCGGTGAAGGACACGAGATGCTCTGGCGTCGCATACTGCGACCAGAATAGCTTCTCCGTAGAACCTCCTCCTTCGGCTTGGTAGAACGATGCAGCGTTTGATACACTGCGTGGTAGATCCACAAAAGCTCCCGGGGAACTCCGAACCCGGGTTAGTAAAAGATACTGCCTCTCCGCATACTTTCTTTGCATCTTAAAAGCCTTACCCGCCGTGATCTTCCTGGCCTCCTGGATCTCCTGGATGATGGCCTGGGCCTCATTCCGCGCGGTTTCCGCGCCTTGACGAGCCTTGGTGAGTTCGGCCTTCTGGGTCGACGCATCATTCTCCAAGGCCTCACATTTTTTCACTGCATCTTGGAGCTCCTGTTGGATTTCCTTGACACGGGCCTTGAGCTTCTTATGGGCGGCTTGCTGCTGGACAGCCTTTTCCTCGGCCTTGCCCAGGGCCTTCCTCAGGGCCTCGACCTCGGTCTCAGCTCCTGCATACATTCCGACGTTCTACCAACATACAAAGATCTCGCCCTCCGAACACACAAGAAGACGTTACTAACCTTGCTTCTCCTGCAGTCAAGACTCTAACCTCACCGAGCTCGTTCTTGGTCCGCTCGAGCCTCTCGCTTCAGCCTCAGACTTCTTTGCGCATGTGAGGTTGCGGCCAACAAGGACGCTGCACAAGCATGCACACATATCACGTTAGTCTCCTACACTATAGGATTGATCCTCTGTCTGGTTCCTCTTGCCGAGCCACGGACAAAGGTCTCTGTGGGCTACTGACTACATGGGGTTTTTCTCTTTCTATGTCACTTACCTCAAAACCTGTTAACAGGCTACCGCAGGCCTCATTTAGTCCGCTCTTGGCAGACTGAACTTTCTCGATCACTGCACCCATAAGGACACGGTGCTCGTCCACGACGGAGGCGCTTCACAGCACCCCCATCAGGTCATTGGACGCTCCTGGATGGACAGGTGCCACCGGTGGAGGCGGCACATCCCCCTTCAAAGGGAGCTGCTCGCCCGACTCCGGAGCCATAGGGGGCTCCGGAGCCGTATTCGGCTGAGGGCCGATCTGGATACAACCCTCTTCACTAGTCTCCATGGGGATTGGACCCCCCACGTGTCCGGCAGTAGAGGTCTCGCCTTGTGGCGCCTCCCGAACAACGTCCTGGGCTCCTCCCTTCGAAGCGGTCCTTCGGGACAACACTTCGGTGTCGTCCCCGGCCCCAGGGGAGTAAGCAGGCGGTGGCGACCTGCTCGCCATCTCCGATGAAGCCAATGAACCTCCAGAGGAGGATTGCTAGATAAGATCACGGGCCGGACTGCAATAGTACAACTAACTATATCAAGATAATGGAGAGAAAGGGCTGGATGTGCGCATAAATAAGCCATGTCACTTACGATGCGGCCTGGGGCTTTGGGTGAGGGCGTCGTTCCGGACTACTGTCCACATCCCAGGCGGTGTTGGCCGCCGAAGCGCCCTTCCTCTTTTTGGGCACCTCCGCCTCCAGATGCGCCGGAGCCGCCCTCTTCTTCTTTCTCTCCTTAGGGGGAGGATTGTTTTCTTCCTCCTCCTCCTCTTCTCCGTCATTGTCCTCAGGGACAGAGCAATGAGTTTCGTCATCTTCGGACGTTGCGTCCGAATTACCCTTACGACAGAGGCCACTCTTGGCCTTCCCTTTTGCCTTCTTCTTGGCCTTCTTCTCCGGCACCTTATACGGTACCGGCACCAGCATCTTCGCTAGGTGCGGGATGACTGGTTCTTCGGGCAGCGGAGCCGGACACTGGATCCGCTTCGCCCTCTCCGTCCAGTCCTGGAAGAGCGATAATAAAAGATCAGGCGTCGCCCTAGCAACACACAAGCAGGGAATACATTAAAAGAGACGTACCTCACTGGCAGGGTGACTAACGTTGTGTCCGCGATCTGAGTCCGCGGCTGGTGGTTTTTCGTTGCCCTTAAAGAGCAACTTCCACGCGTCCTCGTGAGTAGTCTCGAAAGAGCCTCACCAAGGTATGGTGCTTCTTCAGATTGAACTCCCACAAAGGGCGGCTTCGGTGTTGGCACGGGAGAATTCGGCGAACTAACATCACCTGGATTACATCTACAAGCTTGACGTTCTTGGCTATCATGCTTTGAACGCGCGGCTGCAGCGCTATTACCTCATTGGACGACCCCAATCGGGACTCTTCTTGACCCAAGAAGTGAGCCGCATAGGAGCACCAGAGCGGAATTCGGCAGCCGCGGCCCAGGAGGTGCCGCGGGGTTCTGTGATATAGAACCATTGTCTCTGCCACTCCTTCACTGTCTCCACAAAAATACCTTTCGCCAGAGACGTTAGCAGCTTGCTCACCATGGCTCCTCCGCACTCCAGCGTCGGCCATCCACCACCTTCGCTTCATGTTGAAGACTTTGAGCCACAACCCAAAGTGGGGTTGGATGCGGAGGAAGGCCTCGCATACCCATTTATAAACGTTGAGATGTTGAGGAAGGAATTCGGGGATAGATCATGGAAATCTACCCCGTAGTAATACATTAGCCTGCGGACAAACGGGTGGAGTGGAAACCCAAGCCCGCGGAAGAAATGAGGGAGGAATACTACCCTCTCGTTGGGCTCCGGCGTGGGAAGACTTGACCCTCGGCCGGCAAGCGGTGGGTGAGGGAGTCCTGGACTAGGGGGTGTCCGGATAGCCGAACTATCATCTTTGGCCGGACTCCTGGACTATGAAGATACAAGATTGAAGACTTCGTCCCGTGTCCGGATATGACTTTCCTTGGTGTGGAAGGCAAGCTTGGCGATACGGATATGTAGGTTTCCTACCATTGTAACCGACTCTGTGTAACCCTAACCCTATTCGGTGTCTATATAAACCGAAGGGTTTTAGTCCGTAGGACGAACAACAATCATACCATAGGCTAGCTTCTAGGGTTTAGCCTCTCTAATCTCGTGGTAGATCTACTCTTGTACTACCCATATCATCAATATTAATCAAGTAGGAGTAGGGTATTACCTCCATCGAGAGGGCCCGAACCTGGGTAAAAACATCGTGTCCCTTGTCTCCTGTTACCATCCGCCTAGACGCAAAGGTTGGGACCCCCTACCCGAGATCCGCCGGTTTTGACACCGACATTGGTGCTTTCATTGAGAGTTCCTTTGTGCCGTCGCCGTCAGGATGGATGCCTCATCCTGTCTTTAAAGACGATACTATCGCCAAAGGAGCCTTGGCCACTAGTCAGACTCTTCGGTTAGGTGGTTTTCTTATGACCGCCAGTTCGGCCACCGCGGCGATGACTTCTCGGTCATCGAAACCAATCTTCACGTTAACTCGAAACTTGCCGAAAGTTAGATCCAATCGAGCTCTCCTCCAGAACGAGCTCTTGGATCGCATCGCCGCCTCGAGTCGCCACAGACTACGACCAGATCGGGCCTAAAACCGATCTCGAGAGAGATCAACTCTCCCTGTGCTACCCATCATGTTGCTGTCATAGAGGAGCAATACGGCGATTCTTCTTCTATCTTAAGGACTAGCTACGTCCGGATTCCCGATCCCTCCATGCCGGATTCCCGTAGAGGGACAGATGTCGATCAAGCCCTGAACTTAAAGTCAGGCGGCGGGTTGGGTTCATTGGATAGCATTCAAAAATCCAAACTTCCAAGTTCGGAAACTTCTCGACCCCTGAGTCTTAAATTGGACGGGGCTCCGGATCTAGTTCCACCCGCCCACCCAAACATTTGCGATCTATCCCGAATTCGGCAAGAGCCCGCTGAAACAGTACATCATTACTGGGCCAGATTCCTCATGGTTATGGACAGGATAAAGGACTGCCGAGAGGAGGACGCAATCTCACTTTTGTGCAATAATTGCATGGACAAGGGAATCCTAAACGCCATAAGTCATCGCGAAATTACACGCTTTGCTGACTTGGCGACCATAGTACAAAAGTACTGTGCGATGGAGAGTGCTTGGAAAACTGAAAGTAAATTTTGGGATAATCTGGCCCCGAATACAGCCCTAGTCTGAAATAAAAGGGTGCATCATCACCAAGCACCTGGGTTAAACATCAAAAAACAAAAACCCCCTAAAGGGCACGGAAAGAAATCTTTGGAGGGTTGGCTAAACGGACCTGCAAAATTCATAGCACGTAGGTCGCCACTCCAACTCATAGCCTTCGAGCATGTTGGATACTACTACAGGTGGCCAAAAGTGGCGAAGAGCTTCTAGCCTCGTAATCCCAGCCCAAAGCAACACCAAGACGGTAATAACAGTCTTGAGACTTTCAGATCAAATAACATGCGGAAACGAACACTCCGCAACCTTGCGAAGTCTACCAAGTAGCAACAATAAATCCATGGAGGACACGACTATTACCTTTAATGCCAAAGGATTTAACCCAAATTCCGAACAGCCCGAGCACCACCGCATTGGTCCTCAGTCCAATAGTGGACGGCTTTTCGCCTTACTAAGGTACTCATGGATGGCGGCAATGACTAAACCTCATCTACGAGGAAACCCTCCGAAAAATGGAAATAGATCGAACCGCATTGAGCGAAGCGGCACAACCTTTAGAGGAATAATCCCTAGCCGGAAGCATGCTGCACAGAAAAATCACACCGACGTAGTGTTCGCTCACGGACAATTACAGTCCGAGGAGGTCACATTTCCAGGGGCCCCGTTCAGCCGCGGTTATCACGCTTTATTAGGGCGAGAGGCATTCACATTTTTCAAGCTAGACCCCAGTCTGGGTACATGAAGCTTAAAATGCCCGACCTAACGGAATCATCACTCTCGCTAGTGATCCGAACATAGCACTCCGCGCCGAAAACAAGACAGCCGCACTAGCCCTCGAGGCACTATCCGAAGCCCTAGCGGCTGAGGAACTCACCGCAATGCGCTCCGGTGAACAGGGACGATGTGATACTTGATAAAAGATCCAAGTCCACCTCTTTTAAACAAGCGAATGAAATAGTCAAATTCCAAGTCCACCCAACGGACCCCGCAAAGACGGCCTCCATTGGGGCACAATTAAACCCCGATGTAGACGCCGCACTACGAGAATTTCTACGAGAAAACTGGGACATTTTTTCCTGGCACCCTTCAGACATGCCAGGAATCCCACGTCGGCTGGCCGAGCATAGCCTAAATACCCTAAAAGGATTCAAGCCAGTCAAATAGGCTCTTCGGCGCTTTTCCGAACCCAAGAGACAGGCCATGGGAGAGGAGCTAGCCAAACTTCTGGAAGCCGGATTCATCAGAGATATAAAACATCCGGACTGGCTAGCAAATCTGGTCATGGTACCAAAGAAGGATAAATCCTGGCGCCTATGTGTTGATTTCAAAGACCTTAATAAGGCTTGCCCAAAGGATCCCTCCCCCCTCCCTCGCATTGATCAAATTATCGACGCTACAGCAGGACACGACTCATTGTGCTTCCTCGACGCTGCATCTCGGCTACCACCAAATCAAGATGGCAGAGCGCACTGCCGCAACAGCATTCATCACCCCATACGGCCCATTCTCGCTTCAACACAATGCCCTTCGGGCTCAAAAACGCCGCGCAACATATCAGCGCATGATTCGTATACATGTCCGCAAACCAGATCGGCAAAACAGTGGAAGCATATGTAGATGACGTGGTCGTCAAATCCAAGCATGTCGAAACTCTAGTAGACGACTTGAGGCTCACATTCCTCCGAAAATATGACTTTAAGATCAATCCGGGAAAATGCGTCTTCATGCTCCAAAGGAAAGCTCTTGGGCTTCATTGTGTCCGTAGAGGAATTGAAGCAAACCCAGCCAAGATCCGAGCTCTGTCACAATTGGATATTCCAAAGACCTCAAACAAATACAAAATTGATCGATGCGAGCGGCTCTAAGCCGCTTTATTTCCCGCTTGGGAGAAAAGGCGTTACCCTTTACCGCCTCCTCCGGCGCACCGAACACTTCGAGTGGACGGATGCCGCCACGGCTGGACTCGAAGAAATAAAAGCCATATTGGCAACAAATCCGGTCCTGGCCGTGCCCAACATGGGCGAACCAATGCTATTATATATCACCACAACACATCAAGTTGTCAGCGCGGTGCTCGTCGTCGAACGAGAAATGGACGGACACAGGTTCCCTCTTCAAAAACCGGTTTACTATGTGTCCACTATCCTAACTCCATGCAAGTCTCGGTACCCACATTATCAAAAGATAGCATACGCGGTGTTCATGGCATCCCGGAAGCTGCGACACTACTTTCAAGAGTGTTTGATAACGGTAGCCTCTGAAGTACCTCTTAACGACATTATAAACAACCGCGACGCGACGGGCCGGATTGCTAAATGGGCCATAGAGCTCCTTCCATTCGACATAACCTATAAGACACGACGAGCTATTAAGTCGCAGGTTTTGGCCGACTTCGTGGCTGAATGGACCGAACTCCCTAAAGAGTACGGCGCTTACTCCAATTGATCATGCACTTTGACGGCTCCAAAATGTTGGCCGGCACTGGGTCAAGCGTCGTCTGACGTCCCCAACCGGGGACACAAATTCAATACGCCCTTCAGATAATGTATACGGACTCCAACAACGCAGCCGAATACGAGGCCCTTCGCATGGCCTCCGGATGGCGATCTCCATGGGCATTAAATGCCTAGAGGTGCGCGATTCAACCTCGCGATATCTCAAATAAACGGAGACTTTGATGCCAAAGATCCGAAAATGGCAGCGTACGCGATGCGGTCCTAAAATGTCAAGACGGTTCAAGGGCTCAAATTTCATCATATAGCCCGGATAACAACCAGCGACGGACGATTGGCACGCATCGGCGCAAAACGCGATGCCGCCCCGCCCAACATCTTCCCGAACGGCTGTTCAAGCCATCCGTACTATGGGAAGGGGAGTCCGGAAATAACAATACGGACCCAACCGGACTGCCTGACACCGAACACTCTGACACAATCGGAGGCTCTGCCAACGAGATAACACCCTCTGCCCACGAAACAATGGCGGTCATCGCCCCGTGGACGGAACCATTCCTAGCCTACCTAACTAGGCAGGAACTCCCCGAAGACCAAAATGAGGCTCGCTGCATAGTACGGCGATCCAAAGCCTATAAAGTCCATGTGGGAGAGCTCTAGAAGAAAAGCACAATAGGAGTCCTTCAAAGGTGTATCTCCGAAGAGGAAGGGCGAAACCTCCTGGCTGAAATTCATGCCGGGCTGGGTGGGCACCACGCGGCAGCCCGGGCCCTTGTAGGCAAGGCCTTCCGTACAGGATTTTATTGGCCGACGGCCCGGGCAGATGCGTAGGATTTAGTCCAATGATGCGTCGGTTGCCAGCTTTTTGCTAAACAAAGCCACATGCCACCCACCGCACTCAAAAACTATACCCATCACCGCCGTTCATGTCCGGGGCTTGACATGGTTGGACCCCTTAAGGGAGGAACCCACAAGCAAAAATACCTATTGGTCATGGTGGATAAATTCACCAAATGGATAGAGGCCAAGCTCGTTAAAACGGCCGAATCCGGGCCGGTGATAGACTTCATATCGTGGGTAGTGCACCGTTACGGCGTCCCCCACAAGATCATCACCGATAACGGCACCAACTTCACGGCCGATGAGGTCAAATTATGGTGCAAAAACATGGGCATCAAGCTCGACACGCCTTAGTCTATCACCCTCAAACCAACGGTCAAGTCGAAGCGAGCAAACGGTCTAATCATGAGCGACATTAAACCTGCATTAGTGCGGTCCCTCAAGGAATCTAACACGACCGGGTTGAGGAGCTTCGACTCCGTACTACAGGGGCTGCGGACCACGCCGAATCGTACTGCGGATTCACACCATTTTTTATGGTGTACGGCGCAGAGGCAGTCTTGCCCTGCGACATAATGCATGACTCACCTCGCGTGCGCATGTATGATGAAAGAGAAGCCGAGCTCGATCGGGAGGACAGTTTGGACGCATTGGAGGAGGAGCGCGACGTGGCAAAAGCTTGTTCCACATTTTATCAACAACAGGCTCGAAGATATCAAAGCAGGGAAGTACGGGCCAAAGCTTACAACGTTGGCGAACTAGTTCTACGCTCACGGACAAGAAAAAGGACAAACTCAAGCCCAAATGGGAAGGTCCCTTCATCATCGACCAGGTCCTCGACCGGGCGGAGCATACCATCTGCTAAACGCATCGGATAACCGACTCGAGTCGAACCCATGGAATGCAGCCCGTCCCACGAAGATTCTACGCCTAAGCGCCGGACTCGAGTTCGCCTCCTTCCTCCATCCACATTTTCTATTTTTGCTGTCTTTTATTTCTCTCCTTCCTCCTCCTTCTTCTTGAAGCCTTTAGAGGCTCGTTTGCGCTTTGTTCAAGACATACTTGACGCCATTGTCCGCTCATTATACCTGGGGGATTCTTTAACAGAAGCTTATTTATAGGGGCTTCATGCCGAACACAGGTGTCAAACTTCCGCATGTACCTTTTACTCACCATTATATGCATCGATATGACTTAAGTTTTGGCCAAGCTGGGTTGCCTAGCTCATGTGCTTACCCCTACGTTCCCGATTGTTCGGCTAGGTGGTAAAAGGAGCACCTCTGCGATTGTTATCGCCGGATCAGCCGGATGTGTACCTCGGACTGGTGAAGCCGAAAGCTAAGCGTTCTTAAGGGAATATTCGGTCGGTGAACTGAAAGATGATTTCTAAACTATTTATCCATCTGCCCCCAAATGATTTTCTGCTTTCTTAGCAGTTTGGACATGCACTTTAGGGCATGCCTCCCAGGGAAAGGAACCCTTAACGGAACTATTCTCCCTGGAAGATGTTTCTTACTATCCATGTAATATAACATAACTAGTTGGGCACTTGTCAGATACAGCACTAATGACCCCACGCCTTGTCTCCATGCATGCCCCGGTTCTTACATAACCGCGAGGGTATTCGGACACACCTGCACTATTGGGTCCCGAGGTCGGGTTTAAAAGGTCCGCTATGACAAACGATCTACAATCGTGCTAGAAGACATTTTTCATGTCATATTCAATTACATAGTCAACTCGACTAATTGTATTCCTCCTCAATGCCATCTAATAGGCTATCTAATTTACAATCTTGCGGGAATACTTGGCGGCCAATTCTACTTGGCCGCATACACTAAGCTTACGGGATCTCAACATCGTGCCCCACCGGTCCGACCTCGGCCATGTCGTTTGGGTCACCTTCGTGTACCGCGTCTTTACCATGGCCTGTGCCTCCTCGGCGCCTTTGACAAGAAAGCCGATATCTTCCATAGTCGGAAGTGCCGCCGTGCTCCTTGAAGCCGCTTCCGCCAGCTCCCCAATGCCTTCGGCAGGGAGATAGATGGCCACAAGGCCTGGCGACGCCTTTCATCACCGCCGAACTTCGTTAAATACCGACGCAGCTTGGGAAGAAGATCACCAAGAACCGGGCATCTCCTCCTCAGACGACCTGTGAGCAAACCTACATACATGTTTATGTTAGTCGCCTTCCTCGCCGAACTCTTTCAAAGTTCGCTTAAGCACTTATCGAAAATGCCGCTGACGAAGCCGCCGATTCTCCTTACGTAATCGCATAACCGGGCACGAACATCCTTTAGTTCCTCACCCAGTTGGGTGTTGGCATCTTGGAGGTTATTTTTCTCCCGCCGCACCCTCGTAAGCACGCCTCGCCGCCTTTAGCTGGCGCAGAGCTGTTGCTTGTCCGGATCCATCCCGGCGCTTATCTGCAATGTTAATGTCGATTTATGCACACACCGCACTTTGAAACTACTTCTACTTTGAAGGGCATATATTACCGGAGGGAGTCTTCATGGCTTCCCGATCGCGCCAAGGCGGCCTCAAGTTGGGCCTTGCACTCTTCAAGCTCTGGGACAAACGGGTATTCTTTTCGGTAAGAACTCAGATTCCAAATGATCCTTAAATCAGTTATCCTAACTATTTTAAGTCTCGGGGCCACCGCATATATAATCGCTAAAATTCCTTACCCGTATGTCTTTCACATACCGCCCGTGGCTCGCTAGGCCATCTTGAGCGGCACCGAGGTGCGCTTCTCCCGAACTAAAGGCGCCCAACGCCTCTTGGGAGAAACATGTCGCCACGTAGAATAGTCAGCGGCGCCTATGATTCATGGCGCTCTCCACCTCCGACTTGGTGGCGGACAGTGTCGGCATCCTCCGTTGGAGGAGCATCCGACGACGCCTCGTGTTTGTACCCCTTCCGGACTCGGCTTTTGAGCCTGGTTGGCGGAGGTCCGATTGGCAACTTCTCCGGACTCACCGCAAGCGCTTTTTCCGAAAAACCACGGCGCCGCAGTGCCTCCCAGTAACCTCTCCTTAAAACACGATGGCACATCATACCATTGCAGCGACGTCTCGAGTCGTACCACACTTCTTTTCCGCCTGCTGGACCGAGCTGCCCCTTGTTGGACGGCCGCGGCAGGCTCGACTTCCCATTCTGAAGGCACCCCCTGCGAAACACCATCAAATATGTGGTGATTAGAAGTAAAGCACGGGTGGGTCATGGTATCCGGACTTCGTCACTTAAGCATTCGGGAGGCCGGAAATAATCCGGGTAGTCGGTCAGAATGGCAACCAAAGCATTGTCGATGCTAAGTTGGTGGAACACCCCGCCGATCAGCTCCACCTTTATATCCGGGTCCTCTTCGAGGTCGGATCGAGGGACCGCTCCGGATCCTCGGGTTGTGGGGCGGGCTGTGTATCTTCTCCACGGCCCGGCGCAGTTCCTCGCAGTAGAAACCATGAAATGAGATATTTAGCCACGGAACATGGATCGGACAGGCCACAAAGATATTTGCTTACCCAACTTTGAGGATTATTCAAGAAAACCTGCTCAGTGGACTGACGCGAGAAAATCCTCCTCTTCCCTTTGTACATGGCAGACAAGGTCTTCACCAGTTCGGTGACCGATCCCGCCCTTTGCGGCCGTGGGCGGTGGCATCGTCCTCCCTGCTGAAGTCCCACATGGGTGGCCCCTATATTGGAGCGGCTGCACTTCATAATGCAGATTGCCATGACTCCAATCATGGTCAATCCGGCATGGGCCAAGAATCTTATTCGGCTCATCAAGTAAAGGACGCCCCGGTCATTTTCCTCCTGGGCTCGCGGGCGCCAACTTAGGCGCTTCTTTAGAGGAGCGTTGCTAAAATCCGGAAGGCCGATCCGAACAGGATCCGGCAGCGGGACATCCTCCATGTAAAACCATTCCGAGGGCCAGTCCTCGGACGCCTTCTTTGGGGTTCTGGATAAGTATCCGGTCCCGGCGATGCGCCATAGTTCGGCCCCGCCCACTTGATATATTGACCCTTCATGAGAACGAGGCACAAGGCAGAACAATCTCTTCCACAGAGCGAAATGGGTCTCAACGCCCAGAAACAACTCGCAAATGGCCACAAAGCCCGCTATATGCGAGATGGAGGCAGGCGTAAGGTTGTGCAAATGGAGGTCAGAGAACTCCGAAGCCCCGGAGAAACGGATGGATTGGAAATCCGAGTCCTCTCATTAGGTAAGAGATTTAAGCATACCCGCCTCCCTTAGAGGGATCGGGGATGCTCTCCGCTTCCCGCCTCTTATAAGTGGCGAGTTCGAACGCACCGAACTATGAAGGCCGGGGAAGGAATCCCTTGGTTTGGAGCACCACCACCTGTAAGGGATCGAGCATCTCCCCAATCTCCGGGCCGAGGGCTGGGAACGCGAGAGGAGGAGCCGCGTCGACCGTCCATGGTGGAGTGGGTTTTTGTCAAAGGCGCCTGATGAAGGCTCGCGAAGGGAGGATGGTGTGATCCGGATCTGGATCTCCGCCTCTTTATAGACGGCTCATTTGCACAACAAAGGGGTAAAATGTAAATATACCCTGACTTTTCACATCTGCTCGACACGTGGAAGATGGCCATTATTGGGCGTGGAAGCCGAGAAGCGCGATATTCACAAGAAAGCGGACACTATTCAACACAGATTCGGAGGGGAACCCGCCTTGCAATGTCGAAGACAATCAACACGCCGGACTTATCATCATTGAAGCCTGGTTCGGGGGCTACTGAGGGAGTCCTGGACTAGGGGGTGTCCGGATAGCCGAACTATCATCTTTGGCCGGACTCCTGGACTATGAGGATACAAGATTAAAGACTTCGCCCCCGTGTCCGGATAGGACTTTCCTTGGCGTGGAAGGCAAGCTTACGATACGGATATGTAGATTTCCTACCATTGTAACCGACTCTGGTAACCCTAACCCTATTCGGTGTCTATATAAACCGAAGGGTTTTAGTCCGTGGGACGAACAACAATCATACCATAGGCTAGCTTCTAGGGTTTAGCCTCTCCGATCTCGTGGTAGATCTACTCTTGTACTACCCATATCATCAATATTAATCAAGCAGAGTAGGGTATTACCTCCATCGAGAGGGCCCGAACCTGGGTAAAAACATCGTGTCCCTTGTCTCTTGTTACCATCCGCCTACACACACAGTTCGGGACCCCCTACCCTAGATCCGCCGGTTTTGACACCGACAGTGGGCGATTCCCTTCGCCAAATATCCGGCCGCCCGGAGCTCAGTAATTTCCTCCTCCGTGACGAAGGAGACCATCCACTTGCCTTGACTACCGGATCCGGACATGGTTGCTGGGTTGGAAAGGAGATTGGAACTTGGGCGTTGGAGCTCGAGATCGGGAAGGCAGAGACGGAGAGAAAACATGAGAAGAGGAAGAGGGAATCCTTATCCTCTTATAAAGGCAGCAAACATTAAACAGCTCCTCCTCGCCTTGAGATTTGCCTATTCCCAAGGGCTGTATAAACAGCACGGTTGTGTTACCCATGCCCGCATTGATGAGAATCCCGCAATAAGGGGACACGATCTCTGCTTCGACAAGACGTGCTAGTAGTAACCGCGTTTTGGAACGTGGGATGGCAGAAGAAAAACAGTTTGAAATTATGACCGGACGGGCATGATGTCACGTGGCCGGAAGCTGTCAGCAGATAGAACTCATGTGGAATATATACATTCTCTCTGCGGTTGTGCATGGTGTGTAACAGGTCCATATACAATCATCGCATCCGAAGACTATCTTGGAAGTTCGGAAGAAGGGGAACCCGCCTTGCAATGCCTAAGACAATCTGCGCGCTGGACTCCTCGTCATTGAAGCCAGGTTCAGGGGCTACTGAGGGAGTCCTGGACTAAGGGGTCCTCGGGCGTCCGGCCTGTTATCCATGGGCCGGACTGATGGGCTATGAAGACACAAATACAGAAGACTATACCTGTGTTCGGATTGGACTCTACTTGGCGTGGAAGGCAAGGCGACCTATTATGAAGATTCTATCTTATGTAACCGACCTCATGTAACCCTAGATCTCTCCGGTGTCTAAATAAACCGGAGAGCATAGTTATGAGAATATCTAGGTATGACCATGTATATAGGCATCACGTCCGAGACAAGTAGACCGACTCCTGCCTGCATCTACTACTATTACTCCACACATCGACCGCTATCCAAAGATGCATCTAGAGTATTAAGTTCAAGAAAACAGAGTAACGCCTTAAGCAAGATGACATGATGTAGAGGGATAAATTCATGGAATATTATAAAAACCCCATCTTGTTATCCTCGATGGCAACACTACAATACGTGCCTTGCGGCCCCTAGTGTCACTGGGAAAGGACACTGCAAGATTGAACCCAAAGCTAAGCACTTCTCCCATTGCAGGAAAAACCAATCTAGTAGGCCAAACCGAAGAGACTTGCAAAGATAACCAATCATACATAAAAGAATTTAGAGAAGATTCAAATATTGTTCATAGATAATCTTCATCATAAACCCACAATTCATCGGTCTCAACAAACACACCGCAAAAAGAAGATTACATCGAATAGATCTTCACAAGAGAGGGGGAGAACATTGTATTGAGATCCAAAAAGAGAGAAGAAGCCATCTAGCTACTAACTATGGACCTGGAGGTCTAAGCTAAACTACTCACACTTCATTGGAGAGGCTATGGTGATGATGTAGAAGCCCTCCGTGATGGATGCCCCCTCCGATGGAGCTCCGAAACAGGCCCCAAGATGGGATCTCGTGGGTATAGAAGGTTGCGACGATGGTATTAGGTTTTTGGCTCCGTATCTGATCGTTTGGGGGTACGTAGGTATATATATGAGGAAGGAGTACGTCGGTGGAGCAACAGGGGGCCCACGAGGGTGGAGGGAGCGCCCTGGGGGGGGGGGGGGGTGGGCGAGCCCCCCTACCTCGTGGCATCCTCTTTTGTTTCTTGACGTAGGGTCCAAGTCTCCTGGATCATAATATTTCTAAAAATCGCGCTCCCAAAGGTTTCATTCTGTTTCGACTCCGTTTGATATTCCTTTTCTGCGAAACTCTGAAATAGGCAAAAAAAATGGCAATTCTGGGTTGGGCCTCCGGTTAATAGGTTAGTCCCAAAAATAATATAAAAGTGGATAATAAAGCCCAATATTGTCCAAAACAGTAGATAATATAGCATGGAGCAATCAAAAATTATAGATACGTCGGAGACGTACAGGCATCCCCAAGCTTAATTCGTGCTCGTCCTCGAGTAGGTAAATGATAAAAACAGAATTTTTGATGCGGAGTGCTACTTGGCATAATTTCAATGTAATTCTTCTTAATTGTGGTATGAATATTCAGATCCGAAAGATTCAAGATAAAAGTTCATATTGACATAAAAATAATAATACTTCAAGCATACTAACTAAGCAATTATGTCTTCTCAAAATAACATGGCCAAAGAAAGTTTATCCCTACAAAATCATATAGTTTAGTCATGCTCCATTTTCACACACAATAATGCTCTCATCATGCACAACCCCGATGACAAGACAAGCAATTGTTTCATACTTTAGTAATCTCAAACCTATAAACTTTCACGCAATATATGAGCGCGAGCCATGGACATAGCACTATGGGTGGAATAGAATATGATGATGGGGGTTATGTGGAGAAGACAAAAAAGGAGAAAGTCTCACATCAACGAGGCTAATCAATGGGCTATGGAGATGCCCATCGATTGATGTTAATTCAAGGAGTAGGGATTGCCATGCAACAGATGCACTAGAGGTATAAATGTATGAAAGCTCAACAAAAGAAACTAAGTGGGTGTGCATCCAACTTGCTTGCTCACGAAGACCTAGGGCACTTGAGGAGGCCCATTGTTGGAATATGCAAGCCAAGTTCTATAATGAAAAATTCCCACTAGTATATGAAAGTGACAAAACAAGAGACTCTCTATCATGAAGATTATGGCGCTACTTTGAAGCACAAGTGTGGTAAAAAGGATAGTAGCATTGTCCCTTCTCTATTTTTCTCTCTTTTTTTAGGCCTTCTCTTTTTTATGGCCTTTCTCTCCTTTTTTTATATTCCTCACTTGGGACAATGCTCTAGAAAATGATGATCATCACACTTCTATTTATTTACAACTCAATGATTACAACTCGATACTAGAACAAAATATGACTATATGAATGCCTCCGGCAGTGTACTGGGATATGCAATGAACCAAGAGTGACATGTATGAAAGAATTATGAACGGTGGCCTTGCCACAAATACTATGTCAACTAGATGATCATGCTAAGCAATATGACAATGATGAATGTGTCATGATAAACGGAATGGTGGAAAGTTGCATGGCAATATATCTCGGAATGGCTATGGAAGTGCCATAATAGGTAGGTATGGTGGCTGTTTTGAGGAAGATATAAGGAGGTTTATGTGTGAAAGAGCGTATCGTATCACGGGGTTTGGATGCATCGGTGAAGTTTGCACCAACTCTCAATGTGAGAAAGGGCAATGCACGGCAATCAAGAGGCTAGCAATGATGGAAGGGTGAGTGCGATAATCCATGGACTCAACATTAGTCATAAAGAACTCACATACTTATTGCAAAAATCTACAAGTCATCAAAACCAAGCACTACGCCAAGATGCTCCTAGGGGGATAGATTGGTAGGAAAAGACCATCGCCGTCCCCGACCGCCACTCATAAGGAGGACAATCAAAGAACACCTCATGTTTCAAATTTGTTACATAACGTTCACCATAATGCATGCTACGGGACTTGCAAACTTCAACACAAGCATTTCTCAAATTCACAACTACTCAACTAGCACGACTTTGATATTATTACCTCCATATCTCAAAACAATCATCAAGCATCAAACTTCTCTTAGTATTCAAAACACTCATAAGAAAGTTTTTACTAATCTTGAATACCTAGCATATTAGGATTATTTAAGAAAATTACCATGCTATTTAAAACTCTCAAAATAATCTAAATGAAGCATGAGAGATCAATAGTTTCTATAAAACAAATCCACCACCATGCTCTAAAAGAAATAAGTGAAGTACTAGAGCAAAACTATATAACTCAAAAGATATAAGCGAAGCACATAGAGTATTCTAATAAATTCCAAATCATGTATGGCTCTATCAAAAGGTGTTTAAATCAAGGATGATTGTGGTAAACAAAAAAAGCAAAGACTCAAATCATACAAGACGCTCCAAGCAAAACACATATCATGTGGTGAATAAAAATATAGCTCCAAGTAAAGTTACCGATAGAAGTAGACGAAAGAGGGGATGCCTTCCGGGGCATCCCCAAGCTTTGGCTTTTCGGTGTCCTTATATTATCTTGGGGGTGCCATGAGCATCCGCAAGCTTAGGCTCTTGACACTCCTTGTTCCATAATCCATCAAAATCTTTCACCCAAAACTTGAAAACTTCAAAACATAAAACTCAACAGAAATCTCGTGAGCTCCGTTAGCGAAAGAAAACAAAAGACTACTTCAAGGTACTGTAATGAACTCATTCTTTATTTGTATTGGTGTTAAACCTACTGTATTCCAACTTCTCTATGGTTTATAAACTATTTTACTAGCCATAGATTCATCAAAATAAGCAAACAACACACGAAAAACAGAATCTGTCAAAAACAGAAAAGTCTGTAGTAATCTATAACTAACGCAAACTTCTGGAATTGCAAAAAATCTACCAAAATAGGAAGACCTAGAAAATTTGTTTATATATAAGCAGCAATTGGAATCAGTATTTTATCACGTTCTGGTGATTTTTAACAATTGTTTTCGTGAACAGAAAGTTTCTGGAAATTACAGCAAGATCAAATAACTATCATCCAAGAAGATCCTATAGGTTTAACTTGGCACAAACACTAATTAAAACATAAAAACACATATAACCAGAGGATAGATCAAAGATTTATTCCTAAACAGAAGCAAAAAGCAAAAAAAAAAACTAAAAATAAAATTGGGTTGCCTCCCAACAAGCGCTATCGTTTAACGCCCCTAGCTAGGCATTGATAATTTCGATGATGCTCACATGAAAGACAAGAATTGAAGCACAAAGAGAGCATCATGAAACATGTGAAAAACACATCTAAGTCTAACATACTTCCTATTCATAGGCATCTTATAGGCAAACAAATTATCATAGCAAGCAAAAACTAGCATATGCAAGGAAGCGGAAAGAAACAATAGCTATCTCAACATAAAGAGAGGTAATTTATTATGATGAAAATTTCTACGACCATATTTTCCTCTCTCATAATAATTACATGTGGGATCATAAGTAAATTAAACAAGATAACTATCACATAAAACATTTTCAACACGATCCACATGCATGCAAAGTTGACACTCTTCCGAAATAGTGGGATTAACATTAACTAAAGTCATGACCTCTCCAAACCCACTTTTATCAAAAATTTCATAAGATTGAATATTCTCCAAATATGTGGGATCTAAAGTTGACACTCTTCCAAACCCACTTTCAATATTATTTCAAACAATATTATCAATCTCATATTCATCATGGGGATTAAATAAATTTTCAAGATCATAAGAAGAATCACCCCAATCATGATCATTGCAACAAGTAGTAGACATTGCAAAACTAGCATCCCCAAGCTTAGGGTTTTGCATATTATTATCACAATTGACATCAAGAGAATTTATAGTAAAATCATTGAAATCATGCTTTTCATCGAGGGAACTATCAAGCATGGGTGCAATAGCAACGATCTCATTTTTAACATAAGGAACTATAGCAAATTCGTCTTCATAAATATTGGCATCATGGCCACACGAATAGCAAGCACCATGTTCATCAAGGGATATTTCAACCAAATCATCAGAATCATCATTGTCTACAGATTCATGCATATCATTATTTTCTTCCAAAGCAACAGTCATTCTTTCAATAAATTCTTTGACAGAGACATTATGAGCCAAGTTTTCATTGCAATATTTAAGTATGACGGAATTTTCAGATTTGTTGAGAGTAAAATCATACTTTTCAATCAAAGAAGAAACTTCATGAGCACTCTTAAAAACGACAAATTCTTCAATTTGTTCGATATCATAGTAGCTATAAACATCCTTTGCATAAGAAGACAATATTTCATTATCATTGAACTCACATAGGTAGGGAAGGTGTTTTTTAGGGTTCTTAGAGCAACAAGTAAAATCACACATTTCAAAAAGATTCCAAGCATAGCATAGCAAACTATTCATATGATACCATAAGAGCTTCCCTTTTCGCATAAACGATGACGCACAAAATGAGCATGCTCATCTAAAGATTTCCCGTCAACTAGGCTAGTTGGGGTTTTAGCACGAGCGCATAAGGAATCAAAGATGATCCAAGTAGAACACTTTAAGTGGATCCATATCAATATATTTTCTGCAAGCGAAGATGCAAGCATATAGAAGGCACAAGGAAACACAAACAAAGATAAATACGGGAAGAAGGCGAACGAAAAAGAGAGGGCGAATAAAACGGCAAGGGTGAAGTGGGCGAGAGTAAAACGGGAGGCAAATGGCAAATAATGTAATGCGGAGATAAGGGATTTGTGATGGGTACTTGGTATGTTGACTTTTGCATAGACTCCCTGGCAACGGCACCCAAAATCTTCTTGCTACCTCTTGAGCACTGCGTTGGTTTTTCTTGAAGAGGAAATGATGATGCAACAAAGTAGCATAAGTATTTCCCTCCGTTTTTGAGAACCAAGGTGAGGGAGTCCTGGACTAGGGGGTGTCTGGATAGCCGAACTATCATCTTTGGCCGGACTCCTAGACTATGAAGATACAAGATTGAAGACTTCGTCCCGTGTCCGGATGGGACTTTCCTTGGCATGGAAGGCAAGCTTGGCGATATGGATATGTAGATCTCCTACCATTGTAACCGACTCTGTGTAACCCTAACCTATCCGGTGTCTATATAAACCGGAGGGTTTTATTCCATAGGACGAACAACAATCATACCATAGGCTAGCTTCTAGGGTTTAGCCTCCTTGATCTCGTGGTAGATCTACTCTTGTACTACCCATATCATCAATATTAATCAAGCAGGAGTAGGGTATTACCTCCATCGAGAGGGCCCGAACCTGGGTAAAAACATCATGTCCCTTGTCTCCTGTTACCATCCGCCTAGACGCACAGTTCGGGACCCCCCTACCCGAGATCCGCCAGTTTTGACACCGACATTGGTGCTTTCATTGAGAGTTCCTCTGTGTTGTCACCGATAGGCCCGATGGCTCCTTCGATCATCAACAACGACGCGGTCCAGGGTGAGACTTTTCTCCCCGGACAGATCTTCAGATTCGGTGGTTTCGCATCGGGCCAATTCACTTGGCCGTCTGGAGCAGATCGAAAGCTACGCCCCTGGCCATCAGGTCAGATTTGGAAGCTTGAATTATACGGCCGACATCCGCGGAGACTTGATCTTCGACGGATTCGAGCCACAGCCAAGCGCGCCGCACTGTCTCGATGGGCATGATCTAATTCTGCCGCCGAACGGTGTCCTGGAGGCCGCATTAGTGTCCGCTCCGAACATTGATTCGGAGCCGATCTCGCCGATCGAGGAAGGTTGGTTAGACACCACCTCGGGGGCTGAAACCTCTACGGCGATTGAGCCGAACACAATCCCTGTCCTTTGCGAAGACCGTGACTCCAAGGTGCCGGACTCCTCTCCGGACTCCGAACCCTCCGCACCCCTGCCAATCGAACCCGATTGGGTGCCGGTCATGGAGTTCACTACCGCGGACATCTTTCAAAGACTCGCCTTTGGCGACATCCTGAATTCACTAAAGTCTCTCTCTTTATCCGGAGAGCCCTGGCCGGACTACGGTCAGAAGGTTGGGATGCGGACGACGAAGAAATTCAACGCCCACCCACCACCCACTTCAGAGCTAATCGCCGAAAGCTTACACGACGTGCTCGATTTCGACTCAAGACATCGACAAGATGGACGACGATGTAGGAGACAACCATGAACCAAAGTGCCTATAGGATGCTGGACAACCACCTCATCCCATGATGTATACATGGTGGATACACCTAAAGGAAATGAAGACGAGGAACAACGGGACGCTACGAGGGATAAATCCCTCGAAAAGCAGTCAAAACGGCAGCATAAACGCCGCACCAAGTCCTGCCTCAACAAAGACCCAGCCATAGAGCAGGGCGAACCGGTGGACAACGAACATGCTATCGAGCAAACGTCCGAACAGCACAACTTGGATAAACAACCCGTCCCCGGCGAAGATAACAGTCTGGACGATCTCACGCCGGACAAATTGTTGGAGCAGAATAACATCCACAAAAGGCTCGTCGCCATCACGCGTAGCCTGAAAAAAGCGTAAGCGGAAGCTCAAAACAGCGGAAGATGCACTCGTAATCATATGGAGCAAAGTATTCAACATCAAGAACAAACACGGCGATAAATACGAACAAAGAGCTACCCACAGAGAAAACTATTGCCTGAATTTGATGAGGAGGCCATAGAGCCCCCACAATCAAAAAGTAAGAAGGCCACCCGGTCGGATGGACGACCCCACGGCAAAAAGAGGGCGGCAAATGGCGCCGCACACAAGCCTGTACGCGATCCGCATAAGGATTCACATCAAAAGGATGGCCCAGTTAGGTCCATCTATGGGCCGAGAAAGCAAGCTCTTCAAAGCAATGCAACACGCTAAATATCCGAACATCACGGCGCACCCAATTATAGGGCGCCAAGCACCCTATGTTTCATCGATGAGGTGCTTGGATCATGAATTTCAGCGGGATTCAAGCCCGTAAACATAGAGGCATACGACGGAACAACATACCTCGAGTCTGGATTGAGGACTATATCCTCCACATACACATGGCTAGAGGAGATGATCTCCACGCCATAAAATACTTACCCTCAAGCTCAAAGGGCCAGCCCGGCATTGGCTCAAAAGCCTCCCTGAAAATACCATTGGAAGTTGGGAAGAGCTCGAGGATGCTTTTCGGGCAAATTTTTAAGGGACTTATGTCCGTCCTCCGGATGCAGACGATTTAAGTCATATAACTCAACAAACCGGAGAGTCAGCCCGCAAATTCTGGAACAGGTTCCTCACCAAAAAGAACCAAATAGTCGACTATCCGGACGCCGAAGCTTTAGCAGCTTTCAAACACAACGTCCGAGACGAATGGCTCACAGACACCTCGCCAGAGAAGCCGAGAACCATGGCCGCATTAACAAGCCTCATGACCCGCTTTGCTGGAGAGGATAGTTGGCTAGCAAGATGCAACACCAGCGACCCAAGTACATCCAAGTCGAGGATGGAAATGGAAACCACGCGCAACAAGGACCAGCGCCGGATTAAGGGAACGGTCCAAAGAAGCGCGACAACAACGCCGGATTCAAAAGCTCACGGCAGAACAATAAAAACTGCCCTTAAGGACAATAGCGATGAGCTATCCAACTTAAACAAAATCTTGGACAAGATATGTCAAATCCACAAGACTCTGGGAAGCTCGCAAACCATACCCACAGAGATTGTTGGGTCTTCAAACAGTCCGGCAGACTCAACGCCGAACACAAGGGGCTCGACACACCAAGTGAGGATGATGACGAACCCCAAAAGCAGAGCACCGGAAAACAAAAGAATTTCCCACAAGAGGTTAAAATAGTAAACTCACTTCATGTGATAAAAGGGAAAAACAAAGCAGCGCCCATTAAGACGCGCGCCGCACGTACTACCCTAGCGGAGTACCAACACTGGTTGTCAAAACCAATCACCTTCGACCATCAGGACTACTCCGAAAGTATCCGGAACGCAGGATGGACTGCCTTGATATTGGATCCTATAATCGACGGATTCCAATTTACACAAGTCCTCGTGGATGGCGGCAAGGACATAAACCTGATATATCGTGACACAATCCGCAGGATGGGGATAGACCCAACCAAAATTCGCCATAGCAACACCTCCTTCAAAGGGGTAATGCCAGGCCTGTATGCCCATTGCAGGGCTCCCTCATCGCTAGAAGTTGTGTTCGCTCATCCGACAACTTCCGCCGAAAAAGTTAACCTTCCACATCGCCCCATTCGAAAGTAGCTATCAAGCACTACTGGGGCGTGAAGCTTTCGCCCGCTTTAACGCAATACCGCATTATGCATCTCTTACACTTAAAATGCCCGGTCCACGCGACATCATCTCATTAAAAGGGAGTATTAAGTGTTACTCGAGCACGGAAGAACGTGAGACTGCCTTGACAGCCTCACACCAATCCGGCTCCGCTTAATCAAAGCACCTGAATAGGTCATTCAAACCCGGACACGGCTAGATGAGTCCGGCGCCTACTAGCGGCATACCCCCATACAAGGGCTGCACGCATGTACAACAAGAGACATTAAAGCTCAATTTTATTCACTTCTTCAATCGCATCTGCTTATTTAATATAAAGTACATTTTTCGCACGATCTTTTTCTTTTAAACTAAGTTCCTCTTTTACAGATGAACAACGTGCTACACCCGTCGAGGATACGGCACAACGGAGACACAGCGCAGACGTGCGATGAGGGACCCGTTGCAAGGATTCTTTTCAGATTAAGACCCTGCGTAAACCTTTTTTACTGTCTCTTGTTGATATACATCCCCCAGTTTCTTACTATAACCGAGGAGGAGGCTGGTGTTTTGGCATCAGACGCACCAGAATTTTTTGCACGTACTTGGACACAAGGGGCTTAGGGCATTATTCTGCCCGTTTTTATAAAGACCGAATACCTTAGGGAGTGTTCGGTGTCTCGAGTTAGGCCTTATATGCATCAGCTCCGAATCATGTCTTTGGTCAAATGTTGGGTTTGCCCGGCTCCTCGTGTTTTGCTGCCTTTACGCTCTGTTCTATCGGCTAACTCGACACTGTGAGAACTATCGCGATTGTGCCCCGTTCGCCGGGCGAGCACCTCAAAGAGAGAAAGCCGAAAACTGACTGTCATGATATAGCGAGAGACTGGTCAACCACTCAATGACTCACCGGAATGTTTAGAATTCCTCCGCATTAATGAAGGACCGTTTTTCGGTCAGGCACATACGCACCCCGAATTTGGGAGAGTGCGGTGCCCCCATGGGCTATATAGTAGCCCCACCCTCGAACTCCTATGGCTAAGTGAAAGTGATAAAGCATTATAGTCCGGTTGCCTAGTTTGCTACGCTACCACCTCCTTAATAGGACCAAGACGTTGGATTAAGTGTGAAAGCGCCTTCTTTGCAAACACTTCGCACTACGTGCGTGGGGCTGAAGCCAAGGGCTGCCATCTTTCAGGTTATATATACATATACATCAACGGCCGCACAGGGAGTAGTTTACTACTTGATCGCACAAGTATAAAAAGCTCTTATATTATATTGAAACATTGTTTTGACAACTCATACATGTCATTTAAACATAATATCCTTCAAGCACTGCCTCTCTATTAAACGAGCGCCCTGCAGGACTTCCTCAAAATAGTGCTCGGCAGGTACTCGGCTTCTGTCCGAATCTTGGGATGCAACGTCGGTGGCCTTCATCTCCGCCCAGTATGTCTTGACATGGGCCAGAGCCATCCAGCGCCTCCTCAAGACTCGCCGACCGCTTCATTGCGTCGATACGCGGTACCGCACCAAGGAACTGCTGCACTAAACCAAAATAACTCTTCGGATGGGGTCCGCCTGGCCACAAATGAGTCATGACATGCTTCATGGCAAGTCCGGATAATCGATTCAGCTCGGCCCATTCGGCCAACCGACCGGTCAACAGAAGAGGACGCTCCGGACTATGAAATTGCGACTAATATAGCTCTTCCCTTCTGTGCCCCTTCTGGCCTCGGAAGTGCTCAATCGCGTCCGCAACGCTCGCCGCTAAGTCCAGATAAGCATCCTCCGAACTACACAACTTGTCCAACTGAGCATACTTCGGATCTATATATTTCCTCCGCAGCAGAAACAGTTTTCCAGCCGCAATAGCCCCGGCCTGACTTAGCTCCTCCTTGGCAGCTCTCAAAGCAGAACGGGCATCCTTGGATTCGGCGGTGGCCTTTTTCAGGCCCTCTGGCTCCGCTTGACGTTCTTTTTCGAGAACCTCACAGCGGTCGGTAGTATTCTTCAACTTTATGGCCATATTGGCCATTTCCTCTTTGCTTCGGCAGTGAGCAGCCCGCTCGCTTTTAGCTCTTCGCCGCCCTTAAAGCGTCAGACATTATTTCTGGCTTGCTCTTTAGCTCGGCGAGTTCCGCCCGCAGCTCCTCCACAAAGGCGGCACCACCTGCATTAAGCATACAAGTAGTAAGGCATGGGCGTCAAGCTCCCTTACCAGTGTCCGCGTAGATGTCGCATACCTTGTGACTCGTCAAACCGTTTATTGACCAGCGATGTCCGTGATCCGCCTCGTCAAGTTGCCGCTTTAGTTCGGCATATTCATCAGTCCGGCTGGCCACCGGACGCCCCGCCACCTATTTAGGAGCGGCGATATGTTATAACTGAGATTATGATCCTCGGCACGCTGTCAATTTTGACAACATACCGAGTCTCAGGGGCTACTATCTATACAGGGCGCATTCTATATGCATAGCTGTCAGAAGGTACATCATTTTTGCATACCTCAAACCCCGTCAGTAAGCTTCTGACGGCTTCATGCAATCCACTCTCAGCGGATGCAATTCTTTCAATCACCGTACCCATTAGCGCGCGGTGATCTTCTGAGATAGCCGCTCGCCCGAGCAGATCCTTCAGCTCCTCCGACCAAGACGCCCGGTGGCGCCGGACCTTCCGGCCCCGGACTTTGGGGAAACCCTCCGCGATGACACCTCGGGGTTGTCCGCCTCGCATGAGGGTGCGACAGTGGAGGCGTTGGCTCTCCATCATCTCCGGAAGAAGATCCCCAAGACGAGCTCACGAGAAGGGTTGAGATCCGAACTACAAGGTACAATTTCGGTTATCTTTAGAAATAAATGCAGGGATGTTCCTTATTTACAAGACCCTTTCTTTTTACTTACGGCTCGCTGGAGGGCTGATCCCCTTGGGGAAATAGTGTGGCTGGGATACTTCCCAGCGCCGGACTCTCTGACGAAGATTTCTTTCCCCTCTTTGAGGCCTTGACCTCCGGATCTTCCGAAGCGGTCCTCTTCTCTCCTTGGAGGGCGGGATTTTTGATCCCTCCTTCCTCGTAAGCCTCCTTCATGGAGGCGCTTGCTTCCCTGCTCCCCTTCGCCTTCTTTAAAAGGCGCAGCCTTCAACATCTTGGTCAGCATGGGATCCGGCGTGGTCTCTGGGAGGGGAGCCGGACACCTTATTAACTTTGCCTTCGCTATCCACTCCTGTTCAAGAAACAACTCCTTTAAGGGCAAGTCTATGATAAATGAACGGACAGCCTGTCCGGATACAGGATTACTTACTTGAGTATCTGGGCGATTGCAGCTTAGTCCTGCGTCCTCAGTCAGGTCCGGACACTTCTCTTGTGATCCAAGAACAGTTTATACATCTCCACAGGCGTTGTACCCATAAAATGTTGGAGAGCTCGTGGTCCCTCCGGATTGAATTCCCACAAACGGAGGGGGCGACGCTTGCAGGCGTATAGGCGCCAATCAACATAACTCTGCACCATCGCGACCAGATTGATCTCTCTTTCTTGAAGGTCTCGAATACGGCCCCGCAACAGAGGAACGCCCTTGGACGGCCCCAGCCGAGCCCTTGTTGACCCATGACGCCACCGGCTGTGGTGGACTGAGCGGAAGGCGGAAGCGCCACCCATTTGGTGCCCCCCGAGCGGTGATATAAAACCACTCCGTTGCCACAAACCAAGCTCCTCTTGAAAAGAGCCCTCGGCCACGGAGCATCATCACACTTGCTTATGACCGCCCCTCCGCACTCTGCTTGTTGCCCCTCGATCATCTTCGGCCCCACCTTGAAGGTCTTGAGCCACAATCCAAAGTGAGGGGTAATATGGAGGAAGGCCTCACATACGACAATGAATGACGAGATATGGAGGATGGACTCCAGATTCAAGTCATGGAAATCCAGCCCATAATAAAACATGAGCCCCCGCACAAAGGGATCCGTCGGGAAGCCTAAACCTCGAAGGAAGTGAGACACGAACACCACGCTCTCGCCGGGCTCGGGAGTGGGAATGACCTGCCCTGGAGCAGGCAGCCTATGCGAAATCTCGCCGGTTAGATACCTAGCGTCTCACAGCTTTAGCACATCTTCTTCCGTGACGGAAGAAGACATCCATCGGCCAAGCTGGTCGGAGCCGGACATCGTCGAAGGTCCGAAGCGCCTAAATCTGAAGCTTTGGGTGTTAGAACTCGAAGCGTGGGGCGAACTCGATGGAGGGTGGAAAAAAGAAGAGGGCCTTGGTCTCATTATAAAGGGGTTGAATACCAAGAGCCCTCCCCGTGGTCGATTAGGACTCGCCTTCGATAGAGGAGGCGTGCCAACGGGCACGGTTGGGTTACCCACGTCCATAATTGATGAGAATCCCGGAATAAGGGTGCGCGATCTATGCTTTGATAAAGGCGTGCCAAGGAAACCGCCTCGCTAAACGCGCTAGGGTGGAACAGTAAAACAAAAAAAAACGATTCATATAAAGGCCTGGTCGTGGTGTGATGTCACGCCGCGGAATACGTCAGCAGATCTGTGCAAGAATTATTCTCTCTACGGTGGTATGTGGAACTTGTTTTGCAGAGCCGGACACTATCCTTGTGTTCAAAACCTACTATGAAGTATTCGGCGGAGGAACCCGCCTTGCAATGCCGAAGACAATATGCGCGCCGGACTCGTCGTCATTGAAGCCTGGTTCAGGGGCTACTGAGGGAGTCCTGGACTAGGGGGTGTCCTGATAGCCGAACTATCATCTTTGGCCGGACTCCTAGACTATGAAGATACAAGATTGAAGACTTCGTCCCGTGTCCGGATGGGGCTTTCCTTGGCGTGGAAGGCAAGCTTGGCGATACGGATATGTAGATCTCCCACCATTGTAACCGACTCAGTAACCCTAACCTATCTGGTGTCTATATAAACCGGAGGGTTTTAGTCCATAGGACGAACAACAATCATACCATAGGCTAGTTTCTAGGGTTTAGCCTCCTTGATATCGTGGTAGATCTACTCTTGTACTACCTATATCATCAATATTAATCAAGCAGGAGTAGGGTATTACCTCCATCGAGAGGGCCCGAACCTGGGTAAAAACATCGTGTCCCTTGTCTCCTGTTACCATCCGCCTAGACGCACAGTTCGGGACCCCCTACCCGAGATCCACCGGTTTTGACACCAACACAAGGTATCAATCCAGTAGGAGGCTACGCGCGAGTCCCTCGTACCTGCACAAAACAAATAACTCCTCGCAACCAACGCGATAAGGGGTTGTGAATCCCTTCACGGTCACTTACGAGAGTGAGATCTGATAGATATGATAGGATAATATTTTTGGTATTTTTGTGAGAAAGATGCAAAGTAAAATAAAAGCAAAGTATAAAGCAAAGGAAATAACTAAGTATTGGAAGATTAATATGATGAAGAAAGACCTGGGGGCCATAGGTTTCACTAGTGGCTTCTCTCAAGAGCATAAGTATTTTACGGTGGGTGAACGAATTACTGTTGAGCAATTGATGTAATTGAGCATAGTTATGAGAATATCTAGGTATGATCATGTATATAGGCATCACGTCCGGAGACAAGTAGACCGACTCCTGCCTGCATCTACTACTATTACTCCACTCATCGACCGCTATCCAAAGATGCATTTAGAGTATTAAATTCATGAAAACAGTAGTAACGCTTAAGCAAGATGACATGATTTAGAGGATAGATTCATGCAATATGATAAAAACCCCATCTTGTTATCCTCGATGGCAACAATACAATACGTGCCTTGCTGCCCCTAGTGTCACTGGGAAAGGACACCGCAAGATTGAACCCAAAGCTAAGCACTTCTCCCATTGCAAGAAAGATCAATCTAGTAGGCCAAACCAAACTGATAATTCAAGAGACTTGCAAAGATAACCAATCATACATAAAAGAATTCAGAGAAGATTCAAATATTGTTCATAGATAATCTTGATCATAAACCCACAATTCATCGGTCTCAACAAACACACCGCAAAAAGAAGATTACATCGAATAGATCTCCACAAGAGAGGGGGAGAACATTGTATTGAGATCCAAAAAGAGAGAAGAAACCATCTAGCTACTAACTATGGACCCGAAGGTCTGAGGTAAACTACTCACACTTCATTGGAGAGGCTATGGTGATGATGTAGAAGCCCTCCTTGATGGATGCCCTTCCCATGGAGCTCAAACAGGCCCCAAGATGGGATCTCGTGGGCGGAAGGTTGCGTCGGTGGAATTAGGTTTTTGGCCCAGATCCGATCGCTTGGGGGTACATAGGTATATATAGGATGAAGGAGTACGAGGTGGAGCAACAGGGGCCCACGAGGGTGGAGGGCGTGCCACAGGGGGGTGGCGCGCCCCCTACCTCGTGGCCTCCTCTTTTGTTTCTTGACGTAGGGTCCAAGTCTCCTGGATCATAATCTTCCTAAAAATCACGTTCCCGAAGGTTTCATTCCGTTTGGACTACGTTTGATATTCCTTTTCTGCGAAACTCTGAAATAAGCAAAACACAACAATTCTGGGCTGGGCCTCCGGTTAATAGGTTAGTCCCAAAAATAATATAAAAGTGGATAATAAAGCCCAATATTGTCCAAAATAGTAGATAATATAGCATGGAGCAATAAAAAATTATAGATACGTTGGAGATGTATCAGCGCGAGTTCGTGAAATGCGAGAGCAAGCCAGAGGGGCAGGTTAGATCTCATGATTTTTCTCTGATTTCTTTTTTTTTGTGCTTTTAATTCTTCTTGGATTTAGGGTTCATGTTTTCGTTTCAGATCATAGCCCCAACATGGGGAGCTCAATCTGCCGTCAGCATCAACGAATTTGGTCTCTGAAAGTGCTGCTCTAACAGTTGGGGATGTAGATCTGAAGGGGGAATTAGAGAAGATGAACAAGAACTCGAAGCAGATGATTCAATTGAACAAGTAGGCCAATCTGATAGCTTTAGGATTTTATCCCTTTTTTTTGTATACTTGCTCTAGGATTTGCTTACTTGCTGGTCATCACTCGTTAGAGATGTTATTAGTGTGGTGTCATGTGCTCTAGGATTTGGTTAAATTTGTGGATCATGTGCTCTAGGATTTGCTTAAATTTGAGGATCATGTGCTCTATGCTCTGTGTTGCTTAATTTGTGGATCATGTCAGTTTTGTACACTTTCAGCTTCTTCAGTTTCGTTAGAGAACACTGACCGCAGAAGAAAAAAAACGTAGTTCTAGGGCCCAAATTGAAACTAAGCTCTGGTTGGGCCATCGCATTGCGTTGAGTGTCGAAGGCCCAGAAAGATAAAAGAGTCCTAGAAAATAGTGCATGCGCTGCCTCTGTTTTTTGCTTGATTATTGCCATGGTAAATCCATTTATTTCCATGCCGAACAAAAATAGTGCATGATGGTAAATCGATTTATTGTTGGACTTGCCCGTGCCAAATTTATTTGTACATATCGTGGCAATTTCCTTCTGTATATAGCCTACGGCGCACCACTTTGATTTTTTGACATGCGGGTATTATAAACATGTTTTTGTTGCAAGAAAAATATTATATACACGATTTTTTTTGTTATTGTTATTAAGAGCATGTCAGATTTAATTATGTAGATCATGATACCCATCTGAAACCACGTCTAAAATAAAGTCATGTGGCACCATTAGCCACCATATCCATCTAGAGAGCATGTCTAGGGCTCGTCTACGGCACCATATCCATCTAGAGAGCATGTCTAGGGCTCGGCTATGGCACCATATCCATCTACCGATATCTCACGTAGCAAACATACATACATAACATAGAAAGTAGCAACCATAGCATAGTTCTTACATAAAACATTTTTTTTGCGGGTGAAATAATGTATTACTCATCACGAATGGTTCAAACAATCAATGACAGCTAGCTCTGTCGCTACCAAAGGCACCGACCCTATCCAAGTCATAGTTCTGCCTTCTAAACGAGCAAACTTACGTAAGCTATCACTAACTTTATTGCATAGATAGATCTATCCACCTCTTTTGCCTGGATCAACTTCACTACAACAAGGGAGTCCATCTGGATCATAACTGGAAGAGATAACGACAAACCCTCCATACACGCACATTCTTCAGCTTCAAGGGTAGCCAACGACATAACATAAATATATAACACGTTGTACATAAAAGAGTTCACGGTACAACCAACGACATAACATAAATATATATAAAAATCCCTAACAGGCAAGACAAGCTTCACAAGACTGGCGGTGCCTTCACCACCATCTTCACTGCGCCTTCTCTTCAGTGCTCCTCCTCCATGCTGACCTCGCCGAGGTAGTAGGGGAGGCTGTGCATACCGTTGCGGCTGGGGAAGATGCTATAGAAGTCCATAAGATGTTGTAGGTGGTGAATGCGATGAACTCATACCCACACCGAAACACCTTGCCGAGGAGGTAGTACGCATTGAATCTGTTGGTGAAGTTGGCGATGAGCCCTATCGCCGGAGTGGTGGATTTTGGATGCATTCCTCCAGTCGGAACATCACCGGCGAGCCCGCACCAAGGAAACATTGGGCAAACTCCTTTCCACCCCTCCAGCGTGAGAGCGCCTACACGCGGAGCGTCGTCTCCATGACGACACCGACGGGATACCGCCTCTCCGGCACGGTCGATGGGAGCTGGAAGGTGGGCCGTTGTACTACATCCTCGCCTGGCTTTGAGAGTGCCTTGGGTTTGGGTGAAGAAGAGAAGGGGGAGGCGCAAATGGATGTGTGGAGAATAGGTGGAGGAGTGGGTGGTTTAAATAGAGAAAGGGGAAGGGAAGGGGAGTGGCACCGGGCGCGCTTTGGATTTGCTACATTCAATCGAGCGGCGTCGATCGATATGCCACATTAATTGCCATGTTGAATAGATGCGAGTGGATCAAAAAGTTTGAAACGTTGCTCTACATCGAGCAGACAAGTGTGCGAGATGAGATGAACCAACAACAGTGACCGTCCCTACGTCCGTGGCGGCTCGCATGCAGAAAGAGGTCAGTCAGCGTCCATGGTGGCTCGCGTGCAGAAAGAGGGGAGGTCAGCGCATCGTGGCGGCGGGCATCAGCGCATGCAGGCAGGCTAGCTACGTGCGTGCATAGCAAGCTAGCTGGACATGTCATGCATGCATAGCAGGCTCATGTAGTTGCGGCGCGCGCAGGGCCCAACAATCTAACCACGGCCCATCAGGCGAACAGCGGCACCGTCTGACGCGGCCCCAATTGTCAGGTCCAATGGGTGACACAGTACGGCGCGGCCCCACTCGTCAGAGTTAACGATCAAAGCACTGACCTGACAGCATCCACCGTTTGTGACCATTTATGAGGGTTTCAGACAAGGGAGTAGGGAAAAGTGAGCAAAAGTTAAGAGCGTGGGGATGAATGAGTAGAGCTAAGGAACCAGGGGCACAAATGTAAAAATCCCTTATTTAAAAGGGCGTTGCATTATTTGGCACGAATATAATTACCATAAGTCCAAATAAAATCTTTGACTTCCTGTTAAAATTTCCAAATTGGATTTATAGCTTATTTGGTTTCAAACCAAACTAAAATTCAAAAGGGTAATATAAGGTGGCAAAAATTATTTTCCCAAAACAGATCGGTAATATTTTATTTGTAATTTAGAGTGGGTTTGCAGTTTAGAGAAAAATCCAATTCCAAACAGTTTTGAATTTGGAAACAAAATAGAAATAGAAAAATATAATAAAAATAAAAAGAAAAGACCAACCGAGCTAGGCTACGGCCCAGCTAGCCAGCCCCATCCTAGCACAACCTATCCTCTATTTGACATCGACAAGCAGGACCCACGCATCAGTTGGTCGTCCCTAACCTCCCATGCCCATGATTTCCCAATGACCCATGAACGCACCCACGCCCATGTAGTGCATGAACTCCACCTCGTGTGCTCTCTGTGCACGCTTGGCCCTGCCACCATGCCATATAAATAGCCGGTGCCGCCCTCTTCATTTTATGCCACGCCGCACTGGACATCACCGCCAGGCTACCCTAGGACGGACCCCCAACCCCCGTACCGCCAGGCTGCCCCGGGACGGACCCCCAACTGCTGCACTGACCTAGCTCTTCGCCGCTTGATTCCGGCGAGGCTAGAGCCCCTCTTGATGCACTGCTGCCACCATTGGATCGACCACACATCGGCGAAACCCCTAGACAACCTTGGTGCACCCCTAACCCCCCTCCAACAATGACTTCTCATCAACTGAAGCCTATCATCGCCACGAGCTCAACTCTGGTGATCCCCGTGAGTCATTTGCCCCGAAACCATGTCCATCATGTTTGTCTTGCTCGTGCACATCTCCTGACCAAGACGCTCGTTCTGAAACACTAGGAAACGGTGAGTCCCTCTTCAACCGAAGCTTAATCAGCGTCCGTGCATATCCGGCGTGCCCTAGCCATCGTTGTCGTTGTCCCCAGGAGCCACCGAGGCCACCAACGACCTCCCCATGCTGCGTCGGGTCCGTACGTGCCCTCCATCGTTGTCGGTGGAAATATGCCCTAGAGGCAATAATATGTGTATTATTATATTTCAATATTCATTATTAATCAGTTTATATTCTATGCTATAACTGTTATGATCCCAGAATATGGGATTCAGTGGAAAACTCATATGCACGTGTGGAATGATAAACAGTAAAATAAAAGGTTCCTAGTGATGAGTGATATTTTTACACTCATTTCAACCTTGTTTAAACCGATATATTTGTAACATCCCAAAATTCTAAATTTTTGGAATGTTATAATAAATAAATAGTTTTGATTGATTGATTGTTTGTTGTGTGATTGATTGAGTGAAATTGAGTGGAATTTGAAACTTTTTGAAAGTTGAATGAGAGGGAATGAAATGACTTCCCCTGACTTTCACTTTGCCTTTTATATCCATGAATTCAAATTCAATTCAAACACAAAACCCTAGAGAGAAGATGATATGACTTCTTCCATTTGAATAAATGAAAAGGGTTTTGAAAAGATTTGAATTCTGTTTGAAAACATTTCAAATTTTAGAAACTTTATGCAACTTAATGATTTTCATGAGAGAAGATAAAATGACTTCTTCAATTATATGAAATATGAGTTGGAAGTTAAAAAGAATCAAATTGAAAGTCATTTGAAGGTATTTTGAAACTCCCTTCAAATTTGGAATTATTTGGATTTTATTCAAATTATTTTTCTCCTAAAAATAAATAAATGGAAATATGGGTAAAATGATTCCCTTCAATGGAAATTAGTAGAAAATAAATTTGAAGTCATTTTGGTATTTTTAAAATGATTTTTATTGGATTTTATTAGAACAGAAACACTCTTTGTTTTATTTGAATTTTTGTGTATTTTATTTGAAGCTGGAATAAAGTTCATCGTGTAGGAAATGTTTTTCTGAAAATTTTGATATATATATATGTCCTATATAAAAATATATATATTTAATATATTCTCTCTCTCTCCCTAATTCAAAAAAAAAAGAAGAAAAGACCCAGCGCGCCCCCAAACCAATAGCCGAGGCCCACCAAACCACCGACCGCCCAAGACCCCACCGGCCCAACCAATGACCGACCCGGCCGAACCCCTCTGAGACCGGTCGCCCGCCGATCCCCTCTCCTCCTCACCACTGACGCCCGGCCCCACCACCTTCTTCCTCCTCAAGCCAACGCCACCACGCCACGAATCCCGAGATCCCGGATCTCATCCCGATCTCCTCGCCTGACCGCCTCCTCCAAGTCGTGCCCCCTATATACCCTCCCCTCGACCCCGTTCCCCCTCGCCTCGCCTAACCCTCCTCGTCATAGCTCTCGGCTGAGACCTGCCGCCGCGCCATTAGCCTCGCCCGACCGCCTGCCACCTCGAGCTCCCTCGACCCCACCCCGAAGCTCCTCGCCTGTCTGCACTCACCGGAGGTCCCGCCGACGTCCCCGACCACCGGAGGCCTCAGACCGTCGCAGCCCGAGCTGCCGTCGCCTCGCCGCCTCGGTAAGTCACGAGCTCCCATCGCCTTCGATCTAGATCGTAGGGTTAGGATAGATCTCCAAGGGGTACGCTTTTATTTAGGTTTAGTTTAAGTGAACCGGTTTATTCCAGCTTAGATCGGTTTTTATTAGGGTTTAGTTGGACCGGCCGACGCGGTTTGTTTTCTGTTAAACCGCAGCGTAGTTTAGTTATTTAACGTCAAGTGTTAGATAGGCCCATTAGCCAGCTTTTTCGTTTTAGTTTTATTTTTAGTTTTCTGTTTTAACAGAATAGTTTCAGTTTTGTAAAATTCATATCTTTTAATCTACTTAATATTTTTAAGTGATTCTTTCTTTGTTGGTTTGCAAATTTATTGTAGTTTCTGTAAAAAATATAATTAGTCATGTTAAAATTATTAAAAATTGCTTTATTTTAGATTTAGACAGAATAGTAATTCTGCTATAAAATGAGTTAGGAATATTATTTTTTAGTGATTCTTTTTGTCACAACTTTGTTTTGACATTACCTAACCGTAGGTATTTATTTGAGCATTTTAGAATTAATAAAAAAATAGTTTTAATCAGAATCATGATATTCCTATTTATTTAACTAGCTACTATTTTCCTATTGTTTTAATTAGCAAATAAATTTATTTTTCCTATGTGATATTTTATTCTAGGTTAGTTTCTGTAACTTTAGAACATGAACTTTTAGTTATAATAAATAAAACTTTTATTTTATTTTTTCTTGCTAGGATTGTTTTAGGCCTAATAGGAGTTTTATAATAGCTTTTAATGTGATTCTTTTGCTCCTAGTTGCTTGATGATTTCTTTTCAGTTAGGTAGCATAAACCCCTGCTTAGGTTCTGTTAAGAAAAGTTTTAGTTGTGTAAAACTATTTCTTAGTTGATGCTTGATGTGGTGAAAACCTTGATTTGTTTTCTCCGAGTTTTCTTTTGGTAGTTTTGTTGTGTAGTTTTCCTTTGTTTTTATTTGGTGTCCCTTGATTTGCATTTTTAATTGTTGGTTTTATTATGAGTGTTAGAATTGTTTGCTAGGATGTTTGCTTATATGAATGCTATGACTATATAGATTTTCAACGGAGTGACGAATAGTTCTACCAAGTCATTATTCGAGAGTGTTGTTATTTTCATCAACTTACTGTGCAAGTTCACTTTGACCATGCTTTCATACCTATGTTTTATTGCATTTAGTGGCATCTTTGCAACAACCCTACAAGAGTGATATTGAATTCTTGTAGTTGAGTAGTATGCATGAGGTAGGAACCCATCACCCTGTTACCAAGCCCGGGACGATATTTTATGCTACGCTATAGTAGACGGGGTTTGGTATGAGTGCACGAGAGAGGTGTGAGAATGGAGGATCTACGTCAATGACGACAACTCCATGATGGAATCTGCAAGGACTGCATCTTCAAGGCCTCAAGACTTCAAGACTCGAGACAAGAATTCAATACACACTCATCGGGTGAAGGATGGTTGACGGGCACCTGGAGAATCCAGTGGTTGGCCGGATGCATGGAGAAGCGCCATGACATCTTGCGGAAAGCTTCACCCAGACTCAAAGAGACGGAAGAATACTTCATGCCCGGAAGCTTACCCGTGCAACCGCAAGTCAATATGGGCTCGCTTGGTTGACCTTAGTGGTGACTCTGGCTGGGACGGTGCTAGCAGATGTAGAACTACGGTAGGATTGGATGAGCACCGGACGGGTCGAGGAACTCTTCTAAGACAATGTTTCGTCATCTTGTTCTCAAACACCACAAGTGCGAGAACGTAAAGGGAGGGATCGAATCTTGCGGGTAAAGTGTACAAACCTCTGCAGAGGGTTAAAACCTAATCGATTAGCCGTGTCCCGATTACGGACAATTTGAGCATCCGGACTTGGATCTATCTCGGAACTCTCAACACCGGATTGATAACTTAATTGTGGGCAACATATGATGATTTTGGGCTATGAGACATCGGTTGGCGGAACCATGTCATGATAGAAAACTCCATAGTACAGACTTCATTTATTCCTTTGATGTAGGGAAAATAAATCAGCTTTTACGCAAACAAAACTCGCATACAGAGCCACAAAGCCATATTGCATATAGTATAGTTTTATCATCTGCTTATTCATGTTGTGATCTTGCCGGTACATTCAATGTAATCGACCTACATGGCTGCAACGTATCATGTTGCAGGATTTTCTTCGACGAGTAAGAGTTACGATACAGGGTTACGGTCTACACTCAACTGCCGATGGCGTTGATGGGACTCCACACCCGCTTGATTGTTTCCATTGAGTATTATGAGGTATATATCATTTTACGTTATTTATACATGTGATTGCACTTTGATATATACATTGATGTACCGTGTGCCAAAGATATCTTGATCCGTGGATGGCATGTATACACGTAGGCTTGACTGCTCGAGGTCGGGTCGCCATGTATATGGTATCGAGCACATGTTGACCGTAGAGGACGTGACCCTAGAAATCGGAAAGCCCCTTGGACAGGATATCTCAAAAACTTTATTTTCAAAAGACCCTTACTCCTCATCTTTTCTCGATTCTATCAAATAGACACTCTCACCTCAAATAGTTAGAATATACACCTTTCCCTTTTGACCACACGGAAGATCAACTCAAGTCACTCCAAGAATTAAAGATATCGGACAACCGATGGCCATTTCGTAGTAAAGAGGATTTCACCATGCGTTGGAAGAATTGCAGCTGCAACAATTGAAGACTCAAGACTTGAAGAATTTGAAGTTCCTGAAGAATTATTTGACCTTTAGAGACCAAACCTGTTATACACCTACGTTAGATGCGACAATTTGTGAGCTATCATTTGTTTGATGTTTTCCGACAGCCACAAAGTAAAACTTGTTTCTTCAAAAACTATCGTTTGTATTGTGTGTATCCCTCCCCACCTCTCTCATATCTCATCCCAAAACATTTGGACCCCATAGATGATGAATGAAGTTGGACTGATATTCTCTGGATCAAGACTTCAAATGGAGGCGTAGCTATGGATTCTAACATGGAGAATCACTTGGGAGCAATTTGGTTTCAAGGAAGAATGAAGTATCGTGACGCTCTTCAAGATTTTGAAGGAAGTGCTGCAACATGGTGGCAGATGCATCAAGCTATACAGGGATGGAATGGAGCAAAGACTTGGGAAGAATTCAAGAAGACTCTCTTGAGGTCCCGTCTTACCCGGAAGCACCATGATACACCAAGAAATAAACCTTGTGCCTGCAAGATTTGCGGAGAAATAGGACACACCTGTGGAGGAACACAAGGATGGATGCCCTCATTGTGAGGAGAAGCACCCAGTGAGGAATGCCCAACTAGTCGTGTGACTTGTTTCTTGTGTGAAGGAACCACCCACTACCCGACCCAAAGTGTCACATTTACCCCATGGTGCAACAAACTATTCAGGAGCAGGAAGAAGGAATGAAAGAAGCCCTCCGAGAAGTTATGAAAGAACTCGTGATGAAGGAATGTGTTGAAGACCACGATGGAGAAGGCCTCAACAGATTTTACTCCAATGCCTGCTATTCATGTGGAGAAGAAGGACATTTTTCGCAGTATTGCACCAAGGAAAAAATGAGTATCTGGGATATTTCCCGACAGAAGTGAAGTTTGACCCTCGGGAAATAGAAGCTCGATCATTACAGAGAAATCCAGAAGAGAAAAGAAGGCAACCCTAGAACAACACAATTTTCGCAGAGAAGGACCTGAGTCATATCACTTGTTACAGTGTGCAAGGATTTAGGTCATTACGCTAGTAAATGTCCGTAAAAGAAGCCAAGAATCCAAGGAGCCTACATAATCACAAAGAAGCCCGAGACATCTCGGAAGTCATTTGTTTTCACCGCAAGGAAGCAGTGACATTATGCTACTAAATGTCGCAACAAGATGAAAAGGTGGAGTTGAGTAGTTGGAATTTTAATATTGGAAACAAGAGTAGTAGAAAGCAATTTCATTTTCATGAGTTCAATGAGTTGAGTTATGTAATGGGTGCTCAGAGTTTGTAATGGATTCATGAAATCAATAAAGTTAAGGTGACGTGTTTTCATATGTTTAATTGTATGAGTTGTTACTCGTGAACAAAGATTTTGACCATTTTCGAGGATATGAGAAATATGGTCTATGGATGGATTTGTGAATTTCATTTTAAGGGTGAAAGTACCCTATGAAGAACACTAGACCAATGGAAATGGAAATGTGTCCCACAGGTTGGAGTTTGGAAAAAATGAGTTGAAGTTTTATCTTTGATATGGTGGTATTAAGAAATGAGATGTTATTGGATTTAAAGTGGTGTAATGTTGGAAAATGGAGCAATTGTAACTCCAAGGATGAGTGAAATTGGTACAAGTGTTGAAGTGGGCTCATAACCCACAGGCCCAGGAATTAATAAGGGTCAAGTACCCACTGGAGGAATTTTGGGAATAGACTACGATTTGATCAACCGACGATTCTATAGGAGTTTACACAAAAAACCCGAGAGTGGTGAAGTAACGATAGATGTTTGTTTGGCCTGCAGAATCAATGGATTTTCCGAACTTGGTTCGTCGACAAGAGAAATTCTGCAATGCTTGTGAGGATGACCGAGTGTTAGAATGCGAGATTCGCAAAACCATGTACAAGGTAATGATTTGGGTGCGGGATGGATTGATCACCATACCGACTTACTCTTATTATTCGCTTTGGGATGGTAAAATCTGAGTGACTTACCTATAGTAGAGAGATGACGATCAAAACCTTGTTTAAACCTTAGAAAGGTATAGGTATTTTTTCCCTTGTACACGGCAGTTGTTGCCAACCGTAGGTTATACGGTGAGGTTCAACCTGCACCGTTTTCATAGGGAAACCATAAATCGTTGACCACCATGAGGTACCGATATTTGTTTAGAATTGGCGCCAGACCCGTCAGCTATGAAGACCCAGTCTCGGAAGAACCTCACTAGGATGAAAGGACACGTGTTTGAGGAAAAGGTTATACCCTACCGAAAGAGCCTCAGTGAAACCCGGAGCGACACTGTCAACCCAAAGGGATGGAGTACCTGAGTTCCGTCGGAACCATAACCCTGCTTTTAAGTGTGGTAGCACACTAGACCATTCCGATCGATGGAATTGCTGGAAGACCCCAAACCCTAACCTTTTCTTGCTAGCCTCTTCGAATCTCGAGGACGAGATTCATTTTAAGTGTGGTAGATTTGTAACATCCCAAAATTCTAAATTTTTGGAATGTTATAATAAATAAATAGTTTTGACTGATTGATTGTTTGTTGTGTGATTGATTGAGTGAAATTGAGTGGAATTTGAAACTTTTTGAAAGTTGAATGAGAGGGAATGAAATGACTTTCCCTGACTTTCACTTTGCCTTTTTATATCCATGAATTCAAATTCAATTCAAACACAAAACCCTAGAGAGAAGATGATATGACTTCTTCCATTTGAATAAATGAAAAGGGTTTTGAAAAGATTTGAATTCTGCTTGAAAATATTTCAAATTTTAGAAACTTTATGCAACTTAATGATTTTCATGAGAGAAGATAAAATGACTTCTTCAATTATATGAAATATGAGTTGGAAGTTAAAAAAGAATCAAATTGAAAGTCATTTGAAGGTATTTTGAAACTCCCCTTCAAATTTGGAATTATTTGGATTTTATTCAAATTATTTTTCTCCTAAAAATAAATAAATGGAAATATGGGTAAAATGATTCCCTTCAATGGAAAATTAGGAGAAAATAAATTTGAAGTCATTTTAGTATTTTTAAAATGATTTTTATTGGATTTTATTAGAACAGAAACACTCCTTGTTTTATTTGAATTTTTGTGTATTTTATTTGAAGCTGGAATAAAGTTCATCATGTAGGAAATGTTTTTCTGAAAATTTTGATATATATATATGTCCTATATAAAAAATATATATATTTAATATATTCTCTCTCTCTCCCTAATTCAAAAAAGACCCCAGCGCCACCAGCCACCAAATAGAGGCCCACCAGCGCAATCGACCGATCGACCACCCGGCCCAAATGCCCAATCCACCTACCGAAACCCCACCGACCGGGTCGCCCGCCCGATCCCCTCTCCTCACCACGACGCCTGCCCCACCACCTTCTTCCTCCTCCTCAAGCCAACGCCACCGCCATTGAATCCCGAGATCCCGGGATCTCATCCCGATCTCCTCGCCTGACCTGCCCCTCCTCCAAGTCGTGCCCCCTATATACCCTCCCTCGACCTCGTTCCCCCTCGCCTCGCCTAACCCCTCTCCTCGTCAGGCTCGCCGAGACCAAGCCGCCCAGCCATTAGCCTCGCCTCGACCGCCTGCCACCTCGAGCTCCCTCGACCCCACCCCCGAGCTCCTCGCCCCGCCCGCACCACGGAGGTCCCCGCCGATGTCCCCGACCACCGGAGGCCTCAAGCACCGTCGCAGCCCGAGCTGCCGCCGTCGCCGCCTCGGGTAAGTCGCCGAGCTCCTGCCGTCGCCTCGATCTAGATCGTAGGGTTAGGATAGATCTCCCAAGGGGTACGTTTTATTTAGGTTTAGTTTAAATGAACTGTTTTATTCCGGTTTAGATCGGTTTTTATTAGGGTTTAGTTGGACCGCCGACGCGGTTTGTTTTTGTTAAACCGCAGCGTAGTTTAGTTATTTAACGTCAAGCGTTAGATAGGCCCATTAGCCAGTTTTTCGTTTTAGTTTTATTTTTAGTTTTCTGTTTTAACAGAATAGTTTCAGTTTTGTAAAATTCATATCTTTTAATATAATTAATATTTTTAAGTGATTCTTTTTTTGTTGGTTTGCAAATTTATTGTAGTTTCTGTAAAAAATATAATTAGTCATGTTAAAATTATTTAAAATTGCTTTATTTTAGATTTAGACAGAATAGTAATTCTGCTATAAAATGAGTTAGGAATATTATTTTTTAGTGATTCTTTTTGTCACAACTTTGTTTTGACATTACCTAACCGTAGGTATTTATTTGGGCATTTTAGAATTAATAAAAAAATAATTTTAATCAGAATCATGATATTCCTATTTATTTAACTAGCTACTGTTTTCCTATTGTTTTAATTAGCAAATAAATTTATTTTTCCTATGTGATATTTTATTCTAGGTTAGTTTCTGTAACTTTAGAACATGAACTTTTAGTTATAATAAATAAAACTTTTATTTTATTTTTTCTTGCTAGGATTGTTTTAGGCCTAATAGGAGTTTTATAATAGCTTTTAAGGTGATTCTTTTTGCTCCTAGTTGCTTGATGATTTCTTTTCAGTTAGGTAGCATAAACCCCTGCTTAGGTTCTGTTAAGAAAAGTTTTAGTTGTGTAAAACTATTTCTTAGTTGATGCTTGATGTGGTGAAAACCTTGATTTGTTTTCTCCGAGTTTTCTTTGGTAGTTTTGTTGTGTAGTTTTCCTTTGTTTTTATTTGGTGTCCCTTGATTTGCATTTTTAATTGTTGGTTTTATTATGAGTGTTAGAATTGTTTGCTAGGATGTTTGCTTATATGAATGCTATGACTATATAGATTTTCAACGGAGTGACGAATAGTTCTACCAAGTCATTATTCGAGAGTGTTGTTATCTTCATCAACTTACCGTGCAAGTTCACTTTGACCATGCTTTCATACCTATGTTTTTATTGCATTTAGTGGCATCTTTGCAACAACCCTACAGTAGTGATATTGAATTCTTGTAGTTGAGTAGTATGCATGAGGTAGGAACCCATCACCCTGTTACCAAGCCCGGGACGATATTTTATGCTACGCTATAGTAGACGGGGTTTGGTATGAGTGCACGAGAGAGGTGTGAGAATGGAGGATCTACGTCAATGACGACAACTCCATGATGGAATCTGCAAGGACCGCATCTTCAAGGCCTCAAGACTTCAAGACTCGAGACAAGAATTCAATACACACTCATCGTGTGAAGGATGGTTGACGGGCACCACGGAGAATCCAAAGTGGTTGGCCGGGATGCATGGAGAAAGCGCCATGACATCTTGCGGAAAGCTTCACCCAGACTCAAAGAGACGAAAGAATACTTCATGCCCGGAAGCTTACCTGTGCAACCGCAAGTCAGTATGGGCTCTGGCTTGGTTGACCTTAGTGGTGACTCTGGCTGGTACGGTGCTAGCAGATGTAGAACTACGGTAGGATTGGATGAGCACCGGACAGTGGTCAGAGGAACTCTTCGGAAGACCATGTTTCGGTCATCTTGTTCTCAAACACCTCAAGTGCGAGAACGTAAAGGGAGGGATCGAATCTTGCGGGTAAAGTGTACAAACCTCTCAGAGAGGGTTAAAACCTAATCGATTAGCCGTGTCCCCTGCTACGGACAATTTGAGCATCTGGACTTGGATCTATCTCTAACTCTCAACACCGGATTGATAACTTAATTGTGGGCAACATATGATGATTTTGGGCTATGAGACATCGGTTGTCGGAACCATGTCATGATAGAAAACTCCATAGTACAGACTTCATTTATTCCTTTGATGTAGGGAAAATAAAATCAGATTTTACGCAAAACAAAACTCGCATACGAGCCACAAAGCCATATTGCATATAGTATAGTTTTACCATCTGTTTATTCATGTTGTGATCTTGCCGGTACATTCAATGTACTGACCTACATGGCTGCAACGTATCATGTTGCAGGATTTTCTTCGACGAGTAAGAGTTACGATACAGGGTTACGGTCTACACTCAACCTGCCGATGGCGTTGATGGGACTCCACACCCGTTTGATTGTTTCCGCTGAGTATTATGAGGTATATATCATTTTACGTTATTTATACATGTGATTGCACTTTGATATATACATTGATGTACTGTGTGTGCCAGCATACTGATCCAGGGATGGCACAGATACACAGAGGCTTGACCGTCTGAGGTCGGGTCGCTACAGTATTTCACTAAAATAGAGATATTCACTTTGATATTGCCATTAATGACTAATGAATGTAATGGACTCCACAAATTCTCTCTTTAATATTTTTTCCACATGAAATGGGCTAATAAGGGAAGATATCACGTGGGAGAAAGGAAAGGAAGGAAAATGAAGAAGAAATAAATCACCAGGAGGCATACGAGGGACTCCATAGCAAAAGAAGGTGTTCCATGTGACCGTGAGCACCCGTATGAGCGGTCGTTTGGTGTGGAAACCGAGGCAGCTGTCCGCCTGAACAACTTTTATTAAGGGTACCCCGTCAAAATGTCAACAAAGGGAGTAGAGGAGGGGCATCGAGCAGAGCCACAACCCATTCATGTTTATCAGCATCCACAAATCCTAGACACTGCCATTTTCACCTCCATATCCATCTCCACGAAAATAGCCTTCTCGCATCTAGTTCATACTTGTAATCGTGCATCGCACAAGGCATCTATCATAAGACATATTGCAATCAATCAATCTCAAGATGTGTTCTTCAATGATTCCTGCTCGCGATTTGATCTCCATGTGTGAGTAGTCCGATAAGGTACGGGGTGAGGCATGAGCCTTCCAGCCCCATGTATTGTTGGGGAACATAGTAATTTCAAAAAACTTCCTACGCACACGCAAGATCATGGTGATGCATAGCAACGAGAGGGGAGAGTGTGTCCACGTACCCTCGTAGACTGAAAGCAGAAGCATTAGCACAACGCGGTTGATGTAGTCGTACGTCTTCACGATCCGACCGATCAAGTACCGAACGTACGACACCTCCGAGTTCTGCACACGTTCAACTAGATGACGTCCCTCAAACTCCGGTCCGGCCGAGCTTTGAGGGAGAGTTCTGTCAGCACGATGGCGTGGTGACGGTGATGATGTTGCTACCGACGCAGGGCTTTGCCTAAGCACCGCTACGATATGATCGAGGTGGATTATGGTGGAGGGGGGCACCGCACATGGCTAAAGTTTCTGTTTTTTACAGCATGATCATAAAGACTTCACCCAAGTCTTCCCAAAGGTTCTACTTGGCACAAACACTAATTAAAACACAAAACTGCATCTAACCAGAAGCTAGATGGATTATTTATTCCTAAACAGAACCAAAAAGCAAGAAACTAAAATAAAATTGGGTTGCCTCCCAACAAGCGCTATCGTTTAACGCCCCTAGCTAGGCATTATGATTTCAATGATGCTCACATAAAAGATAAGAATTGAAACATAAAGAGAGCATCATGAAGAATATGACTAGCACATTTAAGTCTAACCCACTTCCTATGCATAGGGATTTTGTGAGCAAACAACTTATGGGAACAAGAATCAACTTGCATAGGAAGGTAAAACAAGCATAACTTCAAGATTTTAAGCACATAGAGAGGAAACTTGATATTATTGCAATTCCTACAAGCATATGTTCCTCCCTCATAATAATTTTCGTAGCATCATGAATTAATTCAACAATATAACCAGCACCTAAATCATTCTTTTCATGATCTACTAGCATAGAAATTTTATTACTCTCCACATAAGCAAAATTCTTCTCATTCGGAATAGTGGGAGTATCATCAGAGACTTGAATACTATAAATTGTTTCCACATTAAAAGAGTAATGTTCAGAGAAAGGGTACTCATAATCATGACAAGTTTTATAAATATAATCATCACTACTTTTATAGCATAAGTTTTATCACAATAATCATCATAAGTAGCAACTTTGTACTCATCATAATCGATTGAAACCTCTTCCAAGATAGTGGATACATCACTAAATAAAGGCATGACCTCTCCAAATCCACTTTCATAAATATTATAAGATTCAACATCCTCCAATATTGTGGGATCACTACTTCCTAAAGTTGACACTCTTCCAAACCCACTTTCATCAATATAATCATCATAGGTAGAAGGCATGCGGTCATCATAACAACTTTGCATATCAAAACTTGGGAGGCTAAAAATATTATCATTATTAAACATAGCATCCCCAAGCTTGGGACAAACATTAATTACAGCAAATATATTCTCCAATATGTCATCCTCATCAAACATAGCTTCCCCAAGCTTGGGACTTTTCGTATCATAAGCATAATCACTCTCATCATTAATAGTATGGATAGCACCAATAGTACAACAATTATAATATTCTTCCAAGCAAGTGCCAAAAATATTTTCAAGATCATAAGAAGTATAATTATCTTCCCAATCATAAACATCACAACAAGCAATAGGCATAACGAGATCATCGTCAAGTGTATCATCTTCATTTTCATGAGGCACATCAATAATAGGAGCAACTTTATTTGGGAGAGATACCTTTTTACCTCTCCTTTTTCTTTTCTTCTTCTTCACCTCATGTGTGGGTTCAATCCTCTTTTTGGAGCTCCTTATTAATGAGATTGGTTGAATAGAAGGCTCCTCCTCGTTAACTGATTCATCATAAGAAATAATAGGAGAATATTGGGAAGTCTCTTTGTGGGGACCCCGACTCATAAGTCGAAATCACCGAATGCACGTGTACAGTGATCCCAGAGATCAATGCTCACTGAACACACAGAAGCTGAATAACAAGAGTCTTACATCCATACATACCATTTTACACACGTAGGACCTTTATGGTCAAGTCTTGAGTGTATCATCACAGCGGAAATCTTCAATAACAACTTGGACCCATGCCATCTGCCTTAACCCTACAGCATTCTCGACCGGGAAAGCGCCCTAGCTCGCATGTTCGCTACCGAGGTACTCTTCATTATATCCTGTTCTTCCATGCCCCGGCCAATAAAATAACCAGTGGCAAGCCAATGAGTACTTTGAATGTACTGCAAACAACCCAAGGGTGATAATGAATAACTATGCAAGGCACTACCGCTAATTTGGCATTTTTATGAAAGCTAGTTTTTCTCATGCAAGTATGATCAACATTTATCAAGGATATGAATGCGTCTGCAACAAGTATTAGGAGGTTACAGACATCAACATCGAGAGAGAGTTATGAATAACTCATGCTCAAGCTCATCGTGACTTCCTCACGAATCACGTCAATAGATTTACCAAACCGTGTTGTTTGTCAGAAACATATGGACGTTGTCTAAGAAGCACCACCCAACTGTCCTTGACCGTGGACACGGCTATTCAATAGTTTTACACTGCAGAGGTTGCACACTTTACCCACAAGATCCGGGGAACTTCCGTGTCATCCACGACCATGATACCTCAAGTACCCGGTAAGCACCGATCACTATATTTCCCTAGACGACACTAACATGGAGTCCACTCGATTGGCAAGAACCCCGTGCCCAACATTTCACATCTTAAAATCGTGGAGCCTCGCTCCCATATTCATCACATACCACAAGCACGGGGTGCCAACGGTGTGTCCGGTGCCTTGTGAAGACAGTCATGGCCGCCCTACCTGGCACGACCCCGTCCCGAGAGAGAGCACCAACTCTTCCCCATCACTAGTAATGCGGGCTCCAAGCTAGTATCGGCCTAGGTAATCAATAATGCCCTTACCCATACAAGGGTAGAGTGGTTGCGCATGTAAAGTTGGGACAGTCGACAAATCTTAAATCTAATCCGTCTCTGTAAACAACACTTTTATCAAGCCTCGCACACTACTTCTCCACCAAGTAATCGACCTAGTTCATCATCATCCCTGTGGCATCGGTGGCACCCTCTGGGGCTGCTAGCAAGTATGTCAAACCACACTTGTTTCTTTCCATGCATAACCCTGACCCGCTTTGCATAGCAACTACTTTAGCATCCTATCTACTCCCACCGGCATAACCCTCATAAGAAGGTAGGGTCATGCACAATGCAAGTATCAGCGAGGAAGTACGGTGGCAACCATCAAAGTGGTTACCACCTCATCATGATTCCATTGCAACAACAATATGGTGCTATATGACATGCATAAAAGGGTTTCATAGACATGGTCAAGGGGCTGCTTGCCTGTTTCATCAGAGTCTTGAGATCTTCTGGTCCTTCTCCAAGTACTCCGTCTACTTCGTCAACTAACGTCGAAACAATCACAATAAGCAACACAACAAGGCAGAAAATATAAGTGCTCTAAAAATATTAATTTAACTTTTCTAGGACACCTCTGGTTATATGAAAAATAACCAGAGTGGTTTCATTGGAATTGGATTAGTGGATATCTCTGAACATTTTGATATGATGGAATCAAGGGGTTTATGGAATTGCAAGAAGTGTCCAGAAATATATTTTTTAAAAATGAGCAAAGGCACCCATTTAGCAAATCGTGATTTTAGAAGCATCTGGGAGTTGGTTTCACTGGATTTGGAGTTCAAATGAATTTCCTATGAATTTGCAAAGTTGACAAATATGAAGAAATGGCTCATTGTTTTATGTGGTACAGAAAGTATTAACAAAAATGTCCATAAACTAAGTTATGAACTTAGAAGCATCTAGGAATTTGAATCATGGCATTTGGATCAATTTTGAGCTCTTTGTGATTTTTCTAAAGTTCATCACAGAAATAGGAAAAATATGATTTGATAAATATTTGTGAAGAAAAGGTCTCTGAAAAAATGTGCATGTTGCACTAACAGGTAGATCATGATTTATAGAGTCACTAGAAATTAGAATCATCAAATTTGGAGTCCATTTGAATTGTTTATGGATTTTAGAAACTCACTGGAAAAGAATAAAAGAAATATAGGGCATTACCCTTATCCTGCGCCCCGCGAGAGATAGTCAGGCCGCCTGGCGGGCCGGCCAAGCAGCGCCGGGCCACGTCGAAGGCGCACTTATCCTGGGCGTTTTCGCTGCAGGGAGGCGCACCAAGGAGAAACCGCCTCCACTTATGCGCGGGCCCGGCTGCCCGGTGGCTTACAGGCAGGCCCCGCCTGTCGGGTTCATCCCCAACCTCCCGCTCGACAGAGCAGAGGCAGGGGCGGGGTCGACGGCGGCTTGCCGGCGCTGCAGGGCATCTCCGGCGATGCTCTGCCCACCGGCGTGCTCGGGGGACCCGGCCGCACCCAACTGTGGGTGGCACGGTCTCCCAGGGCCACCGGGTTGAGTAGGGCGTCGGCCGCGGCGGGCGAGGCCGACGGTGATGGCGGCATTGGTGCTACGAGGCAGCGGAGCAGAGGGAGAAGTGGTGAGGGGCTCCGTTGTGGTCAGGGGGTTCGCCTAGTGGAGAAAGGAGTGGAGGAGGAGGCCTCATTCGCGGAAATTTGAGAGGAGGCCGGTGGCTCGGCCGCCATGGAGGAGCAAGAAGGGCTCGGGGACGAATGGGTAGGCTTGGGGAGCGACGGGAGAGAAGGAGAGCCAAAGGAGTAGAGGGGGGCTCGGGGTGGCTTTAAATAGAAGGGGGCGAGGTGCACCATGGGGCCGTGCGCCGGTTAGGTCGTAGCCGTCGCTGGAGGCCACGGGAGGGCTTGGATTCGAGTCGGGGGTCTTCCTGGGCGTGGTCTACGACCAGGGAAAGAGAGAGGAAGAGAGGAGCGGGTGTGAGGCGGGCCAGGGACGCGGGCGGCGCTCTGGCACGCGCCGCAGGGGCGAGAGGAGGGCGCAGGGGCAAGTGGGAGACCTGCTGGCGTGATGCGGATGCCGAGGCGCGTCGACTCGCGCGCTTGGGCGGCCCGAGGTGGACGGGAGCGCTGTGTCAATGGTCGGGAGCACGGTAGTGTGCTCCAGAGCTGCCTTGGCCGGCATGAGCGGCTTTTTCCGCTGCCCTCAAGGGCCACTTCAAGGCTCAAGGCCCCCAGGAGGAATAAACAAGGGGGGAAGAGGCTTTGGATGCTCTGGGACTTTCCAGGAGTGAGAGAGAGATGAGAAAGGGAGGGGAAAGTGGCTGTCCAGAGAATAAAAATGGGTCCTTGCCCCCTTCATCATTGCCTCTCGGGCAGGGAAACACACCAGAAGTAGAGGGGGACTAGGAGGGGCTGTGGTAAAAAGGAGAGCTCATGGAGATTAGTGGAAGTGGACAAAACATACATTTTTAATTTCTGCCAGAAGGTGTTTGATGGTGGTTTGGGCAAGAAGATGAACTCCACTTGACAGGAGAATTAACAGGATCAAGTGTCACACATAATTGAGGTTTACCACCAAGTTTGAGTCCATTTGAAGAAAGTTGCCAGTGTAACTTTGGTAAACCCTAGAAATCAGCAGAAATGGCTTTACCAAGATTTAGTCATGAAAATCTATTCTCCTTGATGCACCACTTGGTGTAGTGTCATAATTTGAGGATTTGAACATGTGCACAAAAATTCAGATCAAAAGGACACACTTGGCAATGTAGAGTTGTTCAAATTTGGTTACGACAGGAAGGGTTTTGGGGCACTTTGATCAAGTTAACTTGTTCTCCAACTTGTGCCATTTGGTCTAGATGAATGATTAGACCAGTTGAGCATGTTCACAAGGTTTGAAAACATTTGGACATGTTTGACAGTGCAAAGTTGTTCAAACTTGAAAGAGGACACAAGTGGTTTTGAGAGGGTTTCATGGGGTTATACTATTCTCCATGACATGATACTTGTCCAGATAATCAAACATGTCATATGTGACATGCTAGAATTTTCTTGGAATTTTTGGAGAATATTTCCTTTGTAAATATTTCAAAAGCTTGAAATATCCAAAAAGGGTTTTTGAGGGATTTGACCAATATTTTGAACATTACCATGTGTTGAAACTCATATATATGGACAATATATGTCCACTGAGTTTCCCTAAATTTTTGTCAAATATTTTTAAAGCAATAAAATAATTTTTCCCTATTAAAGACCATTTCTGGCCTTAAGAAAAAGCTTTTAAATAAAATAGTAAAATAACTTTTAAAATTATATTTTTGTGGTTTATGGGATTCCTTTATCTAATAGGTCTCAAATATACTCTTTGAAATATTTTTCATACCCCAAATCAAGTACTTATGTGCAAACCTCAATTCAGGGGTTTTTGAAAACTAAATTTAGAAAAATACTTTTTGGCCAAAATATTTTTACAAGAAATTATTTTATGTCCTACACACATGGCATGATCATTGGGCAGAAGTTTTGGATCAAGGAGAAGGAGTATAAGAGTTGGAGGATTTATTTTATTTTTAGAGCACTTGCAAGCAACAGACAAAAACCAATCAAGGCAAGGTCCAAAACACTCAAAAGTTTTTGTCAAACCACATTTTATCATGATTTATCATCTTAAGTGTTGTGCCATGAAAATCTGGGTGTGACAGACCTACCCCCCTTACAAGAATCTCGTCCCCGAGATTCCCAAACTAGGCGCGGAAAGGGATACAGAAACTTGGATCTGGGGTAGTCTTCACGTCCTCATACTTCTTCTGCTTTCGAGTAGTGCTCCATTGAGCTTGAAGTACTTGTGGCTCCATGTATGACGCTCTTCTTGAACCAGGTTGCTAATGGGTAGCTCGCGGTAGGTTAGATTGGGCTAGGGGGTCGATGAATCTTGGTGTGGGTCTCCTTGTTTTGGAAATGCTTGGTTCCTTAGAGAGGAGTGGCTTGCATATACACATGGTCTTTGACGCGGAAGTATTCTTCTTGAAGATGGTGGTTGGTGTAGTTCTTCCTCTTAGACATGACAGTCTTCAGATGTTCCTTGACCAGCTCAACGATTCTTCTTCTGTCTTCGGGTAGACGAGTATGTGATCAAAGAAAGATGACAACTAACTTATTCAAGCACTCCATGAAGTCTATGGGGTGCGTAAAGTGGGATGAGGCATTGGTGATGGTCACGGTTGAGTATTGGCCAAGGTCTTATCGATCTAGAGCCAAAACCCAAGGTCAGGATCCGGCCATGTTGTGGCTTGGTAGGGCGTAAGGGTTTCAAGGATTCTAGTGTGCGAGTGAATGTGCATCATCCCATCATTGAGCACAGTTCCTGAGATGCCAACTGTGCTATCTAGTCCTCCAAACAGATCACCTTATACCTCCGAAAGTATCATCTCGCATAGGTCAACTCCAAAAGCCCATTAGCTACATAATTCGTTAATTCTACAAATCCAATGTCTATGGTGTCCCACATGATCTTCTAATGTCCTATAATCACTAAATACCTGAAAGGGCTACCTTGCTATAGTCAGTCCACCAATTTCCATTATCATGGTCATGTAAACTCCAAGGTCAAGCATATATAGATCCCTAAATAAACCCTGACAATTATTCCAATCTCCTAGTTATGGTCCACCGAGAAACATGGTATCATGATCAAGATCATCAGTCTAAATCCAATTTACTCCAAACCATGTAAAAATTACTCTGCATCCATACTCCACTAGGGTAACCTATTTGATCCAAATCTCATGTCCAACGAGGAATCCTACATGTCTCCCTCAAGTTATTTACGTAATATCAACTATCTCCTATCAATATCATCTGATCAAGTCAAATCCTTGCACTTCTAGGAGTTTCAGCTTGCGATCATAATTGTCCTATAAATCCAATTTACTCAGGGATAATGGAAGCTATGCTAATCTATAATCATGATCCCTCCAAGTTCATCTACCCACATGGAAGCCTCATAATCCACCAAAAGTATCAGATAATTCCTCAAGGTCACTGACACAAACTCATCAAGTCATTAGTCCTCTATTCCTATATCCTCAAATTGGTCTTCCCTATGGCATCATCAGTTTGGTGCTATCTCAGGATGATAATGAGCTAGTTCACTATGTCCACTAGTCCCATAATGGACCCATGGTTGTGCAAGGTTACGGAGGCTTAACTGGTGCTTTTGCAATTCTGTGGGTTAAGCACATGGTTAAGGATTTGAGCAGGGGTATCTCGTGGAGTCTCCAAGGGTCTAGGGATGGGTTTCCAGTCTGGAGGATTAACCATAACTCTACGGGGTTGCACTTGGTCGAGGAGGTTGTAGCAAAAGTCTTCAGTGCTGGTTGGTTGCCAAAGTAGAATCCTTGGTGTATCATGTCTTGCTAGCCTTCAGTTGAGGAGAGAGATGAGAGGGAGAGGTAGCATAATGGAGGGGAATGCCTAAAGAGGGTTCTATAGTGCAAGTGCAAACAAACAGGTGCCGAAAGGGCCAAACACATGCATTAAGATAAGTAAGGTGATATAGTCACGTACTTGTTGCCTAGGGCCAAAAGGGTGACTGATATCAAAACACAAACAAATAAAAACAAGCAACACACAGTCATGGTTCTATTTGAACCATCATGCGGACTCGACTGCGCATAGGGGGTACACGACTCATCCTACCCTAGGGGTTCTCGGACTCAGTAGTCGTGCCTTGTGCCTCATGCAGTCTTCTGAGTTTCCTCAGGTGTTGCTACGTCTCTTTTAATTGTTTGATGAAACGGTCCGGGTTGGTCTAACACTTCTCGCCCGATGAGGTGATGGGGTGATGGTGGCTCCTCGTGGCTGTCTTTGACTTAGTCTTCTCTTGTCTTCTTAATCATGATGATCGCTTTTGCTTTCTAAGCCGTCGATGGTACCAGGTAGGCAATCCTTTATGCAATAACATTATCAAGGCATAATAGTGGTCCAACCCATCGGACACATTGTTGACAATATCATCACCGAGCGGGGATGAAGAGAACTGCTTTCCTGCTCACTATAGTGAGGCGGACCAAATGGCTAGGTTCTCATCCACCGGTGGTTGCCGATACAACAACGGTAGTGACAGGGTTACCCTATTAGCGATGTATATCATGATCTTGCATATCCTATGCCCTGATCATCGTAGGCTAAGGTTGATTCATCTTGGGGAACTGTCAAGGGTGTCACCATCTCTTGGGTCTTCATGTCCTCATTCCTCGAGGATGTATCTTCTGTTGGTGTCGTCTTGTCGTGATGTCGCCAATCTTGCGTTCGGAAGAGGTGGGTGAGTATTTGGCAAGGTGTACTCCTTCTAGATTATCCACGAGGATTACAAGGAATCCAGTGGTCAGGGGCATAAGGGTTCTAGCGACCAAAGGTTTTGAAGGGGAAGAGACCAATAAGGAAAGTATACCTTAGTTTTCGAAAATCTGAGAAGGGAAGAGAAGTACAGATAGTTTTGAAAACTAGTAATAGTTTTGGAAATAGTTTTTATCCTATCTAACGACCATGCTAACTAAGGCTTCCTACAGTCAGGATGGCTCTGATACCAGCTCTGTGGGGACCCCGACTCATAAGTCGAGATCACCGAATGCACGTGTACAGTGATCCCAGAGATCAATGCTCACTGAACACACAAAGGCTGAATAACAAGAGTCTTACATCCATACATACCGGTTTACACAAGTAGGACCTTTATGGTCAAGTCTTGAGTGTATCATCGCAGCGGAAATCTTCAATAACAACTTGGACCCATGCCATCTGCCTTAACCCTACAGGCATTCTGACTGGGAAAGCGTCCTAGCTCGCATGTTCGTCACCGAGGTACTCTTCATTATATCCTGTTCTTCCATGCCTGGCCAATAAAATAACCAGTGGCAAGCCAATGAGTACTTTGAATGTACTCGCAAACAACCCAAGGGTGATAACAGAATAACTATGCAAGGCACTACTGCTAATTTGGCATTTTTATGAAAGCTAGTTTTTCTCATGCAAGTATGATCAACATTTATCAAGTATACGAATGCGTCTGCAACAAGTATTAGGAGGTTACAGACATCAACATCGAGAGAGAGTTATGAACAACTCATGCTCAAGCTCATCGTGACTTCCTCACGAATCACGTCAATAGATTTACCAAACCGTGTTGTTTGTCAGAAACATATGGACGTAGTCTAAGCAGCACCACCCAACTGTCCTTGGCCGTGGACATGGCTATTCGAATAGTTTTACACTCTGCAGAGGTTGCACACTTTACCCACAAGATCCGGGGAACTTCCGTGTCATCCACGACCCGCGATACCTCAAGTACCCGGGGTAAGCACCCGATCACTATATTTCCCTAGACGACACTAACATGGAGTCCACTCGATTGGCAGTAACCCCCGTGCCCAACATTTCACATCTTAAAATCGTGGAGCCTCGCTCCCATATTCATCACATACCACAAGCACGGGGTGCCAACGGTGTGTCCGGTGCCCTGTGTAGACAGTCATGGCCGCCCTACCTGACACGACCCCGTCCCGAGAGAGAGCACCAACTCTCCCCCGTCACTAGTAATGCGGGCTCCAAGCTAGTATCGGCCTAGCTAATCAATAATGCCCTTTCCCATACAAGGGTAGAGTGGTTGCGCATGTAAGGTTGGGACAGTCAACAAATCTTAAATCTAATACGTCTCTCAGAAACAACACTTTTATCAAGCCTCGGTACACTACTTCTCCACCAAGTAGTGACCTAGTTCATCATCATCCCCTGTGGGCATCGGTGGCACCCTCTAGGGCTGCTAGCAAGTATGTCAAACCACACTTGTTTCTTTCCATGCATAACCCTGACCCGCTTTGCATAGCAACTACTTTAGCATCCTATCTACTCCCACCGGCATAACCCTCATAAGAAGGTAGGGTCATGCACAATGCAAGTATCATCGAGGAAGTATGGTGGCAACCATCAAAGTGGTTACCACCTCATCATGATTCCATTGCAGCAACAATATGGTGCTATATGACATGCATAAAAGGGTTTCATAGACATGGTCAAGGGGCTGCTTGCCTGTTTCATCAGAGTCTTGAGATCTTCTGGTCCTTCTCCAAGTACTCCGTCTACTTCGTCAACTAAAGTCGAAACAATCACAATAAGCAACACAACAAGGCAGAAAATATAAGTGCTCTAAAAATATTAATTTAACTTTTCTAGGACACCTCTGGTTATATGAAAAATAACCAGAGTGGTTTCATTGGAATTGGATTAGTGGATATCTCTGAACATTTTGATATGATGGAATCAAGGGGTTTATGGAATTGCAAGAAGTGTACAGAAATATATTTTTGAAAAATGAGCAAAGGCACCCATTTAGCAAATCATGATTTTAGAAGCATCTGGGAGTTGGTTTCACTGGATTTGGAGTTCAAATGAATTTCCTATGAATTTGCAAAGTTGAAAAATATGAAGAAATGGCTCATTGTTTTATGTGGTACAGAAAGTATTAACAAAAATGTCCATAAACTAAGTTATGAACTTAGAAGCTCTAGGAATTTGAATCATGGCATTTGGATCAATTTTGAGCTCTCTGTGATTTTTCTAAAGTTCATCACAGAAATAGGAAAAATATGATTTGATAAATATTTGTGAAGAAAAGGTCTCTGGAAAAATGTGCATGTTGCACTAACAGGTAGATCATGATTTATAGAGTCACTATAATTTTGAAACATCAATTTGGAGTCCATTTGAATTGTTTATGGATTTTAGAAACTCACTGGAAAAGAATAAAAGAAATATAGGGCATTACCCTTATCCTGCGCACCGGCGAGAGATAGCTGTGGGCCGGCCCAGTGGCTCGGCCGCGCAGGCGCTCGGGCCACGTCGAAGGCGCACTTATCCTGGGCGTTTTCGCTGCAGGGAGGCGCGCCGAGGAGAAACCGCCTCCACTTATGCGCGGGCCCGGCTGCCCGGTGGCTTACAGGCGGGCCCCGCCTGTCGGGTTCATCCCCAACCTCCTGCTCGATAGAGCAGAGGCAGGGGCGGGGTCGACGGCGGCTTGCCGGCGCTGCAGGGCATCTCCGGCGATGCTCTGCCCAGCGTGCTTTGGGACCCGACCGCACCAATCAGGTGGCACGGTCTCCCAGTGGCCACCGGGTTGAGTAGAGGCGTCGGCCACAAGTGGCGAGGCCGACGGTGATGGCGGCATTGGTGCTACGAGGTAGCGGAGCAGAGGGAGAAGTGGTGAGGGGCTCCGTTGTGGTCAGGGGGTTCGCCTAGTGGTGAAAGGAGTGGAGGAGGAGGCCTCATTCACGGAAATTTGAGAGGAGGCCGGTGGCTCGGCTTCGGCCATGGAGGAGCAAGAAGGGCTCGGGGGGACGAATGGGTAGGCCTGGGAGCGTCTGGAGAGAAGGAGAGCCAAAGGAGTAGAGGGGGGGCCGCGGGGTGGCTTTAAATCGACGGGGGCGAGGTGCACCATGGGGCCGTGCGCCGGTGAGGCCGTAGCCGTCGCTGGAGGCCACAGGAGGGCTTGTATTCGAGTCGGGGGTCTTCCTGGGCGTGGTCTACGACCAGGAAAAGAGAGAGGAAGAGAGGAGCGGGTGTGAGGCGGGCCAGGGACGCGGGCGGCGATTGGCGGATGCGGGCGGCGCTCGGGCACGCGCCGCGGGGGCGAGAGGAGGGCGCGGGAGCAAGTGGGAGACCTGCTGGCGTGATGTGGATGCCGAGGTGGACGGGAGCGCTGTGTCAATGGTCGGGAGCACGGTAGTGTGCTCCAGAGCGCGTCTTTGGCCGGCATGAGCGGCTTTTTCCCGCGTCCTCGCATGGCCACTTGCGTCTGGCGTCTGCAGGAGGAATAAACAAGGGGGGAAGAGGCTTTGGATGCTCTGGGACTTTCCAGGAGTGAGAGAGAGATGAAAAAGGGAGGGGAAAGTGGCTGTCCAGAGAATAAAAATGGGTCCTTGCCCCCCTTCATCATTGCCTCTCGGGCAGGGAAACACACCAGAGGTATAGGGGGACTAGGAGGGGTTGTGGTAAAAAGGAGTGCTCATGGAGATTAGTGGAAGTGGACAAAACATACATTTTTAATTTCTGCCAGAAGGTGTTTGATGGTGATTTGGGCAAGAAGATGAACTCCACTTGACATGAGAATTAACAGGATCAAGTGTCACACATAATTGAGGTTTACCACCAAGTTTGAGTCCATTTGAAGAAAGTTGCCAGTGTAACTTTGGTAAACCCTAGAAATCAGCAGAAATGGCTTTACCAAGATTTTGTCATGCAAATCTATTCTCCTTGATGCACCACTTGGTGTAGTGTCATAATTTGAGGATTTGAACATGTGCATAAAAATTCAGATCAAAAGGACACACTTGGCAATGTAGAGTTGTTCAAATTTGGTTCGGGACAGGAAGGGTTTTGGGGCACTTTGATCAAGTTAACTTGTTCTCCAACTTGTGACATTTGGTCTAGATGAATGATTAGACCATTTGAGCATGTTCACAAGGTTTGAGAACATTTGCACATGTTTGACAGTGCAAAGTTGTTCAAACTTGAAAGAGGACAGAAGTGGTTTTGAGAGGGTTTCATGGGGTTATACTATTCTCCATGACATGATACTTGTCCAGATAATCAAACATGTCATATGTGACATGCTAGAAGTTTCTTGGAATTTTTGGAGAATATTTCCTTTGTAAATATTTCAAAAGCTTGAAATATCCAAAAAGGGTTTTTGAGGGATTTGACCAATATTTTGAACATTACCATGTGTTGAAACTCATATATATGGACAATATATGTCCACTGAGTTTCCCTAAATTTTTGTAAAATATTTTTAAAACAATAAAATAATTTTTCCCTATTAAAGACCATTTCTGGCCTTAAGAAAAAGATTTTAAATAAAATAGTAAAATAACTTTTAAAATTATATTTTTGTGGTTTATGGGATTCCTTTATCTAATAGGTCTCAAATATACTCTTTGAAATATTTTTCATACCCAAATCAAGTACTTGCAGTGCAAACCTCAATTCAGGGGTTTTTGGGAAACTAAATTTAGAAAAATACTTTTTGGCCAAAATATTTTTACAAGAAATTATTTTTATGTCCTACACACATGGCATGATCATTGGGCAGAAGTTTTGGATCAAGGAGAAGGAGTATAAGAGTTGGAGGATTTATTTTATTTTTAGAGCACTTGCAAGCAACAGACAAAAACCAATCAAGGCAAGGTCCAAAACACTCAAAAGTTTTTGTCAAACCACATTTTATCATGATTTATCATCTTAAGTGTTGTGCCATGAAAATCAGGGTGTGACACTCTTCCCTTTCATTAGTATTCTCTTCATCCTCTATTTGTTTTCTTTTCTTTATGTAATTGGCAATATAAGGATTTTCAATGCAATTCAACGCACAATACATATAAATCATCTCTAGATCAAAATCAAGAAATCTATCAAGATTAAATTTTGGAATACCCTCAGTTATACGTTTCATTTCTTCATAACCCAAAAGAAGGCTAAGCTCTTTATGATGCTCAAGGGTAATCAAATTATCACAATATTTGGAAACGGCTTGATCATGAAACAAATAGCATTGGAGCTTTAAATGACCATGTTCATTGCAAAGTTCACAAGCGGCATGAAAAATATTGAATCTTTCAGCACATTCATCTAGCTCTTCTTGCAACAATTTGGTTTCTAAGTACTTATGCCTCTTGCAATATCTATCTTCCCTATCTGGTGTGTACTTGCAAACCCAATCTACTCCACAAAAATTGACATGTTTATACGAGGCATTTTCATCATAACTAGTGCAATCATCATTAGTACTATGGATATTCAAGGAGTTCATACTAACAACATTGCAATCATGCTCATCATTCAAAGATTTAGTGCCAAACATTTTAATGCATTCTTCTTCTAACACTTTGGCACAATTTTCCTTTCCATCATACTCATGAAAGATATTAAAAAGATGAAGCGTATGAGACAAACTCAATTCCATTTTTTGTAGTTTTCTTTTATAAACTAAACTAGTGCTAAAACAAGAAACAAAAAGATTCGATTGCAAGATCTAAAGATATACCTTCACTTACCTAGCCTCCCCGCAACGGCGCCAGAAAAGAGCTTGATGTCTACTACACAACCTTCTTCTTGTAGACGTTGTTGGGCCTGCAAGTGCACAGGTTTGTAGGACAGTAGAAAATTTCCCTCAAGTGGATGACCTAAGGTTTATCAATCTGTAGGAGGCGTAGGATGGGTCTCTCTCAAGCAACCCTGCAACCAAATAACAAAGAGTCTCTTGTGTCCCCAACACACCCAATACAATGGTAAATTGTATAGGTGCACTAGTTCATGTAAGAGATGGTGATACAAGTGCAATAGGGATAGTAGATAAAGGTTTTTGTAATCTGAAAATATAAAAACAGCAAGGTAACAAGTGATAAACGTGAGCGTAAACGGTATTGCAATGATAGGAAACAAGGCCTAGGGTTCATACTTTCACTAGTGCAAGTTCTCTCAACAATAATAACATAGATAGATCATATAAAAATCCCTCAACATGCAACAAAGAGTCACTCCAAAGTCACTAATAGCGGAGAACAAACGTAGAGATTATGGTAGCGTACGAAACCACCTCAAAGTTATTCTTTCCAACCAATCCGGTGGGCTATTCCTATAGGTGTCACAAACAGCCCTAGAGTTTGTACTAGAATAATACCTTAAGACACAAATCAATCAAAACCCTAATGTCACCTAGATACTCCAATGTCACCTCAAGTATCCGTGGGCATGATTATATGATATGCATGTGACACCCCCGATTTAATCGTACACTAATCATGCACGCAAACGTGTACGATCAAGATCAGGGACTCACGGGAAGATATCACAACACAACTCTAAAAACATAAATAAGTCATACAAGCACCATAATACAAGCCACGGGCCTCGAGGGCTCGAATACAAATGCTCGATCATAGATGAGTCATTGAAGCAACAATATCTGAGTACGCACATAAGTTAAACAAGTTGCCGTAAGATGGCTAGCACAAACCGGATACATATCGAAGAGGCGCAGCCTCCCTGCAGGATCCTCCTAACTACTCCCCGGTCGCCGCTGGGCTGCACGTAGTAGTAGGCACCTCCAGCAGTAGTAGTCATCATCGACGGTGGCGTTCGCTCCTGGGCTCCATCGTTCGTCGCAGCAACCGGGTAAAGAAAGGGGGAAAAGGGGAACAAGGCAACCGTGAGTACTCATCCAAAGTACTGCAAGCAAGGAGCTACACTACATATGCATGGATATATGTGTAAAGGGCCATATCAAGGACCGAACTGCAGAATGCCGTAATAAGAGGGATATCTAATCCTGTCGAAGACTACGCTTCGCAGCCTCCGCCTTGCAACATGTAGAAGAGAGCAGATCAAGTCCTCCAAGTAGCATCGCATAGCATAATCCTACCCGGCGATCCTCCTCAATGCCCTGTTAGAGAGCGACCACCGGGTTGTATCCGCACTTGGAAGGGTGTGTTTTATTAAGTATCCGGTTCTAGTTGTCATAAGGTCAAGGTACAACTCCAAGTCGCCCCGCATCAAGATCACGGCTATTCGAATAGATTAACTTCCTGCAGGGTGCACCACATTACCCGACACGCCGATCCCATTTGGCCGGACATACTTTTCGGGTCATGCCCGCCGCGGAAGATCAACACGCCGCAGCCCCACCTAGGCATAACGAGGTCAAAGACGCCGGTCTAAACCTAAGCGCCAGGGTTCCGGGCCCATCGCCTTAGCACACCAAGACGCTATGCGAGGGCGGCCGGAAGCAGACCTAGCCTAGTGGCGTTCGATCCAATCCGGCGCGCGCTTCGCCGACGTCACGAAACGCCGGCTGATACCACGACGCCGGTTGCCCATATCTTGTCCCACGTGGCGGTTAGTGCGTATAAGGTCAACGACCCAACTCAGATCAAATACCAAGATCTCGTTAAGCGTGTTAAGTATCCGCAAACGCCGAACAGGGCCAGGCCCACCTCTCTCCTAGGCGGTCTCAACCTGCCCTGTCGGTCCGCCACAAAGATTCACTCGCGGGTGCTCCACAAGCCGACCCGACTATAGTCACCACATGTATAATGCATAAAGTATATAGTATATAACCGTGATCACCTCCCGAGTGTTCACGGCCCGATAGTATAGCACAACAGACGGACAAGAATGTAGGGCCACAGATGGAAATACTAGCATCCTATACTAGGCAAGTAGGATTGCAGGTAAAGGTATCAATGTATAGCAAAGACATGCTATGCATCGTGATAGGAATAACGAAAGCGGTAACATGCTACACCGCTCTAATGCAAGTAGTATAGAGGAGAGTAGGCGATATTTGGTGATCAAGGGGGGCTTGCACGGTTGCTCTCGGCAATAGAGAGGGGTCGTCAACTCTCAGAGTCGAACTGGCAGCAGCAGCCGGTCTCGTAGTCTACCGGAGAGAAGAGGGGAAGAAACAATGAATACCATGCAAACAGATGCATATCGATGCATGACAAAGCAATATGTGATGCTAGGCGTGCCCTAACGCGGTATGAGGTGATACGGTGAAGGGGAAACATCCGCAAAGTATTCCCGGTGTTTCGCGTTTTCGGACAGATGAACCAGAGGGGGAAAGTTGCGTGTTTGATATGTTAGGGGTGTGTGGTGGACGAACGGGCTGCATATCCGGGTTCGTCTCATCGTTCTGAGCAACTTTCATGTTGAAAATATTTTCATCCGAGTTACGGATTAAAAGATATGATTTTCTAAAGATTTAAATCATTTTTTGATTTTAGTTATTTATTTAATTCCAACATTATCCAAAACAGTGAATGATGACGTAGGCATGACATCAGAGTGATGTCAGCAGGTCAAATGGTCGGTTGACCAGTCAAACCAGACAGGTGGGTCCAGTGGGACCCACATGTCATTGTTAGGGGCACTAACAGGAGGTTTTAGACCAACTAAACAGGTTAATTAGAGGGTGGGGCCCGGTAGTCAGTGACTAATTAGGTTTTAGTTAATTAGCTTAACTAATTAGCAGTTTATATATTTGTATTTATTTGTTTTATGGCATGGGGCCCGCATGTCAGTGCCACTGGGCTGCCTGATCGGACGCTGACCGGTCAACCCAGTCAACGGGGCCCCCATGGCCCACTGGTAGTGACCCAGGGGTGGGGCCCACTGACCCATGTCGGCTTCGGCCGGAGACGCGCCGGAGATGGCTCCAATGAGCCAAAACGCGGCGGCCGAACGCCGGAGCAGCTCGGGTTTTCGCCCTGGTGCACCATATCGAGCGCCGAGCTATCTGAACGGCCTCTTCGCTACCGTCCGATGGAGGGGAGGACCTCGGCGGGGGTGGCCGGAATGGTCGCCGGCGACGAGCGCAGCTGGTTGTAGCCGGGCGCGAACGGGATCGCGCTTGGGTGTTTGAACGAGGCCTGTTTGGGACCGAACTGACGAGCGCGTCGAGGCGCGTCGAACGGTGGAGGAGGCTTGGCCGGAAGCAGCCGGAGACAGCGGTGGCGAGCGGCGGAGAGGACGCCGGAGTTCGGGCGGCCGTGGATCCAACGATAGGGGTACGGGAAGGCGTGTGCGTGTGCGCGGGTTCCTGGAAGCACCAGGAACACGATGCCGTGCTCACGTGAGCACGACGGAGACCATGGCCACGGTGGCGAGGCGATCCGCGGCGACGTGCTCACGGCAACGGCGACAGGGCAGCTATGGTGCGCGAGGGGGCTAACAAAGATGGCCGGGAGATGGGGAGCTCACCGTGCGGCACGCAAGATGGCCCTTGGGTGGCTTAGTAGCTGCAGAGGCGTCGCCGGAGATGAAGAAGAGCGGCGGCGGGGTTTGTCGGAGCAGAGGAGGAAGACGACGGCGTCGGGGGTGTTGCGGTGGTTCCGGTCTCCAACGGGTTGCGCCAGACGAAGGAGCGGACGACAGCAGCCCTTGGAGACACCGTGGGGCGGTGAGGTGGCCTCGGTGACCGTGGGTAGGCCGGAGCCATGGCGTCGGTGGCATCCGGATGCGGAGGGGAACGAGGGGGAGAGGCGCGGTGGATCTGGAGGGGCGGAGAAAATATCTGCGGGGGGAGGGGGATCTGACGAGGCCGAGAGGGGGTCGTGGCGGCCTTATCCTCCCCCGTCGCCGGTGAGCGGGTCCGCTGGCGATCAGCGCCTGCTGCAGCGTCAAGGCCCGAGAACAGGAAGGGGGGGTGCGGTGCGAGGAGCTGGGCCGGCTGGGCCGACAAGGCTGGTTGCGGTCCAGGGAGGCAGGGGCTGTGGCCGGTTTGAGCTGGGCCGCCTGGTCCAGTGGGGCTTCCCCCCCTTTTTTTGTTTTTTTGTAACTTCTTTCTTTTATTTATTTTCCCTTTTCTGTTCTATTTAGTTTTATGCATTTAGGTTTTTTATAAAAGCATGGTTCCCTCAACATAAATACCTAAGCATTTATTTGCACACTCCGAACATGTTAGTTTAATATTTTAAAAACTTTTGTTGTTTGCGTCTAATTCAAATTTGAATTCGAATCGTTTTGAACTAACGCGAGATTTGTCAACAAGAATCGGGGTGACGTGGCATCATTACAAGGAGTTATCAGAGCTCACCACCCAAGGCCACAATGCATCACACAATCTCAATTCATCTACTCAACCCAACACATAGAACCTCAAAGAGTACCCCGAAGTTTCTACCGGAGAGTCAAGAAAACATGTGCCAACCCCTATGCATAGGTTCATGGGCGGAACCCGCAAGTTGGTCACCAAAACATACATCAAGTGGCACGTGATATCCCATTGTCACCACAGATAAACATGGCAAGACATACATCAAGTGTTCTCATAAAAGACTCAATCCGATAAGATAACTTCAAAGGGAAACTCAATTCATCACAAGAGAGTAGAGGGGAGAAACATCATAAGATCCAACTACAATAGCAAAGCTCGGGATACATCAAGATCGTGCCATAGAGGGAACACGAGAGAGAACACGAGAGAGAGAGATCAAACACATAGCTACTGGTACATATCCTCAGCCCCGAGGGTGAACTACTCCCTCCTCGTCATGGAGAGCGTCCGGATGATGAAGATGGCCACCGGTGAGGATTCCCCCCCTCCGGCAGGGTGCCGGAATAGGGTCCCGATTGGTTTTTGGTGGCTCTGGAGGTTTTGCCGCGGCGTAACTCCCGATCTAATCTCTATTCTGGAAGTTTTACGATACGTAGGCTGATATGGGTGCAAGGGGTATGTTGGTGGAGCGAAGGGGGGGCCACGAGGCAGGGGGCGCCCCCCCAGGGGGGTGGGCGCGCCCCCCACCCTCGTGAGCACCTCCCTTCTTTCCTGACGTGCACTCCAAGTCCATCGGGTGGCTTTCCTTCCAAAAATAACTTCTCCAGTTGATTTCGTTCCGCTTTTGACTATGTCCGATATTCCTTTTCCTCGAAACACTAAAATAGGCATAAAACAAAAATCTGGGCTGGGCCTCCGGTTAATAGGTTAGTCCCAAAAATAATATAAAAGTGGATAATAAAGCCCAATATTGCCCAAAACAGTAGATAAAGTAGCATGGAGCAATGAAAAATTATAGATACGTTGGAGACGTATCACCAACAAGTACCTTCGGAGACACCTGTAGAGCACCTTTATAATCACCCAGTTACGTTGTGACGTTTGGTAGCACACAAAGTGTTCCTCCGGTAAACAGGAGTTGCATAATCTCATAGTCATAGGAACTTGTATAAGTCATGAACAAAGAAATAGCAGAATACTAAACGATCAAGTGCTAAGCTAACAGAATGGGTCAAGTCAATCACATCATTCTCCTAATGATGTGATCCCGTTAATCAAATGACAACTCATGTCTATGGCTAGGAAACATAACCATCTTTGATCAACAAGCTAGTCAAGTAGAGGCATACTGGTGACACTCTGTTTGTCTATGTATTCACAAGTATTATGTTTCCAGTTAATACAATTCTAGCATGAATAACAAACATTTATCATGATATAAGGAAATAAATAATAACTTTATTATTGCCTCTAGGGCATATTTCCTTCAGTCTCCCACTTGCAGTACAGTCAATAATCTAGATTACACAGTGATGATTCTAACACCCATGGAGCCTTGGTGCTGATCATGTTTTGCTCGTGGAAGAGGCTTAGTCAACGGGTCTGCAACATTCAGATCCGTATGTATCTTGCAAATCTCTATGTCTCCCACCTGGACTTGATCCCGGATGGATTTGAAGCGTCTCTTGACGTGCTTGGTTCTCTTGTGAAATCTGGATTCCTATGCCAATGCAATTGCACCAGTATTGTCACAATAGATTTTCATTGGACCCGATGCACTAGGTATGACACCTAGATCGGATATGAACTCCTTCATTTGCTACTTCAGAAGCAGCTATGTACTCCGCTTCACATGTAGATCCCGCTATGACGCTTTGTTTAGAATTGCACCAACTGACAGCTCCACCGTTCAATATAAACACGTATCCTGTTTGCGATTTAGAATCATCCGGATCAGTGTCAAAGCTTGCATCGACGTAACCATTTACGACGAGCTCTTTGTCACCTCCATAAACGAGAAACATATCCTTAGTACTTTTCAGGTATTTGAGGATGTTCTTGACCACCGCCCGATGATTCACTCCTGGATTACTTTGGTACCTCCTCGCTAAACTAATAGCAAGGCACACATCAGGTCTGGTACACAACATTGCATACATGATAGAGCCTATGGCTGAAGCATAGGGAACATCTTTTATTTTCTCTCTATCTTCTTCAGTGGTCGGGCATTGAGTCTTACTCAACTTCACACCTTGTAACACAGGCAAGAACCCTTTCTTTGCTTGATCCATTTTGAACTTCTTCAAAACTTTGTCAAGGTATGTGCTTTATGAAAGTCCAATTAAGCGTCTTGATCTATCTCTATAGATCTTGATGCCCAATAGGTAAGCAGCTTCACCGAAGTCCTTCATTGAAAAACTCTTATTCAAATATCCCTTTATGCTATTTAGAAATTCTATATCATTTCAAATCAACACTATGTCATCCACATATAATATCAGAAATGCTACAGAGCTCCCACTCACTTTCTTGTAAATACAGGCTTCTCCAAAAGTCCGTATAAAACCATATGCTTTGATCACACTATCAAATGTTTATTCCAACTCCAAGAGGCTTGCACCAGTCCATAAATGGATCGCTGGAGCTTGCACACTTTGTTAGCTCCCTTTGGATCGACAAAACCTTCTGGTTGCATCATATACAAGTCTTCTTCCAGAAATCCATCCAGGAATGCAGTTTTAAAATCCATTTGCCATATTTCATAATCATAAAATGCGGCAATTGCTAACATGATTCGTACAGACTTAAGCATCGCTACAGGTGAGAAGGTCTCATCGTAGTCAATCCCTTGAACTTGTCGAAAACCTTTTGCAACAAGTCGAGCTTTATAGACAGTAACATTACCATCAGCGTCAATCTTCTTCTTGAAGATCCATTTATTCTCGATGGCTTGTCGATCATCGGGCAAGTCAACCAAAGTCCATACTTTGTTCTCATACATGGATCCCATCTCAGATTTCATGGCCTCAAGCCATTTTGCGGAATCTGGGCTCACCATCGCTTCTTTATAGTTCGTAGGTTCGTCATGGTCTAGTAACAAAACCTCCAGAACAGGATTACCATACCACTCAGATGCGGATCTTACTATGGTTGACCTACGAGGTTCAGTAACAACTTGATCTGAAGTTTCATGATCATCATCATTAACTTCCTCACTAATTGGTGTAGATGTCACAGGAACCGGTTTCTGTGATGAACTACTTCCCAATAAGGGAGCAGGTACTGTTACCTCATCAAGTTCTACTTTCCTCCCACTCACTTCTTTCGAGAGAAACTCCTTCTCTAGAAAGGATCCATTCTTGGCAACGAATGTCTTGCCTTCGGATCTGTGATAGAAGGTGTACCTAGCAGTTTCCTTTGGGTATCCTATGAAGACACATTTCTCCGATTTGGGTTTGAGCATATCAGGTTGAAGCTTTTTCACATAAGCATCACAGCCCCAAACTTTAAGAAACGACAACCTTGGTTTCTTGCCAAACCACAGTTCATAAGGCGTCGTCTCAACGGATTTTGATGGTGCCCTATTTAACGTGAATGCGGCCGTCTCTAAAGCATAACCCCAAAATGACAACGGTAAATCAGTAAAAGACATCATAGATCACACCGTATCTAGTAAAGTACGATTACAACGTTCGGACACACCATTACACTGTGGTGTTCCGGGTGGCGTGAGTTGCGAAACTATTCCGCATTGTTTTGAATGTAGAACAAACTCGTAACTCAAATATTCTCCTCCACGATCAGATCGTAGAAACTTTATTTTCTTGTTACGATGATTTTCAACTTCACTATGAAATTCTTTGAACTTTTCAAATGTTTCAGACTTATGTTTCATTAAGTAGATATACCCATATCTGCTTAAATCATCTGTGAAGGTGAGAAAATAACGATACCCGCCGCGAGCCTCAACATTCATTGGACCACATACATCAGTATGTAAGATTTCCTACATATCAGTTGCTCGCTCCATAGTTCCGGAGAACAGTGTTTTAGTCATCTTGCCCATTAGGCATGGTTTGCAAGTACCAAGTGATTCATAATCAAGTGATTCCAAAAGTCCATCAGTGTGGAGTTTCTTCATGCGCTTTACACCAATATGACCCAAACGACAGTGCCACAAATAAGTTGCACTATCATTATCAACTCTGCATCTTTTGTCTTCAACATTATGAATATGTGTATCATCGAGATTCAACAAAAATAGACCACTCTTCAAGGGTGCATGACCATAAAAGATATTACTCATATAAATAGAACAACCATTATTCCTAGATTTAAATGAATCACCGTCTCGCATCAAACAAGATCCAGATATAATGTTCATGCTCAACGCTGGCATCAAATAACAATTATTTAGATCTAAAACTAATCCCGAAGGTAGATGTAGAGGTAGCGTGCCGACGGCGATCACATCGACTTTGGAACCATTTCCCACGCGCATCGTCACCTTGTCCTTAGCCAGTCTTCGCTTAATTTGTAGTCCCTGTTTCGAGTTGCATATATTAGCAACAGTACCAGTATCAAATACCCAGGTGCTACTGCGAGCTTTGGTAAGGTACACATAAATAGCATGTATATCACATATACCTTTGTTCACCTTGCCATCCTTCTTATCCGCCAAATACTTGGGGCAGTTCCACTTCCAAAGGACCAGTCTGCTTGCCGAGAAGCACCTCGCCTCGTGCTTAGGTCCAGACTTGGATTTCTTATCTTGAGCAGCAAATTGTTTGCTGTTGTTCTTGAAGTTCGCCTTCTTCTTCCCTTTGCCCTTTTTCTTGAAACTGGTGGTCTTATTGACCATCAAAACTTGATGCTCCTTCTTGATTTCTACCTCCGCAGCCTTTAGCATTGCTAAGAGCTCGGGAATCATCTTATCCATCCCTTGCATGTTATAGTTCATCTCGAAGCTCTTGTAGCTTGGTGGCAGTGATTGAAGAATTCTGTCAATGACGCTATCATCCGGAAGATTAACTCCTAGTTGAATCAAGTGATTATTATACCTGCACATTCTGAGTATATGCTCATTGATGTAACTATTCTCCTCCATCTTGCAATTGTAGAACTTATTGGAGACTTCATATCTCATCAATCCGCATTTGCTTGAAATATTAACTTCAACTCCTCGAACATCTCATATGCTCCATGACGCTCAAAACATCGTTGAAGTCCCGGTTCTAAGCCGTAAAGCATGGCACTCTGAACTATCGAGTAGTCATCGCCTTTGCTCGCCACACGCTCATAACATCTCGTGTTGCTCACGAGCAGGTTTGGCACCTAGCGGTGCTTCTAGGACGTAATTCTTCTGTGCAGCAATGAGGATAATCCTCAAGTTACGGACCCAGTCCGTGTAATTGCTACCATCATCTTTCAACTTTGCTTTCTCAAGGAACGCATTAACATTCAACGGAACAACAGCACGAGCCATCTATCTACAACAACATAGACATGCAAAATACTATCAAGTACTAAGTTCATGATAAATTTAAGTTCAATTAATCATATTACTTAAGAACTCCCACTTAGATAGACATCCCTCTAATCATCTAAGCGATCACGTGATCCAAATCAACTAAACCATGTCCGATCATCACGTGAGATGGAGTAGTTTTCAATGGTGAACATCACTATGTTGATCATATCTACTATATGATTCACGCTCGACCTTTCGGTCTCAGTGTTCCGAGGCCATATATGCATATGCTAGGCTCGTCAAGTTTAACCTGAGTATTCTGCATGTGCAAAACTGGCTTGCACCCGTTATAGATGGACGTAGAGCTTATCACACCCGATCATCACGTGGTGTCTCGGCACGACGAACTTTGGCAACGGTGCATACTCAGCGAGAACACTTTTTATCTTGAAATTTAGTGAGAGATCATCTTAAAATGCTACCGTCAATCAAAGCAAAATAAGATGCATAAAAGATAAACATCACATGCAATCAATATGAGTGATATGATATGGCCATCATCATCTTGTGCTTGTGATCTCCATCTCTGAAGCACCGTCATGATCACCATCGTCACTGGCGCGACACCTTGATATCCATCGTAGCATCGTTGTGATCTCTCCAACTATTGCTTCTACGACTATCGCTACCGCTTAGTGATAAAGTAAAGCAATTACAGGGCGATTGCATTGCATACAATAAAGCGACAACCATATGGCTCCTGCCAGTTGCCGAAAACTCGGTTACAAAACATGATCATCTCATACAATAAAATACAGCATCATGTCTTGACCATATCACATCACAACATGCCCTACAAAAACAAGTGAGACGTCCTCTAGTTTGTTGTTGCAAGTTTTACGTGCCTTCTACGGGCTGAGCAAGAACTGTTCTTACCTATGCATCAAAACCACAATGATAGTTCGTCAAGTTAGTGCTGTTTTAACCTTCTCAAAGACTGGGCGTAGCCACACTCGGTTCAACTAAAGTTGGAGAAACTGACACCCGCCAGCCACCTGTGTGCAAAGCATGTCGGTAGAACCAGTCTCGCGTAAGCGTCACGCTGCGTAATGTCGGTCCGGGCCGCTTCATCCAACAATACCGCCGAACCAAAGTATGACATGCTGGTAAACAGTATGACTTGTATCGCCCACAACTCACTTGTGTTCTACTCGTGCGAATAACATCAATGCATAAAACCTGGCTCTGATACCTCTGTTGGGGAACGTAGTAATTTCTAAAATTTTCCTACGCACACACAAGATCATGGTGATGCATAGCAATGAGAGGGGAGAGTGTGTCAACGTACCCTCGTAGACCGAAAGCAGAAGCGTTAGCACAATGCGGTTGATGTAGTCGTACGTCTTCATGATCCGACCGATCAAGTACCAAATGTACGACACCTCCGAGTTCATCACACGTTCAACTCGATGACGTCCCTCGAACTCCGATCTAGCCGAGCTTTGAGGGAGAGTTCTGCAGCACGACGGCGTGGTGACGGTGATGATGTTGCTACCGACGCAGGGCTTCGCCTAAGCACCGCTACGACATTATCGAGGTGGATTATGGTGGAGGGGGGCACCACACACGACTAAGAGATCAAGATATCAATTGTTGTGTCTATGGGGTGCCCCCTCCTCAGTATATAAAGGGGGGAGGAGAGGGCCGACCAAGGGGAGGAGGCACACCCAAGGGGGGAGTCCTACTCCCACCGGGAGTAGGACTCCTCCTTTTCCTATTTGGAGAGGGAGATGGAAGGAAGAGGAAGGAGGGAGGAAGGAAAGGGGGGCGGGCCCCCTCCCAATTCGGATTGGGCTTGGGGGGGGGGGGGGCGGCGCCCCCTCCCTTGCTCCTTTCCACTAAAGCCCATTAAGGCCCATATACCTCCCGGGGGGTTCCGATAACCGCCCGGTGCTCCGCTATTATCCCGATCTCACCCGAAACCATTCTAGTGCCAAAATATAGTCGTCCAATATATTGATCTTTATGTATCGACCATTTCGAGACTCCTTGTCATGTCTGTGATCACATCCGGGACTCCGAACTACCTTCGGTACCTCAAAACACATAAACTGATAATATAACCGACATTGAACTTTAAGCGTGCGGACCCTACGGGTTCGAGAACTATGTAGACATGACTGAGACACGTCTACGGTCAATAACCAATAGCGGAACATGGATGCTCATATTGGCTCCCACATATTCCACGAAGATCTTTATCGGTCAAACTGCATAACAACATACGTTGTTCCCTTTGTCATCGGTATGCAACTTGCCCGAGATTCGATCGTCAGTATCTCAATACCTTGTTCAATCTCGTTACCGGCAAGTCTCTTTACTCATTCTGTAATACATCATCCCGCAACTAACTCATTAGTTACAATGCTTGCAAGGCTTATAGTGATGTGCATTACCGAGTGGGTCCAGAGATACCTCTCCGACAATCGGAGTGACAAATCCTAATCTCGAAATACGCCAACCCAACAAGTACCTTCGGAGACACCTGCAGAGCACCTTTATAATCACCCAGTTACCTAGTGACGTTTGGTAGCACACAAAGTGTTCCTCCGGTAAACGGGAGTTGCATAATCTCATAGTCATAGGAACTTGTATAGGTCATGAAGAAAGCAATAGCAGAATACTAAACGATCAAGTGCTAAGCTAACAAAATGGGTCAAGTCAATCACATCATTCTCCTAATGATGTGATCCCGTTAATCAAATGACAACTCATGTCTATGGCTAGGAAACATAACCATCTTTGATCAACGAGCTAGTCAAGTAGAGGCATACTAGTGACACTCTGTTTGTCTATGTATTCACACAAGTATTACATTTCCAGTTAATACAATTCTAGCATGAATAATAAATATTTATCATGATATAAGGAAATAAATAATAACTTTATTATTGCCTCTAGGGCATATTTCCTTCAATCTCCCACTTGCACTAGAGTCAATAATCTAGATTACACAGTGATGATTCTAACACCCATGTAGCCTTGGTGCTGATCATGTTTTGCTCGTGGAAGAGGCTTAGTCAACCGGTCTGCAACATTCAGATCCATAGGTATCTTGCAAATCTCTATGTCTCCCACCTGGACTTGATTCCGGATGGAGTTGAAGCGTCTCTTGATGTGCTTGGTTCTTTTGTGAAATCTGGATTCCTTTGCCAATGCAATTGCACCAGTATTGTCACAATAGATCTTCATTGGACCCGATGCACTAGGTATGACACCTAGATCGGTTATTAACTCCTTCATCCAGACTCCTTCATTTGCTGCTTCAGAAGCAGCTATGTACTCCGCTTCACATGTAGATCCCTCTACGACGCTTTATTTAGAACTGCACCAGCTGACAGCTCCACCGTCAATATAAACACGTATCCGGTTTGCGATTTAGAATCGTCTGATCGTTGTCAAAGCTTGCATCGACGTAACCATTTACGACGCAGCTCTTTGTCACCTCCATAAACGAGAAACATATCCTTAGTCCTTGTCAGGTATTTCAGGATGTTCTTCACCGCTGTCCAGTGATTCACTCCTGGATTACTTTGGTACCTCCCTGCTAAACTAATAGCAAAGCACACATCAGGTCTGGTACACATCATTGCATACATGATTGAGCCTATGGCTGAAGCATAGGGAACATCTTTCATTTTCTCTCTATCTTCTTCAGTGGTCGGGCATTGAGTCTTACTCAACTTCACACCTTGTAACACAGGCAAGAACCCTTTCTTTGCTTGATCCATTTTGAACTTCTTCAAAACTTTGTCAAGGTATGTGCTTTGTGAAAGTCTAATTAGGCGTCTTGATCTATCTCTATAGATCTTGATGCCCAATATATAAGCAGCTTCATCGAGGTCCTTCATTGAAAAACTCTTATTCTAATGTCCCTATATGCTATCCAAAAATTATATATCATTTCCAATCAACAATATGTCATCCACATATAATATCAGAAATGCTACAGAGCTCCCACTCACTTTCTTGTAAATACAGGCTTCTCCAAAAGTCTGTATAAAACTATATGCTTTGATCACACTATCAAAACGTTTATTCCAACTCCGAGAGGCTTGCACCAGTCCATAAATGGATCACTGGAGCTTGCACACTTTGTTAGCTCCCTTTGGATCAACAAAACTTTCTGGTTGCATCATAAACAATTCTTCTTCCAGAAATCCATTCAGGAATGCAGTTTTGACATCCATTTGCCAAATTTCATAATCATAAAATGCGGCAATTGCTAACATGATTCGGACAGACTTAAGCATCGCTACGGGTGAGAAGGTCTCATCGTAGTCAATCCCTTGAATTTGTCGAAAACCTTTTGCAACAAGTCGAGCTTTATAGACAGTAACATTACCGTCAGCATCAGTCTTTGTCGGTGTCAAAACCGGCGGATCTCGGGTAGGGGGTCCCGAACTGTGCGTCTAGGCGGATGGTAACAGGAGACAAGGGACACGATGTTTTTACCCAGGTTCGGGCCTTCTCGATGGAGGTAATACCCTACTCTTGCTTGATTAATAGTGATTATATGGGTAGTACAAGAGTAGATCTACCACGAGATCAAGGAGGCTAAACCCTACAAGCTAGCCTATGGTATGATTGTTGTTCGTCCTACGGACTAAAACCCTCCGGTTTATATAGACACCGGATAGGTTAGGGTTACACAGAGTCGGTTACAATGGTAGGAGATCTACATATCCGTATCACCAAGCTTGCCTTCCACGCCAAGGAAAGTCCCATCCGGACACGGGACGAAGTCTTCAATCTTGTATCTTCATAGTCTTGGAGTCCGGCCGTGACGATAGTCCGCTATCCGGACACCCCTAGTCCGGGACTCCTCAAGAGTCTCGAACCAGGCTTCAATGACGACGAGTCCGCACGCATATTGTCTTCGGCATTGCAAGGCGGGTTCCTCCCGAATACTTCATAGAAGGTTTTGAACACCAGATAGTGTCCGCTCGCAAAACAAGTTCCACATACCACCGTAGAGAGAATAACCTTTGCACAGATCTGCTGACATATTCCGCGGCGTGACATCACACCACGGCCAGGCCATTATATGAATCGTTTTTCACCGTTCGACCTTAGCGTGTTTAGCGAGGCGGTTTCCCTGGCACGTCTTATCAAAGCATAGATCATGCCCCCTTATTCCGGGATTCTCATCAATACGGACGTGGGTAACCCATCTGCGCCATTGATTACGGTGCTTGGGAGATAAGCGAGTTTTACCAGGCTAGTGGGGGACGCATAGCTTCGTCCATCCATATAAGGGGATAAGGATCCACCTTTTCACCTACGCCTTCTTCCTCCTTTGCTTATTCATTTCACAGACTCGAGCTCCAGCCGCCTAAGTCCGCACATCCCACCTCAACCTTCTCCAACCATGTCGAGCGGGAGGCAGGTGGATGGCCTCCTCTCGCCACGGAGGGGCACATCACAAGATCAAGGGAGGCCGGATACTTGTCCGGCGACATCGCGCACAAGCTGCCTGATGCGGGGCAGCTTATTCCAACCCCCGGGCCCCATGAGAGGGTGGTGTTTCTCCCCCACTTCCTCCGCGGACTAGGTTTTCCACTTCACCTATTTGTCCGGGGGCTCATGTTCTACTACGGCCTGGACTTCCACGACCTGGCCCCGAATTTCATCCTCAACATCACGGCGTTTATCGTCGTGTGCGAGGCCTTCCTCTACATCCAGTCCCACTTCGGCTTATGGCTGAAGATCTTCAACGTCCGACCGAAGGTAGTGCGCGGCCGTCAAGCGGAGTGCGGAGGCGCCATGGTTGGCAAGAAGGCCAAGGTCCTATGGCTCGAGGGCGCCTTTGTGGAGACAATAAAGGGGTGGCAATCGGGGTGGTTCTACATCACCGAGCCACGCGAATTTCGAATGGGTGGCGGCCCTCGAATTCAGATCTGGCTTCCCCACACGGCTCTCGTCATGGAAAGAGACGGGCCTGACGTGGGGGAATTCGGACGAGCTATCCGGACTTCAAACATGCGTCCGCAACCTGGTGGACAAGAATCTCAAGCTTGTCGACGTAATCCAGGTGATGCTCATCCGCCGGATTCTCCCATGCCAACAGCGGACCTTTAATTTGTGGGAGTTCGATCCGGCACAACACCGAACCTTGAGCCGGCTCTTCGACACTACGTACGAAGATGCCTGGAAGGTGCTGTTCAAGGGTGCCGAAGCCCCTGCATCCGCTAACAAATATCACAGGTACAGCTCGCGGCGTCAAGCTTGCGAGGTAAGTTATTTTACCCTTTACGGGACTCTTCTTTCATAGATTGACTCTATGTGGGATCTAAAACTCCCTAATCTTTGACAGGACTGGCTGAAGATGTCCGGACAGATTAACTGTCCGCCTCCTTTGCCGGAAGACCCGGAGGACGCCCGATTGACGGGGCTGCTGGCTCCGGTGCCCCATGTGGTGCCGGAGAAGAAGGCTAAGAAGGAGGCCACGGAACTCAAGGAGCTCCCGACGCCAGTGCCGCCGATTCTGAAGCAGAATCTTCTCCTGAGGACGAGGAGGAGGAAAAAGAAGCTTCTCCCCCAGCGGGTGAGGAGAGTTAAAGGAAGGCCGCCCCAACTGGGGAGGCTGGAGGGTCCAAGAAGGGAAGAACCCTTCCTCCGGACTTCTCCACCAACGTCGACGACGAGGAGGAGGATTGGCCTACAAGGGCCAAGCCCCTGGCGAGATCGTAAGTGTCCGGATACCCATGGCTTTTTATTATTGCAGAGTGTTCTCTAATGTCGAACAATCGTGCAGCCCGCCCAAGGGCGAGTTTGCCGATTCATCGAGCGGGTCCCTGGGCTCGTCGGAAATGGAGAGTACTTCGCTTCCGACCGCCTCCTCGCCCCACGCTGCGGACGACACCGAGGTGGTGCCCCAAGGGGGGCTTGGTCAAGAGGAGGTGGTGTAGGAGGAAACACAAGGCAAACTCCCGGACTCCAGGCTCGTGGGGGGCAAGACCCCCAGGGGCTCTAAGCCCGACCCTAGTCCGGACTCCATGCCGGAACCATCAGCGGTTCCGAAGTCTGGCCAGCGGATCCTTCACAAGAAGGGTAAGACGCCGGTGTTCTCCGTCCAACCGGAGGCACCGGATAGCTTACTGGAGGTGCTTAACAGCGCTTCCATCGAGGAGGATGAAAGGATCGAGATGGACCTAGAGGTGGGGGTGAATAGGTACAATTACAAATTTTAATTATTACTTAGCAATTTTAGGCAATAGTGCGGAATATGAAGGTGAGCCTAACAATTGCTAGTAAGTACGAAGTACTAGGCAAGTAACACAAGCATATAAGTGAGCAAGCACAATATGATGTAAGTAAGTGCAAACACAACAAGTAACCACAAGTATAGAGTTAGGGTTAGGAATAACCGCAACTCCGGAGACGAAGATGTATGCCGATGTTCACTTCCTTGGAGGGAAGCTAGTCATCATAGAGAGGTGGATGTTACCACGAAGGCACACCAACGCCACGAAGGCTCACCCTATTCTCCCTTTGAGACAACACCACGAAGGCGTTTCTCAACCACTAGTGGTAGACCTCGGGGTGATCTCCAAACCCTCACAAACTTATCCGGGGGTAATCACAAAGGTCGATTCCTCTCCGAAAGACTCCTACCGCCTAGGAGTCTCCAACCTCCAAGAGTAACAAGATCGATGGGGATTTGCTCAAGACTTGCTCAAATCACGAATTCCTTGGGTGCAAGGAAGGAGGAGAAGTGGATCTATCACTTGATCGGACAACTTCTTTCCAGAGCTCTCAAATCCCTTGGGGATCTAAGATTTTGTGTGGAGAAATGAGAGAGAGTGTGAGAAGTGTTCTAGGGTTTGTTCAAAGTGAATGGTCGACCTCTCTCGTGGGAAGGAGAGGCAATATATATAGTGTGTGCTCAAATATGCCCGTTGTAGTGCAAGTGACCGGGCAGGCGGACATCCGGCCGGAGGTCGACATCCGACTGTCAAGCCACTTGGAGAACAGGGCAGAGGAGCCGGACATCCGGGGTCAAGCCCGGACATCCGTGAAAAAGGAAAGCCCGGACATCCTAAGATCGCCGGACATCCGGAGGGCAAACCAGCATTTCACACGTTACGGACATCTACGGCCGCATTTCCGGGCCAAGTCCCGGATATCCGCCAACAAAAACTGCAGCGCCCCAAAAGTAAAACATCCATAACTTTCTCATCCGGACTCCGATTTTGATGATCTTGGGCTCGTTTTGAAGCTATGGAAAAACTCTAGGTCCTCACTTAGAGAACCACCCAACATAAACCAAAATGGAGGGTGCAAAGTATGCAAAGGTTAGATCATATATTTTGGGGAACCTAGTTGGCCACGGATTTATTTGGTATATAGGATATGAGTGGAATTTTGTTGGATAGGAGTGAAATATGCCTATGTTGGAATATGATGTGAGGAAGTAGAAATAGAAGATGTCGACTTGAGCAAATCTAGCACTATCCCCTTTGATCCCCTCTTAATAGTGCGGGATCCCTATAACTCAAGAAACATAAAATGAAACATCATTTTACCACTTCAACCTTGAGAGAACTCACTTCGTATGCTCTTGATCCACACACAATTTTGACGAACCGGGGACCAACACTTGAAATCTACTTGGCAGCCATTGTTAGTCCCCTACATGTAGATTGTCACAAACAACAAAAACAAAATGTAAGGGCATGATTGCACTTTCATAGGAGCACCGCACTGTTATGAGTGCGGTGATCCGGGCAGTTCAGTCCGCCAAGAGCGGGCTGACCGAAGCCTGTACCAGCCTTCTAACAGGCTTTGAGGTAAGTTTAGAATATGTAAAAATATTACCGCATAGACAAGAGCCCTCGATGCTTAGTCCGTGTTCGGAAAGAAAATCCGGATTAAGGATCTAAAAAGATATACGCAGGAGTCTAACATAAGTATGTCAATATGGGAATGCAGGTTGCGCCTGGCCGACCTCTGCCCGACCGATCATGGAGGTCAATGCATTGAAGCAGAACCTCGAGCGGTCCGAGAACAAGCTCGGACAAGCCAAAAAGCAACTCGAGGACAAGGAAGGTAAGTAATACCTTATTAAAGAAATACCTTATAGAAAAGGTTTTGGTTGCAAAAAAATAACAGGAATAACTTGGGTACTACAGGGGCCACGAACGAGGTGGCGACCCTGAAGGAAGCGGTGTCCGTGGGTCAAAACAAAGCTGCCAAGGAACGACCGAGCGAGAGAAGGGGGAGGCGCAGCTGGCCAAGGTACGGCAAGAGCTCCAAGCTCTCATGGAAAAACACGATGGTTTGGAGCGTGACTCGAAGACTCGAGAGTCCGAGCTTGCCTCGGCTCTTGAGAGTGCCAAAGCTGCTAAGGCCGAGGCCCAAAAAGCCCTCCAAGAAATTGAACCGTTGAAGAAGATAGCGGCGGGTAAGGCATTCTTTATGCAAAGCAAGCATGTGAAAGTGAATTACCTATTACTTACCCGGATTCGGAGCTCTCCAGGAGCATTCGCAGATTTGCCCCGTAGTGTGTCTGATGCTGCCTCCTTCTACCGCGCCAAGGAGGGGAGCTCGACAAAAAAGGTGTTCTGGTCTCAGTATGCTGAGGCCGGACAGCCGGTGCCCCTGAGCGACCAACTGAAGCAGTTGGTCGAGCTCCACAAGGTCGCCGAACAGGCCATGAAGGGCCTTGTAGCGCGGCTATGGCCATTGGAAGCCATGCCTGGGAGCTACTTCGGCTTGGTGGAGCGGCTGGTGGACGCCTGTCCACGGATTGAAGTCATCAAGCGCTCCGTCTGCATTGAAGGTGTCCGTCGGGCCCTTGCCCGTGCTAAAGTGCACCGGGCAAGCTGGATGCGGAGAAGCTTGTGACGGACGGGCGATCAAGGGCAAGGAGCATCGTCGCCCGAGATGTACTATGAGGGCCTCTCAAGGGTGCCCGCCGAATAGCGGATGAGTGCTCCAGAGATGTAATTTTTGAATAGACTCGCATTTGTTATCCTGTATCTTTGAAAACTTGTTCATATGCGCTTAAGCAACGCTTGTTAATTTAAAATATTACCTTCATGCGTCCGCTTACCAAATTTGAGAGATGGCAAGTCGTTGGCTTCAAATTTCATGCCACGAGTGCAGGGGTGTTCGATAAAGTTGAGCACTCTTGTTCCCATTCTTGGGTCCATCTAGGGAGGTGCTCAACACAACGAACAAGGCAATCGGACTTATAATGCTTGAACACTCTCACTTAGCCATAGAATTCTATAATTTTAAATTTCAGCGAAGCCCCTAGTATTCGGAAGACCGAGTTCGGGGCGCTATCCACGCCTTTGGCCGGACAATTCGGTTCCTCGCTCTAAGCGGCATAAGTCTTTAGGGACCAAAAACCTCTCGAATAGCGACCGGCTCTCGCCCTATCATGACAGTCGCTTTTAGCTTTCTCCATCGAGGTGCTCGACCCAGCTCAAGCTGGGCACAATCGCAGTGGTTCTCCCGGTGCTACCTTAGCCGATATAGCGGAACGTAAGGTACCAAAACACGGGAGCCGGGCAAACCCAGCTATTGACCCAAGACATGATTCGGAGCCGGTTCATATAATGCTATAAGTTCGGGGTGCCGCACTTGTGAAAGTGTTCGGACTTATCACACCATAATTTTGGGATACTCAAGCCCCTGGTGTATTGGCCGTACCAAAGTGTACGGGTGCAATATGTCATGAAATGAACATATATATGGATAGATAAAAGAGTGCAATAATAGGCAAAAGCTATGCATTGTTTATTCAAAAAGGTACTGCAATGAAGGCAGGACGATACAAATAGTGCGATAAGCAAGGAATGGGACTATCTAATATGTCCCCCTCCAGGGGTAGGCTGCGGGATGATATGTAAAACAGGTATAATGCTCGTAATAGAGACGACCTGAACATTTGACGTGGCTTTCCGCTTCCCTGGCTGTTGCATCGTGAGCTCGGTGATTCAAGTGCCGGACAGGACTTCTCAAAGACAGAGTCCTGAAAGTAAGAAAAAGGAAGAAAAAAGGAAAAAGGAAAAAGAATGGCACAATCGGGAGCCCCTGGTGCGGTCGAGCCGCATTCTTGGCGTGCCGTGGTCTTGCCCCTCCCCATATGCCCATGGTATCTCCGGGCGTAATTATGTATGCAGCGTAATACTAGCTTCGCAATTTCGCGAGGGCGGGGGTTGGGGCCGGATTGCTACGCGTGCTTGAATCGTGCCAGGCGGTCTTGTTGTAGGTTACTCCGGGCGCGCTTGACAGTGGCCGGACACTTAGTGGCCGGACTCGAGAGTTGCTGTGAGAGGCTGCTTTGTACCTCCGCCGCGAGGGTCGCCGTGTGCTTCTCCGTTCGGAGAGAGCGTTCGGTGTTTCCATTGACCGTGATTACTCCTTGAGGGCCTGGCATCTTGAGCTTGAGGTATGCGTAGTGCGGCACCGCATTGAACTTTGCAAATGCGGTTCGTCCGAGAAGTGCATGATAGCCGCTATGAATGGGACGATGTCGAAGATTAACTCTTCGCCGGAAGTTATCCGGGATCCGAAGACCACTTCGAGTGTAATCGAGCCCGCATAACCGGCCTCTACACGGTATGACGCCTTTAAAGGTCGTCTTTGTAGGTTTAATCCTTGAGGGGTCTATGCCCATTTTGTGCACGGTATCCTGATACAGCAGGTTCAGGCTGCTACCGCCGTCCATCAGGACTCTGGTGAGGTGAAATCCGTCGATAATTGGGTCAAGAACCAATGCGGCGAAGCCGCCGTGACGGATGCTAGTGGGTGGTCCTTCGATCGAAGGCGATCGGGCAGAAGACCATGGGTTGAACTTCGGCGACTGGCTCCATCGCATATACGCCCCTTAGTGCATGCTTCCGCTCCCTTTTGGGTATGTGGGTTATGATATCATGTTCACCGTCCGCACTTGTGTAGGAAAACCCTTCTGTCCTCTATTGTTCGGCGGCCGGGGCTCTTCCTCGACATCGCTATGCAGCCCCTTGTCATTGAGTTCGGCACTTAACTTGCCTGCTTGCTTGAACACCCAACAATCCCAGTTGGTGTGATTGGCTAGTTTTTCGGGGGTGCCATGTATCTGGCACAAGCAATTGAGTATTCGGTCCAAGTTGGACGGGCCCTGGGTATTTCTTTTGAATGGCTTCTTACGCTGACCGGGTTTAGAGCCTCTGAATCCGGCATTACCGGCCGTATCTTCTGTATTATCGCCGTTAATGCGGCGCTTGTTCTTGTTGCGACGCGACCTGCCGTTGCTGTCCTTGGTATCCGAACTATCAGGATGTTTGGCCAAGTTGTTGCTTCGAGCTAGCCAGCTGTCCTCTCCCGCACAAAAGCGGGTCATGAGTGTTGTGAGGGCTGCCATGGATTTTGGCTTTTCCTGTCCTAGGTGCCGGGCAAGCCACTCGTCATGGATGTTATGTTTGAAGGCTGCAAGGGCCTCTGCATCCGGACGATCAACAATTTGATTTTTCTTTGTGAGGAACCGTGTCCGTAATTGTCCGCCGATTCTTCCGGCTGCTGAATTATGTGGCTAAGGTCATCGGTGTCTGGTGGTCGCACATATGTGCCTGGAAGTTATCAAGGAATGCGGCTTCCGTGTCCTCCCAACAACTAATTGATTCTGGCCGGCAAGCTGTTGAGCCAATGCCGAGATGGTCCTTTAAGCTTGAGTGGGAGGTATTTGATGGCATGTAGATCATCACCGCGGGCCATGTGGATATGGAGGAGATAGTCCTCGATCCGCATCGCAGGATCTGTGGTACCATTGTATGATTCGATGTTTACGGGTTTGAAGCCCTCGGGGATTTGATGATTCATTACTTCATCTGTGAAGCATAGTGGGTGTGCGGCACCTTTGTATTGGGCTATATCACGACGTAGCTCATATGAGCTTTGTCTCTCGTGTTCGCCCGGCCGGTTTGTCATATCCGCGCGACGGTAATCATCCCGTCGTTGGCGCCCGCGCGATCCGTAGATCGATCTTGTATGTTTTGCCTTATCCTCCAATATATCTCGCAAGTCCGGCGCGTTTTCCCGTGCCTTGGTACTTTTTGAGCGGCGTCGGGGTGTGGCTTGAGCGGAGGGCCGAGAGGATTCTCTGTCGCGGCCTCGGGGTGGCCGGTCTGCCATGTCGTGCGCTGGTGACTTGGGGGCTTCCTCCTCTAGTCGAGGCAACGACCTGCGTTTGGTGTAGCTTTTGGAGGGGCGTTCGAGTTCATACTCTTCGGCTGCAAGGACTTCAGTCCATCTGTCAGCTAGCAAGTCTTGGTCAGCTCTAAGCTAATGTTGCTTTTTCTTGAGGCAGCTTGCCGTGGCCATAAGCCTGCGTTTGAAATGCTCCTGTTCGGCGGGATCCTCAGGCACGACAAATTAAATGCTGTCGTCAAGGCTTGCCTCATCTTTGGAGGGAGGCGCATAATTATCGCCCTCCACCTCTCTTTTTCTGCCGCCGTCGTGCGGACTTGCTTCTCCCTCCTCCTGTCTTTGAGTCCTCTTTGGAGGGGTTCTCTTCGGCACCTTTGTCCGGGGTGTTATTATCTCCCGTGCCGGAATCACCGTTTTTATTGTGGCGGGATTTAGAGCGGCGCCGCTGACGTCGGCGCTTCGGTTGCTTCTTGGAGGGGCATCCTCCGTTGTTCCATCGCCGTTCCCATCTTTTGGGATGTCCACCATGTATATGTCGTATGACGAGGCGGCCTTCCAGTGCACTGTAGGCGCTGGGTCTTGGTCGTCTCCGGCGTCGTCGTCCATACCGGAGTCGAAGTCGAGCATGTCGGTTAAATCATTGACAGTGGCTACAAAGTGGGTGGTGGGTGGGCGTTGAATTTCGTCCGTATCCCAACCTTCCTGTCCGCAGTCTGGCCAGGCCCCTCCGGATAAAGAGAGAGACTTTAGCGAATTCAGAATGTCGCCAAAGGGCGAGTGCTGAAAAATGTCCGCGACAGTGAACTCCATAACGGGCACCCAATCGGATTCGATTGGCAGGGGCGCGGAGGGTTCAGAGTCCGGAGAGGAGTCCGGCACACTGGAGTCGAGGTCTTCACAAAGGACAGGGATGGAGTTCGGCTCAATCGCCATAGAGATTGTAGCCCCCGAGGCTGTGTCCAACCACACGTCCTCGATCGGGGAATCCGGCTCCGGATTAAGGGTCGAAGCGGATCTTTGAGTGCGGCCTCGAGTGGCACCTTTGTTCGACAGAGCTAGATCATGCCCACCGAGACATCAAGGGCGCGCTTATTGCGGCTCGAATCCGTCGAAGATCAAGTCTCCGCGGATATCGGTCGTATAGTTCAAACTTCCAAATCTGACCCGATGGCTGTGGGCGCAGCTTTTCGATCTGCTCCGGATGGCTGCTTAATTGGCCCATAGCAAAGCCGCCGAACACGAAGATCTATCCGGGAGAAAAGTCTCACCACGGACCGTCGTTGTTGATGATCGAAGGAGCCATCGGGCCTATCGGTGACGACATAGAGGAACTCTCAATGAAAGCACCAATGTCGGTGTCAAAACCGCGGATCTCGGGTAGGGGTCCCGAATCGTGCGTCTAGGCGGATGGTAACAGGAGACAAGGGACACGATGTTTTTACCCAGGTTTGGGCCCTCTCGATGGAGGTAATACCCTACTCCCGCTTGATTAATATTGATGATATGGGTAGTACAAGAGTAGATCTACCACGAGATCAAGGAGGCTAAACCCTAGAAGCTAGCCTATGGTATGATTGTTGTTCATCCTATGGACTAAAACCCTCCGGTTTATATAGACATCGGATAGGTTAGGGTTACAGAGAGTCGGTTACAATGGTAGGAGATCTACATATCCGTATCGCCAAGCTTGCCTTCCACGCCAAGGAAAGTCCCATCCGGACATGGGACGAAGTCTTCAATCTTGTATCTTCATAGTCTTGGAGTCCGGCCGTGCCGATAGTCCGGCTATCCGGACACCCCCTAGTCCGGGACTCCCTCAGTCTTCTTCCTGAAGATCTATTTATTCTCGATGGCTTGTCGATCATCGGGCAAGTCAACCAAAGTCCATACTTTGTTCTCATACATGGATCCCATCTCAGATTTCATGGCCTCAAGCCATTTTGCGGAATCTGGGATCACCATCGCTTCTTCATAGTTCGTATGGTAGTCTTTGTCTAGTAACATAACCTCCAGAACAGGATTACCGTACCACTCTGGTGCGGATATTACTATGGTTGACCTACGAGGTTCAGTAACAACTTGATCTGAAGTTTCATGATCATCATCATTAACTTCCTCACTAATTGGAATAGATGTCCCAGGAACAGGTTTCTGTGATGAACTACTTTCCAATAAGGGAGCAGGTACTGTTACCTCATCAAGTTCTACTTTCCTCCCACTCACTTCTTTCGAGAGAAACTCCTTCTCTAGAAAGGATCCATTCTTGGCAACGAATGTCTTGCCTTCGGATCTGTGATAGAAGGTGTACCCAACAGTTTCCTTTGGGTATCCTATGAAGACACATTTCTCCGATTTGGGTTCGAGCTTATCAGGTTGAAGCTTTTTCACATAAGCATCGCATCCCCAAACTTTAAGAAACGACAACTTTGGTTTCTTGCCAAACCACAGTTCATAAGGCGTCGTCTCAATGGATTTTGATGGTGCCCTATTTAACTGGAATGCGGCCGTCTCTAAAGCATAACCCCAAAATGATAGCGGTAAATCAGTAAGAGACATCATAGATCGCACCATATCTAGTAAAGTACGATAACGACGTTCGGACACACCATTACACTGTGGTGTTCCGGGTGGCGTGAGTTGCGAAACTATTCCGCATTGTTTCAAATGTAGACCAAACTCGTAACTCAAATATTCTCCTCCATGATCAGATCATAGAAACTTTATTTTCTTGTTACGATGATTTTCAACTTCACTCTGAAATTCTTTGAACTTTTCAAATGTTTCAGACTTATGTTTCATTAAGTAGATATACCCATATCTGCTTAAATCATCTGTGAAGGTGAGAAAATAACGATACCAGCCGCGAGCCTCAACATTCATTGGACCACATACATTAGTATGTATGATTTCCAACAAATCAGTTGCTCGCTCCATAGTTCCGGAGAACGGCGTTTTAGTCATCTTGCCCATGAGGCACGGTTCGCAAGTACCAAGTGATTCATAATCAAGTGATTCCAAAAGTCCATAAGTATGGAGTTTCTTCATGCGCTTTACACCAATATGACCCAAACGGGAGTGCCACAAATAAGTTGCACTATCATTATCAACTCTGCATCTTGTGGCTTCAACATTATGAATATGTGTATCACTACTATCGAGATTCAACAAAAATAGACCACTCTTCAAGGGTGCATGACCATAAAAGATATTAGTCATATAAATAGAACAACCATTATTCTCAGATTTAAATGAATAACCGTTTCACATCAAACAAGATCCAGATATAATGTTCATGCTCAACGCTGGCATCAAATAACAATTATTTAGATCTAAAACTAATCCCGAAGGTAGATGTAGAGGTAGCGTGCCCACGGCGATCACATCGACTTTGGAACCATTTCCCACGTGCATCGTCACCTCGTCCTTAGCCAGTCTTCGCAAAATGTGTAGTCCCTGTTTCGAGTTGCAAATATTAGCAACATAACCAGATCAAATACCCAGGTGCTACTGCGAGCTATGGTAAGGTACACATCTATAACATGTATATCACATATACCTTTGTTCACCTTGCCATCCTTCTTATCCGCCAAATACTTGGGGCAGTTCCACTTCCAGTGACCAGTCTGCTTGCAGTAGAAGCACTCAGTCTCAGGCTTAGGTCCAGACTTGGGTTTCTTATCTTGAGCAGCAACTTGTTTGCTGTTCTTCTTGAAGTTCGCCTTCTTCTTCCCTTTGCCTTTTTCTTGAAACTGGTGGTCTTATTGACCATCAAAACTTGATGCTCCTTCTTGATTTCTACCTCCGCAGCCTTTAGCATTGCGAAGAGCTCGGGAATCGTCTTATCTATCCCTTGCATGTTATAGTTAATCACGAAGCTCTTGTAGCTTGGTGGCAGTGATTGAAGAATTCTGTCAATGCCGCTATCATCCGAAAGATTAACTCCCAGTTGAATCAAGTGGTTGTTATACCCAGACATTCTGAGTATATGCTCCTTTATCGAACTATTCTCCTCCATCTTGAAGTTGTAGAACTTATTGGAGACTTCATATCTCTCAATCCGGGCATTTTCTTGAAATATTAACTTCAACTCCTGGAACATCTCATATGCTCCATGACGTTCAGAACGTCGTTGAAGTCCCGGTTCTAAGCCGTAAAGCATGGAACACTGAACTATCGAGTAGTCATCAGCTTTGCTCTGCCAGACGTTCATAACATCTGGTGTTGCTCATGCAGCAGGTTTGGCACCTAGCGGTGCTTCCAGGAGGTAATTATTCTGTGCAGCAATGAGGATAATCCTCAAGTTACGGACCCAGTCCGTGTAATTGCTACCATCATCTTTCAACTTTGCTTTCTCAAGGAACACATTAAAACTCAACGGAACAATAGCACGAGCCATCTATGTACAACAACATAGACATGCAAAATACTATCAGGTACTAAGTTCATGATAGGTTTAAGTTAAATTAATCATATAAATTAAGAACTCCCACTTAGATAGACATCCCTCTAATCATCTAAGCGATCACGTGATCCAAATCAACTAAACCATGTCCAATCATCACGTGAGATGGAGTAGTTTTCAATGGTGAACATCACTATGTTGATCATATCTTGTCGGTGTACAAGAGTAGGGGTACCCTAGTATCCCGAACTTGTGCACGGGCAGTCGCAGCCCTCCGCGGTAAGGCTTACCGGGTGACCGCCAAGGTCCTCCGTGGTTCCTTTGGAGCCATTCAAGAACAAAGTATTCAAGCCTAGGAGACAAGGCCCCGGCAAGAGGAGCTTGCCGGGAAGGCCACCCAAGGCACCTAGAAGACAAGGCCCGGCAAGAGGAGCTTGCGGGAAGGACCGTGAGCGACATGCTTCCGGGCGCGACAAGACAACAACAAGGCAAGGCGCTTGTCGCGCAGACCACCTCTCATTTACGCTCCAAAGACATCCACTAACGTGTCGCCACAGGACCTTTCGGTGCAGCGTGGCGGAGAGGGTCAGGCAGCCCGGCCGGGCGCGAGGTGGCAAGCGGCGCCGACAAGATTGCCATCGTGGCAAGCGGTGGCGCCCGATGGTCCCTGTTTGCCTTTGTTAGGGCGACGTGACGGGCATTTAATGCCTTTGTCCCCCGCCGTCGTGGTTAGGTATGATACAACGTACCTTTGTACAAGTAGGTGTACCAACCACTACTTTTCCATTTGTACCCTTGTCTACGTTGCCACCTGTCGGAGACCCCTTGAGCATATAAAAGGAGGCCCATGTGCAACGTAGAAGGGGGGGGGTCAGTTTCCCCCACGCTCAGTCTCGTTAGCAGCTCGTGTGTACTGTAGCACTCAGCGCTCCTGAGCAAGAACTCAATACACCTAGACACGCAGCAGTAGGAGTGTTATCTCTCCGGAGAGCTCCGAAGCTGGGTAAACCTCTCGCGTGCGTCGCCTCGATCTGCTCTTCATGCGACCTCTGCTCCCCCGCCGAACCGAAAGGGGCTCGGTCCGCCGGTCCCATAGGTGTTCGTGGGCCAGATCAGCCCGCCCCGACATCTTTGGCGCGCCAGGTAGGGGCGCGTCGAGATTGTGCGAACTTGATCCGGCGTCCACGCGAGCTAGATCTTCATCATCTTCATCAGCATGCCACCGAAGAAGAAGGCTTCGGCGGCAGAAGCCCAGTCCGCGTCGAACCCACCGCCACCGGAGCAAACAGGTGGTGGGGTAGACGCCGGCGGAAGAATGGACGGTGACGGGGTAGCTCACGGTGCTGCCAAGCCCAAGGACAAGGCTGCGCAGACCTCGGCGTCCGTACATGCACCGCGCCCGTCTCAGGAGGCGCGGGACCGACAGCGTCATGGCATTCAAAATGCCATACGCTCGTTGGACCAAGATCGAGCTGGAGGATCTCGGGATGCTCAAGACCAGCATGCACGCCGACATGCTGGCGCGAGCGAGGCACGGTCACCCGGACGGGATCCTGCTCCTTCCAACATAGTTAGATATCCGAGCATATCCCGCTCCTCGCGCCGTTCGCCACTGCCACCCACCACTCCAGCAGAAGCTTTGGCGAGAGCGCAACTGCTCTTGGATTACCCTCCAACGGCCGACAAGGTCGATGAATGGAGGGCCACCATTCAGAGTCTCATCGGCTTTGCCAACGGCGACGCTCATGCAGCGGTGAGTGCATTGCTGCCGCGGCAAGACCCCTAAGCACGAGCCGGTGGCGGCAAGACCGTGGGGGTGCAACCACCATGCACTCTCCACCCCGAAGACCAAGATCGCCGACTCGCCGGATCCACCTTGACAGCGACTCCACCGCGTCATCGGATCCACGAGCTCGTCGCGATCAGCGCCAAGTTCTTCATGAATGAGAACAAGAAGACGCTCGAACTTCGCGCCAGCGGCGAAGAGAAGCGCGACGTCAATCCGACAAAGCGACCTGGGCCCTCTGTTGACATGCATGCGCCCGGAGGAACCAGGCGACTTGCCGTCTGTGATGGGTTGCCCTGCGTTCACTCGTGAGCTGCGGAAAGTCCAGTGGCCCAACAAGAAAAACTTCAAGCCAGACGTACCAGAGAAGTACGACGGCAACACGCATCCGTCGGAGTTCCTCAGCATCTACACCATCGCGGTGCAGGCTGCCGGGGGGCGAGACGACAAGATCCTTGCCAACTACTTCCCGCTGGTGCTCAAGCCCAATGTCGATCTGGCTCATGCACTTGCCGGACAACTCCATATCCTCTTGGGAAGATCTATGCCATCGGTTTGTCGGTGCCTTTACAGCGCCACAAGCCCCATGGCCAAGAGCGACCTTCATCTGCTCGCCCGAAGGAAGGAGAGCCCTAGCAAGTATATTCAAAGATTCAGCCGTGTACAAAGCACAACATCCCAGATGTCCACCCTGCCGCGGTGATCAGCGTTCCATCGAGCGTCGCGAAACCGCAGGATGCGGAGGAGATGGCAATGTGCAAGATCGAGAGGCGTCGGTGAGCTTTATGCCACTGGCCGACAAGTGTGCACGTTACGAGGAAGGAGGAGACTCCCGGATCTTTGAAGCGGGAGGATCTGATAGTGAGGAGACCGCCTCGGCAAAGAAGAGCGTGGCGGGGCAACAGGAAAAAGAAAGGCGTAGATGTGCTAGTTGTTGAGCAGTCCGAAGCGGAGGTGGCGCCAAGAAAGCCAAGGCTGATAGCTCCGGCAAGGAGGTTGCGCTGGCACCAACTGCCGATCCGTGGCGGTCGCCGACAAGCAGGGCCGGCTCCAACAAGCAAGATCTTGCAAGGTCCACCGCACCAAGGGCCATGACCTCCGAGCTGCAAGAAGGTCGAGCAGCTTGTCGAGCGGCAGAAGGCTGAATCTGAGCAACGCGACAAGGAGAAGGCCCAGAAGGTGCTTTGGAGGAGCTAGCAAGAAACATCCCGGCCGAGGAGGACGCCTTGGCAAGGCCAAGCAGCGGCAAGGAGACAGACCTCCCGCGGCCGCGACAAGGATGAAGATGACGGCAGCGATGATGAAGACATGGATGATGGCCGGCCGATGAGCAGGAGTTCCGAGAAAGCCACAGAGGTCCTGTGCGTTGACGGCGGTGCTTCTCTGCATACTTCACACCGCCAACTCAAGCAGTGGATGCGGGAAGTCAATGCAGCAGAACCATCCATCGAGTCACGCAGGCCTCTGAAATGGTCAGGCACGCCTATCATCTTTGATATTGAGGACCACCCTGATCGTGTAACTGCAGTCGGGTGCTTGCCGATGTTGGTTTCACCAACTATCCGCAACCTCAAGGTCGCCAAGATGTTAGTTGACGGCGGGCGGCTTGAACTGATGTCCTCCGCGGTGCTCCGAAACTCCAGATCCTCGGCAATGAAGCTCGAAGAGACCGGCACATTCCAAGGAATCAATCCGGGAAGGAGCAAGTCGAAGGGAAAGATCACGTTGCTGGTGACATTTGGCAGCGAGTTGAACTTCAGGACTGAGAGGGTCACTTTTGACGTTGCTGACTTTCCATTGCCTTACAATGGGATACTTGGCCATCCAGCACTCGCCAAATTCATGGCGGCCTCTCACTATGCCTACAACATCTTTGAAGATGCGGGCCCGATAAGTGTCATCTCTGTCCTGGCGACAAGAAGGATGCTCTTATCTGCGCCGACAAGATCTACTGAAGCGGCAGTACGGCAGATTGCAAGCCACTTGCGGCTGAAGCTCCGGTGGGAAGAGGAAGACCAAGTCCGGCAAGAGCTCTGATGCCCACTCCGGCAAGCGCACCTCCTCGGAGTGCTGCGCTACCGTCGAGGACGCACCATCGAGCTCCACCGGCAAGTGTAAGAAGACGATGGCTGCTCCACCAGAGACCAAGAGGGTGTCCGCCAAGGAGGACGACACTGGTGGTACCTTCACCATCAGTGCCTCTCTCGATCCTAAATAGGAAGGCGCGCTCGTTGCTTTCCCGCGGGCGAACGTCGACGTGTTTGCGTGGCAACCGTCTGACATCCCCAGTGTTCCCAGGAAAGTAATTGAGCACCATCTTGCAGTTTGTCCTCATGCACGGCCCGTCAAGAAAAAAGTCAGGAAGCAAGCAGTGGAGCGCCAAGAGTTCATCGCAGAAGAAATCAAGAAATTGGAAGCAGCAGGCCTTGTCAGAGGAGTGCTCCATCCTACGTGGTTGGCCAATCCTGTAGTTGTACGCAAGGCTAACGGGAAATGGAGGCTTTGTATCGACTTTACCGATGTCAATAAAGCTTGTCCCAAAGACCCATTTCCCTTGCGGCGCATCGGCAGATTGTTGACTCCACGGCGGATGTGATTTGCTTTCATTTACGGATGCATACTCGAGATATCATCAGATCTTCATGGCAGAAGAGGATGAGGAGAAGACTGCATTCATCACCCCATGTGGCACATACTGTTTTGTACGGATGCCCTTCGGATTAAAGAATGCTGGTTCAACATTTGCAAGAGTAGTCCATGACGCTTTTGAGCCGCAAATGCACAGAAATGTAGAAGCCTACATGGATGACATAGTGGTCAAAAGCAAGGACAAGGCGACCCTATTTCAAGATCTAGACGAAACCTTTGCAAGTCTGCGCAAGATCAATCTCAAGCTCAACCCTGAGAAGTGTGTGTTTGGAGTCCCTTCCAGCAAGCTTCTCGGGTTCTTCGTGTCTCAGCGGGGAATTGAAGCCAATCCCGACAAGATCAAGGCCATTCTGCAGATTGAAGCACCAAAGCGCGTCAAGGATGTACGAAGACTTGCGGTTGCGTAGCTGCTCTCAGCAGGTTTATCTCTAGGTTCTGTTGAGGCGACACTGCCATTTTTCAAAATCTTGAAAAAGGCAGGTCCGATGCAATGGACTCGAAGCGGAGGCTGCGCTGCAGACTTGAAGAGATACATCCTCCACTCCAACACTTGTCGCACCTAAGCCACAAGAGAAGTTGCTGCTATATATTGCGGCAACCAATCAAGTGGTTAGTGCTGCGTTAGTAGCAGAGAGGGAGGCGGACGATGAGCTAGCAACCGTGGCAGATGCATCCAGCGACAAGCAGGGGGCTTCACCGGCAAGCTCTGGTCCCGACAAGGATGGATCTGCGTAGACACATGAGAAGATGCAGAAAAGAATGGTGCATCGCCCAGTTTACTTTGTCAGTTCCCTTCTGCAGGGGGCTAGGTCAAGGTACTCTAGTGTGCAAAAATTGCTTTTCGGCCTCCTCATGGCCTCGAGAAAGCTGCGCCATTACTTCCAGGCACATGAGATCCACAGTTGTCACTCGTTTTCAATGAAAAGGATCTTGCAAAATCCAGAGGCAACATGCAGGATTGTCGAGTGGGCACTTTGGAACTGTCAAGCTTTGGCCTCGAGTTTGAGAGCACTTCAACTATCCAAAGCGAGCATTGGCGGAGTTCATAGCAGAATGGACGCCAACACAAGATGAAGAAATTCGAAACGAGCATTCTCGGGCTAAGGAGGCAAGCAAAGAGTGGCTGATGTACTTTGATGGTGCCTTCTCGCTGCAAAGGCGCCCGGCGCGGCGTGCTACTCGTTGCACCCACGGAGAGCACCTCAAGTACGTAGTCCAGATGCACATTCCCAAGGAGCAAGCGACAAACAATACTGCAGAGTATGAGGGTTTGCTTGCCGGTCTCCGGATCGCAGTAGACCTTGGGATCAAGAAGCTCATTGTCAGGGGTGACTCACAGCTTGTCATCCGCCAAGTAAACAAGAATTATCAGAGTCCATTGATGGAAGCTTATGTTGATGAAGTGAGAAAGCTAGAAGAGCACTTTGACGACCTAAAGATGGAATATATTCCAAGAGCTCAGAACGACATTGCTGATGGTTCGTCAAAGTCTGCTGCACTTAAGTTACCAATGGAACCAGGGATTTTGTGCTCAAGCTCGACTCAACCGTCTGTAACACCACCAACTGGACAGAGCAAGAAGAGGAAGTTGATCTCTGGTGACTACTTTCCGTGAGCTTCGAAGCCGCCGCCAAGAAGGTCCCCAAGATCGACACCAATGATCTTGAGGAGCGATGCCTCCGACAAGCCCTAGGGTTTGTTTCAGAGAAGCAGGCGCTCCCGACAAGTTTTGCTCCGGCAAGCTTGCGAGGGAACGTCAAGCTCGGCTGAGCCGCGGAGTTCTCGCCGTGAAGCGGATGTTCCCTTGACGGCAGATGTGCCTTTAGTCCTTGTTGTCGAGCCACAAGCTCCAGCGTGGGCACAATAGATTGTTCATTTCCTTCAGACAGGAGAACTTCCCGAAGAGCAAGAAGAAGCGGAAAGAGTAGCCCGACAGTCAAGTATGTACCAGTTTGTCGACAACACACTGTATAGAAGAAGACTCAACGGTGTGAAATTGAAGTGTATTCACCGGGAAGACGGACAAAAGCTGTTGGCAGAGATACATGGAGGCATATGTGGTCATCACATTGGCGCCCGAGACCACTTGCCGCAAAGCATTCGGCAAGGTTTCTTTTGGCCGACAGCCCTCCGTGATGCAACCGCACAAGTAACCAAGTGTGAAGCGTGCGGTTCCATTCCAAGCGAGATACACCAGCCAGCTCAAGCTCTCCAGGCGATCCCTTTATCCTGGCCATTTTCGGTCCGGGGCTCGACATCCTCGGCCCCTTTCCCGAAGCTGTCGGGGCTTTGAGTACTTATGCGTTGCAATCGACAAGTTCACAAAGTGCCGGAAGTGGAAGCGATAAGGAAGGTGACAGACGCGGTCGGCGATCAAGTTCTTGGTCGATTGTTTGCCGTTTGGAATCCCTAACAGGGTCATCACCGACAACGGCACGCAATTCACAAGCCGCACCTTCATGCAAGACGTCCAAGATCTTGGCGCCAAAGGTGCCGCTTCGCTTCGTTGCTCATCGAGAAGCAACAGTCAAGCGGAGAGGGCAAATCTTTGAAGTCTTCGCAGCGGGCTCAAGACCAGAACTTTCGACGGGCTGCACAAGTGCGGAAGAAAGCTGGATTGAGGAGCTGCCGGTGGTTCTTTGGTCGATCAGACGACGCCAAATCGAGCCATCGCCGGAACACCTTTCGCTCTAGTCTATGGAGCAGAGGCAGTTCTCCCCACGGAACTTCGTGATACGGATCGCCTCAAGTGCTCGCTTATGATGAGCTTGAGCAAGAGCAGAGATCTGCGACAAGATGACGCTGCTCCTTGAGGAGGATCGTCTTGAGCTGTTGCAGCTGCTCGGTACCCGCAAGCTTTGCGCCCGCTACCATAGCCGCAAAGTTAATGCCGAAGTCTCGAGGAAGGCGACCTTGTTCTTCGGTAGCGTTCAGTCCGCCAAGAATTCCAACAAGTTGACGCCGAAGTGGGAAGGCCCTTACCGGGTGAAATGAGTCACTAGGCCTGGCGCTGTCCACCTTGAGACCGAAGATGGCATTCCGGTGAGCAACTCCTGGAATAGAGCATCTTCGTAAGTTTTACCCGTAGGGCGCGGTTGCCGGAACCTGTTCCGGCAACCACCTTTTGTACAAGTCTTGCCGCTGTTGCATGTAATCCTTTGTACAAAGCCGGGCGCAGACCCCGTGCATAAGTAAAGCTAGCGTTCTTCGCACACCTTGTCGATTTCATGCCTTTTACTTCTATTTGCATGCGTTATCTGACACTTTGTGCAGCACCTACCCCCGGTAAGTAATAACGAGCCATAAGGCTCCATATCTTTATTTTCTCTTCTTTCTCTTTCTCAAAGAAAGGAAGGTTCCCTCGCACACAAGTTTGCCGGGGGGAAATGAGAAGATAATGGTGTGGGCCAAGCGTCGCTCAAGGAAGCCTAGCCTTACCGGGAAGCAAACGACAGAAAAGCTAAGTTGCCAAAGTTTGAGCAATCAGTTTTAAAATTTTTAAGTTATCTTCCTCGAACGACCGTACTTTGTATGGAAAACCTGTCTTGTGAGAGGAACCAACTCGTAGCTAGTTGCACCCTTACTTTGTTTCGAGTCCGCTCAACAACTTAAGTGAGCTGCGACTAGTTGCGACAAGGTTACTGTCGGAAGCGGCACGCCCAAAGAGCTCTTGACGTCGCACTCAACGCCATGGCTCGGTGCCCGCGCCGACAAGTTCCCTAAAAGCGTAGGGCAAAAACATACAAAGGAAGGAATCAAGTAAAGGAAATAACATAGCAATTGATACCGAAAATAGAGTTATATTACAAGATAGCTTGCCGCAGCTCTAATGGATTGTTCCTGTGACATGACCCGGCTGCAAGAGAAAGAGAAAACGGGCGGCCTAATCTACGCGATCGCCCTCAACCCTCGTGATTCCGCTCACCCTATCCACAATGGGTGCGACAAGGGTCTTGAGCGCCTCCACATCAGCATCCGGTGGCAGGGACTTGAGGATGTTGGTGAGGTTGAGGCCTGGGTTGCAGAAGGCCACCTTCATCAGCACCTTTTGGAGAGCTCCCGCGCAAATCTGGCGCGACTCCTCAGCCAGCTGCTTTGGGACTTCTTCCCAGAGTCGCTGGAGGGCCTTCACCACGCCCTTGAAGAACAAGCTAAGCTTGGCGCTGGGTTGGAGGTGCTCATCGGAGGAATATCCAAGATCCACCATCCCGGCTCCATCGGCTCCTGTTGATGGCTGCGGCAACATCCACGAGACCCTCGGTCCGGTGCTCCACGTTCTCCCTCAAGGCACTCAGGCGGCGGCACTTTCGCCAAGCAGCCCCTCGTCGGCCTTGATCTTCTCCTTCAAGGCCACCTCCGCCTCCCCTGGCCGTCCAGCCTCGAGTCAAAAGTAGTTAGCTTCAACTCAAGATCTGCATTGGAGTCCTTGGCGGCGCTGAGTTCCTTGCTCCTCTCGGCGAGACGGCCTGCAGCTCGCCAAGAGTGTAGGCGTCCTTCTCGCGCTCGTGCTTGAGTGCAGCAAGCTCCTCGCCGCTCTCCTTGAGACTGGCCTCCAACTGCGCCACCTTCGTCTCCAGCTCCTTCTTGGCGGCCTCGGCAGCTGCGGCATCATCCTTTGCTTCCTTGAGAGCCCCGCCAAATGTTTGCTCACGCATGGCAAGATCCTCCTCGTGGCTGTCAAGGTTAACCTTCCGCTGCGCCAACTCACCTTCCTGCGCGGACAGCTTCTCGGCGGCAGCCGCTGTTCCTCCTCAACTTCAGCCTTCTCGAGGATGAAGGCCTTGCGCTCCTCGGCGAGTTGCTCCCGCTCCTCTGCCAAGGACCGGAGAGCTTCCTGGTTGCGGCCCTGGAGCTCTTCCGCGCGCTTCTCGATGTCCGCTCCCGCCTTCGCGACAAGCGCCTCCCGGGATTCCAGCTTGGCTTGTCGGGCGCGGTAGAGCGACAACAGCTTCCGCAACAGCTGCTCCTCCTCAGGCTCGCCGCTGCTGTTGCTTGGCGCGTCGACCAGCGTCAGTCCAGCGGAGGCGAGCAGCTCTTCATCGAAAGTCTCTCCTTCGGCCGGCGCCCTGGAGCTTGACTCCCATGGGAGCTTGATGAAGATGCCGTCGCCGGCCTTCAAATAGGCGCCGGGCTGGGGCTCTTCGGAGCTCGACGCTGCAGCAGCGGCGGAAGGATCGGCGGTCGGCGTAGCGCCTGGCGCTCCTGCGGCCTCAGGGTCGTCAGTGCGATCGCCGGATTCCTCGCCGGCTTCTGCGGCGGCAGCTTTGGTGGCCTCTTCGCCGGCGGGCTCGTCAGCGCCGGCTTCTTCCTCAATGGCAGCGGCATCACCAGTGTTGCCGCGCACGTCCTCCTCGCCGGCGACCTCGGTCTCCATTGGCTCTGTGGCGGATGGATGAAGAAAAGTCAAGCAAATATTCAAAAACAAAATCAGAAGAAGAAGAACACAAGGGAAGTTTTTCAGGCAAGAAGATTACCTGTGCCAGGGTCTACGGTCATGGTCTCCGCCGCCAAGGGATCGCTGGTGCCGTCCCTTGCCGGAGAACTGCCCCTTGCCGGAGAAGTCTCTCTTGCCGGAGAACGCTCCCTTGCCGGGGAATCCTCCCTTGGTGGCGTGGTCGAAGCAGAAGGAGGCTGCTCTGCTCCTACACAAATCAACAAGAAATATCAGCAAAGAAAAGAGCACCCATGCACGCTGAACAGCAAGAAGTAGACCATATACTTATGCTGGGGGCTACGCTGGGGGCTGCTTTGAAGAAGAGTTGCCGCATCCGGCAAGGTAGTCTCGGACGCGCCTCCTGCTGTCGCAGTAGGTTCGTCCTCGATGACAACCACCGGGGTCTTGGCCCTCTTCGACATCCTCTGGGCCAGCGTCCTGAAAAGGAATGGGTTCAGAATGAAGCAAGTCAGATACAAGACAAAGCAACAAATTGATGAACTACAAATGCTGCAAAGAGTCTTACTCTTCTTCTTCCTCGTCGGAGCTAAGCGCGGAGAGGTCAAATTCTGGCCCGCCTCCAGTACGACGAGGTGGAGGAGTGGTTTCCCTTGGCCGCTTGGCGGGAGCGGAGCCGGTGGTCTGCGAGGGCCCCGCTCCAGCCGCCAGCGGGCGTGAGGTGCTCCGCGGCAATGTTGCTTGCCGCGGTGGAAGCGCGTCATGGCCGCGCGGCTGTTAGCCCGTTGTCGCCCGCCACGTCTCCGGCCTTGCGAAGACGCCGTCTTGGTGGAGCTGGGGCTCCGCCATGACAAGCTGCTTGAAGGTGGGGAAGATGCGCCCTCGGCGGGCTCGCTCGACTTCGGCTTCGTGCTCGGCAAGCTCTTCCTCGCCGGCAAACTCCTTTCGCTCGGCAAGGCTTGCCGCCTCTCTGCCTCTGCCTCCTCCACGGTGAAGCCAAACTGCTTGCGGCGGCGCTGCTGCCGCCTCTTCCAGCTGGTGGCGTCGCTGCATCTCGTCATCGATGGTGTCGCGGGTGAGGCCCTCTCGCTCGTCGGGGCGGACCGGCATTTCTACCAGATTGTCAAAGAACTGCCGCACGATGTCATCTGCCGGCTCTTGCCAAGTTGGGACAATTCCATGTGAGTCGCACGACGGCATCATTGCACGGATGCGGTCGAGCGCGGAATTGTTGCACAGCGGAACGACGCCCCTCGGCAACCTAAACATCTCTGGATGACCAGGATTGGGCTTGAACAGCTCTAAGAGCATCGCGTCAAGCTCCAAGACGGTGAAGTTGAAGTTGAGACCTGGGCGCAACCTCATGATGTCTGCCGCGTTCTGAAACTCCCAGGCAGGTCTCCTCCTCTCCTGCAAGGGGGCGATGCAGCGGCGAAGAAAGTCTGCGCCAACGGTGCCTACAGTGAGCCCGGCAAGTCTAAGGCGAAGGATTCGGGTGACTGCAATCTTCAGCCTAGCATCTTCCGGGGCAGATTGCTCCAATCGTTGCCAGACATTCGGGTTTGGTATTTGGGCGGTAAATGGCTGCGGGTTCTCCTCGACAATCCAGCACCAATCTGCCCTCCATTCCTCCCATTTGCTACGGAGCTCTCCTCCAGATAGGCCTCCTTCTTGCCGACCCTCGAGATCCAAGCAATCCCTCCGGCAGAGGCTCCCTCTCTCAAGCCCCAGGGTAAAAAGAAGTGGCGGAAAAGGGCTACATTTGGGTGGACTCCGACAAAGTTTTCGCAGAGATGTGGGAAAACTGCCATGGTTAGAACGGCATTGGGGGTGAAATCAAGGAGGCGGAACCCGTAGGTGTTCATGATGTCACAGAAGAATTCAGAGAAAGGCGGGCAGAGCCCGCAGTAGAAGAAGAGCGCGAAGAAGGGATACCCAATCGGGGCCAATTCGAGGCAGCGGCGGGAGTACCTTCGTCTTGTGGATGCGCTGCGTCTCCGTCGACCAGAAGAGGTAGTAGTTCTCCCTCAGCTCCTTCGCGGCGAGCTGAGGGGGAAGATGGCCCGCTCCTTCCGCAGCGCCGCAAGCCGCTGCGCCTCGGCCGACTTCACGGCCTTCCCCTTGTCGGCTTTTGGAGCCATGGCGGAGGCGGTGGAGGGGGTCGACGGCGTTGATGATGCTGGTGGCGATGGGGGGCGGAGCGCTGCTCTCTTCAGCCTTGAGGAGGAACGGGGGAGCAGCGGTGGTTTTTCAATGGGACAGCAACTGGCGAGATGGGCGGCCTGCCCCTGTTTCCCCTGCTTATAAAGAGGTAGGGGGCGGACGTTCTGTTATTCCGAATAAAGAAACCCCCCACGATCTCACCCACGATCTCTCACACGACGCCTTGTGATCGATGTGTGCCGTTAAATGGGCGTGGTGGGTCCGGGGTGAGTTATGGTGTGACCCAGGCCGCGTGTGCCCGTGCCCTATTTTGGGCCTGGCCCAACAGCGCTCGGCACCGTGTGTGGCCCAGGCCCGGGGGCTCCTGTCGGTGTACTAGAGTAGGCGTACCCTAGTATCCCTAACTTGTGCACGCAGGCGATCGCAGCCCTCATGGCAAGGCTTACCGGGTGACCGCCAAGGTCCTCCATGGTTCCTTTGGAGCCATTCAAGAACAAAGTATTCAAGCCTAGGAGACAAGGCCCCGGCAAGAGGAGCTTGCCGGGAAGGCCACCCAAGGCACCTAGAAGACAAGGCCCCGACAAGAGGAGCTTGCCGGGAAGGCCCGGTGAGCGACAAGCTTCCGGACGCGACAAGACAACAACATGCAAAGGCGCTTGCATGCACCACCTCTCTGTACCTACGCTCCAGCACATCCACTAACGTGTCGCCCTGGGACCTTTCCAGGCGCGCGTGGCGAGAGGCTGTGCAGCCAGCGGTGCGAGGTGGCAAGCAGCGCTGACAAGATTGCCATCGTGGCAAGCGGTGGCGCCCCTGACGGTCCTGTTTGCCTTTATTAGGGCGACGTAGACGGGCATATAATGCCTTTGTCCCCTTCCGTCAGGGTTAGGTATGATACACTGTACACTGTACAAGTAGGTGTACCAACCACTACTTTTCCATTTGTACCCTTGTCTACGTTGCCACCTGTCGGAGACCCCTTGAGCATATAAAAGGAGGCCGGGGGGTCGATTTCCCCACGCCGGTCTCGTTAGCAGCTTGTGTGTACTGTAGCACTCAGTGCTCCCGAGCAAGAACTCAATACACCTAGACATGCAGCAGTAGGAGTGTTATCTCTCCGGAGAGCTCCGAAGCTGGGTAAACCTCTCGCGTGCGTCGCCTCGATCTGCTCTTCGTGCGACCTCCGCTCCCCCGCCGAACCGAAAGGGGCTCGGTCCGCCGGTCCCATAGGTGTTCGTGGGCCAGATCAGCCCGCCCCGACATATCTGCCATATGATTAACGCTCGACCTTTCGGTCTCAGTGTTCCGAGGCTATATCTGCATATGCTAGGCTCATCAAGTTTAACCTGAGTATTTTGTGTGTGCATAACTGGCTTGCACCCGTTGTATATGGACGTAGAGCTTGTCACACCCGATCATCACGTGGTGTCTCGGCACGACAAACTTTGGCAACGGTGCATACTCAGGGAGAACACTTTATATCTTGAAATTTAGTGGTAGATCATCTTATAATGCTACCATCAATCAAAGCAAAATAAGATGCATAAAAGACAAACATCACATGCAATCAATATAAGTGATATGATATGGCCATCATCATATTGTGCTTGTGATCTCCATCTCCGAAGCACCGTCATGATCACCATCGTCATCGGCACGACACCTTGATATCCATCATAGCATCGTTGTCGTCTCGCCAACTATTGCTTCTACAACTATCGCTACCGCTTAGTGGTAAAGTAAAGCAATTACAGGGCGATTGCATTGCATACAACAAAGCGACAACCATATGGCTCCTGCCAGTTGCTGATAACTCGGTTAAAAACATGATCATCTCATACAATAAAATATAGCATCATGTCTTGACCATATCACATCGCAACATGCCCTGCAAAAACAAGTGAGACGTCCTCTACTTTGTTGTTGCACGTTTTACGTGGCTGCTACGCGCTGCGCAAGAACCGTTCTTACCTACGCATCAAAACCACAACGATAGTTTGTCAAGTTAGTGTTGTTTTAACCTTCTCAAGGACTGGGCGTAGCCACACTCGGTTCAACTAAAGTTGGAGAAACTGACACCCGCCAGCCACCTGTGTGTAAAGCACGTCGGTAGAACCAGTCTCACGTAAGCGTACGCGTAATGTCGGTCTGGGCCGCTTCATCCAACAATACTGCTGAACCAAAGTATGACATGCTGGTAAGCAGTATGACTTGTATCGCCCACAACTCACTTGTGTTCTACTCGTGCAAATAACATCAAGGCAGAAAACCTGGCTCTGATACCTCTGCTGGGGAACGTAGTAATTTCTAAAATTTTCCTACGCACACGAAAGATCATGGTGATGCATAGCAACGAGAGGGGAGAGTGTGTCCACGTATGCTCGTAGTCCGAAAGTAGAAGCGTTAGCACAACGTGGTTGATGTAGTCGTACATCTTCACGATCCGACCGATCAAGTACCAACGTACATCACCTCCGAGTTCTGCACACGTTCAACTCGATGACGTCCCTCGAAATCCGATCGAGCCAAGCTTTGAGGGAGAGTTCTGTCAGCACGACGGCGTGGTGACGGTGATGATGTTGCTACCAACGCAGGGCTTCGCCTAAGCACCGGTATGATATTATCGAGGTGGATTATGGTGGAGGAGGGCACCGCACACGGCTAAGAGATCAAGAGATCAATTGTTGTGTCTATGGGGTGCCCCCTCCTCCGTATATAAAGGGGGGAGGAGAGGGCCGGCCAAGGGGAGGAGGCGCGCCTGTAAGTGCATCTTGTGCCCCTTAGTGATTTTGGTGTATTGAAGACTTATAGGTTAAGTAACTAATGTGTTTTTGAGTGTACACAGGTCTATAAGTCTATGAGGAGTTTTGATATTTACTGATGAAAGTCGACCCTAAAAATGAAGTTCTTCAATCAAGACTTTGATATTACGAAGACTTTCTGAAGACTTTGAAAGTGAAGAAATTGGTGTGATCCTGAAGACTTGGTATTCGCTTGAGGAACATGAAGCGTGAAGACTTTTTGTTTTCGTAGTTTCATTTTCTCTTTCTTGAGTCATAGGAAACACCGTCTTTGTTAAAGGGGTCGAGGAAATACTAAGGAAAATTTCCATTTGATGCTCAACTCAAAATCCTACACCTACCAATTCCTTCGAGTGAAGCTTTTGGAAATCTCATACAGTTCAGTCAATTTCTTCAGTGACAGAGACGAAGCTTTTCTGGTCGCTGAGGAATTTGTTCTGACTGAGGAGTTAGGAATTCGCTAGTGCGAATTGCCTACACAGTGAGGAACATGATAGCCCTGAGGAATTTGACGTTCAAATTTCCGACCGTTGCTATGCTGCGCACCAGCTGTCCCAAATATCTTATCCACCTAACGGTCATATCATTGAAGGGCATTTATGTCTTATCATGTCGGGCTGCTCCCTAGGCTATAAATAGCCGCCCCCTACAACCACTAGTTGGTTGGCTGCTTCGAGAGAACTTGACACTTGTCATTTGAGAGCAACCCATCCTCTGAGGAATTTGAGCGAAAATCATCAAGTGAGGAAAACCCAAAAGTGAGGAAAAACCCAAAACCAAACCCCAACAAACCCAAAGTGATTGAGCATCATCAAGAAATTGATCCTGCGTGGATCCGACGCTTTTTACCTTTGAAGACTGTGCTTCTTCCAGACGGTTAGGCGTCAAGGTCTAGAGCATCCAAGAGGAATTGTGGATTGCCGGGTGACCAAGTATGTGAAGGTTTGGAAGTCGCTCAAGACTTACCACGAGTGATTGGACGAGGTCTGCGTGACCTTAGTTCAAGGAGAATACGGTGAGGACTTGGTGTCCCGAGCTGCGTGCTTTCGATGATCGGGTGTCCGGACTGTGTGTCCTCGAGTTTAAATACTCACCGCTCCAACCGTGACGCATAACCGAGACAACAGTTGGAACTGGTCTACCAAATCATTGTCTTCACCAACCTAACTGGTTCTATTTCCTCAACCCTTTCATTTCCTCATAACTGTGTTGAGTGTTTGTCATATCTGTGTTTGAAGACTTTGATCAAGACTTTCTCAATTTCCTCAGTTCAATTTCTTGATCTGTTTGTCTTCATCTTGTGTTATCCTGTGATTACGCTTTACGTACTCTGTGATTGTCTTCATTTCATCATGATGACTATGCTTGTAATCTGTTATGCTTACTTACGAGTACTTATTCTCTGCAAGTATTTTCTTCGCTAAGGAATTTCCTCACCAAGAAATTCCTCGATGAAGAATTCATAAAAATCGCCTATTCACCCCCCTCTAGTCGATATAACGCACTTTCAATTGGTATCGAGCAAGGTACTCCCTTGTTTTGTGTGATTTTGGTTTAACCACCGAGTTTTAGTTATGTCGACCGCAGTATGATCAAGGTCTCAGCAGGTGTCCTACCTTCGATGGGACGGACTACCCCTCTTTGGAAGAACAAAATGCGAATGCATCTTGAAGCAATTGACAACGATCTCTGGCATGTTGTGACAAAAGGTGTTTCCTCAGTCACACCCTCTCTGAATGATGCTGATGTGAAGAGATTCAAGCAACTCGATTCTCAAGCGAAGAATATCATATGTGGCCATCTGAGCAAAGGTCTATATGTTAGAGTGAGTGCATTGGATTCTGCCAATCTCATCTGGGACATGCTGTCCAAAGTAAATGATGGTGTTTCAACTCAGCGTGACTCTCGAGTTGTTGTTATTCGGAATGTCTTCAACCTATTCAAAATACTAGATCAAGAAAATGTTCAACAAAACTTCGATCGCCTCTTGACATCTCAAATGAGCTTCAAGCACTTTGGGTGCCACCGACATCACCGACCATGAGGTGGTGAAGAAATTACTAAGATAAACGATTCCTCATTTGATACTCGCACTGATGATACAAGAACGAGCTGACTACAAGTCGCTTGATCCTGCCGATATCCTCGAAAGGCTAAATACTCACGAAGTTCCAGCTTCTTTGAAAGAGATCTCTATGGTTACGGCTATGGAAAAACACGTGCCACGAAGGCCAAGGCTGAATCTGAATCGAGAGTGAAGACTCGTAGTAGCCTTGGAGATCCTGAAGAATTTGGCCAGGAGCTAGCACCGCTCGTGAAGAAATTCCAGAAATTCTCAAGGCGTGGTCGCTTTGGAAAATCCTCAAGAAGCAAGTGATTCCTCATCTAGTGACTATAAGCGAAGACTTTGCCACAAATGCAAGAAACCTGGTCACTATATCCAAGATTTTCCTCGATTGGGAAAAGGAATTAAGAAAGAAGAAACACAAGGATTACAGTTACGATGTCGTGAAGAAGAAGAAGAAATCATCAAAATCTTCATCATCAAAATCCTCAAAACCTTCTTCTCACAAGAAGAGCAGCTCCAAAAGGGCTCGGGCATTCATTGGCAAGGAAATGGACTCTGAAGCTGAATCTGAGGAAAATGAGGAAGAGGAGGAGTGCAAGAATCCGAATCTGGTGTGGCTAGTCCGCTCTTGCTATCGCTTATGTTAGCAAGTCCATCTTCAACACCAAGAAACCGACTCCACCGACAAACCTGATGAGGAAAACGATGACTACGCTCCCACCTATTGCTTCATGGCAAAAGGTGCCAAGGTACTCAATTTCACCTCCTCTGAATCCAGTGAAAATGAATCTGATGAGGATCTCAAGCCCATCTACTCTAAACTTGCTAAATTGCTATAAAACAACAAAGGGCTTTTGAAAAGGTTCAAAACATGCTAGATAAGAGTGATGATATGTTAGGTGAAGAAATGGATCGCACTCAAGCCACATCGAAAAATCTTCAGAGACTTGATCTAAGCTTGATAACCTTCAAGGTCATCATAACACTCTCTTATCTGATCATGAGAAACTTTCTTATGAACTTCTTCAAAGAAAGCAAGATCTTGAGAAGCTAAGAGCGAGTTATGAAGATCTTCAGAAGGAGCGCGATTCATTACTTGCTCAACAAATCAGTGCTTCTCAAGAAGAATTTGTTCCTCCATGCTTAAAGTGCATTGAGCGTGAATCGCTAATTCTTCACCTGAATGTTCAAATGCTTCAACTGTTACAAATTCTTCACCTGCCTCTGCTATCACTAATTCCTCATCTGAGGACATTGCTAGTATCACCGACGATGCAGGATTGAAGGAATTGTACATGACAGGCATGTACAAAAGCCTCAAAGGGCATCGGACTCTTTGTGATGTGCTTAAAAGCAGATCCTCAACAAACCCTAGGAAAGAGGGTATCGCATTTGAAAGGAAATTAAATGCCGATGGAACATCTTTGGAAGCCCGAGCAAGCAGTACCCCAAAACCTCATGGGTTGCTGCAAAGGGACCTCCGATTGATCCATCTACCTTATCTGGTTTTACATGTGAATTTCCTCATTACATTGATGAGTCATTCGACTCAAACTATAAAATGTTCAAAAATCAGAATGGTGAAGTATTTGCTAGATATGTTGGCACTAAGCTGCAGGAACGGTTCCCCTATGAAGAAAATATGGGTTCCCAAGAAGTGCCTTGAAAGTCTTCGGTGAATGTCCTCATGACACCACACGTGAAGAAAAGGAACCCCAGATCAAATTCTTCATATGGACCAAATTCTTCATATGGATCCAAGTCCTCATACGGACCAAATTCCTCACGTGGATCAAATTCCTCAAAAGGATCAAAGTCCTCATATGATTATCATCGTGCTAATAACTCTGTTTCGCAGGTAGAGCTAAGGGCTATGAATATGTGCATTATTCTTCAAACCAATATGTTCATAAGTCCTCGAAGAATTTCTCGGCTTATTCATATACTTACCCTAACCCCTCTTATGTGAAACGAAATGGTTTGGCCTCTATGCCACCATTCTCATATGGTGCTCGCAGAATGATGAACTCTTTGCCACCCCTTCAGATGTGGGTGGTAAAGAAAAAGAACTAATCTCTTCTGCGAGGTCAGGTCTCGGGCGTGCCTTAACGTCTGAAGAATTTCTTTGGGGGCACGACAAATTGCACGAAAGGACGCAGGCTAATCATGATGAAATGAACTTTCATTTCACACGTCCTCATACTGCTTATCTGTATACTGACTGATGAAATTCATCTGATGAACTTGATATCATATTCTTCACTGATGAAGTATATGAGATCGTAAGTTGTACTAATTCATCTGCAGGATGATCAACCCAAAGCCACTGAGTGGGTTCTCGATAGTGGATGTACAAATCACATGGTGGTGACAAGAATCTATTGATGGATGCTACCTTATCACCGTCACATCAAGCATATCATCTTTCTTTGACAAAGGCAAAAGTCGGTATTGGGACTTGGTAAGGTTGCTATCTCTAAGGACATGCACATGGACAAAGTCATGCTTGTTGAGTCTTTAGGATATAACCTCATGTCAGTCTCAATGCTTTGTGATCTTGATATGGTTGTTATCTTTGGCAAGTATCGATGTGTTGTGATTATGGAAGCTGACAATTCCAAAGTCTTCGAAGGCTTTAGGAGAGGAGACTTGTATATTGTTGATTTTTCCACAGACCACAACCAGCCGTGTGTCTACTTGCAAAAGCTTCAGAAGGCTGGCTATGGCATCGACGACTTGGTCATGCATGCATGAGGAATTTACTGCACGCTTGCGAAGAAGAAGCATGTCATTGGCATTGAGAATGTCAAATTCCTCAAGGATCACTTATGCGGAGCCTGTGAAGCTGGAAAAATGACCAAGGCCAAGCATCCAGCGAAGACTATCATGACCACTACTCGCCCCTTCGAATTGCTTCACATGGACCTCTTTGGTCCCAATCATTATTCAGCTGTCGTTAATGAAGCATCACTATATGGCTTTGTTATTGTTGATGATTACTCTCGTTACACTTGGGTACACATTGTTACTTACAAAAATCAAGTGCAGGAAATCTTCAAAGCGATTTTCCTCGAGGGCTTCAACCAACTTTGGTGTGAAGATCAAGCACATCAGAGTGACAATGGAACCGAGTTCAAGAATTCCGGTCTTGATGACTATCTTGATGAACTTGGTATTACTCATGAGTTATCTGCTCCCTACACTCCACAGACAAAATGGCGTCGTGGGCGCAAGAACAGAACTCTTGTTGAGATGGCTCGCACTATGCTTGATGAATACAAAACGCCTAGTCGCTTTACGGATTGAAGCAATTGACACTGCGTGCCACATCATCAACAGAGTATATCTTCACAAATTCTTCAAAAGACTGCCTATGAACTCCTCACGGACAAGAAACCCAATGTAAGTTATTTCAAAGTCTTGATTGCTAAATGCTGGATTAGAGATCCTCACCACAACTCTAAATTTGCACCGAAAGCACATGAAGGTTTTATGCTTGGTTACGGAAAGGACTCGCGCACCTACAGAGTCTTCAACATCACTCTACACAAGATTGTTGACATTGTAGATGTGCGGTTCGATGAAACTAATGGCTCGCAAAGAGAGCACCTACCTTCTGTGTTAGATGAACCAGCACCTGAGGATTCTATCAGATTCAAGGCAACTGAGGATGTCATTCCTACTGAAGAAACTGCTGAAGAATTCATTCCTGTACGCGAAGAACGTCGAGCTGATGCACCTGAAGATAATGCTGAAGAAAATGGTGCTGAGGAAAATAATCAAATTCCTCGACGACAATCAGCTCATCCTCGCGTTGCAAAAGAAGTACAAGTTGACAAGATCATCGATGACATTGAAGCGCCTGTGTCCTCTCACACGCTCAAAAGCTTCACATTTATCTAACTTTTGTGGGCACTATGCTTTTGTCTCTATCACAGAACCCACTAAGGTAGATGAAGCATTTACGAGCCGGAGTGGATTCAGGCCATGCAAGAAGAATTACATCGATTCGAGCTCAACAATGTCTGGAACTGGTCAAACGTCCAGATCCTCGCAAGCATAATATCATTGGCACAAAGTGGATCTATCGCAACAAGCAAGATGAAAATGGTCTTGTGGTGAGGAATAAGGCACGACTAGTAGCTCAAGGCTACACACAGGTTGAAGGAATCGACTTCGATGAAACTTTTGCACCTGTCGCTAGACTTGAGTCTATTCGCATATTACTCGCCTATGCTAACCATCACAATATCACTTTATATCAAATGGATGTGAAAAGTGCATTCCTCAATGGTAAGCTTGAGGAAGAAGTATATGTTGCTCAACCACCAGGTTTTGAAGATCCAAAGAATCCTGACAAAGTCTTCTGACTCAATAAGGCTCTCTATGGCCTCAAGCAAGCCCCTCGGCGTGGTATGATACATTGAAGGAATTCTTCGTGAAGAATGGCTTCACTCCGGTTCACTCGACCCTACTCTCTTTACTAAATCTTATGATGGTGAACTTTTGTGTGCCAAATATATGTTGATGATATTATCTTTGGCTGTCTTGACCAACGTTATAGTGATGAATTTGCCTATATGATGAGTGAAGAATATCAAATGTCTATGATGGGAGAGTTGAAATTCTTCTTAGGTCTTCAAATTCGTCAACAACACAATGGCATATTCATATCTCAGAGAAATACCTCAAAGATGTCCTGAAGAAATTCGGCATGCAAGATTGCAAAGGTGTCAAAATTCCTATGCCCACAAATGGCCATCTATGCAATCGATGAAAATGGTATTGACTTCGATCACAAGGTATACCGCTCCATGATTGGTTCTTTATTGTACTTATGTGCATCTAGGCCAGATATAATGCTTAGTGTTTGCATGTGTGCCCGATTTCAAGCTACACCGAAGGAATCACACCATAAGGCTGTGAAGCATATTCTTTGATATCTAGCTCACACACCAACACTAGGATTATGGTACCCCAAGGGTTCTACTTTTGATCTCATTGGATATTACGACTGACTATCTTTGGTGATCGTGTGGACCGCAAGTCAACATCTGGTACTTGTCATTTCCTCGGACGATCTTTGGTCCGTTGGTCCTCAAAGAAAGCGAACTGCGTATCACAGATCCCTTTGCGGAAGCTGAATACATTGTCTGCTGGCTCGTGTTGTGCTCAATTACTATGGATGAAGCAAACCCTCAAGGACTACGGCATCAACGTGAAGAATGTGCCTCTCTACTGTGACAATGAGAGTGCCATCAAAATTTCTCACAACCCAGTTCAGCACTCGAAGACAAAGCACATTCAAATTCGTCATCATTTTCTTCGTGATCATGTGTTGAAGGGCGACATCTCCATCGAGCATGTGAAGATCAAGAACAGCTAGCTGATATCTTCACTAAGCCCTTGGCAGAGAACAGATTGAGCACGTTGCGGTGTGATCTAAATCACCTAGCATCTTCGAACGTTCTTTGAAAAAGACACACATCCTAACACTTATGCAAAATTGATGACTTAGATGTGCAACACATGAAGAAACGTTTTTCTTCAATCAATGAAGAATAACACTGTAAGTGTGAAGAAATTAATGAAGAAATTGATTCTCAGAACCCTACGACAATTGTACGCGGTGTCTGAAATCATCATTCTTATCTGATTGGGTCACGCCACCACCAAAGTTGAAAATCTTCAATTTGAGTTTTTCCTCAATTTTTGAAATTCTTCAGTTTTTCAAATTCTTCAACTTTGCAAATTCTTCACTGTTTCCGTCGTCTTTCTTCATTGGCTATATAAATATATGGATTTATGTCCTCTCTGACATTCACTTATGGCTATTTCTTCAAGTCGCTTTTTCTGCTAAGTGAATGTGATCGGACCCTTTCCCCTCTATGCTATACTCAACCCAATCTATTCACAAATTCTTCATGTGCGTTCTACTTTGAAACTCGTTCAAATTCTTCACTGTGTCCTTGGCAGCTGAAGAAATTGCAACGGAACTTTTAAAACAAATTCTATTCAAACCTTCGCTTTTACCGCTCAAACCATTCCGCATCCCACGATGCATTATTTTATTCACCCACGATCGTACACGAGCTCCACTACACAGTACGTGGGTGACACATGTCGTGAGAAGGGAAGCGGTCAGGGGCATGTTCGTCCTAAATCTTCGGACGATCCGTTTTTCACCGTGTCTATAAATACCCCTCTCTCCCTTCCTCACTCTTTTACTCCGCTCAACCTCTCTCTCGCTCGTGCTCCTCAAAACCCTAGCGCCGCCGCTACTCCGTCGTCGCCGGTGAGGAAAAGCTTCACTGCCTTGACCTCTTCGCCGACGTACTCGCGCCGACTGTGGAATATCTTCACTCCGCCGTCAGCCGTAGCTGATTTCCTCTGCCAAGTTAGGGCGGGAAGATCTGAACAGACGAACTTCTAAACTGTTCATCTCGGTTAAATGCGTGTTCTTCACTTTGGGTAAATTAAAAGTTACTTTTATTACTCGCTTTGATTCTCAATTTTTCTTCAAATTCTTCAAAGGTGTTTTCAAATCTTCACACATATGAACACCTTAAATCTCTTGACTCATTTCTCTAAGCAATGATTTTCTTCAAGATTCCTCAATTATGTGGATCTTCGATCTGTACAACTCTGGAACCTAAGACAAAGAACGCTTATTTGAAATTCTTCAAGGCTCAATCTGGTCAAAATCCTCAAAACTTGTTCTTTTTGAAAAACCTTCTGAGAACGCATATGACCTCTCCAAATTCCTCGCACCTATACTGCTGTTCCACAGGTACAAATGTCATTCTTTGAATCCCTAGGTTCTCATCAACTTAACTCATTTACAACGTTCCTCGAAGAAAAACTACACACTTCTTGAGAGAACTCAATTGTTCAATTTCCTCAATCAAGAAAATGGCGCACGGTAAGAAGCCGCAGAAGGGAGGAAAGAAACACGAGGTCATGACAGCATTTGAAATCCACGAGGAAATATATGCTGATTCATACACCGGATAAGGAAACCAAAACCAACGCATAAGGTGCGTATTCGTAAGATTGAACGGAGATGGGCACGGGAATGGAAGGAATACAGATATGTAACTCCTAAGTACATGAAGAAATTCGCTTTAAATCCTCCATGCCCAAGAGCTCCTTTGGCACCTGGCCAAATAGCTGATCCCACTAACGTCAAACGCGGTGAGGACTTTCCTGATGAATGGGCTAAACGCCAAGCAAAATTGGCTAAGCAAGCAAAGGAAGCAGTGAAGAAATTCAATGAGGATTACGCGCTATCGCCATCGAGGTCTCGGTCAAACCGAGGAAATCAATGCAAAAGAAGCCTGCTCATAAGCCAAGTGCTTCATCATCTACGCCCTCACGGCCAAGTTCCTCAAGAAGACCATCCAAGCCGATTCCTCACACCTGCTGTTCCATCAAAGTCCTCAACTGCTCCGTCAAAACCCTCGGTTCCTCGTGCATCTGGCGACTTGTCAAAGAACCACTGGTTTCTCAATTGCCTCGAGCATTTCGCAAGTTCCTCGGCTGCTCCAACTTCCTCAACAGTCCGACTTAGTCAAGACCAAAGCAACAGCTGGTCGAGGTCCTCGGCCTAGCCCGACGAAGAAAATGGTTGCATTTCATGTGCCATCTGATGATGAGGCATATGATGAAGAACTCGCAGAAATCATCAGAGACCGACAAGCAAGGGCCGCTAGAGCCAAAGGTACATCTGCGTACCCTTTGCTATTGGACCAAGATAGTCCTCGACTTTATTGATCTTCGCACAATGATCCCAATACCCCTCTGCTGATCTTCACTTGACACCTGGTCAAAGTCATATGTTGACTCACTTCATAGTCAAGAAAAATGGAAGTTTGATAAGGCGAGGGAAATCAAAAGGGATCAATACAGAAGGAGAAGTTCTCAAGAAAAAGCGTTGTCAAGATGACACACGAGGAGCTTCTCCAGATTCAGACTGAAATTCAAAACCTCGGCCAAAAACTTCGATTCATTCAATGCTGATTGGCAAGGAGCCAGGACAGATTAAATCAATCGGCGAAGAATCTCACAAATGTTGCTGTCCCAATGCAACATGAAATTTCTCAGTCAGCCTCGGCTCAGCCCTCTTGAAGAAAATGCCAAGACCGCTAATGACGCGTTCAGCCTGGCATGAAAATGCTGATTCCAGAGCTGATGATCCCATTCCGGCCCGAAGAAATTGCCAGGCACCCACTAGTGGTGCGCTGAAGAAATTGTTCAAAAGCAGAACCGCATCGGTTGCTCCTGAAGAAACTGAACCAAATTCCTCAGCTCCTCCTGCGCCAACTCCAACTCCAATTCTTCCATCCGCTTCGATGTGAAGAAAACCAAGGTCATGGAAAGAGTCTGCTGTGAAGAAAAGGAAAGCATCAATTGCATCGATTCTTAATTGCGAAGAAAATGAAGCAAATGGCCAGCTCTGTTGAAAACCCAATTGATGCTATTCCAATTTCCTCCATACCTTCAAAGGAAGTAGTTCCTTTTGGAGAAGAATATGAGGTGCCAACCGGATCGATGAAGAACATCAATCTGCCGCTTCATCGGAGAAAATGGATGAAGAAATTGAAGTGGAAGCTATCCCTTCAACCCCGTAATTTCCTCATCGACTATGAAATTCCTCAGTGGTCTTTGAAGAAATTGAAGATGAAGATGTGGATATTGGATGCACCACACCAGTTATCAATGATGACTTTTGGGAAAGTCGGCATCCCAATACTCCTCTCTTCACCCCGCTCCAACAAGTTCCTCACTCCCTGCACCCAATTCGTCCAAATAGACTCAAGAAAATCAACCCACGGGTTACGTGCATGAAGAAATTCCAGCCACTAGTGCCGGATGAAACTGCTTCTTTGCTAATCCTCGACCGCAAGTTGAGGACCAAGAAATTCCTCAAGCTGATGAACCTGAACTTACGATTCCTGAGGTGGTGATGCAACTCACTGACACCCCTCTGCCCAAGCAGAAGAATCCGTTCTCAACCAAGCAAAAGTTCAAGGCTGAAGATTTCTTTGCCGAGCACATGTTCTTCACTGAATATAATCCTTATGATTCTGCTTGAATTAGGAAGAGGCGCTTCTGGACTGCCGGTCAAGCCAACTTCTATTCCTCGGTGCTTTTCAACAAGGATAAAATCTTCGATCATGCTCATATTCCTCATGTGGATATGGAGTCACCGGCCGAGCTTTGAGCCGCCCTCGGTGTTCTTCACGACGCAGGACTTCTAAACTTCTGCAGTGATATTTGTGACTGGAACGAAGAGCTAATTCTTGATTCTATGCAACCCTGCATATCACCGGAGACGCCAAGACGTCAATTCATGGGTCTTAGATTGGATGACTGAAAACACTCACCGCAAGGCACCTGCAATTGAATTGCTTCGTGCTCTACCACTCTGTCCTCCGCTTGATGGTGCACGTCGGATCTATGAAGAAAAGGAACTTTCAAATCACTATATGCAAGTGCTGATGAAGCCATTGAAGCCAAGGCAGGCACCAAGAACCAAATTCCTCGTCAAGGAATTATTATATGTGCCTCGGACCGTCTATCGAATCTTGACGTAGACTATGAGTCCTATCAAAGGCCACGACTCGAACGATGAAGAAGTCGTTGGCATCATGAAGAATATGCTTTTCAATATCATCCATGGCGTTCCTGTCAATTTCCATGATTTCTTCATAAGGACTCTGGCTAACATTGCCATGTCACCATTTGAGCTGAAGCCTTATGCGCCTTGGATTATGAGATTCATCAGGTCAAGGTCCTCACTCAATTACAAAGCTGATACTTTGAACCACTGCAGCTACGTGCCCCCGATTGAAGTCCTCAAACGGCCAATTGCCTCAGCTGATGAAAAGGGCAAGGCTACTGCTGTGATAGATGAAGGTATTCGTCCATTGGATGGACAGTTTCGCAAAAGCACCATCTTACTCCACCAATGATGACTCGCCACACATGACTCAAAGAAGCAAATACCTCGATAAAGCAAAATCCTCAAGGAACTGCACCGTGGTGATGATCGATCGTGAATTACTCCTCGGTCTTCATCGGAAGGTTGATCGCAATCATAAGTGGTCAAGCGTCGGTTTGGTACTCTTCTTTACAATATGACGTCTACTCACAATGCGGTGAAGAAAAACCACTACTACCTTCATGAAACCTTCAAGCGCACACAGGCTGTTCTTTCACATGTCTATAATGAAGAAGAATCGACATCAATGGGTCTCAAGGAAGAATTTGGTGATGCGCACCTCCTCCAAGAAATTCAAGAAGGTCAAAGTTCCTTCCTTGGTGGCGGCTCCTATTCTTCATCTCGCGACAACGATGAAAATGAAGATTTGGAAGACAACTGCTGCTGGTCCTACTTCAACAAACAACCCGAGCAATCTTTGGCGCTCCGTCTTCAACTTGATATTCCTCAAGAGCATTAGTCCTCGGTTTGATCCTTTTGGTCATTCGATGACAAATGGGGAGAAATATGAGTTAGTCTTAAAGCGGGTCTAGTTTTTGTCTATATACATTATTTTATTAAGTTACAACTCTCGTTCTTCTGAAACCTTTTATTGGATCGAGTTGTAATCTTAAACCCTATGGTGCTTTGATACTTTTGATGCATTATGATTTTGCACTATGCTTCATAGCAAATCTACTTGTGCTCGATACTTTATGTGCTATGATTCCTCATGCCGAATTTCATCAAGCACCATATTTCATCATGCATTTCAAATTCTTCATATTATATGTCAAATGCGTGTATGAATTACAAGATATAGGGGAGATCTCCATGATTCAATTCTTCAAGTGTGCATTGCCTCAAAAGCAAATTCCTCACTATGCACATCTTCGTGGGGAGTTCTTCTATATCTTGCAATCAAATTCCTCATTATCGGTATTTACAAGTCATATGTTTATCCTCGTTGAAAACTTAACCCATATTGTCATCAATCACCAAAAGGGGAGATTGTAAGTGCATCTAGTGCCCCTTAGTGATTTTGGTGTATTGAAGACTTATAGGTTAAGTAACTAATGCGCTTTTTGAGTGTACACAGGTCTATAAGTCTATGAGGAGTTTTGATATTTACGGTAAAAAGTCGACCCTAAAAATGAAGTTCTTCAATGAAGACTTTGATATTCTGTAGACTTTCTCAAGACTTTGAAAGTGAAGAAATTGGTGTGATCCTCAAGACTTGGTATTCGCTTGAGGAACATGAAGCGTGAAGACTTTTGTTTTTCGTAGTTTCATTTTCTCTTTCTTGAGTCATAGGAAACACCGTGATCGTTAAAGGGAGTCGAGGAAATACTAAGGGAAAATTTCCATTTGATGCTCAACTCAAAATCCTACACCTACCAATTCCTTGAGTGAAGCTTTTGGAAATCTCATACAGTTCAGTCAATTTCTTGATGATAGAGATGAAGCTTTTACGGTCATTTGAGGAATTTGTTCGACCGAGGAGTTAGGAATTCGCCATGCGAATTGCCTACACAAAGGAGGAACATGATAGCCCCGAGGAATTTGACGTTCAAATTTCCGACCGTTGCTATCTTCTTGGCCACTGTCCCAAATATCTTATCCACCTAACGGTCATATCATTGAAGGGCATTTATGTCTTATCATGTCGGGCTGCTCCCTAGGCTATAAATAGCCGCCTACAACCACTAGTTGGTTGGCTGCTCCGAGAGAACTTGACACTTGTCATTTGAGAGCAACCCATCCTCCGAGGACTTTGAGCGAAAATCATCAAGTGAGGAAAAACCCAAAAGTGAGGAAAACCCAAAACCAAACCCCAACAAACCCAAAGTGATTGAGCATCATCGAAGAAATTGATCCTGCGTGGATCCGACGCTTTTTACCTTTGAAGACTGTGCTTCTTCCAGACGGTTAGGCGTCAAGGTCTAGAGCATCCAAGAGGAATTGTGGATTGCCGGGTGACCAAGTATGTTCAGGTTTGGAAGTCGTCAAGACTTACCACGAGTGATTGGACGAGGTCTGCGTGACCTTAGTTCAAGGAGAATACGGTGAGGACTTGGTGTCCTGAGCTGCGTGCTCGATGGATCGGGTGTCCGGACTGTGTGTCCTCGAGTTTAAATACTCAGCCGCTCCAACCGGGACGCATAACAAGAGACAAAGCAGTTGGAACTGGTCTACCAAATCATTGTCTTCACCAACCTAATCGGGTTCTATTTCCTCAACCCTTTCATTTCCTCATAACTGTGTTGAGTGTTTGTCATATCTGTGTTTGAAGACTTTGGTGAAGACTTTCTCAATTTCCTCAGTTCAATTTCTTGATCTGTTTGTCTTCATCTTGTGTTATCCTGTGATTACGCTTTACGTACTCTGTGATTGTCTTCATTTCATCATGATGACTATGCTTGTAATCTGTTATGCTTACTTACGAGTACTTATTCCGCTGCAAGTATTTCTTCGCTAAGGAATTTCCTCACCAGCAAATTCCTCAGTGAAGAATTCATAAAAATCGCCTATTCACCCCCCCTCTAGTCGATATAACGCACTTTCAGCGCCCAAGGGGGGAGTCCTACTCCCACCGGGAGTAGGATTCCTCCTTTTCCTATTTGGAGAGGGAGAGGGAAGGAAGAGGAAGGAGGGAGGAAGGAAAGGGGGGGCTCCCAATTCGGATTGGGCTTGGGGGGCGCGCCCCTTGCTCCTTTCCCCTCCTTTCCACTAAAGCCCATTAAGGCCCATATACCTCTCGAGGGGTTCCGATAACCTCCCGGTGCTCCGGTATTATCCCGATCTCACCCGAAACCATTCTGGTGTCCAAATATAGTCGTCCAATATATCGATCTTTATGTCACGACCATTTTGAGACTCCTCGTCATGTCCGTGATCACATCCAGGACTCTGAACTACCTTCGGTACATCAAAACACATAAACTCATAATATAACCGTCATCGAACTTTAAGCGTGCGGACCCTACGGGTTCGAGAACTATGTAGACATGACCGAGACACGTCTCCGGTCAATAACCAATAGCGTAACATGGATGCTCATATTGGTTCCTACATATTCTACGAAGATCTTTATCGGTCAAACCGCATAACAGCATACGTTGTTCCCTCTGTCATCGGTATGTTACTTGCCCGAGATTCGATCGTCGGTATCTCAATACCTAGTTCAATCTCGTTACCGGCAAGTCTCTTTACTCGTTCCGTAATGCAACATCCCATAACTAACTCATTAGTCACAATGCTTGCAAGGCTTATAGTGATGTGCATTACCGAGTGGGCCCAGAGATCTCTCTCGACAATCGTGAGTGACAAATCCTAATCTCGATACGCCAACCCAACAAGTACCTTCGGAGACACCTGTAGAGCACCTTTATAATCACCCGATTCGTTGTGACGTTTGGTAGCACACAAAGTGTTCCTCCGTAAACGGAGTTGCATAACCTCATAGTCATAGGAACTTGTATAAGTCATGAAGAAAGCAATTGCGTATACTAAGCGATCAAGTGCTAAGCTAACAGAATGGGTCAAGTCAATCACATCATTCTCCTAATGATGTGATCCAGATTAATAAAATGACAACTCATGTCTATGGCTAGGAAACATAACCATCTTTGATCAATGAGCTAGTCAAGTAGAGGCATACTAGTGACACTCTGTTTGTCTATGTATTCACACAAGTATTATGTTTCCAGTTAATACAATTCTAGCATGAATAATAAACATTTATCATGATATAAGGAAATAAATAATAACTTTATTATTGCCTCTAGGGCATATTTCCTTCATGTATTTGGTGAATGGATCAATGAATCCTTTGACACAATGTGTTGTATGTGTAAAATAAAATTGCATCATGAAGTTTCTCTTGTCTTGTCAGTGATCTTCATCCCTGCAGGTACCCAGGATCATGGAGATCGAGCACGGGTGAGGCTAGGAGCAAGGGGACTGTGAAGTATTATACGAAACACCAATGACATTAAGGTTCAGTAGGGTAACATGGATCATTTCCTTGGGGATACATGAGGTGTGATCATTGAACGCCCAAAGCTTTTGTCTAATATTATTATCTTAGTTATTGGGGCAACCCCGCGAGACGGATAGGGTCTTCGGTTGATTCTTGATGCAGGACTGGTGTCGGTCAGGATGTTATATGGACATATCCCACATTCCAATCGTAGCAAGCACCTCTTGATGGGTGGCTTCCCGAGTACAAACTAATATAATTTTTTATCCCAACATTAATACATGGTTGTAAGCATTAAGACCTCATCCTCGTACCTTCTTTTTGTTATAAGTGTTTGAATGACCATTTTCTTGTTGATCCGGTCATAAGCTGGATTTAACACTTTAGAAAAATCTTGCTAGAGACCATCACTTCAAGGGAATCTTCCTCTCGTGGGTTCGATAACCCAGTGTCACCTCTACGGAAATAGGTGCGGGATACTCTTTTTAGTTCCAATACCGGGTCAACAAATAGGAGATGTCACCTAGTCTGGCCTCTAAGACTAGCTCAAGTGTTGTTGGTGATCACATTTTCTGAATCTTAGGATATCGTTCAGTGTAACGATGATCCTAAAACAACATTGAGATTATGACGTTGGAAGAACGATCATATTGAACCAACCCAAACTTGTATGTTATGAATTGAGTTAATATCATCTACATTCAATTGAAATAACACGGAGTGTTAACATGTGAAATTGCTCCTTAGACCATGAGAGTATTGTGGTCACTTCTTACTGTACAGTGGGCTTTGGGTTGCTCAAATGTCTCCTGTAACACGGTGATCGTAACGACAACTTACATGTTCACCGGAAAGTTTGATAAGTGGCCGGATAGCTCGAGAGTGGGACTTGCTCCTCCGACGATGAAGAGATATTCTTAGGGCCCTCTCAGTGTGACGGCATCAATCAACGTCTGGACAGACACGCGTGACTTTGTCACGGGGATGCTGGAACACAATAACGAGAAAGAAGAACAAAACCGGTAACAAGGATTTCAGTATAGGGAGCATGGTGATGACTCAGGAGGATACCTATGCATCTCGGGTTTTGTGAAATATCGCAAAGCAAAGAGAACATCACATGATAACCAAAGGTTCACTCGAATATCATTTGTGTGCACATAGGGACCTGTATGGATGCCCACGGTCCCGCTGCCGGTCATTGAACGAACGGTTTCGTTCATGTCTATGAGTTCTTGAACCTACGGGGTCATAATCTTAAGGCAATCATGATATGCCGAGTGTTAGTAGGACATGAGTCATTATAATATATTTGTGGAATTTTTTCTTGAATATTCAGAATAGTTTCGAGAGGATCTGGAAGCGTTTCGGGGTCACCAGAAGGGTCTCAGAGGGTATCATGTAATACCGGGTATTACTGATAAATTATATATAGGTGGAAAATGTTTTCAGAGATGTTAATATATATATATATATATAATGGTCTAGAGGTGTTTAGAACATTTTATATTTACATCATTTTGGGCTGCATGCAGGTGGTGCTAGTTTTCTGGCCCCTCTCGTGCGGTTTTTTATGATGGTCCAATATATTGGCTCGAGCGGTGTATTCTATCCCTTTTTGATCGACAATAATAGTGGTCGTTTGACCAAGCGATAGATTCACTGGTCTGTCTTATGGTAGGTCATGAAGACATGCATGTATGACCAAAGTATGAGTACGTGCATGCGGTCCTGTCGACACGAAGTGGGGGTGGGGCAAGCACCCTAGCTACGACCTTAGCATGTCATTATAGATATATCCAAGGGGGGCTTTCCAGTTTGTGAGGCAGGTGCCAGCAAAGTTGTGCATTGTGTATGTAAATATCACACCCTTTATTCCTACATATATTTGGTCACTTCCAAGTGGTTGTTGTCTTGTGGCCCCTCATCCAATCCTCGACGACGCGCCCACCGATGGGCCCGCACGGTCAAAGTTGTGCATTGGGAATTTGAACATCACACACCATCCTTTTAATTCATATATATTTGGGCCACATGCTGGTGTGGTTTCTTCTGACCATCTCTCATGTTTTTTTCTGCCAAATGGTGCTATATATGAAGACCCGGATGACGCGCAATGGACATGGGTGCACTAGCTTAATTGCGTGCGATGCTCGTGCCCTTTAAAATCACCACAACTTCGCAAGCGCAAGCAAGGGTGGAGGTACATGATATTTAGGATGAATTCCACATCTACGTCTGAAAATTAGGATGAACCATGTGTGGTAGACTAGCTAGCTAGAAATCTAAAAAAAACTACCCGCCTTGAGCGATGCAAAAATCGGCGGTTCCGCCGCTTTTCCTTATTATCATACACAATTATTTTTCTGGACCGTCTGTGATCTTGGTTGTGTCCGCCCCGCTTCAATTCCTTTACCCAAATTTTAGTAGCCTTGGTATTTCAACTGTCGCCCCACTCCACCGCGGACCTTATAGTAAAATTCCATTAGCTAAGGCATTTGAACCGTCGCCCTCCTTCGTCCACCACCATGTCCACCCAACATTACTAAAATTTTCAGTTCCCGTGGTGTATCCTCAAATGCCACACCGCCCCCTTCCATAGTCCACCTCCACCCTCCCCCTCCCGCTCGAACCCTAGCTCGCCGCCGCCGCCAACCACTTTCGGTCAACCCGTGCTTCCTATCTTAGATAATATAGTTTAGGTTACACAATGATTCCCATACCATCGCTGCCCTGAGTTTTTAGATGAGGCATGCGGTGTCCCTCCCCACTAGATCCACATCCCCTACTGCAGAGAAGTCGCAGCCTAAGCCCGACCACATATCTCGGGGAGCCCGACGAGCGTACGACAAAAAGAGGTTTATCATGGCCTCTCCAGCGGACGACGGTGAGGTGGCCGCCGTTCGCCCTGACTTGTTGACCCCGGAGCAACACCTCACCGCGGAAGCCGGCGAGGACGTTGACTATGTTGCCATCCCAAAGGATTCACGTCAGCGGGCTCACGTATTACTATATCTCCGGTAAGCTGGCTACGACATCAGGCTCGTCGACATCAACGGCTTCACCAGGGCCATGTCAAAGGTTAAGTGGTCCATCCCCAACCCCTCTGGTTCAACTACCGTCGATCTCTTCGAATGCCATGCCGTTGATCTCCTCTGGCACGTGGTCAAAGATTTGCGGTACTTGTACGCCATCGAGCGCATTTAGCCATTTCTGAAGGACACGTTCTGCGGCGGCGGCTTGGGATCCTCAAATGCCAAGTCATATCTCATCGACCACGACCACGAGAAGGGCACCCATAAAGGCTCATCCAAGGTGAAACAACCAGTCTGCAACATCAGGGAGCGCACCATGGGTCTGTGCTCTTCCAACTAGAAGGATCCTGTGCATGACAAGTGAGGCGATATCCTATTAGCAAATCTTACTTTTCCTAGCTAGTCAACCCGTACCTTTGTTATAGTAGCTTTTGCCATGCGGTGTTTTAACCGTGCCATTTTTAATTATTTGAGTTGTGCAAAAATGTAATGTTCAATAGGGCTATGTGATGTTTAAGTATGACTTGTCCACTTCAGTTTCACGAATGGCTCTATTTGGTTGTTTATAGTGACTATATGCCTTGTTTATCTGCATTTGGTTGTTAGGTTGGTTGCAGTGAGCATTTGTCCAGTTATCAAGCAGATGCCTTGTTTATCTGTATTTGGTTGTTACGTTGGTTGTAGTAAGCATTTGTCCAGTCATCAAGAAGATCCCTTGTTTATCTGCATTTGGTTGTTAGGTTGGTTGGAGTGAGCATTTGTCCAGTTTTCAAGCAGATGCCTTGTTTATCTGTATTTGCTTGTTAGGTTGATTGTTGTGAGCATTTGTCTAGTTTTTCAAGCATATGCCATGTTTATCTGTATTTGCTTGTTAGGTTGGTTGCAGTGAGCCTCTGTCTAGTTTTCAATAGCTATATTTGGTTGTTATACTGATCATATATGCCTTGTTTATTTCAGTTATTAACAATGTGATGTTTATTATGTGCAAGTCAGAACTGTGCAGTTCGATTTCATCAATACCAGTTTGAACAGCTATATTTGGTTCCTGTTATGCCTGGCGTAGTTACCACATGCCCTTTATTTAAGTTTTACACATTTATCCAGTGTGATGTTTAAGCATGAGCTACGTTCTATCATTTTCAACAATACCAACTTGAATTACTATATTTGGTGGTTGTTAAGCCTGTTGTAGTGAACATTCCCTTCCATTTTTTATTCGCTTTAACAACATGCTGAGACCAACACATTCAAGCTATCATTTGGAGATGATGTTGTTTATCATGGCTATATTTGTTTGATGTTAAGATTGTTGTACTTCTCATGCCTTTCCATGTACTTATGCAGGACAACAACTGAAGTGGCCAACATTTTCCGCTAAGGTTAGTTTCATCCCTCGGCTTGTACCCCCCGATCGTTCCATAATGTAGTGCATATCGATCCATGCCTGGACATTTTTAGCTTCTAATATTGACTTGTTGCTTGTAGGTACATATGTCCTAGGCAAAGATCCATGCATCGACCCTTTTTGTGTATGGGGCAATGAGATATTCATGGACCAGCACCAAGTGAGGAAAGTGATAAGGATTATTAGCAAAAATATATGAACGTTGGCAATCAAATTATTTGTTTACGCTCTATCCAACACAACAGTGAGCAGTAGGACAGTAACTACAAACTTTGTAGCCTTCTCTTTTTACTACCCATAATGAGTTGTTAGACTACAATGTCTGAACCTTTTTCATTTGCAATGGTTCCCAAAGCAGTTTACTCAAGATTACCTTGCAAAGTACACGATTGGTGGACATGCAAGACGGGTAAAGCATTTGATCGAGACTATAATGAGCATCGAGAAGTCCTAATTAATGAAGATAGTGAAGGATGGGCGGGCGACAATCACAAGGGGTTGGCCTAGAGTCGTGCGTGCATTACGCATGGAGGAGAGAACAATATGGGCATTCCGCTTCACCTTCTCTAGCAACCAGAATGTCGTTCGCCTCTCTCTTTGCAGTCTTTAGTACAACTGTGGTTCATCATTATTTACTTGGTGCTTCTGTAGTTCTTCAGTGTATGTAAATGTGCATCGAATTATGCATTCGTCCTTGAACCTATATTTGTAATAAACATGGTTCGATATGGAATAAGTGATGCCTACTTTCAAATTTAAAATTTGTGATTTTTAAATGCAGGGATTAAATTATGGATGGTGATGACGTTGCGGTGGGTGCCGGCGGCAGGGAAGGAGATCCGAGGTGGCGAAAGACGGTTAGGAGTCGTGATGTCTGGTTTGGTGGATGTTTCTGTCGATGGAGCAACTCAGTTGAGGTGGACGACGTCGTGGCAGGAGTAGGACAAACCACACAAAGTTCCCTTCGACACCTACCTGTAACTGAAGTAATTTTGTAAGGGCTCATTTGGCTTGCATGATTCTAAAAACGCAGGGATAGGAAAACACCAGAATAGGATAGGAATGCACATGGTAAACAGAGCATTTGTAAACACAGGATTTCTATCAACTTGAATGTTTGGGTTACAGGAATTGGAAGAGCAAAGGAATGCAAATAAACATGGCCAAAATAAAGTGAAACCATATGAAAGCGTGTACAGTTAGAATGTTATTCTGCCACTAATGCACTTGGTCTTGTTTTCATGCATAGGATTTTGAAAAGTAGGTCTAGGTGGATGTTTTGCTTCATTCCTTTCAACAAAATGCATGAATAATTGAATAGTAGAGTGCCATTGGAAAATTCCCTATTGCTATGTTTTTCCGTTGAACCAAAATAGCCCTAATGGATCGACATGAATGTATAGTAATAAGTGATGCAACAAGTGTACAACCTCTTTGCCAGAAGCTGTTTAACCTCAAAGATCATTGGATTGGTCGCTGAAGTAGTTGAGGCAGAGGTGGCTGTCGGAGGTGTGGAGGAAGATCTGAGGAATCTGTAGACGGCATCCAGGGCACTGCTTTGTTGTGATGGATCGTTCTGTCATTGGAGCAGCCCCGGTGAGCCGTTAGACGTCAAGGCTGAAGCAGCACAAGACAGACATCGTCAATCTCAAGTGGGATTCTAATAGAATCTCCAATAGATGATGTAAAATAGATGTAAAATTTACATCACCAAAAACCACCTGACTACAACAGATGAGGTGAAAACTATTGACTTTGAACTTAACTGTCGAAACTGAAATTTACTGTGGAATCTGAATGTTACTGTCGAAACTGAATGCAATGGTAGCAGAGAGGCACTTGGCATGTAGTTTAGGGCGGGCCTGCAGTTCATCTTCAACCTGCACCCCCTGAGCCGCCAGCCACCACCGGCCGAACCGCCGGCCCCAGCGCCGCCTTGCCGCCCCGAAACAAGTCCCCACTGTCGGTCCGCCGCCGCCCCGGTCAGCCCTATAGGCCCCCCGACCCCACCCTGAACCCTAAGATAGATAGTGGGGTACCTCTCCTGCGAGCCCCCGTCCCCGCTGCGGGTGGTTCTTCCTTAACTCCGGCGAGCCCCCCCTGAAAATCGACTGACCCAAAAGTCGATTCAGTCGACTGAAGTGTAGCTAAATTGGAGCAGAGCAGCAGCACGAGCGAGGGGGAGAGCAGCAGCAGCAGCGCGAGCGAGCGAGCGAGAGCCGGAGCAGCAGCAGCTGGGCGAGCGAGCGATCGAGCGAGAGCCGGAGCAAGAAGAGCGCCATGAAGCGAAGGAAGGAGAGCCGAGCAAGCAGCAGAGATCCGACTGTATGGCTGGCCAAGGCCGACGGGGCCTCAGACCGGGGAGAGCCGCCGTGGAGATGTCGCCCGCGGAGTCGGCTTCAAGGTAGCCGCTCCATGGGGTGCGGGATGGAGCACCGTCGTCGCCGGGAGGTCGAGCTAAGGAGAAGGTTCCATGCGATGAGTGTACAACCTCTTTGGTGGCACCGAGTAGGCCTCGGCTTCGTCCGAGGAGTCTGTGAGGATGCTGCGGTTCTGGTGGAGTAGGTTAAGGCGGCGATGTGGGGATGGAGCAGCCGCGATAGACGAGGCGATCGTCGAAGCAGCTCCTTGGAGGTGGAGGACGGGGTTGCTGAACTGGCAGGACGATGATATGGACGATGGATCCTCATCCGAGGAGGTGGACGAGGGAAGTCGAGCTCTTGCGGTGGACGATGTCATCGGGGAAGAGGCTCCAGCTGGGCAGCGGTGAGGTGGCGGACGGAGGAGGGTGGTGTTTCACGGCTGGAGCGGAGAGGTTATGGCGGCCTGGGATTTCGAATGGCAAAAAGGAGGCGATGGGAGGGGGTGAACCATGACTTAGGGACGCGCTTGTCCAAAATGTAGGGTGTGTTACAAAAGTACCCCGCACCAATTTGAACTAGTGGCCCTTTCGGGTCAGGGTTAGAAGGAGGATTTCACGTGTTGGGATTTGGCAGCTGGAGGGAGTTTTCGCGCGCGTTGTAATTTCGGGATAGCAAGGCGCGGGTTGTGAAGGCACCAGTTTTGGGAGCACGATATCTGAATTTTCGGGATATAATAAGGCGCGGGTTGAATTTTAGGGACAAGCCTAACATGTAATATTGTACTTGTACATACCAAATCAATTCACACTTCTCTCAACCAAAAAGAAAACGAAAAAATAAAACTATTCACACCACACAAAGAGAGAGTCTTGCCCCGTTTTACTATAAAAAATGCTATTTAAAGCTACTCATACCAACAATTTAGTGCAATTAAATGCTATTCGGTAGTATGAATCCATGTTATGTCCAATTAAATTTTTTCGCTTGCTGTGTAATGCATGTAACCTACTCTACCATCATTTTAGTGCATTCCAAATGTCTATACTACTACTGCAATTCGAACTGAATTTGAATTCATTTCTTTATTTCAATAACAATCTACAATCATGATTGTTGCCAACTTCAACCATCATTCGTGTATTACCTTAATAACACACCACATGATTAATATAGAGATAGATATGAACTATGTGTACTACATGAACTCAAATTCTATTTTTTGAATACACTTGATGTTGATTCCAAATAATAGTACATTTGATGTACTAACTATATATTCATAATCTAAACCATGTTCCTTACGTGTACACCATGTTTATCACACATAGTATAGTGCCCCGCCCCCTACATTATGACAAGTATTTAGACCTGAGCTGCAAAAACCACACATTAGCCCAAATTATGATCAATGTTCTATATGTTATACATAGTACTAGCAAGATGCCTATGCATTCCACAGAACATCAACATGATCAAGGGGAGGCCTAATTTGCAAATATGGAGAGGGGTGTGGGTATCTTTTTTCAAAATTGCCATAGTTTCCTTCCTATCCGTCAGATATAAATCGGACGGCCTATATTGCAGGATGGCACCATCATCAACAACTCCGTTTTTTTATAAGAGTAGAGATAAAATATATTATATGTAGTATAACTTGTTCATAACCACACCATGTGTATCACCGTTATATATATTCACACATGCGTCGGTTTAAAACACTATGATAAACTCTTCAAATATCCAAATTCGCTTTTTATAATGAAGTATGATCTCTATTCGTCTTTTACACCCACACACTCCTCTTATCTTTGTAGCTAGCTAGCGCTAACTTTCTCTCGTGCATGCAGACGCCCGCATCCCTCTAACCCTCCCTCAGCATTCTCTAGCTCCATTGCGCAAATTCGTGTTTTCACTTTAGGTCGTTCACCCACGGTGTGTGTTGGCCCCCCCAGCTCCTTCTTTGCGGCACACATCGATCGATATGCCTCTCTAGCCAGGTGTGCCCAGCTCTTATCACCGTCCATGCCTCACTCCCACCACTCTTTTCATCGATCTCGTACTCGCACACTTCTCCCCCCTCGATATAGTATGACTCTTGCACCACCTCCTAGATGCATCCCTCTCTCTCTCTATCATTCTCCCCATGCCTCATTTGCTTCTAACACACACATGCATGTATACCGATCGATCTCCCAAGATATACCTAGGTCGACTTTAACTATCCCCCCCCATCGATCGACGTACCTCACAAGTTATGTCTCTCCTTTCTCTGACAAAGGACGATTGATCTTCCTATGTAGTTATGCATGCTTACCACATCCAGATCGCCCCCCTCATCATTCGTGCATGCCTCCTGACCCGTCTCTCACACGCACGTGCACAGACATGCAGCCATCCCCTCTCTTATTGATATTGCAGGCGTGCCCTCCGGTTGTCTAGCAAGCCTATCCCACCATTTGTTAGAAGCAACTCCACTACCACCCCCTCCAACACTCTAGCTCTGTCTCTCTCCCAACCTTATTCCTCTCCTACACATATGCATGGATGCTGATCGATCTCCCTTAATACATGAGGTAGATCGATCTCCCTTAATACATGAGGTAGGCCTCTCTCCTCCTCCACACATATACCAGCCATTGTACCTCTATAGTTAATTAGGCCTCCCTCCCCCCCCACCACACACCGATAGTCGAGCGCTGTAGGTAGGTATCCCTGCCACAGACAAACCGCACTGTCCCCTCTCACGTTCCAGTAGGCCAGCCACTCTATATCTTCGACGTGGGCACACACAAATTCAATGGCACTCTTTATCGATCGCGCGCGCACACACACACACACAGATCATCCCTCTTCGATTCTATGGACACCTCAAGCCGATGATACCTCCACTCTCTTCTCGTGGATTGCCCCCTCCATATATATGATATATCCAGGACTCAATTCCACACACATTGCATATGTTACATTTTTTGATTGACCCCACCCCCCCCAAAAAAAAACTCTCACGAACCCACACACTATATCTCTCTATGTTTGTCTCTCTCTCTCACACAACCCCACGTAGGTGGTGTACGTATAGAAGAAGAGAATAGGTGCACCGTGCACGTACTCACACTTCGTGCCTAGCCACACCCGCGCGGGTACATGGTGGAGCTCATTTCTGTACAAAATGGCAGCCCACGTGCTAATTTGAACGCGTGTAGCGGTTGTTTACCTACGGGGGTCATGTACCACGCGTGCACGAAACAAAGTTTGACTTGATGCGTTGGCGCGTTATTTTTAAATAAAGTTATATCGCTCAATGGCACATACACAGAATATAAAACGATTTTTATGGAGAAAAAGGTAGTCCGCTCCACTATATACAATGGAGCCTGCCTGCCTGGTTTGTCTCTCTTCAGAGTATCTCACACAAGGCTGTAGTGGACTCTCTCTCTCTCACCGTTGGTCACTGATCCGGCCGCATCCCGTCCGCCGACGGAAAGGGAGGACGTGCATCGTTTCTCCGTTCGACGGTGCCGAGGCAGCACGTCCCCATCTACGGTACACGCCGTTCTCTCTGACTAAGCTCTGGCGTGGTAGGGCCTATGCCACCTGCTCGTTGCCGCAGTATGGGCAGATTCCGCCTGCCGCCGCTCACCTAGTTACATCTCGACGACCTCCAGGTATCCCCTCCGGCCTTGCTCCACTGCCCGTCTTCCCACGTTACTGCATGTGGATCTTCCATAGTTCTTTTCCCAAAACGTAGCTCGTCCGGCATACTTTCCATATTGCAATCTCGTCCTCACACCATCTTAGACAAACACAACCGTGTTGTTATCTTCCTTTAGGACAAGGAATATGCTTCTTTTTTGTTGTCGCATGTGTCATCAACTGTTATTGGCCAGTAATTGTTTCCTTTCTACCTCTTTTTTGCAAACAGGGCTATCCATTTCACGTCATTGTTATTGCAACCTTTTGGTGAACTGCACAAATCATTTTTTTCTTAAGAGTGTTTTGTGCAGTTCTGCCAAAATGTCACACGGGCAACGTCTCTACATTTCATTGCGGCTGCACAAAGGGAGATTGGTTTTGCTCTATCCTCCTCATCCAACTCCGAGCCTAATCTTCTCCAACTAGTTAGTCTTAAGAGAGACTACAAAGGTGACCGGCTTCTATTTGTGTGTTTATTGTTTCATCAGCAGTCCTGTATTATCGTAATCACACTTAATATCTTTGGAACAGGGACGCTGAACTCTATTTTAGTGGAACTGCACAAAATGATCGGAATGTTGCATGCTCCATACAGCTACTTTTTTCCCAATATGCCTTGTTGATTTAGACAGAGCTGGGGGGACGTTGCTACCAATGAAAGCATGGATCAATTTTAATTTAACACCTTCTCACAACTTTGTCTTCAGTTGTGATGTAAATATTAGCTCTGATTAGCAAGGAAGTTAGTTTTTTATTGTTTCTGAAAGAGCATCGATGGCGAGACACACGAAACAAAAGCTGAAAGCTCACACCATTGTACAATTTCATGTCTCTAGAAAATTATTTGTATAGTACGTCAATTATGTAAACAAATGCTGGAACTTGATAGCATTGCCAGAAGCCTCTTCGGCATCCGGGTCCATGTGCCATGCACAAAATTATACTCCGTTCCTAAATATTTGTCTTTTTAGAAATTTCAAATGGGCATATTTTAGAGTGTAGATTCACTCATTTTGCTTCGTATGTGTACTCCCTCCGTTCCTAAATATTTGTCTTTCTAGAGATTACAACAAGTGACTACATACGGAGCAAAATGAGTGAATCTACACTCTAAAATATGTCTATATACATCTGTATGTAGTAGTCCATTTGAATCTAAAAAGACAAATATTTGAGTAGTCACTCGTTGAAATCTCTAGAAAGACAAATACTCCAGAGTATATTTAAGAACCGAGGGGGTAGTGCACAGCCGCATGGGAGACTCAGAACGATTGTTGCACCGCATTAAGAGTGAGTAATGAGCAGTCAAATCATAAGCCCCATCTTTCCCACTGTAAGTTTCTTGGAAGAAGCAACCATCACTACGCTCTTCTTTGAATCCGCTCATACTACTCCATCCGCCACTGTTTATAGAGCGCGCTTCAGAAAAAGAGAAAATCTCTGGGACCAAGGCGACTAGCGATTGGCCTGAAAAATAGCATTGGTAGTTATAGCACGTCGTCTATTACTAGAGGAAATAATGCGTACACACATGCATGCAGTGCTTCCACCCCGGGTACACACATGCATGCACTTACTCCACTCCGTAGTACTACATGGAGAGAAAATTGTGGTTACCACGCCCTAATTAATTGAGCATTAAACGAAATGCGTGTATAGTCTCTCTGGTGGTGGAAATGCATTGAGATAAATGCATCATAATGAAGCGCGCCCTGTAAACTGTGACGGAGAGAGGAGTAGTATGAAGGTGCAAAACCAAGTACGCGTATGGCCAGTCGGTCAACGCACCTCCTTTTGGCATATCACTGACATGTTGGACCGGAGTGTGAGCAAACCGATCTCAATTGATGGCAAAATGGCCAACCCGCCGTTCCTTGAGAGAGACGAAGAGTGAGAAGACACAGACGGGCTCGCACGGAGGCCAAGATATATTCGAGCATGGTTGATCGATATCATCATTACATGTTGGGCTGCCATTTTCCGCCCTTCTCTGGAATAAATGTGTACTTTATCAAAGATTAAGAAAAATAAGAGTACAGAGGCTCCACCATGCGGTTCTAGTAGTAGTACTACTCGTAGTACTAAACCTTATGCTTGGCTCTTCGCCTCTTCATGAAGTCTAACAATGATGGTACTCCGCATGTTCGGTACTACAGTGTATGCCTCTGGCAATCTGACACCGAATGAACTGATGCATGTCCACCGCTCGGGCGAGGGTACGTTGCATTAGTCAAAAGCGTGAGCTTCACCTTGTCACGCAAGCTTCTCCTCGTTCTACGAGTTGACGGGACACACCAACAAGTAGTGCTAGTCCATACTCCCTCCTTTCCGGTTAATATGGCTTAATCTTTTTTGCGGGTAAATGAGAGAGCTTTATTCATATATAAACATTCTTAGGACGATCAGCCAAGACACTGGTCACTAGGAAGCAAGGTACCCCGCAAAAAAAGAAGTAGGAAGCGAGGTGTTTCATCAAGCCAGCTCTCGGCCACATTCAAAGTGCAGCAAGCACGGTTCGCACAAAGATGCGCCGCAAGGTTTGCTGACCTGTTTACATGCTGAATAACAAAAAAAAAGAGGAAATATTACCGGGCGCTCCTATTTGTAACAGGATATGAGCCAGAATTAAGCGAGAATTTTGGCAAGTGTTCCATGCAATCAACTTCCATTATCACATGCGAGAACCCTCGAAGAGAACGAAATGTGTTGAAGATTGCTTTATCACATTTTAAAAATATAATAAGAGTGCAGACGCTCCTCCATCCGGTTCCTAGTACTAGTATAGTACCTCTATAGACTATAGTAGTAGTACTAGTAAACTTTGTGTTTGGTTGTTCGCCTCTTCGAGAAGTGCAAAAATAATAGTACTAGTATAGTGTATGCTTCTGACAATCTTACACCGAATTAACTGTTGCATGTCCACCGCCTGAGCGAAGGATAGCTTGCTGCTACCTCTTGAGCACTGCGTTGGATTTCCCCGAAGAGGAGAGGATGATGCAGCAAAGTAGCGTAAGTATTTCCCTCAGTTTTTGAGAACCAAGGTATCAATCCAGTAGGAGGCTACACACAAGTCCCTCGTATCTGCAGAAAACAATAGCTCCTCGCAACCAACGCGATTAGGGGTTGTCAATCCCTTCATGGTCACTTACGAGAGTGAGATCTGATAGAGATGATAAATAATATTTTTGGTATTTTTGGTATAGAGATGCAAAGTGAAAAGTAAAAGGCAAAGAAAAAACAAAGCAAGTATTAAAATAATGGAGATTGATATGATGAGAATAGACCCCGGGGGCCATAGGTTTCACTAGTGGCTTCTCTCAAGAGCATAAGTATTCTACGGTGGGTGAACAAATTACTGTTGAGCAATTGACAGAATTAAGCATAGTTATGAGAACATCTAGGTATGATCATGTATATAGGCATCACGTCTGTCGGTGTACTAGAGTAGGGGTACCCTAGTATCCCGAACTCGTGCACGGGCAGTTGCAGCACCCCGCGGTAAGGCTTGCCTGGTCACCGCCAAGATCCTCCGTGGTTCCTTTGGAGCCATTCAAGAACAAAGTATTTAACCAAGAAGACAAGGCCCCGGCAAGAGGAGCTTGCCGGGAAGGCCACTCAAGGCACACAGTAGAGACGAGACCCCGGCAAGAGGAGCTTGCACGGAAGGCTCGGAGAGCGACAAGCCTCCGTGACGCGACAAAGGGTTCAGCCGCGGCAAGGCACTTGCCGCGGCAGTAACCTCTTCATCTCCGCTCCAGCTCATCCACCAACGTGTCGCCATGGGACCATTCCATGCACGCGTGTCAAGAGGCTGTGCAGCCATCGGGGAGCAGCGATAAGCGGCGCTGACAAGCTTGCCATCATGGCGAGCGGTGGCGCACCTGACGGTCCTGTTGCCTTTGTTTAGGCGACAGGGACGGGCATTTAATGCTTTTGTCCCTTGCCGTCAGGGTTAGGTAGAGTACACTGTACACTGTTCAAGTAGGTATACCAACTACTGTTTTTCCATTTGTACCCTCATCTATGTTGCCACCTGTCAGAGACCCCTTGAGCATATAAAAGGAGGCCCATGCGCAACGTAGAGAGGGTTCGATTCCAACGTAACCAGAGAAAACTCACGCTAGGTCCTGTAGCTCTCAGCGCTCCCTAGCAAGAACACAATACAAACTAGACAAGCAGCAGTAGGAGTATTATCTCTCCGGAGAGCTCCGAAGCTGGGTAAAACTGCTTGTGTGCTTTGCCTCGATCCGCTCTTCGTGCGATCTCCGCCCCCCTCCGAACCAAAAGGGACTCGGTCCGCCGGTCCCATAGGTGTTCGTGGGTCCGATCAGCCTCCCCGACATCTTTGGCGCGCCAGATAGTGGGCATCGAGGCTGTGTGAACCTGATCTGGCGTTCACACGAGCAGCATCTTCATAATCTTCAACATCTTCATCAACATGCCACTGAAGAAGAAGGCTTCGGCGGCAGCGGAGCCGTCCGCGTCGAACCCACCATCACCGGAGCGAACGGGTGGTGGAGCAGACGCTGGCGGAAGAACGGGCGCCGGCGAAGGAGTTTGTGACGCTGCGAAGTCCAAGGACAAGGCCGCGCAGACCTCGTCGTCCGTACATGTACCGCGCCCGTCTCAGGAGGCGCGGGACCAACAGCGTCATGGCGTTCACAATGCCATACGCTCGTTGGACCGGGATCGAGCTGGAGGATCTCGGGACGTTCAAGACCAGCATGCGCGCCAACATGCTGGCGTGAGCGAGGCACGGTCGCTCGGACGGGATACTGCTCCTTCTAACATAGATAGAAGTCCGAGCATATCCCGCTCCTCGCGCCGTTCGCCACTGCCACCCACTACTCCAGCAGAAGCTCTCGAGAGCTCAACTGCTCCTCGACTACCCTCCAACAGCCGACAAGGTTGACGAATGGAGGGCCACCATCTAGAGTCTCATCGGCTTTGCCAACGGCGACGCTCCGCGGCAACCAACTACATCATTGCCGCGGCAAGATGACAAGGCACGAGCTGGTGGTGACGAGACTTGTGCAGGTGCAACCACCATGCACTCTCCGCCCCGAAGGCCAAGATCGCCGACTCGCCGGATCCACCTCGACAGCGACTCCACCGCGTCATCGGATCCACGAGCTCGCCGCGATCAGCGCCAAGTTCTTCATGAACGACAACAAGAAAGGCCTTTCGAACTCACATCGAGCGCCGAAGAGAAGCGCGGCGTCGGTCGGACCAACGCTACCGGGCCTTGTGTCGATATGCATGCGCCAGGAACCAGCGACTTGCCGTCTGTGATAGGTTGCCCTGCGTTCACTCATGAGCTGCGGCAAGTCCAAAGGCCCAAAGAAGAAAAATTTCAAGCCAGACGTGCCATAGAAGTACGATGGCAGGACGCATCCGTCGGAGTTCCTCAGCATCTACACCATCGCGGTGCAAGCTGCGGGCGAAAGAGACGGCAAGATCCTCGCCAACTACTTCCCGCTGGTACTCAAGCCCAACGTCAGGTCCTGGCTCATGCACTTGCCGGACAACTCCATATCCTCTTGGGCAGATCTATGCCATCAGTTTGTTGGCGCCTTCACGGGCAGCCACAAGCCTCAAGGCCAGGAAAGTGACCTTCATCTGCTCGCCCAGAAGGAAGGAGAGTCCCTGCGCAAGTTCATTCAGAGATTTAGCCATGTGCACTACAACATCCCAGATGTCCACCCTACTGCGGTGATCAGCGCGTTTCATCAGAACGTGCGAAACCGCACGATGAGGGAGGAGATGGCGATGTGCAAAGTCAAGGACGTCAGTGAGCTGTATGCCTTGGCCGACAAGTGTGCACGCGTCTTTGAGGAAGGAGGAGACTCCTGTGAGAGAATGCGTAGCAGGATCTCGACAAAGGAGGATACCGCTCCGGCAAAGAAGAGCCGACGGCAGCAACAGAAGAAAGAAAGGCGGAGAAGTGCTAGCTGTTGAGCAGTCCGACAACGGAGGTGGCGACAAGAACGCCAAGGCTGGCGGCTCGGCAAGGAGGTTGCCGCCGACGCTAACCACCGGTCTGTGGCGGCCGCCGACAAGCGGGGACGGCTCCGCAAGCAAGATCGCAAGATCCACCGCGCCAAGGGCCATGACCTCCAGAGCTGCAAGAAGGTCGAGCAACTTGCTGAACAATAGAAGGCTGAGTACGAGCGGCGCGACAAGGAGAAGGCCCAAGAAGGTGCTGGAGGAGCCAGCAAGAAACGTCCCGGCCGGGGAGGGCGCCGCGGTAAGGCCAAGCAGCGGCAAGGAGACAGGCCTCCCCGCGGCCGCGACAAGGATGAAGACGAAGACGACGATGAAGATATGGAAGACGATGAGACCGATGAGCAGGAGTTTCAGAAAGCTACAGAGGTCCTCTGCGTTGACGGAGGGGCTTCCCTGCATACTTGCCACCGCCAACTCAAGCAGTGGATGCGGGAAGGTAATGCACGAACCATCGAGAGAGTCACGCAAGCCTCGAAGTGGTCCAACACGCCTATCATCTTTGATATTGAGGACCACCCCGATCGCATAATCGCGGTCGGGTGCTTGCCGATGTTGGTCTCACCAACTATCCGCAACCTCAAGGTCACCAAGATGCTAGTTGACGTCGGGGCGGCTTAAACTCGATCTCCTCCGCGGTGCTCCGAAGCTTCAGATCCCCGACAATGAAGCTCAAGAGACTCGCACATTCCAAGGAATCAATCCGGGAAGGAGCAAGCCGAAGGGGAAGATCACGTTGCCAGTAACATTTGGTAGCGAGCTGAACTTTAGGACTGAGAGGGTCACATTCGACGTTGCTGATTTCCCATTGCCTTACAATGGGATACTAGGTCGTCCAGCACTCGCCAAGTTCATGGCGGCCTCTCACTATGCCTACAACTTACTCAAGATGCCAGGCCCGATAAGCATCATCTCTGTCCATGGCGACAAGAAGGATGCTCTTATCCTGGCCGACAAGATTTACCGGGATGCAGCAGCCGCGATGGAAAGCAAAACACTTGCCGCTGAAGCTCCCGGGGGGAAGAAGACCAAGTCCGGCAAGAGCTCTGATGCCCACTCCGGCAAGCGCACCTCTTCGGAGTGCTGCACTACCGTCGAGGACGCACCATCGAGCTCCACCGGCAAGTGCAAGAAGACGATGGCAGCTCCGCCAAAGACCAAGAAGGTGTCCGCCATGAGGACGGCAGCTGGTGGTACCTTCACCATCGCGCCTCTCGACCCCAAATAGGAAGGCGCGCTCGTTGCTTTCACCGTGGGCTTAACGTCGACGTGTTTGCATGGCAACCGTCTGACATCCCCGGTGTTCCCAGGAAAGTAATTGAGCACCGTCTTGCCGTTTGTCCTCATGCGTGGCCCGTCAAGCAGAAAGTCAGGAAGCAGGCAGTGGAGCGCCAAGAATTCATCGCAGAAGAGATCAAGAAATTGGAAGCAGCAGGCCTTGTCAGAGGAGTGCTCCACCCTACGTGGTTGGCCAATCCTGTAGTTGTGCGCAAGGCAAATGGGAAATGGAGACTTTGTATTGACTTCACGGATGTTAATAAAGCTTGTCCCAAAGACCCGTTTCCCTTGCCGCATCGACAGATTGTTGACTCCACGGCTGGATGTGATTTGCTTTCATTTCTTGATGCATACTCGAGATATCATCGATCTTCATGGCAGAAGAGGATGAGGAGAAAACCGCATTCATTACTCCATGTGGCACATACTGTTTCATACGGATGCCTTTTGGTTTGAAGAATGCTGGTTCAACGTTTGCAAGAGTAGTCCATGACGCTTTTGAGCCGCAAATGCACAGAAATGTAGAAGCCTACATGGATGACATAGTGGTCAAGAGCAAGGACAAAGCAACTCTGTTTCAAGATTTGGATGAGACCTTTGCAAATCTGCGCAAGATCAACCTCAAGCTCAACCCCGAGAAGTGCGTGTTCGGAGTCCCTTCCGGCAAGCTTCTCGGGTTCTTCGTGTCTCAGCGAGGAATTGAAGCCAATCCCGACAAGATCAAGGCCATTGAGCAGATTGAAGCACCAAAGCGCGTCAAGGATGTACGAATACTTGCCGGTTGCGTGGCTGCTCTCAGCAGGTTTATCTCTAGGTCTGCTGAACGCAGCCTCGCCATTTTTCAAGATTTTGAAAAAGGCAGGTCCAATGAAATGGACTCCGAAGCGAAGGCTGCGCCGCAGGACTTAAAGAGGTACTGTCCTCCACTCAAATACTTGTCGCACCTAAGCCACAAGAGAAGTTGCTGCTATATATAGCGGCAACCAATCAAGTGGTTAGTGCTGCGTTAGTAGCGGAGAGGGAGGCGGACGATGAGCCGGCAACCATGGCAGACACATCCAGCTACAAGCAAGGCACTTCACCGACAAGCTCTGGTCCCGACAAGGACGGATCTGCGCAGGCATGCGAGAAGATGCAGAAAAGGATGGTGCAGCGCCCTTGATCTACTTTGTCGATTCCCTTCTGCGAGGGGCTAGGTCAAGGTACTACGTGTGCGTAAATTGCTTTTCGCGTCCTCATGGCCTCGAAAGCTGCGCCATTACTTCCAAGCACATGAGATAACAATCGTCACTCGCTTTCCGCTGAAGAGGATCTTGCAAAATCCAGGCGGCAGGCGGGATTGTCGAGTGGGCACTGAACTGTCAAGCTTTGGCCTCAAGTTTGAAAGCACATCAACTATCCAAAGCGTAGCATTGGCGAGTTCATAGCGGAATGGACCCCAACACAAGATGAAGAAATTCCAGAGACGAGCATCCCCTTCAAGGAAGCAAGCAAAGAATGGCTGATGTACTTTGATGGTGCCTTCGCTGCAAAGGCGCCCGGTCTTTGGCGTCTTGCTTATAGCACCCACCGGAGAGCACCTCAAGTACATAGTCCAAATGCATTTTCCCAAGGAGCAAGCAACAAACAATACAACAGAGTATGAAGGTTTGCTTGCCGGTCTCGAGATTGCAAGAGACCTTGGGATTAAGAAGCTTATTGTCAGGGGTGATTCGCAGCTTGTCGTCCGACAAGTGAACAAAGATTATCAGAGTCCATTGATGGAAGCCTACGTTTATGAAGTGAGAAAGCTAGAAGAACACTTTGACGGCCTACAAATGGAACATGTTCCAAGAGCTCAGAATGATATTGCTGATGGCCTGTCAAAGTGCGCTGCACTTAAGTTGCCTGTGGAACCAGGGATTTTTGTGCTCAAGCTAACTCAACCAACCGTAACACCATCGACTGGACAGAGCAAAAAGAGGAAGTTGATTTCTGGTGACTATTTTCCGGCGGAGCTTCCCGAAGCCGCCACCAAAAAGGTCCCCAGGATCAACACCGAGAATGCTGAGGGGCAGTCTGCTCCGACAAGCCCTAGGGTTTGTTTCGTTTTAAGCGACGCTCCCGACAAGTTTTGCTCCGCAAGCTTGCCGGGAACGCCAAACTCCGGTGAGCAGCAGGTTCTTGCCGTGGAAGCTGATGTTCCCGCAGCAGCAGATGTGCCTTTAGTCCTTGTTGTCGAGCCGCAAGCTCCGGCAAAGATGGGCGCAGCAGATTGTCCATTTCCTTGAGACAGAGAACTTCCCAAGAGCAAGAAGAAGCGGAAAGAGTAGCCCGGCGGTCAAGTATGTACCAGTTTGTCGACAAAGACACCTGCATATAAGGAGACTCAACGGTGTGAAATTGAAGTGTATTTGCCGGGAAGATGGACAAAAGCTGTTGGCAGAGATACATGGAGGCATATGTGGTCACCACATTTGCGCCAGAGCACTTGCCGGCAAAGCTTTCCGGCAAGGTTTCTTTTGGCCGACATCCCTCCAGGATGCAACTGCACAAGTAACCAAGTGTGAAGCGTGCCAGTTCCATTCCAAGCAGACACACTAGCTAGCTCAAGCTCTTCAGACGATCCCTTTATCCTGGCCATTTTCGGTCTGGGGGCTCGACATCCTCGGCCCCTTCCCCGAGTTGTCGGGGCTTTGAGTACTTATGCGTTGCCATCGACAAGTTCACAAAGTGGCCGGAAGTGGAAGCGATGAGGAAGGTGACAACACAACGTGATCAAGTTCTTGGTCGATTGTTTGCCGCTTCGAATCCCTAACAGATCATCACCGACAACGGCACACAATTCCACGAAGTCGCACCTTCATGCAAGACGTCCAAGATCTTGGCGCCAAGGTCTGCTTTGCTTCTGTTGCTCATCCGAGAAGCAACGGTCAAGCATAGAGGGCAAATGCTGAAGTGCTGCGCGGGCTCAAGACTAGAACTTTCGACAGGCTGCACAAGTGCGGAAGAAACTAGATTGAGGAGCTGCCGGTGGTTCTTTGGTCGATCAGGACGACGCCAAATCGAGCCAGCGGCCGTACACCTTTCGCTCTAGTCTATGGAGCGAGGGCAGTTCTCCCCACGGAACTCAGATATCTGGATTGCCTCGAGTGCTCGCTATGATGAGCTTGAGCAAGAGCAGCTGCGACAAGATGACGCGCTGCTCCTTGAGGAAGATCGCCTTCGAGCCGCAGACGAGCTGCTCGTTACCGGAAGCTTTGCGTCGCTACCATAGCCGCAAAGTCAATGCCGAAGTCTCGAGGAAGGCGACCTTGTTCTTCGGTAGCGTTCAGTCCGCCAAGAATTCAAACAAGTTGGCCTTGAAGTGGGAAGGCCCTTATCGGGTGAAACGAGTCACTAGGCCTCGCGCTGTCCGCTTTGAGACCGAAGATGGCATTCCGTGAGCAACTCCTGGAACATTGAGCATCTTCGTAAGTTTTACCCGTAGAGGCGCGGTTGCGGAACCCGTTTCGCAACCACCTTTTGTACAAGTCTTGCGGCTGATGCATGTAATCCTTTGTACAAAGCCGGTATGCAGACCCCGTGCATCAGTAAAGCTCATGTGCTGCGCACAACTTGTCAAATTCATGCTTTCATCATTTTATTGCATGTTTTGGCTAACACTTTGTGCAGCACCCACACCCGGTAAGCAATATTCTCTTCTTTCTCTTTTCTCAAAGAAAGGAAGGTTCCCTCGCGCACAAGTTAACCAGGGGGGAAGGAGAAGATAATACTATGGACCAAGCGTTGCTCGAGGAAGTTTCGCCTTATCGGAAGCAAACGATGAAAAGCTAAGTTGCCCAAGTTTGAGCAATCAGTTCTTAAATTTTTAAGTTATCTTCCTTGAACGATAGTACTTTGTATGGAAAACCCGTGTGCGGAGGAACCAACTCGCGGCTAGTCGCGCCCTTACTTTGTTTTGAGTCCGCTCAACAACTTAAGTGAGCTGCAGCTAGTCGTGACAAGGTTGCTTGTCGGAGGCGGCATCGCCAGCAGGCTGCTAACGTTCCGCACTCAACGCTCGCGGCAAAGGTGCCTGCACCGACAAGTTCCCTAAAAGCGTAGGGCAAAAAGCATAAAGGAAGGAATCAAGTAAAGGAAATAACATTGAAATCATCGCCTAAGATAGAGTTATATTACAAAATAACTTGTCGCGGATCTAATAAATTGTTCTAAACATGATCGTGACGACAAGGGAAAGATAAAATTGGCGGCCTAGTCTACGCAGTCGCCGTCAACCCGCTTGATCTTGCCCACCTTGTCCACAATGGGTGCGACAAGGGCTTTGAGCGCCTCCACGCCAAGATCGGCAGCAAGGATCTGAGGACGCCGTTGAGGTTGAGGCCTGGGTTGCGGAAGGCCACCTTCATCAACACCTTCTGGAGGGCTCCTGCACAGATCTGGCGCAATTCCTCGGCCAGCTGCTTTGGGATCTCTTCCCAGAGTCGCTGGAGAGCCGTCACCACGCCCTTGAAGAATAAACTAAGCTTGGCGCTGGGTTGGAGGTGCTCATCGGAGGAGTATCCGAGATCCACCATCCCCAGCTCCATGAGCTCGTTGTGGATGGCCGCAGCAGTATCCACGAGACCTTCGGTCCAGTGCTCCACACTCTCCCTCAAGGCGCTCTGGGTGGCAACAACATTCGCCAACAGCTCCTCGTTGGCCTTGACCTTCTCCAACAGGCCCACCTCCCGCTCCTTGGCACCGTCCAGCGTCTGCATCAGAGTGGTCAGCTTCAGCTCAAGATTGGCCTTGGAATCCTTGGCGGCGTCGAGCTCCTTTCTCCTATCAGCGAGACGACCCTGCAGCTCGCCAAGAGTGTAGGTGTCCTTCTCGTGCTCGTGCTTGAGTGCGGCAAGCTCCTCGCCGCTCTTCTGGATACTGGCCTCCAACTGCGTCACCTTCGTCTCCAACTCTTTCTTGGCGGCCTCGGCGGCTGCGGCAGCATCCTTCGCTTCCTTAAGAGCCCCACCAAGTGACTCCTCGCGCGCGACAAGCTCTTCCTCGTGGCTGTCCAGGTTGACCTTCCGCTGCGCCAGCTCGCTTTCCTGCGCGGACAGCTTCTCGGCGGCAAGCCGCTGCTCCTCCTCGATTCACGGCCTTCTCAAGGATGAAGGTCGTGCGCTCCTCGGCGAAGTTGCTCCCGCTCCTCCGCCAAGGACCGGAGAGCTTCTGGTTGCGACCCGAAGCTCCTCCGCGCTTCTCCATGTCTGCTCCGCCCTCGCGACAAGTGCTTCCGGGACTCCAACTTGGCTTGTCAGCGCGGTACAGCTGACAAAGATCTTCTTCAGTGTTGCTCCTCCTCGCACTTCGCCATGCTGCTGCTTGGCGCGATCCTGCGTCAGCCCAGCGGAGGCGAAGCAGCTCTCCGTCAAGGTCTCTCCTTCGACCGGCGCCCTGGAGCTCGACTCCCATGGGAGCTTGATGAAGACGCCGTCGCTGGCCTTCAAGTAGACGCCGGGCTGGGGCTCTTGAACTGACAAGCAGCGATGGCGGGGAATCGGCGGTCGGTGTAGCGCCTGGCGCTCCTGCGGCCTCAGGGCCGTCAGTGCGATCGCCAGACCCCTCGCCAGCTTCTGCGGCGGCAGCCTCGGTGGCCTCTTCGCCGGCAGGCTCGTCAGCGTCGGCTTCTTCTTCCACGGTGGCGGCTTCGTCAGTGTTGCCGCGCGCGTCCTCCTCGCCAGCGACCTTGGTCTCCATCGGCTCTGTGGCGGATGGATGAAGAAAGTAAAGCAAATATTCAAAGAAAAACAGAAGAAAACAAACCCAAGGGAAATTTTCGCGCAAGAGGATTACCTGCAATGGGATCTGCAGCCATGGTCTCGAACACTGGAGGATCACTGGTGCTGTCCCTTGCCGGAGTAGTCTCCCTTGTCGGAGAACGCCCCATTGCCGGAGAATCCTCCCTTGGCGGCGTAGTCGAAGCAGACAGAATTTCGGGGGAGGCTGTCGGGCCCTCCTGATGAGGCTGCTCTGCTCCTACACAAACCAACAGTCAGATATCAACGAAGAAGGAGCACCCATGCACACCTAACAGTAAGGAGAAAACCGCATACTTACTCTGGGGGCTGTGCTAGGGGCTGCTTCGAGGAAGGGTTGCCGGTCCGGCAGGGGGTCTCAGATATCGCCCGGTTGCCACGGGTGGATCGTCCTCAACGACGACCACCGGGTCTTGGCTCTCTTCGACGCTCTACGGGCGGCGTCACGAAAAGGAAAGAGTTCAGAACGAAGCAAATCAGATTCAAGATGAAGCAACAAAATTGAAGAAATACAAGAACAATATTGAAGCTTACTCTTCTTCCTCGTCGAAGCTTAGTGTGGAGAGATCAAACTCCGGCTCGCCTCTAGTGCGACGAGGCGGAGGAGTGGGCTCTCTTGGCCGCTTGGCGGAGGCGTCGGCGGTGGCACAGGAGGATCCGCCCGGTTGTCGCATAGCAGTGTGGGTGCTCCGCGACAACATCGCTTGCCATGCAGAAGCGCGTCGCTGCTTGGCCAGGCTGTGGGCCCGTCTGCCGCCCGTCTCGTCTCCGGCCTTGCGGAGACGCTTCTTTGGCGGAGCCGGGGCTCCGTTGCGGCAACCGCTGGATGGTGGGGAAGAAGCGCTCGGCTGGCTCGCCGACTCGGCCTCGGGTTCGGCAAGCTCTTCCTCACCGGTGAACTCCTTCGCTCGGCAAGGCTTGCCGCCTCATCGCGTCTGCCTCCTCCACGGTGTACCGAAGATGCCGGCGGCAATTCTGCCGCCTCCTCCAACTCAGGCAATGCGCACCATCTCTTCGTCGGTGGTGTCGCGGGTGAGCTTCTTCTGCTCGTCGGGGCGGATCGGCACTTCTTCCAAGCTATCGAAGAACTGCCGCACGATGTCGTCGGAAAGCTCTTGCCAGGTTGGGACGATCCCATGAGAATCGCACAACGGCATCATGGCGCGGATGCGGTCGAGCGAAGAGTTGTTGCACAATGGGACGACCCCCCTCGGCAACCTAAACCACTCGGGGTGATCGGGGTCATTCTTGAACAGCTCTAGCAGCATCGCATCCAACTCCAAGACAGTGAAATTCCAATTGAGGCCCGGGCGCAACCTCATGATGTCCGCTGCGTTTTGGAACTCCCAAGCAGGTCTCCTCCTCTCCTGCAAGGGAGCGATGCGGCGGCGAAGGAAATCTGCGCCAACTGCGCCTACGGTGAGTCCGGCAAGCCTGAGGCGCAAAATCCGGGTCACAGCTATCTTCAACCTAGCATCTTCCGGCGCCAAGTTGCTCCAATCGTTGCCGCGCACTATTGGGGTTTGGCGCAGGCAGTGAAGGGCTGCGGGTTCTCCTCAACGATCCAACACCAATTGGCTCTCCACTCCTCCCATTTGCTGCGGAACTCTCCCTCCAGATAGGCCTCCTTCTTGCCGACCACAGACCCAAGCAATCCCTCCCAAGCGGCTCCCTCTCTCAACGCTGGGCATGAAGAAGTGGCGAAGAGGGCTACGTTGGGGTGGATCTCGACAAAGTTTTCGCAAAGGTGTGCGAAAACTGCCATGGTCGAAACGGCGTTGGGGGTGAAATCAAGGAGGCGGAACCCGTAGGTGTTCATAATGTCGCAGAAGAATTCAGAAAAGGGCGGGCAGAGCCCGCAATAGAATAAAAGCGCAAAGAAAGGATACCCAGTTGGGGCTAGTTCCGAAGCGGTGGCGGGGAGTACCTTCGTGCGCGGATGCGCACGCGTCTCCGTCGACCAGAAGAGGTAGAATCCCTCCCTCAGCTCCTTTGTGTCGAGCTGGGGGGAGAAGATGGCCCGCTCCTTTCGCAGCGCCACGAGTCGCTGCGCCTCGGCCGACTTCACGCCCTTCCCCTTGTCGGCTTTCGGAGCCATGGCGGAGGCGGTGGAGGAGACCGACGGCGTTATTGGCACTGTGGCGAAAGGGGGCGGAGCGCTGCTCTCTTCGCACTAGAGAAGAAGGGGGGAGCGGCGGTGGTTTTCGAGACGAGACAGCAATGGCGAGGTGGGCGACCTGCCCCTGTTTCCCCTGTTTATAAGGAGGGAGAGGGGGCGGACGTTCCGCTTTTCCTAATAAAGAAACCCCCAAGACCTCGCCCACGATCTCTCACACAACGCCACGTTCGGTGCGTGCCGTTCGTGGGGGACGTGGTGGGTCCGGGGTGAGTTACGGCGTGACCAAGGCCGCGTGTGACCGTGCACTGTTTTGGGCCTGGCCCAACAGCTCTCGGCACCGTGTGTGGCCCAGGCTGGGGGGCTCCTGTCGGTGTACTAGAGTAGGGGTACCCTAGTATCCCGAACTCGTGCAGGCGATTGCAGCACCAGCGGTAAGGCTTGCCTGGTCACCGCCAAGATCCTCCGTGGTTCCTTTGGAGCCATTCAAGAACAAAGTATTTAACCAAGAAGACAAGGCCCCGCAAGAGGAGCTTGCCGGAAGGCCACTCAAGCCACGCGAAGACGAGACCCCGGCAAGAGGAGCTTGCCGGAAGGCTCGGAGAGCGACAAGCCTCCAGACGCGACAAGGGTTCAGCAGCTGCAAGGCACTTGCCGCGGCAGTAACCTCTCTTCATCTCCGCTCCAGCTCATCCACCAACGTGTCGCCATGGGACCATTCCATGCGCGCGTGTCAAGAGGCTGTGCAGCCAGCGGGGAGCAGCGATAAGCGGCGCTGACAAGCTTGCCATCGTGGCGAACGGTGGCGCTCCTGACGGTCCCTGTTGCACTGTTTAGGCGAGAGGGACGGGCATTTAATGCTTTTGTCCCTTGCCGTCGTGGTTAGGTAGAGTACATCGTACCTTTGCTCAAGTAGGTGTACCAACTACTGTTTTTCCATTTGTACCCTCATCTATGTTGCCACCTGTGGAGACCCCTTGAGCATATAAAAGGAGGCCCATGCGCAACGTAGAGAGGGTTCGATTCCAACGTAACCAGAGAACACTCACGCTAGGTCCTGTAGCTCTCAGCGCTCCCTAGCAAGAACACAATACAAACTAGACAAGCAGCAGTAGGAGTATTATCTCTCGGAGAAGCTCGGCTGGGTAAAACTGCTCGTGTGCTTCGCCTCGATCCGCTCTTCGTGCGATCTCTGCCCCCCTCCGAACCAAAAGGGACTCGGTCCGCCGGTCCCATAGGTGTTCATGGGTCCGATCAGCCTCCCTGACAACGTCCGAGACAAGTAGACCGAATCCTGCCTGCATCTACTACTATTACTCCACTCGTCGACCGCTATCCAGCATGCATCTAGAGTATTAAGTTAAAAAGAGAGTAATGCCTTAAGCAAGATGACATGATGTAGAGGAATAAATTCATGCAATATGATAAATACCCCATCTTGTTATCCTCGATGGCAACAATACAATACGTGCCTTGCGACCCTTTCTGTCACTGGGTAAGGACACCGCAAGATTGAACCCAAAGCTAAGCACTTCTCCCATTGCAAGAACTACCAATCTAGTTGGCCAAACCAAACGGGTAATTCGAAGAGACTTGCAAAGATAACTCAATTATACATAAAAGAATTCAGAGAAGATTCAAATATTGTTCATAGATAATCTTGATCATAAACCCACAATTCATCGGTCTCAACAAACACACCGCAAAAAGAAGATTACATCGAATAGATCTCCACGAGAGAGGGGGAGAACATTGTATTGAGATCCAAAAAGAGAGAAGAAGCCATCTAGCTACTAGCTATGGACCCGAAGGTGTGAAGTAAACTACTCACACTTCATCGGAGGGGCTATGGTGATGATGTAGAAGCCCTCCGTGGTGGATGCCCCCTCCGTGAGCTCCTAACAGGCCCCAAGATGGGATCTCGTGGATACAGGAAGTTGCGGTGGTGGAATTAGGTTTTTGGCTCCTGTTCTGATCGTTTGGGGGTACGTAGGTATATATAGGAGGAAGGAGTTTGTCGGTGGAGCAACAAGGGGCCCACGAGGCAGGGGGGCACGTCCTAGGGGGGCGCCCCCCACCCTCGTGACCGCCTCTGTTACTTTTTGGAGTAGGCTCCAAGTCTCCTGGATCACGTTCGGTGAGAAAATCACGTTCCCGAAGGTTTCATTCCGTTTGGACTCCATTTGATATTCCGTTTCTTCGAAACACTGAGATAGGCAAAAAAACAACAATTCTGGGCTGGGCCTCAAGTTAATAGGTTAGTCCCAAAAATAATATAGAAGTGGAAAATAAAGCCCAATATAGTCCAAAACAGTAGATAAAGTAGCATGGAGCAATCAAAAATTATAGATACGTTGGAGACGTATCACTTGCATTAGTCAAAAGTTTCCCTTGTCCTGTGAGCCACCGCGCGCAAGCTTCTCCCGTCCTGCAAGCTTCTCCTCGTTCGACAAGTTGACGGGACACATCAAAGTAATGCTAGTCCATACTGCCTCCTCTCCGGTTAATATGGCTTAATTTCAAACGAGATAAATACACTGTCTATCACTATATATTTGTAAAAATACGGTCAGTGGACTTCATAATACGCTCATTGCACTCAATATATACATTTTCCGGTGTTTATACGGTCACTAGCTCACCCTGGCTGAGTATGTGTGTGCATGCACGTGTAGGTTGAGCACTTGAGCGTGACCGTGTGTTCTGTCGTGTGCTCGGACATGCATGCATTAGGGCGTCACGCGCGTTTTTGCGTCCATGTGTATGTGTGACTGTTGCATACACGTAGGGGGAGTACATGTAGGGGCCACTAAAGGAGCAGTCAAATCACACAGTAAGTTAGTCGGAAGAAGCAACCATCATTTCACTCTTCAATGACACGTACACAATATAAAATGGTTGATATGGAGAGAAAAGGAAAACCACTATATATACACTAGCAGCAGCCTAAGCTACAAGCCTGCTTCCTTGGGTTGCTCTCTTCACAAGCATAGAATGACGGTGGCCACACCGCCGGTCACATATTCAGCCTGATCCCGCAGCTGGGGGAAGGGAACAATGTTCTGCGTAGACGTGGTCGACATTGGCGAGGGAGAAAATCCACGGTTGGTGCATCCCAATCGAGGGTGACCGCGGTATGGGCCGATGTCGCGTCCCAACCGCCCTTGTAGCTATAGCCCGAAGTCCCAGGTAGTCCATCTTCCTTTTGGAGCCGGCTTGCTCCACTGCCGCAGCTCCCCACGTAGCTCCATCTCCATGTCGATCTTTCTCTACTTCTACCGGCTTCTACTTGTGATGAGTTTATGTCTCATAAACTAGTGCCAGTACTATTATTCTTATCACACTTCTTCAATATCTTTGCCATCAGGGATGCTCAGCTCGATTTTAGTGGAACTGCACAAAAGCATCGTATGATCCGAGGGTGCCAGCCGTCTTTCCTTCGATAGGTTCTACCTGGCCAGGAAATTAAATCCTGTTTAGGGTTTAGGGTTTAAGTCGTAGTGACCCCATCAGTAGTTTTTCTTTCGTACACGCTCTCACAACTTTTGTCTTTAGTTGTGAAGTAAATATTGGATATGATCTGTGAATCATTGAGATGCATCAGCATGCGTGTTAGTTTTCCTTTGTATTTGATGGCATGTTGTAACGGGGTAACCCTGGAGTAGGAATGAAAATGGAGTGGAAAGTTTCCGTTTTTCCGGAGAAAAAATGGAAACGGAGAGAAACCAATGTTTCGTTTCGTTGGATCGCGCCATCGAGAAAAACCAACGTTTAAATCACGTCTGTCGCGTCCGTGTCTCGCCCTCCTCCACGGCTCGACCCCACACGGTCGCTCGGCATGCCACTCACCGCAAACTGAGTATACAATAACTTTCCTGCCTGCTTGTCGATGGATCGTGCCATGGAGTACTAGTACTACTGGAAGAGATTGACGAGTTGGGGAGGACAACTAGCTATAGCACGGACTCCCAAGAACTTTTTACATGCATGTTGGGGCCGGCTATTGAGACCTTTGAACGCGGAGCAGTCGTGTGCACCAGGAAGCGGCGCGGGTGACGCTCTCTCGACCGGCGCGCCGCTTCAATGCCGGCGCCAGTGAGAGGTCGGTTCCGCTCTGGCCGGGCATGAGTGCGGCACTGACCGTTTTGGGCGGGAAGCACGCGCGGGTGATGAAGAGGGTTCGGGTTGGTCAGGAGCAGTCGTGGCAGCGGTTCGGACGCCCGCAAACAAGAGATGTTGTACGTTAATATTGCCGCGTATATAATTAACAACGTAAATAATGTGCCAGTTGGACAAAGTTGATTGGAGATGGAGATGCAAATGGAATTTTGCGTAAACACGGATATGCATGTCTATGTCTATGTGTGTGTGCGCGACGACTCTCGGGACACAGGCGGGGCGTGTTTTGATCGAAGTTTTCTTTCTTGGTACGTTAAAAACTTGTCCGCCAGTTTTCGTTTCTTTTTTCCGGGAACGCGCGTATTCTATTCAAAACCACTGCTATGGAGAGATTGTTTTACTCCATTATAGCCTCTTGTTTGATAGAGTTTCTCGTGTCTCGCTCTCTCACCCTCTCCATATCAAAACAAGATGACAGTGTCCACACTATCTCTCTCGTCACCGGTGGTCACAGATCCGTCCGAATCCCGTCCGCTGCCGGAGGTGAGGAGGTGCAGCGTTGACGTTGTCGCCGTCGGCGATGGAGGAAGCCGATGCGCACCGTCCTCTCGGAGCCGGTGCTGGCGCGGACGAAGGTCCTCCGCACCCTTGTTCGCTGCCGTCGTGTGGGCAGATCCCGCCCACCCGCCTAAGCGACATCTCGCCCACGTGAGGTATAAGTTCTTGTACTGGTCTAGCTCCCCAGGTCATTGCATGCGGGTTTTCTTCTATGCGACTACTCCCCAGCTCCCCATGTATAGTAGCTAGGGTTCGTCGGCTGGTCCAACATCACCTACTATTATAGAGGAAATGCCACTTGAAAAGTTGTCCTGATTTATGCCTCGGTGGAGATATACATTTTGTTTCGACAAAAAGTACATGGTGGTTGTGCGGTCATTGTCCATATGCTCCTATTGCTGCTGCTAATCTAATACTATCACTGGTTAAATGAAGAAATGCTTTTTTTCTCGGGTATTCTGGGTTAGTTCCCATCAAGATAATCATGATGCTTCTGTTTGTTGGTGTACTTTTCATAATTCTTATTGACAATTGAGATGTCGTTGTTAATCTTGTAAAACAAAGTAACAACACTATATCCCTTTTTTATATTTTTGGAAATAGCAATGCGTATCTCCATACCCGGGCATATCTTCCTCAATTTTAGTGGAACTCCACAAAATTGGATGGCCATTGTTGTTCCGCCTCACTGTCCTCTGCCACATGGTTCTTCCTTCCTCGAGCTTGACTCTTTGAGAAGAAAGCAGACCACGGTGAGGATTTGTCGAACTTCATAGGTGCCTCACCCAAACTTGATGCCAAATGGATGATGCATCACCATGATGACCTATTGATGCTCATGGTTGCGCCTCATGGTTGCATCGGCTGGTGAAGCTGGTCGATTTTCAATGAAAAACAAGCTGTCTTCTATCAGTGATCTTTGCTTGTTACCCACAAAGATGACATCCTTCATCAGTTCACCTTGGTTGCGTTTTAGACGCAGTCGTTTTCACGTTGGTGCAATTTTATCACACAATTGGCTATGAACCAAATGTTTCCTCGAAGAAGGATCGACGTTGGTACTAAGAGCATAAGTTTTGTATTGATTTCTAAGCCTTCTCACAACTTTGTCTCCAGCTCCCCTGTAATTTTATTTGTCCAGCTATTAACTTTGATTAAAAAAACTGGCGTGGACGAAAAACCCGGATGGATGTAGTAGCCCTCCATTTTTATTTACTCCGCATATTAGATTTTACTGAAGTCAAACTTTGTAAAGTTTGACCAAGTTTAGGCCGAACACAACAAACCATAATTATTAGAGAGGGCAAACTGTACATACTCTCAAACCTTTTCGATAATTGAATTTTTTTATTTGTACACACTCTCACACGTTTCCGATAATTTGGCGCATGTGTGGTTGTTCACTTAAGGGAGGGTAGTGTACCGCACGTGAAGGACAGGAAGTGCGACCAGGATGCGTGGATCGTTAGTTCATCGGAAGTGCGACCAGGGTTCCTAAATATTTGTCTTTCAAGTGGTTTGCAATAGACTACCACATACGGATGTATATAGACATTTTTACAGTGTAGATTCAACTCATTTTGCTCCGTATGTAGTCGTTTGTTGAAATCTCTAGAAAGACAAATATTTAGGAACAGAGGGAGTAGTAGTTTTCTTCACTGGTACGTTAAATAAAGAGTTTCGCTTGCATTTACACAATTTAAAACGATTGTTATGGAGAGAATAAGAAAACCACTCCACTATATATTAGTCGTATACACGAGTACTATATGGACGCAACTTCATTGATTTTAGTGCACCTGCCTTTGGGTTTATGACAGGTGGGCCCAAAATGTGGCTGGCCCACCTACCATACAGCGAAAAGCAGGTGCAGTTAAGGCACCGGAGCTCAGTCCGTACTACAGTATATATATAAGCTGGAGCCTCAACGCTTGTTCGCTAGGGTTTGCACTCTCCGCAATGTCGCTGCACTACATATATATATACACGCTGGAGGCTCAGTGTTCCTGTGCTAGGGTTTGCTATATTCACTGTCTCTCACCCTCTTCACCATATCTAAAAAAGACTGCGTTGTGGCCTCTGTCTCTCTCACCCCCTCACAAACAACTGGTGAAGGAGGCGTTCGGATCCCGTCGCACCGGGAAGGGGAGGAGGTGCAGCATTCACTCTATCGCCTTCGGCGAGGGAGGCAATCCACTGCCGGCTGCGCTTTTCTCTTTGACCCAGCGCCTATGTGGGAGGGCCACCGACCCCTTCTTCCTCGCTGCCGTACGTAGTGTGGGCAGATCCGACCTCCTGCCGCATGCCTTGCCACATCCCGACGACCCTAAGGTATAAGTTTCTTTGAAACCGTCATTGGTCTAGCTGCATGCTGATCTTTTTCGATTCTGTAGTCGAATCTAGGTCTTGGTTCAAAGAGGAAAGAAGGGTGCGTTGGGGTGGAGCATGAATCTAGGACGTGGTTCAATGAGGAAAGGAGGGAGGGAAAGTAGTATAGACTAGCTATCCAGCCGCTTTGTTGGTCGAAAAGGGAAAAAGGGGGTAACCCAGTACACACATCTGTAAGGAACCCAACTCTTTGTTGAAAATGGAAAGAAACTGGGGGGTCGGGTAGTTTGTGCAGGACTAGATTTGCTGCCTTCACATCGGAAAAAGTTTCAAAGAGAACAAATATGGGACCAATGCAGATATGCTGCTTGGCTACATACTCTGCATCACCCATTTATACGTGTGGGCCTTTTATGGTGCTGGCATGTCCCATGTGCCATCCACATGATCGTCTGCAGGTGTTTTGAGATGTTGTGCTACTTGTATTGGTACTGTTTTAAATAAATGTCGAATTGAAGCTATTGTATTTTAAGCAATGCCACTCTCAGAATTAACTACTAAACTATTTTAAGAGAATTTCTCTGTTAATATGAATCAATGCGACCGTTTTAGAAATGCTACTGTCCTATAATTTGTTTTCCATCAAGATAAGGTAGATGCTTCTTTTTGTGGCCGCATGTTTCATCCTCCTTTATTGGTAGTAATTGTTTCCTTTTTTGCCTCTGTTAAATCAGGGATATCTATTCAACTTGTGGCTATAGCAAACTTAAATGTCTCACCGGCGACTTTACTTGATTTCAGAGTAACTACACAAAACGAGATTGGATTTCCTATTCGTGTTGGCAGAATCGTACGTGATCTTGTGTGCGTCATGACAGGTTGGTACTTGCCTTCATCCACATGATCGTGCAGTGTGTTTTGAGATGTCGTGCTACTTGTATTGGTACTGTTTTAAATAAATGTTGAATTGAAGCTATTGTATTGCTGTCTTTTCCCATTAAGTAGTGAACAAAAATGGGACCAACCCATACATTATGCTTGTTGCTTTGTTACAACAAACTCTGCATCACCCCCTTTATAAGTAGATGGAAGCACATGTTGTTGTTGCGCCCACTCTCCCCTGGAACTGTTTATGCTTTTTGTTAATCTAATGCCACTGGTAAAATTAAGCAATGCCACTCTCAGAATTAACTACTGAATCTTATTTCAAAACTGCAACACTTGTTAGGGATTGGCGGGATTACTATTTTTGTGGACGCATGTTTCATCCTCCTTTATTGGCCAGTAATTGATTCCTTTTTTGCCTCCATTAAAACAAGGATATCTATTCAACTTGTTGCTATTGCGACATTTGCTTCGCTTAATTTTGGTGGAACTGCACAAAATGAGACCGGATTTCCATATATGTGTTCAGATCTCTTTTAGATCCACCTTAGGCGTTGTTTCAAATCTTGGTCTTGAAAGGTCAGTACCTACTTTCCTCGGAATTAACTACTGAATCTTAGTTGCAACACTTGTTAGGGATCGGCGGGAGTACCATTTCTGTTAGGGATCGGCCGGAGTACATGTTTAAGAAATGTATTGTTCAGATAATGTCTCTGTTATTACATATCTGGTACAGTGTTTTACAAATGGTACTATCCTGCTTTGTAGTTCTTTCTACATGTTTAACTAAAGTATTGTTAAGATAATGTCTCTGTTAAAATGAATCAGTCGCATTATTTTAGGAACGATACTTTTTTGCTTTGTCGTTCTTTATACATGTTGAAACAAGGCATTGTTAAGATAATGTCTCAGTTAATATGAATGAATCACACTAATTGAGAACTGCTACTCTCCTGCTTTGTTTCCCATTAAGATAAGGTAGATCAAGAGATGTTTTTCTTCCGGGAGTACAAGTCATCAACCGTTATTTCTCAGTAATTGTTTCCCTTATACCTTTTGTTGCTTACAGGGATATCAAAATTAAAGCTTGGTTTTATTCCGACTTTGATTTTAGTTGAACTGCACAAAAGGAGCCAATGTGTCTAAGGAAAACGGCTGCATTAGTGTGTCCAGTTGGTCTTACCACTTTGCAGAAAGAAGCAGTCACTGTTTGCGCTACATTACACAAGGAATGATCGAGAAGCATTACAGAGTATTAGTAGACGCTGGTGACATGACTAGTCTCCAGAGATGGCTGCTTTACTTGTGGTTTGGAGGAACACTGGGCAAACAAGTGCCAAAACAAGTACCAAGTAGACATGACACGACTCCAAGTCTGTCAATGTCACTCTAAGCAACAATGATGGGCCATCTGGGTATGGTAATATGTTTACCGTACTTTCAGTTTGTTAGTCCACCGATTGGTGGGTTGACACTGGGGCCAATATTCATGTGTGTGCTGATGTGTCTTTGTTTTCTGGCAGCATATAAATACGAAATCCATAGGGATGCTTAGCTTGATTTTAGTGGAACTGCACAACATTTTCAGATGGTTCATGTCCTCCATAATATACTTCATCATGCACAATACATCGAATGGTTCTCTAATCATTCGTTGTCACCTTGAGCCACCGGACTATCAGATGACAAACCGATGACAAACCCTGCCCGTTCCACAATCATAGGCATTACATATTTTGAATGGGAAAAGCTTGTCAAAGTTGACATTAGTTTAATAAATTGGAATTGGAAAACCTTGTCAATTTTTGTTGATTGATGTTAGCCAGAAGACATGCCTTTGATATTTTTGAGTGGGACGCCTTTCTTTGTGAGCAACGCCGATCGCTTTTTTCCTATTCCTGTCTTCGCCTCGAGTAAATATTTACTCTGCTGAGATGCATAGTCACATGAATGTTGAATTATGTAAGATATTTTAAGAGTTTGTTCTGAATATTGTCTATGTAATGCCAGGCCTTGTGTTTGATTGCAAAGTTGAGCTTGGAATGTTGTGGCATGCGGCAGCACGAACTGTTCACCGTGCCTCTTGAGAATAATGTTTCGTATTGTTTTGCATGTTGATCTAATGCCAGTGATTTGCTTGTTAGGAAGATCATCCTCTTCTATTGTTTCCGTACTTAAGAAGTTCATCGTCTTATGTTTCATTCATAGCCTATATGACAAGTCGGGTAGGTTAGACGTGAAACCATATGATCTTCCGACCAACTCATCATCTTAGGCCATGATTGGATCGTTGTTTTCCAGCCAAAACCGCTTGTAAAACTGATGCTTGTAAATAAAAGCAGATGGTCTCTGGCGAAGCGCTTGGTTGGTCGATTTTGACTAGTAAAATATACACCGGTCTCTCAAATTACTCGTGTAACCCGCCGGTTTTACTTACAGACCTCGGGCCCTCGGTTTCATTACGCCTGTATTTTACGCGTTGTTTCCGATGACGAGTAAATTACACTTGTATGTTAATATAGTTGTGAAATAAACCAGAGCTCCCAAGCGCGGCCTTACCGTTTCATGTCGTCTCAGTCTCTCGAAGGTGCTCATAGGTGTCCGATGATCCTAGCTTCCTGAATGAGGAGCGGGCGCTGTATTAGACCATCCGTAGGGCTCGCGAGGCCCTCTCCGTCGTCCTTAGAGTTGTTGCGCTCGCCGTGGCGCCGAGCATTGTTAACATGGTCAATGAACAAGAGGATTCAGGAGATGAATTTATTTTGACTCGTTGACAGTAGGGACCCACTAGGGCCATAGCTGTACGTATGCAAGTGCCTCCTTATTATGTACAACTATATTTTTTTGCTTCCTCCTAGTTTCTAACATCACGGTCCCACACCATTGTCAACCTATGTAGTCAATAAACGAGAGAATTGCACAAGGTGCGGCCGACAGCTGGGACCAAGCAGCTCGAGCAGTATTTGTGTTTTTGAGGCGTGAGCACTGCAGAGTTTTTCTTGGCAATGTTTTCATTGTTGTTCAGAGGAGAGTAGAGTATTAACTGGGCGGGTTGTGGCCCGTCTAGCCCAGGACAGATATCCAGCCCAGATATTAATTTTTTCAAGATGAAAATGGCTAGCCCAATATACGTTTTTGAGGAATATCCGAGCAAGGTCAACTTGTTATTCTCCGCTCATTGGCTGCAAATCTTTCCTAGGAGGGATGCATTAGGCTTAACAGGAAAATGGGGTTTAAAAAAATAATAAATGGGATGTATTATAAAAACTGGGTAGTAACTATAAAAAATGCACCAAGCACGGAATTAGTTTATAAAATATTATTTATGGATTTTGAAAATCATAATTTTTAATTGTTGCGCGCGCAATGTTTCGTTAGATTTTTACGTAATACAAATTTATATTTAATCTGACTAGAAATTTCGGGATAAAAGTATTTCGGATCCCATCAAAATGTGGATTTTTTTTTGAATTCTGTCTTGAACGGTTGGTTGAAATTATTAATCGTTGTCCTAGCTAGAAAATGGGCTGTACTTTTAACATACTGTAAATTGGCTGTAGTAAATTCTATTAAAATTCAAAAATGGGTTGTACATTCTTACAAATTGCAAATGGGCTATAAGTTATCTCCGACACACTTGTGGGCCTGCTAAGTTGACGCGTCCCCTAAAAAAAGAAGTTGACGCATATGCAAGGCTCTGTGAACTTATTATAGTCAACACACGGTTCTAGCAGCAGTGGCCGTTGGATGTCCATCCAACGGATGTCGTGCTTCTTCTTCAATCTCGGATATTCTAGCTTCACCCGCCCAAAAAATGATTCCTCCCACTGACATCTGGGGCGCACAGTTTCGGAAGCTAACATGTGGGCCTACTAAGTTGAAGCATACCAAGGGCTTTGTCAACGTAGTCAATATGAACAATTCTAGCTGTCGTGACCGTACGATGTCCATCCAACGGCCGTAGTGCTTCTTCAACCTCTGGTCTTCTTGCTCCAGCCTCCCAAAGCAGCGCCGGTCGTGCCGCGTGCTCCTGCCTCCCGTGGCCGGCTGTGATGCCGTGGAGGCCTCACCGCCCCCTACTACACCCACCGCTAGCCAGGCTATCCCTCTACTCACCCACACCCCCTGTTATTCCGCGGCGACTGTAGCCTCACACCGCAGCCGAACCAGTGAACCCTCGTACTCCTCTCCGCGCGGGCTTCCATTGCCGCATCTTCCCCGGCTCCGCGTCGTCCCCTTCCTAGGCCTCGCCATCATCCACCTCCCTGGTGCTCTCCGCACGGCGTGGTCCACGTGGTCAAGGAACAGCTTCCATCGGACATGGACTATAAATGGAGAGGCTGACAGCTGGGTCCACGACGGCAGCAAGGAAGTGCCTCCTTATTACACGGAAAATAATGATTCCTCCACCTGACAGCAGGTACCCATCGGACGGGCCACCGTATTTCGTGAAAAAAATGCTTGCCCCCTGACTGCTGGGACCCATCGGACGGGCCACCGTATTGCGCGAAAAAAATGTTCCCCTCGCTATCAGCTAGGAACCTGTGATGCCCCCGATTCAATCGTACACTAATCATGCACGCAAATGTGTACGATCAAGATCAAGGACTCACGGGAAGATATCACAACACAACTCTAAAATATAAATAAGTCATACAAGCATCATAATACAAGCCGGGCCTCGAGGGCTCGAATACAAGTGCTTTCCGATCATAGGCGTGTCGTGGAAGCAACAATATCTGAGTACAGACATAAGTTAAACAAGTTGCCATAAGATGGCTAGCACAATCTGGGATACGGATCGAAGAGGCGCAGGCCTCCTGCCAGGATCCTCCTAACTACTCACAGTGGTCGTCGGTAGGGCCGCACGTAGTAGTAGGCACCTCCGGTGTAGTAGTCGCCATCGACGGTGGCGTCGCTCCTGGGCTCCATCTTCCAGTCGCAGCAATCGAGTAGAGATAGGGAAAAGGGGGAACAAGGCAACCGTGAGTACTCATCCAAAGTACTCGCAAGCAAGGAGCTACACTACATATGCATGGATATATGTGTAAAGGGCCATATCAGTGGACTGAACTGCAGAATGCCAGAATAATAGGGGGATAGCTAATCCTGTCGAAGACTACGCTTCTGGCAGCCTCCGCCTTGCAGCATGTTGCAGAGAGTAGACTGAAGTCCTCCAAGTAACATCACATAGCAATAATCCTACCCGGCGATCCCCTCCTCGTAACCCTGAGAGAGAGCGACCACCGGGTTGTATCTGGCACTTGGAAGGGTGTGTTTTATTAAGTATCCGGTTCTAGTTGTCATAAGGTCAAGGTACAACTCCAAGTCGTCCTGTTACCGAAGATCACGGCTATTCGAATAGATTAACTTCCCTGCAGGGGTGCACCACATAACCCACGCTTGATCCCATTTGGCCGGAGACACTTTCACCGGTCATGCCCGGCATGAGAAGATCAACACGTCGCAGCCCCACCTAGGCTCAACAGAGGTCAAGACCGCCGGTCTAAACCTAAGCGCCACGAAGTGCAGGCCCATCGCCCTGAAAGCACACCTGCATGTTGCGTCTGTGGCCGAAGCAGACCTAGCCTAGTGGCGTTCCAGTCCAATCCGGCGCGCGCCGCTCAGTCGCTGACGTCACGAAGTGCTTTAGCTGATACCACGACGCCGAGTGCCCATATCTTTCCCGCATACTTGGTTAGTGCGTATAGGCCCGTAGCCAGACTCAGATCAAATACCAAGATCTCGTTAAGCGTGTTAAGTATCCATAAGCGCCCGAGCAGGCCAGGCCCACCTCTCTCCTAGACGGTCTCAACCTGCCCTGTCGCTCCGCCACAAAGATCAACTCGCGGGCGCTCCACCAGCCGACCCGACTTTAGTCTCCACATGTATCATGTATAAGTACATAGTATATACCCATGATCACCTCCCGAGTGATCACGGCCCGATAGTATAGCACAGCAGACGGACAAGAATGTAGGACCACAGATGGAATACTAGCATCCTATACTAAGCAAGTAGGATAGCAGGTAAAGGTAACAACAGTAGTAGCAAGGACAGGCTATGCATCAGGATAGGTATAATGTAGCGATAACATGCTACACTACTCTAATGCAAGCAGTATAGAGTAGAATAGGCGATATCTGGTGATCAAGGGGGGGGGCTTGCCTGGTTGCTCTGGCAAGAGAGAGGGGTCGTCAACACCGTAGTCGTACGGGGCAGCAGCAGCGGCGTCGGTCTCGTAGTCTACCGAAGAGAAGAGGGGGGAAGAAACTGTAAATACATAGCAAGCAAGTGCATAACAGGACAAAAAGCAGAGCTAGACGTGTTCTAACGCGGTATGAGGTGATATCGGTGAAGGGGGAAAACATCTAGGAAAGTATCCCCGGTGTTCCGTGTTTTCAGACAGATGAACCGGAGGTGAAATGTTGCAGGTTCACTATGCTAGGGACGCATGGCGGACGAACGGGCTGCGTATCCGGATTCGTCTCGTCGCTCTGAGCAACTTTCATGTTGAAAATATTTTAATCCGAGTTACGGATTATTTTATATGATTTTTTAAAGATTTTATTAATTTCTGGAATTTATTAATTATCTAATTTAATTCGAAATTGGATTTATGACATCAGCATGATGTCATGCTGATGTCAGTAGTCAACAGTGGTTGACTGGGTCAAACTGACGCATGGGTCCAGTGGGACCCATCTGTCATACTCTGTTTAGGTTAATTAGAGTTTAGTTAAACTAATTACTGTTTTAATTAAACTAACAGGTTAATTAGATTAATTAATTAGAATTAATTAACTTAATTGATTCACTGATTAATTAATAATTAGTCTTATTAATTCATTTTTATTATTTTTATTTACTATTATTATTATTTTTTAACCATTTTCTTTTAATCCATTTTCGTTTTCAGGGACGTGGGTCCCGTCTATCATTGGCTCAGAGGCCAAACGGGCGCGATGCACTGGGCTCGGTCAACGGGGGAGGTGGAGCGGAGCCACGGGGCTCATGGGCGAGGGCAAGGAGGGTGCGGCTGGGAATGCGACGGCATGGCCACGAGAGAGCGCTGGCAAGGATTTAGGCGGTATGCTGCCTGGGTGGCACAGACGGCGAGGCGACGGCGGGACGGGCTCGGGCGCGATGGCCATCCAGAGGGGCGCGGGCGAGTGCGGGAGGTCATGAGCAGCACGGCCTCAGCGCGCCATGTGACAGGGGGAGAGGGGAGAGGAGCACTGGGAGGCGCTCACAGTGGCCGTAGGGGTTCGAGCAGCGGGGCTCGAGGGGGAGCTCGACGATGTGCGCTGGAGGAGAGGCAGGCCGGCGGGGAAGCGCTCCGGGCGGCGGTGGCCAACGGCGACGGGCGATGGAGTCGGGGTCGAGGCTGCCCGGCAAGGAGGAGATGAGGAGGAGGACGGCGAAGCGGCGACGGGTCGACGTTGAGGTGGCGCCACGACGACGGCGACGGGCGCGGGCGGCGTGGCGAAGGAGTCCGCGACGGAGTAGGGCGCCAAGGCGTCGGGCGTCGAGGGCGCTGATCACCCGATCCCGATCTGGATCGGGGAGTGAGGGGAGAGCGAGTGGGGAGGCTGGGCGACGGTGGTTACGACTAGGGTTTGAGGGTTAAGGAGAGAGTGGGCGGCGGTTGGTTGGGCCGGGTGGGTTGGCCCAGTTGGGCATGTGGTCTGCTGGGCCGGAGCCCAGTGGGGGGGTTGCTTTCTCTCTTTTTTTTAGCTTTGTTTTCTGTTTTCTTTTCCTTATCTATTTTCTTTTCTATTTTATTCTTTTAATTTCCATTTTATAAAATATAAATACTACTCCTAAATCAATGTTATAATTTATTCTACTGCCCCAAAAAGTTTGACACCTAATTAAAATAGTTTGCGTTATAATTATTTTTAAAAGGTATTTAATTAATTGTCATAGCTGCTGTTTTAATTACTTTAGAGCCTTTAAACATTTTATAAAAGTGTCGTTTCTCCACAATAATTACCTATGCATCATTTGGCAACACCCCAACATTTTGGTTTTAATATTTGAAAATCTTTACCGTTTGACTTTATTTTAAGTTTGTTTTTAACGCGGTTTGAACTAACGGAAGTTTAGCAACAGTAATCGAGGTGATGTGGCAAGATTAGCATGGGATTACTGTAGCAAGATTATTCGGGCGTCACAAATCTCCTCCACTACAAGAAATCTCGTCCCGAGATTTAGGAGGAGTAATGAGAGATTGGGTTACGGAAAATCTAACGGATCTTCTTGGTCTTGGTTGCTCTTCTCGAAGAGGTTGAACCCTCTTGTTGATGTCTTCATTTCACTGCTCTATGTCGTCATGATGAAGTCTTCATCCTTTCTTCGGGGTCTCATCATACTTATGAAAAATGATCAAGGTTATCTTGATTGGGCCGACCTCTACAAGGTCACGTGTCGATAGAGAACATCAGGGAGGGTGATGAATAGTAACTCTCGAATTGAAACTTAAGAAATTATCGAGAGTAAAGTGAGGAGGTGCAAAACAGAAGTTTCAAGCGCTTAGACAATCGTTCGTTGCCTTAAACGAAGTGTGAAAGAGGGTTCAAAGCAATGGGAATTAGTATTGCGTTTGATACCATAATAGATCACTAGGCAGGTGGCCTGTGAATTAAATACAAAGCCAAGCATGGGGAATAACCATTAGAAACAGGATTGTGTAGGTAAGTCAGGTTTTGATCCTGTGAAACTGTGGGTTATGGGCCCACCATGTGGGTTAAAGTAAGAAGGGCAGCGACATGTTGCATGGTCATGCAAGCAAGGCATGTCAGAGGCTAGCCTGTCAGTTATGTCGGCAACAACATCGGTACCAAGGGCGAGGGACAAAGAGAACCATTTTCCTGCTCGTTGAATGAGGCGGACCAATAGGCAAAGTTCTCGTCCATCGGTGGTTACCGAAATGTCATCAACAATGGTAACAGGGTCTTGCTGACAGAGTTTTACACCGAGGTGTTTACCCAAGCAGGAGAATATTACTGCTTAGATCATATAGGTCACAAGAAACGTTAGACCAACCAATGGAAGGAAAATACGATTATCAGTTTAAACAAAACGATGGAAAGGGAAAATGTGTTTAAACACATATTTCAGGGGTATATCCTTCCCAAGGACAAACAGAGCATGATATCCATGACAGGATATAATGTAGAAAACCCTTTAGGTAAGGGGAGAGGAAGTTCATGACATTACCTGTCGTGGAATTGTCACGGCAGATGTCCTTAGTGTCAGGACTTAGTCGTGAGGCCAACACATCTATGTGGTAGCTTGAGAGGGGTTGAGAGGAATCGAGAGACGCAACACAAGACAGGGATTTAGACAGCTTCGGGCCCCGGGAAACATCATCCGGTAAAAACCCTACATGCTGTTTGAGGCTAGGTCTCATTATCATCACGAGGGAGTCGCCGTAAACCGGCTCTCCTCTTTGTGTCTAGCCCTAAGATTGTTTCTTCTTGCTTGTAGCCTGTCCCTTTTTGGGGAGCCCTGCCCCTCCTTATATATGTTGAAGGGGCGGGTTACATGTGGAGTCCTATTAGGATTAGGACTAGTCTATCTCTAATGCAAACCGGATACAAGTCCTGGTCTTAACTCCTTGTAACGTAAATATTCCTCATGCCTTTCCTCTTAAACCGGCCCACAATAGTTGAACCGGCCTTCATGAACCGCCAGACGGGCCACCGGGTCTTGTCGCTCCTCTGACCCGTCCGCCGGGTCACCAGTGAGTTACAACGTCTGGCGGGTTCTTTGGTGAATTGCAGTGTCCGGGCGGGTCACCGATGAATATCGTCAAGTGCCGCTGACCTCAAATAAACCGCCAAGTCCGGCCGGGTTAACTTCCGGCGGTTTACACCCAAGGTATATCCCGACATTAGCCCCCAAGTTTAGCTTGGATTTATCCATGGTAAACTTATGCTGCAAAATAAACACCGTAATAAATTTGGTAGGTTGTGCTCCGGGTTAAGAATTCTTGTAGACCGGCACCGATCGTCCCTTAAGTCCTTTGTCATTTCCTCCTTCTAGAAAATCCGGGTCAATAACCAGCTTCATACTCAAATTGCTGATGTTGGCTTCTTATAGAAAAGATATTATGAAGAATAATCCACTTGAGTCGGCTTCCAAAGCGCCGGTTTTAGAAATATTGGTCTTGAAATACTCATCTGATATTCAACCGGTTTGAAGATGCAGAACTTGCCGGTTTTATCATTGCCAAAGACTGTCGGGTTATAAAAACTTGATTATTTCGAGTCATGATTGTTGTAGACACCGGTTCATGATTGTTGCCAACGCCGGTTCATGATTATTAATGACGCCGGGTTGCAGCCACAGGGTCATAATGATTGGTGACGCCGGGTCAACCTAGTTTGCTCAATCATAGAATTTGACAATATTTCTTTGATAATAATATAATACCTGTAGCCCCCAAGTCTTTGAGCAGAACAAAGTGGTGGCTTAAGATTTGCTTCAATATAAATACTGCCACTTTCAAAGAAATCCATGTTGTTCATCCCAGTGACTAGTAAAAACTGAATACTCCATACTATGTAGCCCCCAAGTGGCGGGTTGTCATGCTTGCAGCAACCTGGGACTTGTAATTGTCTTATACTCATAAAAACTTCAACCAGTGTAGCCCCCAAGGGCCGGGTCATTTAGAATGTGATGAGTCGGGTCTTCAATAAGTTGAGCAAAAAATGACTTTGCATTAGCCCCCAAGTTCCATGGTGCATGCTGGCAGTGACATGGGACTTGTATATTTGATGTAATCTCAATTTAAATAATGTAGCCCCCAAGTGCCGGGTCATAAGCCTGCAGCGACTTGGGACTATTCCTTCCATTGTAAAATAAATCCTATCCATTGATAAGATAATAGCCATTGTGCTAAAGCGACTTTGAAAAACCTCAATGATAATACTGGTTATTGATAACCATAAATAAAATCCAGCCATGTTGGCTATTCAAGATTTGAATAATATAATCAGGTATGAAAACCTCAATCATTCAATATCATAATGAAAATTCAGCCAAGTTTGGCTATTTGAATAATATAACCCAATGATTTATAAGCGCATGATTCCAATGGTGCAATCCAAATATATGCTGGCGACTTATAGTCAAAAGCCAGTCCGGTTTAATAAACACCAGATAATTTTCCATCATACTGGCGACTTATAGTCAAAAGCCAGGCCGGGTTAATAAACGCCGGTGATTTATAAGCATGCTTTATTCAACCTGTTTCTGCATACAACAAGTTTAAAGTCTCCTGGCGGTTTACCGCCGGACGGGTCATAATGCCCAACATATAACCTGGGTTTATAACCAAGGCTGCACTTAAGAATAATCAAATATGAAATATATCATACCTGTGACATTGAATCACATCGTTGGTTTACCAACTTTTTGTAGCAAGAGTGATAACCCCAATCTTGAGTAATGATAACTCGTTTCATACTGTGTCGTTGTCGGTGTACTAAAATAGGGGTACCTTAGTACCCCGAACTTGTGCACGGGCAGTCGCAGCGTCCCCGTGGCAAGCCTCGTCGGCCGTCCGCCAAGACCCTCCGCAGCCATTCAGAAGACAAGACCCCGGCAAGGGGAGCTTGCCGGGAAGGCCTCTCTGAAACGCAGACAAGGCCCGACAAGAGGAGCTTGTCGGGAAGGCCCTCGAACGCAGAAAACAAGGCCCGGCAAGAGGAGCTTGCCGGAAGGCTCGGGCGCGACAAGTCTCCGGCACGACAAGGATTGACGCGGCAAAGGCGCTTGCCGGGCATGCAACTTCTCTCCGTCTCCGCTCCGGCTCACCCGGCTGACGTGTCGCCATGGGACCGTTCCATGGGCGGCGTGTCGGCGGTTGTGCAGCCAGCGGAGAGCAGCGATACGCGGCGCTGACAGGCTCGCCACGTGGCGAGCGGAGGCGCACCTGACGGTCTCTGTTACACTGTTTGGGCGACAACGACGGGCATTTATTGCTTTTGTCCCTTGCCGTCAAAGTTAGGTATTTTTACCGCGTACCTTTGTTCAAGTAGGTGTACCAACTCCTGTTTTTACATTTGTACCCCCGCCTATGTTGCCACCTGTCGGAGACCCCTTGAGCACATAAAAGGAGGCCCGAGTGCAACGTAGAGGAGGTTCGGGTCCAAAGGTTCGCAAGGTTCGGCGAGTTCGGTCCATTCGACTGGCCATAGACTAGATACACTCACGCTAGGTTTTGTAGCTCGCATTGCTCCCTAGCAAGAACACAATAGATCAAACAAGCAGCAGTAGGAGTTTTATCTCTCCGGAGAGCTCCGAAGCTGGGTAAACCGCTCGTGTGCATCGCCTCGATCCGCTCTTTGTACGATTTCCGCCCCCCTCCGAACCACAAGGGGCCCGGTCCGCCGGCCCCATAGGTGTTCGTGGGTACGATCAGCCTCCCCGACATCTCTGGCGCGCCAGGTAGAAGCGTCGAGGCCGTGTGAATCCGATCCGGCGTTCACGCGAGCAGCGTCATCAACATCTTCCTCAACATGCCACCGAAGAAGAAGGCTTCGACGGCAGCGGAAAGCCGTCGCGTCGTACCCACCCTCACCACAGCAAGCGGGTGGTGGGGGCGGGGCTGGCGGAGGGACGGGCGCCCGGCGAAGGTGCTCGCGACGTGCCATGTCCAAGGACAAGGCACCACAAACCTCGGCGTCGCGCATCCCCGCGCCCATCTCGGAGGCGGGACCAACAACGTCATGGCGTTCTAACGCCATACGTTCGTTGAATCAAGACCCTCGAACCAGCATGCGGCGCCAACATGTCGGGCACGAAGTAAGATACGGTCGCCGGACGGGCGCTGCTCCTTCTAACGTGGTTAGAAGTCCGGCGTGTCCCACTCCTTGCACCGTTCTCCAATGCTGCCTACTACTCAGCAGAAGCTCTGGCGAGCTCGGCTGCTCGACATTACCCTCCAACGGCCGACAAAGGTCGACGGTGGAGGGCCACTATCGAGCCTCATCGGCTTTGCCAGCGGCGACGCTCGCGGCAACTAACGCCATCATTGCCGCGGCGAGACGACAAGGCACGAGCCGGTGGCGGCAGGCTGTCGGAGGTGCAACCACCGTGCACTCTCCGCCAAGAAGGCCAAGATCGCCGACTCACCGGATCCACCTCGACAGTGACTCCACCGCGTCGTCGGATCCGCGAGCTCGTCGCGATCAGCGCCAAGTTCTTCATGAGCGACAACAAGAGGACGCTCGAACTCGCATCGAGCGCCGAAGAGAAGCGCGACGTCAGTCCAACAAGCGCGCTGGGCCTTCTGTTGACGTGCGCGCGCCAGAGGAGCCAGGCGACTTACCGTACGCGGTAGGTTGCCCTGCGTTGACTCGTGAGCTGCGGCAAGTCCAGTGGCCCAGCCAGAAAAACTTCAAACCAGACGTGCCAGAGAAGTATGATGGCAGGACGCATCCATCGGAGTTCCTCAGCATCTACACCATCGCGGTGCAGGCTGCGGGGGGACGGGACGACAAGATCCTCGCCAACTACTTCCCGCTCGTCCTCAAGCCCAACGTCGGATCTTGGCTCGTGCACTTGCCGGACAGCTCCATATCCTCTTGGGCAGATCTGTGCCATCGGTTTGTTGGCGCCTTCACAGGTGGCCACAAACCTCATGGCCAAGAGAGTGACCTTCACTTGCTCGCCCGGAAGGAAGGAGAGTCCTGCGCAAGTACATTCGGAGGTTCAGCCGTGTGCACTACAACATCGGGCGTCCACCCTGCGCGGTGATCAGCGCATTTCATCGTAATGTGTGGAACCGCAGGATGAGGAGGAGATGGTGATGTGCAAAGTCAAGGACGTCGATGAGCTGTACACCTTGGCCGACAAGTGTGCGCATGTGAGGAAGGAGGAGACTCCCATGAGAGAATGCAGAAGCAGGATCTGACAGTGATGACACCGCCCCGGCAAAGAAGGGCCGGCGGCGAGGCAAAAGGAAGAAGAAGGCCAGAGAAGTGCTAGCTGTTGAGCAGTCCGGCAATGGAGGTGGCGACAAGAACACCAAGGCTGGTGTCTGCGGCAAGGAGGTCGCCGCTGACGCCAACCACCTGTCGGTGGCGGCCGCCGACAAGCAGGACAGCTCCGGCAAGCAGTACTGCAAGATCCACCGCACCAAGGGCCACGACCTCCAGAGCTGCAAGAAAGTCGAGCAGCTTGTCGAATGCCAGAGAGCTGAGTACGGCGGCGCGACAAGGAGAAAGGCCAGGAAGGTGCTTTGGGGAGCAAGCAAGAAAGCGTCCGGCCGGGAGGACGCGCGGCAAAATCAAGCGATGACAAGGAGATCGACCTCCCAGCGGCGCGACAAGGATGAAGATGATGATGACGACGAAGATATGGAGGACGGCAGCGCCCGATGAGCAGGAGTTTCGTAAAGCCATAGAGGTTCTCTGCGTTGATGGAGGTGCTTCCTGCATACCTCCCGCCGCCAACTCAAGCAATGGATGCGGAGGTCAATGCAGCGGAACCATCCGTGAGAGTCGCGCAAGCCTCAAGTGGTCCAAGACGCCTATCATTTTTGATATTGACGACCACCACGATCGCATAACTGCGGTCGGGTGCTTGCCGATGTTGGTCTCTCCAACCATCCGCAACCTCAAGGTCACAAAATGTTAGTTGACGGCGGGGCGGCTTGAATCTGATCTCCTCCGCGGTGCTCCGAAGCTTCAAATCCTGACAATGAGCTCGAAGAGACCGGAACCTTCCAAGGAATCAATCCAGCAAGCAGCAAGCGAAGGGAAGATTACGTTGCGGTCACATTTGGCAGCGAGCTGAACTTCGGGGTGAGAGGGTTACATTTGGCGTTGCGAATTCCCATTGCCTTACAATGGGATACTTGGCAAATCGGCCCACTCGCCAAGTTCATGGCAGCCTCTCACTCGCTTACAACCTACTCAAGATGCGAGGCCCGATAAGCGTCATCTCTGTCCATGGCGACAAGAAGGATGCCCTTATCTGTGCCGACAAGATCTACCGGGATGCAGCAGCATGACAGACTGCCCAACACTTGCCGCTGAAGCTCCGGGGAAGAAGACCAAGTCCAAGTCCGGCAAGGGCTCGATGCTCACTCCGGCAAGCGCACCTCTTGGTGCTGCGCTACCGTCGAGGACGCACCATCGAGCTCCACCGGCAAGTGCAAGAAGATGGTGGCTCCACCGAAGACCAAGAAGGTGCCCGCCAAGGAGGACAGCGCTGGTGGTACCTTCACCATCAGTGCCTCTCTCGACCCCAAATAGGAAGGCGCGCTCGTTGCTTTCCTGCGGGCGAATGTCGACGTGTTTGCATGGCAACCGTCTGATATCCCCGGTGTTCCCAGGAGGGAAGAAGACCAAGTCCAAGTCCGGCAAGGGCTCTGATGCTCACTCCGGCAAGCGCACCTCTTCGGAGTGCTGCGCTACCATCGAGGGCCTTTCATCGAGCTCCACCGGCAAGTGCAAGAAGATGGTGGCTCCGCCGAAGACCAAGAAGGTGCCCACCAAGGAGGACAGCGCTGGTGGTACCTTCACCATCGGTGCCTCTCGACCCCAAATAGGAAGGCGGCGCTCGTTTATTTCCTCAGGCGAATGTCGGCGTGTTTGCATGGCAACCGTCGATATCCCGGTGTTCGAGAAAGTGATTGAGCACCGCCTGGCCGTTTGTCCTCATCTTGTGACCCGTCGAAGCAAAAAAGTCGGGAAGCAAGCAGTGGGCGCCAGAATTCATAGCGAAGAGATCAAGAAAGTGGAAGCAGCAGGCCTTGTCGGAGGAGTGCTCCATCCTACGTGGTTGGCCAATCCTCGTAGTCGTCGCCAAAGCAAATGGGAAATGGAGACTTTGTATTGACTTCACGGATGTTAATAAAGCTTGTCCCAAAGATCCATTTCCCTTGCGGCGCATTGACCAGATTGTTGACTCCACGGCTGGATGTGATTTACTTCGTTTCTTGATGCATACTCAGGATACCATCAGATCTTCATGGCTGAAGAAGATGAAGAGAAGACGCATTCATTACACCATGTGGCACGCGTTACATTTCATACGGATGCCTTTCGGTTTGAAGAATGCTGGTTCAACATTTGCAAGGGTAGTCCATGGCGGCTTTTGAGCCGCAGATGCACGTAAATGTAAAGCCTACATGGATGACATAGTGGTCAAGAGCAAGGACAAAGCGACTCTGGTTCAAGATTTGGGACGAGACCTTTGCAAATCTGCGCAAGATCAACCTCAAGCTCAACCCCGAGAAGTGCGTGTTTGGAGTCCCTTCCGCAAGCTTCTCGGGTTCTTCGTCAAATCTCGGCGAGGATTGAAGCTAATCCCGACAAGATCAAAGGCCATTGAGCAGATTGAAGCACCAAAGCGCGTCAAGGATGTCACGAAGACTTGCGGTTGCGTGGCTGCTCTCGGCGGAGTTTAATTCTAGGTCTGGCGCGCCCTGCCATTTTTCAAGATTTTGAAAAAGGCAGGTCGATAAAATGGACTCGAAGCGGAGGCTGCGCTGCAGGACTTGAAGAGATACCTGTCCTCCACTCCAACACTTGTCGCACCTAAGCCACAAGAGAAGTTGCTGCTATATATAGCGGCAACCAATCAAGTGGTTAGTGCTGCGTTAGTGGCGGAGAGGGAGGCGGATGATGAGCCAGCAACCACGGCAAACACATCCAACGACAAACAGGGGGCTTCGCCGACAAGCTCTGGTCCCGACAAGGATGAGTCCGCGCGAACCGTGAGCAGATGCGAGAAAAGGATGGTGCAGCGCCGGTCTACTTTGTCGGTTCCCTTCGCAAGGGGCTAGGTCAAGGTATTCTGGTGTGCAGAAATTGCTTTTCGGCCTCCTCATGGCCTCGAGAAAGCTGCGCCATTACTTCCAAGCACATGAGATCACAGTTGTCACTCGCTTCCCGCTGAAGAGGATACTGCAGAATCCAGAAGCGACAGGCAGGATTGTCGAGTGGGCACTGGAGCTGTCGAGCTTTGGTCTCAAGTTTGAAAGCACATCAACTATCCAAAGCAGAGCGTTGGCAGAATTCATAGCAGAATGGGCGTAGCGCCGGATGAAGAAATTCGGAGACGAGCATTCCCGTCAAAGAAGCAAGCAAAGAGTGGCTGATGTACTTTGATGGTGCCTTCTCGCTGCAAAGCGCCCGGTGCGGCGTCTTGCTTATCGCACCCACCGGAGAGCACCTCAAGTATGTCGTCCGGATGCACTTTCCCAAGGAGCAAGCGACAAACAATACTGCAGAGTATGAAGGTTTGCTTGCCGGTCTCGTGGATCGCGATGGACCTTGGGATCAAGAAGCTTATTGTCAGGGGTGACTCGCAACTCGTCGTCCGCCAAGTGAACAAAGATTACCAGAGTACGTTGATGGAAGCCTACGTCGATGAAGTGAGGAAGCTAGAAGAGCACTTTGATGGCCTGCAAATGGAACATGTTCCAAGAGCTCAGAATGATATTGCCGATGAATTACATCAATGCGCCGCACTCAAGCTACCTGTGGAACCGAGGATCTTTGTGCTCAAGCTGACTCAACCAACCGTAACACCATCAACAGGCAGAATAAAAGAGGAAGTTGGCCTCTGGTGACTATTTTCCTCTGAGCTTCCCGAAGCCGTCGTTGCAAAGGTCCCCAAGATCAACACCAACAGTCTTTGAGGAAGCGATGCTGCTCCGGCAGACCCTAGGGTTTGTTTCGTTGAAGCGAGATGTTCCCGACAAGTCTTGCTCCGGCAAGCTTGTCGGGAGCATCAAGCTTCCGGCAGGCCGCAGGTCCTCGCCGTGGAAGCTGATGTTCCCGCAGCAGCAGATGTGCCTTTAGTCCTTGTTGTCGAGCCACAAGCTCCGGCATGGGCGCAGCAGATTGTCCATTTCCTTCAGACGGAGAACTTCCGAAGAGCGTGAAGAAGCGGAAAGAGTAGCCCGGCAGTCAAGTATGTACCAGTTTGTCGACGGCATCGCATGTAAGAAGACTCAACGGTGTGAAATTGAAGTGTATTCCCAGGGAAGATGGACAGAAGCTGTTGGCAAAGATACATGGAGGCATATGTGGTCACCACATTGGCGCAAGAGCACTTGCCGGCAAAGCTTTCCGGCAAGGTTTCTTCTGGCCGACAGCCCTCCAGGATGCAACTGCACAAGTAACCAAGTGTGAAGCTTGCCAGTTCCATTCCAAACAGATACACCAGCCAGCTCAAGCTCTCCAGACGATCCCTTTATCACCGCCATTTTCGTGCAGGGGCTCGACATCCTCGGCCCCTTACCCCGAAGCTGTCGGGGCTTTGAGTACTTATGCGTCGCCATCGACAAGTTCACAAAGTGGCGGAAGTGGAAGCGATGAGGAAGGTGACAAGCCACAACAGTCAAGTTCTTCACGTCGATTGTTTGCCGTTTGGAATCCCTAACAGGATCATCACCGACAACGGCACACAATTCTGAGTCGCACCTTCATGCGACGTCCAAGACCTTGGCGCCAAGGTCTGCTTTTGCTTCATTGCTCACCCGAGAAGCAACGGTCAAGCGAAGAGGGCAAGCGCTGAAGTGTTGCGCGGGCTCAAGACCAGAACTTTCGGACAGGCTGCACAAGTGCGGAAGAAACTGGATCGAGGAGCTGCCGGTGGTTCTTTGGTCGATCGTAACGACGCCAAATCGAGCCAGCGGCCAGGTACCCTTTGCTCTAGTCTATGGAGCGAGGCAGTTCTCCCCACGGAACTTCGTATCTGGTGCGCCTCGAGTACTCGCTTATGATGAGCTTGAGCAAGAGCAGCTGCGACAAGATGACGCGCTGCTCCTCGAGGAGGATCGTCTTCAGGCTGCTGTGCGAGCCGCTCGCTACCAGCAAGCTCTGCGTCGCTACCATAGCCGCAGCGTTAGTGCCAGAAGTCTCGAGGAAGGCGACCTTGTTCTTCGGCGCGTTCAGTCCGCTAAGAATTCAAACAAGTTGACGCCGAAGTGGGAAGGCCCTTATCGGGTGAAACGAGTCACTAGGCCTGGCGCTGTCCGCCTTGAGACTGAAGATGGCATTCCGGTGAGCAACTCCTGGAACATTGAGCATCTTCTTAAGTTCTACCCATAGGGTGCGGTTGTCGGAATCCGTTCCGGCAACCACCTTTTGTACAAGTCTTGCCGCTGTTGCATGTAATCCTTCGTACAAAGCCGGGCGCAGACCCCGTGCGTCAGTAAAGCTCATGTGTTGCGCACAGCTTGTCAAGTTCATGCTTTCATCATTTTATAGCATGTTTTGGATAACACTTTGTGCAGCAACCATACCCGGTAAGCAGAATCGAGCCGCTAGGCTCCATAATGTTATTTCCTCTTCTTTTTCTTTTCTCAAAGGACAGAAGGCTCCCTCGCGCACAAGTTAACCCGGGGGGAGGAGGAGATAATACTATGGACCAGGCACTGCTCGAGGAAGTTTCGCCTCATCGGAAGCGAGAGACAGAAAAGCTAAGTTGCCAAAGTTTGAGCAATCAATTTTAAATTTTTAAGTTATCTTCCTCGAACGATAGTACTTTGTATGGAAAACCCGTGCGCAGAGGAACCAACTCACCGGCTAGTCGCGCCCTTACTTTGTTTCGAGTCCGCTCAACAACTTAAGTGAGCTGCGGCTAGTCGCGACAAGGTTGCTTGTCGGAGGCGGCACTGCCAGCAGGCCGCTGACGTTCCGCACTCAGCGCTCGCGGCAAAAAGTGTTCGCACCGACAAGTCCCCTAAATGCGTAAGGCAGAAACGTACAAAGGAAGGAATCAAGTAGAGGAAATAGCATTGCATCGATCGATTCAGATCAGTAATAAATTTTTAAAGTTATCTTCCTTGAACGACCGCGCTTTGTATGAAAAACCCGTGCGCGGAGGAACCAAATCGTGACTGGTCGCGCCCTTACTTTGTTTCGAGTCCGCTCAATAACCAAGTGAGCTGCGGCTAGTCCGCGACAAGGTTGCTTGTCGGTAACGACCCGCCAGCGAAGCTGCTGAAGTTCCGCGACTTTCGGCGCTCGCGGCAAGGGTGCTGCTGCACCGCAAGTTTTGCACTGAAAAGCGTGAGGGCAATAACATACAAAGCCAAGAGTCGAGTAAAGGAAGTAACGTAGCAAACGTTGCCCAGAATAAAGTTATATTGCAAAAATAACTTATTGCGGCACTGGCTAAATCGTTCTCAGAACTGAAATAACAGCGAAGAGGAGAAGAAGGGCGCGCCGGCACCCAAGCCCCGGCAAGCCAGAGTTGCCGGGGGCCGCGGCAAGCCAGAGTTGCCGGGGGCTGCGGCAAGCCAGAGTTGCCGGGGGCTGCGGCAAGCCAGAGTTGCCGGGGGCCGCGGCAAGCTAGAATTGCCGGGGGCTGCGATATCAGATAAGCCTTTCGTCCCTTTTCAAGCAGCCCTTTTCATTAAAACATTCTACTCGGATACAATCATGGGGAATGAAAAACATGAAAGAGAGGATTACAAGTATTAAATGCGGATAAGGCCGAAGGCTTACAAATTAAAAGATAAGATGCCCGTAATCCTTTTTCTGTCCCTCTCTCTTGGGAGGTAGGTCAAGGAGGCGAGAAGGGCAAAAGAAACGCCTAGGCGAGCTACAGTGCCGAGAAGGCACCAAAGGAACATCCAGGAGCTCCCGAGGGCTTAGCGGAGATGGCGGCCTTGACGGGACTCAAAGGCAGGCGGCGGGGCGTCGGCCTGTTGTCGAGGCACTACACCCTCGTACTCCGACTTGACGGCCTTGTCGCCATCCCTCTTCCCCTTCCGCAGCCTCCCTACTCCAGTCGCCCAAGGAGACGACCCCGGGGAGTTCAAGGAGCCGGCGACGCGGATGATGAGGTCGCCCGGTGGCCTTGCACGGCGCCCGACAACTAATCAGGCCCGCTACCCTCGTCGTCGCTGTCGCTCTCCTCCTCGTCACTCTCGCTCGACGGGGAATCTTCGCTGTCGGAGGAGCTATCCACGCAGCACTTCGCCTGAGTACCGATATCCCCGAAGACCTTGACGGAGAGGAGATCACCCTCCATTAACTTAAAATGGAGGGTAAATCCCGCCCTCAGGCTGTGGATGTGAGTGAACATCTTCCACCCACGATCAAGATACATCACATTAGGGGCTGGGAATACAACACGGACTCGCATGCCGCTGATTCCACAGCCCCTCATGTGCAGTCTCAGTGTCTCGGGCGGATCCGACTCCATCGCGCCATAAGCGGAGCTGGAAGCCGGATGCGACGACGAGGTGCCAGCGAGCCTGACGAAGAACTTCGCAAGGGTCGTCCCTGTATGGACCGCCCTTGAGGGAGAACCGCCGGCGGAAGCGGAGACGGCGCGCCGCCCCGTCCGCCTCTTCCCCGAGCGCCTCGACCTCGTCCACGACCTCGCCTCCTCCCTCTTCCTCTTGTGGCTGGCTCTGCCGCCCCGGGCGTGGGGTTGGGAGGGGAGCGCTGTCTGTGGCGACCCTCGCCGCCACCGATGAAGAACCAAGGTTCCTTTTCTCCATGGCGAATGAGAGAAAGGGGAGCAGAAACTGAGGAAAGAAGGAGATGGGAGAGTGCGGGCTTCTGCACTCCCCTTCCGCTCTTTCTAAGGAAGCAAGGTGGGGGCTCGACCGCCCCGTTCGACAAATCAGGGCGTAGGAAGAGCAGGGAATCGGGGCCGACCTGCTGCCTCTGCTCGTAACGGCCCAGCTTTCCACTTCCACCGTCCGCGAACCCAAAAGCATGGGAACCACGTGGCGGGGATGGAGAATCGAGGCGACGGGTGCAGCGACCTCTGCACACCGCCCACTCCCCACGACGCCGCAATTGACGCAGCGTCGTACGGGGAACGCGGGCGGATACGGAGTGGGTTTGGTTTGGACCCAGGCCTGGCCCAACAAAGCACTGCACTGCAGGTATGGCCCAGACCCGGGGCTCCTGTCGGTGTACTAAAATAGGGGTACCTTAGTACCCGAACTTGTCTGTGGCAGTCCTGGCGTCCCGTGGCAAGCCTCGCCAAGGCGTCCACCAAGACCCTCCGCAGCCATTCGAAGACAAGACCCGGCAAGGAGCTTGCCGGGAAGGCCTCTCTAGGCACAGACAAGGCCCCGACAAGAGGAGCTTGTCGGGAAGGCCCACTCGAGCACGCAGAGAAAACAAGGCCCGGCAAGAGGAGCTTGCCGGAAGGCTCGAAGCGCGACAAGTCTCCGGTAGCGACAAGGATTCGCCACGGCAAAGGCGGTTGCCGCGGCATGCAACTTCTCTCCGTCTCCGCTCCAGCTCACCCGGTGGCGTGTCGCCATGGGACCGTTCCATGGGCGGCGTGTCGGCGGCTGTGCAGCCAGCGGAGAGAGCAGCGATAAGCGGCGCCGACAGGCTCGCCATCGTGGCGGCGGGCGCACTGATGGTCTCTGTTACCTTTGTTTGGGCGACAACGATGGGCATTTATTGCTTTTGTCCCTTGCCGTCGAGTTAGGTATTTTGCACCGTACCTTTGTTCAAGTAGGTGTACCAACTCCTATTTTTACATTTGTACCCCCGCCTATGATGCCACCTGTCGGAGACCCCTTGAGCATATAAAAGGAGGCCCGAGTGCAACGTAGAGGAGGTTCGGGTCCAAAGGTTCGCAAGGTTCGGCGGGTTCGGTCCATTCGACTGGCCATAGACTGGATACACTCACGCTAGGTTTTGTAGCTCGCATTGCTCCCTAGCAAGAACACAATAGATCAAACAAGCAGCAGTAGGAGTTTTATCTCTCCGGAGAGCTCCGAAGCTGGGTAAACCGCTCGTGTGCATCGCCTCGATCCGCTCTTCGTACGATCTCCGCCCCCTCCGAACCACAAGGGGCCCGGTCCGCCGGCCCCATAGGTGTTCGTGGGTACGATCAGCCCCCCCGACAGCCGTTTATGATAAAACTGTACTGGGTTGTGATAAACACCGGTTTAACCATATACAATACTGGCGACTCGTAGTCAAACCAGACCGGGCGGATAGTCTCCGGATTATGATTTGATCATGTACTGAAAATTTTTAATTGAAAGTCAAGCCGGGTTAATGAACACCGGTTTACTCCATAATAAGATGGTAACATAAAATCAAACCGGGCAGATAGTCTCTGGATTAGGATTTGACCGTGTTCCGCCAATTTGTAATTGACAGTTTGAACCGGATTAACAATGTCGGTTTAAAAACGCAACAGAAATCAAATAATAGTTATGAAAAATTATGGAAGCAAAGGCAATGATAAAACCGTTTGCAAAAAGAGGCTTTACTGAGCCGATCAGATGGTGTTACCATGGCCTGACACGACCAAGCTCCCAATAAGGTGTAGCCATGGTTCAAGTCAGCCAGGTCCCCAACTGAAACCGTGGCATTATGCCGATCAAGTGGCGTGGCAATGGTTCGGGTTCGACCAAGCCCCCAAGTGACTCTATGGCCTTAGGCCGATCAAGAGGCGTGTTGGTTCAGACTTGACCATGTCCCCAAGTGATCCTGGTGGCTTTCGCCTATCAAAAGGTGTTGCATTCGTTCGGACACGACCAAGCCCCCAAGTGATCTTTGTGGCATTGCGCCGATCAAGAGGTGTGACTATGGTTCGAGACATGACCAAGCCCCAAGTGATCAATAATATGATAAGCCAATAAGGCATGATACCCATGTCTGAACCGCACATCATGGCAGCAGGTCCTCTTTGGCACCCTTTAACTTTTTGCAAGAGATAAATCCTTCTTGAACAGAGATTTTGAACCGGATTTGAGAGCTTCAAAGCTTTGTGGGAGATATCTTCCCCTTGAGCCGGATTTTAAACCGGAATCCCTCTTTTTAAGCCGGAAATTTTCTGACGGCCTTTGAATTTGCACCAATATGGCGGTTTAGGGTCCGGCATTAGACAGCTTTGCAGGCCAAAGTAATTGCTCTTTTAAAGAAGGCAATATGCAATATAAAATATATTGGATGGATTTCACCTGATATATCATGCCAGGGGTTATTCATCATGGAGTTGTTGATCACCATGGTAAAGCTGAAATTAATGACGGCCGAGTTGGCCGCGGCGTTGTAAACTGGTGCGGACGAGCAGATCAATCGCAGGCACGGTAAGCCGCGCAGACAGGCGAGTCAACCGCAGGCGCGGTCCCGGCAATTTGATGTAAATCGAGCTGTACGGGTGGTGGTTTGTGCACGTCCATTCATCGGGTAATATGTTACGGACTATCGCCGGGCGGAATATTGTCAGCCCGTGCTCCATACCCATGGTATAAACCATATTTGTAGTGAATGATTGTCCTGTATCAAAAACATCGTAGGCCAGACTAATTGTTCTTCAAAAGAAAAAAAATTAATATGTGCTATTTAAAATAGTCTGGACGGATATCACCTGATGTGTTATGTCGAAAATTATCCGCCCTGGAGTTAATGATCACCACGGTGAAGCTAAAATCAATCCGGGATGAGTCAGCCGCAGGAGCAGACGGATGAGTCGGCCGTGGCATTGTAAGCCGGCCCAAACGGGCAAATCGGCACCGATGTCATAAACCAGCACGGACGGGCGAGTTAATCATGGCGTGGTCCCGGCAAGTTGATGTAAACCGGGCCACAGGGACGGCAATTTGCTCATGTTCATTCATCAGGTGGCATGACACGGACGAAACGCCAGTGTAGAATGTTGCTAGCACGTGCTCCGTGCCCGTAATATAACACCTCATTTGTAATGAACAATTGTCCTGCGTCAAAAATACCACATGCCAAAGTAATTGTTCCTTGACAAAAATAATATACAGTAATGAAATAGGCCTTAGATGGATATCACCTGATATTTGAACGAGAGATGATATAAATGCATCTCCATAAACAAGTGAGCCATTGTCACTGCTTTTCTTGGGCCGAAGATGACTTGTGCGTACGTCCTCTGGGACACACACACTGACGAAGGCAGCAGTAGCGGATCATGACACAGAGGCGAGTTTGGTAGTGCGGTTGCTGGTTTCAGCCGCGGAGGCAGCAGGCGCTGGAGGTGATGTGACGGAGCGACGCGTCGGCCATGGCAGAGCCGCAGCAGCAGGGGAGCGGCCGGGTCGATCCAGGCGGGTTTGATCCAGTTGTGGTGGCCGTGGATAACCCAGGCCTGCCCGGGTCATGCTCTCCTTTTTTTACTGCATGATTCAGCGCATGCATGCGCATCCTGTTCGTGAAGCGTGGCGCCCGAGGCTGTGGTCTTGAAATTTAGAGTGCTAGGTCATGTGTTGGTCGTATGCGCTTTTTTTCCTGTTGATGATCCAGTAGTAGTAGTACTTCACTGTGAGCTGGTAAATTCCTTGGCCTTCGCGTAGGAGTTGAAAAAGCATCAATCAAGTTTGGAAGTCATGCATGAAGCTTTGCACATAGCAGCAGTACTGATGGTAGTAGTTGTAACACCAGTAATTTTGTTGGGGCAATCTGACCACATCAATCTCCTTTCACAAATCTGACCGCATCAATATTGTAAACTCCCCGGACAGAAGCGGAAGCCGGTACAGCCAGCTCTTCCACAGCGGAGGCAATCCGAGGCTTGGCCCAGGATGGAAACCACTGATAGACAACGCGTCCATGTCCACCAACAATTGCAGATTGCCCAATGCTTGTATCTTTCTGTCTAGGTCTTGCTCTCAAACTGAAAATACACATGGTGCCTTTGTTACCAGACACTACCAACCACTGCAAGTTTTGTGATAGTGCAATGCTATATATCTCAGTTTTGTCTGCTCCTCTCATGCAGACAAACGCCATCCATCGTGTTTGAATATTCTGATCAAAATACCCCTAACACTGACTGTATAATTCCTTGACACGTCCCAGGGTAGGCCATCACCGAAGTGTCTGACCGAGACTGGCGAACTGAAGCCGTTTTTGGTGATTCGGCTGCTGAAGCGAGCCCAGAGGTGACTCGGGATCATACCATGGCAACAGCAAGGCGGTCGGCGACACAAGCGGTAACAGAGAAAGCGGGGCTGGCTGCGGTGGCCGAGGCGGGATGGTGGCTCGACGCAGCGGCTCTAGCCTCGGCAAGTCGTTAAACGGCTCTCGGCGATGGCAAGGTGACAGCGGCACGCAGATGGTGGCTGCGGTCGGGTCACATAGGGCTACCGCGAGACTGCCGCAACAATGAAGTGGCGGAGACGGCTCCAAGCGGCGTCGAACCATCGACTACAGAGCGCGGCGATAGAGGAGCTCGGCGGTTTAAACAGCGAGATCCGGCGGCGACTTCGAACGAGGCGACTCGGTAAGCTGCGGCGGGTAGTTGAGGCTGCGGCCGGCTCAGGACCGCGGTGATGGAGTCGGCGGTTCAGACACGGAGGCGATCCAACAGCTCAATGCGGCGGCTCAACAGCCACGGTGATGGAGGCGGGCTCGACGGCGCACCGGCAGATTTATAACGGCGCGAGGCGGAGAACGGTGAGGGCCGACTCACAGCAGTGGGTCAATGAGGTAGCGGAGATGGCCATGGGCGGCTCGAGGCAGCGTTGCAGGCCGAGGCAAGACGAAGCCACGCGTGCCGGATCGAGGCGCTGCCGTCGCGAGTCAAGGCCGACCACGGCATCGACGGATTTTCAGCCGATGAATGGCGACTTATATGAAGCGAGGTGGGAAGTGGCGTCGGTAGCGCTGCCGGCAGCGGGCGGCAGGTTGAGGAGGCGATGGCGATGAAGCGGACCTGCAGCGGCAGGGCAGCTCGACGAGCCGCAGGCGTCATAGTCCGAATCCAAAACTTCCATCCACGTCCGTTCCGGGTCGTCCATCATTGCTTTTGACTTTTTCTTTTTTTCACGCTCCACCCTCGTTGCATACTGTCGGTGTACTAGAGTAGGGGTACCCTAGTATCCCGTACTGCGTGCCTGCGGACAGTTATAACACCAGCGAGGTTTGCCTCGTCACCGCCAAGATCCTCCGTGGCTCCTTTGGAGCCATTCAAGAACAAAGTACTTGATTAAGAAGACAAGGCCCGGCAAGAGGAGCTTGTCGGGAAGGCCCTCGGTGCATGCAGAAGACAAGGCCCGGCAAGAGGAGCTTGCCGGAAGGCTCGAGTGCGTCAAGCCTCCGGACGCGACAAGGATTCGGGTTGCGGCAAAGGCGCTTACGCGGCAAGCAACCTCTCTCCATCTCCGCTCCAGCTCATCCAGCGATGTGTCGCCATGGGGCCGTTCCATGGCGGCGTGTCGAGAGGTCTGTGCAGCCAGCGGAGAGCAGCGATAAGCGGCCGACAAGCTTGCCATCGTGGCGGCGGAGGCGCACTGACGGTCTCTGTTGCCTTTGTTTGGGCGACAACGGCGGGCATTTATTGCTTTTGTCCCTTACCGTCGAGTTAGGTATTTTGCATCGTACATCGCTCGGTAGGTGTACCAACTCCTGTTTTTACATTTGTACCCCCGCCTATGTTGCCACCTATCGGAGACCCCTTGAGCATATAAAAGGAGGCCCATGTGCAACATAGAGGGGGTTCCGTTCGGTTCGGTTCGTTCGACTCACTCGAGACCAGATACACTCACGCTATGTTTTGTAGCTCGCATTGCTCCCTAGCAAGAACACAATACATCAAACAAGCAGCAGTAGGAGTTTTATCTCTCTAGAGAGCTCCGAAGCTGGGTAAACTGCTCGTGTGCCTCGCCTCGATCCGCTCTTCGTGCGATCTCCGCCCCCTCCGAACCACAAGGGGCCTGGTCCGCCCGGCCCCATAGGTGTCCGTGGAGTGCGATCAGCCTCCCGACATCTTTGGCGCGCCCGGTAGGCGTCGAGGCCGTGTGAATCTGATCCGGCGTTCACCACGAGCAGCGTCATCAACATCCTCCTCAACATGCCACCGAAGAAGAAGGCTTGGCGGCAGCGAAACCGTCGCGTCGTACCCACCCTCACCGCAGCAAGCGGGTGGTGGGGCGACGCTGGCGGAGGAACGGGCGCCGACGAAGGTGCTCGCGACGTTGCCAAGTCCAAGGACAAGGCCCCGCAAACCTCGGCGTCCGCGCATCCCCCGCGCCCATCTCAGGAGACGCGAGACCAACAATTTCATGGCGTTCACAACGCCATACGTTCGTTGGATCGAGACCCTCAAGACCAGCATGCGCGCCAACATGCTGGCACGAGTGAGATCTGATGCGCCGGACGAAGTGCTGCTCCTTCTAACATGGTTAGAAGTCCGAGCATATCCGCTCCTCGCACTGCTCGCCAATGCCACCCACTGCTCCAGCGAAGCTCTGGCGAGCTCGGCTGCTCTCGACTACCCTCCAACGGCCGACAAAAGGTCGACGAGTGGAGGGCGATATCGAGCCTCATCGGCTTTGCCAGCGGCGACGCTCGCGGCAACCAACGCCATCATTGCCGCGGCGAGGCGACAAAACGCGAGCGGTGGCGGCGAAGGCTGTCGGAGGTGCAACCACCGTGCACTCTCCGCCACGAAGGCCAAGATCGCCGACTCACGGATCCACCTCGGCAGCGACTCCACCGTCGTCGGATCCGTGAGCTCGCCGCGATCCGCGCCAAGTTCTTCACGAGCGACCACAAGAAGACGCTCGAACTCGCATCGAGCGCCGAGAGAAAGCGGCGTCGATCCGACAAAGCGCTACCGGGCCTTCGCTGACATGGACGCGCCGGAGGAGACAGGCGACTTGCCGTCGCGGTAGGTTGCCCCACGTTCACTCGTGAGCTGTGGCAAGTCCGGTGGCCCAACGGAAAAACTTCAAACCCGGGCGTGCGGAGAAGTATGATGGCGGGGCGCATCCGTCGGAGTTCCTCGGCATCTACACCATCGCGGTGCAGGCTGCGGGGGCGGGACGACAAGATCCTCGCCAACTACTTCCCGCTCGTTCTCAAGCCCAACGTCGAGATCTTTGCTCATGCACTTGCCGGACAGCTCCATATCCTCTTGGGCAGATCTGTGCCATCGGTTTGTTGGCGCCTTCACGGTGGCCACAAGCCTCATGGCCAAGAAGTGACCTTCATCTGCTTTCGCCCGGAAGGAAGGAGAGTCCCTGCGCCAAGTTCATTCAGAGATTCAGCCGTGTGCACTACAACATCCCAGGCGTCCACCCTGCCGCGGTGATCGGCGCATTTCATCGAGAATGTGCGGAACCGCGAGATGAGGAGGAGATGGCGATGTGCAAAGTTAAGGACGTCGATGAACTGTACGCCTTGGCCGACAAGTGTGCACGCTACCGAGGAAGGGAGGAGACTCCTGTGAGAGAATGCGGAAGCGAGATCGGCAGTGAGGACACCGCCCCGGCAAAGAAGGGCCGGCGGCGAGACAACAGGAAGAAGAAAAGTAGAGAAGTGCTAGCTGTTGAGTAGTCCGGCAACGGAGGTGGCGACAAGAACGCCAAGGCTGGTGGCTCCGGCAAGGAGGTTGTCGCTGACGCCAACCACCAGTTGGTGGCGGCCGCCGACAAGCAGGACAGCTCCGGCAAGCGATCTTGCAAGATCCACCGCACCAAGGGCCACGACCTCCAGAGCTGCAAGAAGGTCGAGCAGCAGCTTGTCGAACAGCAGAGAGCTGAGTACGAGCGGCGCGACAAGGAGAAGGCCCAGAAGGTCTTTGGGGAGCAAGCAAGAAAGCGTCCGGCGGGGAGGGCGCGGCAAGGCCAAGCGGCGACAGAAGAAGGAGAGACCTCCCGCTGACGCGACAGGGACGAAGATGATGACGGCGACGAAGATATGGAAGGCAGCAGCGCCCGATGAGCAGGAGTTTCAGAAAGCCACACAGGTCCTCTGCGTTGACGGAGGTGCTTCCCTGCACACCTCCCACCGCCAACTCAAGCAATGGATGCGGGAGGTCAATGCAGCGGAACCATCCGTAGAGTCACGCAAGCCTCTGAAGTGGTCCAGCACGCCTATCATTTTTGATATTGAGGACCACCCTGATCGCATAATTGCGGTCGGGTGCTTGCCGATGTTGGTCTCACCAACCATCCGCGACCTCAAGGTCACCAAAATGCTAGTTCACGGCGGGGCCGGCTAGAATCTGATCTCCTCCGCGGTGCTCCAGAAGCTTCAAATCCCTGACAGCGTGCTCGAAGAGACCGGTACCTTCCAAGGAATCAATCCGGGAAGGAGCAAGCCGAAGGGGAAGATTACGTTGCCGGTAACATTTGGCAGCGAGCTGAACTTTAGGACTGAGAGGGTCACAGTCGACGTTGCCGATTTCCCGTTGCCTTACAACGGGATACTCGGTCGTCCAGCACTCGCCAAGTTCATGGCAACCTCTCACCACGCTTACAACCTACTCAAGATGCTAGGCCCGATAAGCATCATCTCTGTCCATGGCGACAAGAAGGATGCCCTTATCTGTGCCGACAAGATCTACCGGGATGCAGCAGCCGCGACAGATTGCCAAACACTTGCCGCTGAAGCTCCGGGGAAGAAGACAAAGTCCAAGTCCGGCAAGGGCTCGATGCTTACTCCGGCAAGCGCACCTCTTGAGTGCTGCGCTACCGTCGAGGACGCACTTTCATCGAGCTCCACCGGCAAGTGTAAGAAGATGGTGGCTCCGCCAAAGACCAAGAAGGTGCCCGCCAAGGAGGACGGCACCGGGGTACCTTTACCATCGATTGCCTCTCTCGACCCTAAATAGGAAGGCGGCGCTTGTTGCTTTCTGCGGGCGAATGTCGGCGATGTTTGCATGGCAACCGTCTGACATCCCCGGTGTTCCCAGGAAAGTGATTGAGCACCGCCTGGCCGTTCGTCCTCATGCGCGGCCCGTCAAGCAAAAAGTCAGGAAGCAAGCAGTGGAGTGCCAAGAATTCATAGCCGAAGAGATCAAGCTGAAGCGGCAGGCCTTGTCGAGGAGTGCTCCATCCTACGTGGTTGGCCAATCCATGTAGTCGTGCGCCAAGGCAAATGGAAAATGGAGACTTTGTATTGACTTCACGGATGTTAATAAAGCTTGTCCCAAAGATCCATTTCCCTTGCCGCGCATTGACCAGATTGTTGACTCCACGGCTGGATGTGACTTGCTTTCGTTTCTTGATGCATATTCAGGATACCATCAGATCTTCATGGCTAAAGAAGATGAGGAGAAGACCGCATTCATCACACCATGTGGCACATACTGTTTCATACGGATGCCTTTCGGTTTGAAGAATGCTGGTTCGACATTTGCAAGGGTAGTCCATGACGCTTTTGAGCCACAAATGCACAGAAATGTAGAAGCCTACATGGATGACATAGTGGTCAAAAGCAAGGACAGAGCAACTCTGGTTCAAGATTTGGACGAGACCTTTGCAAATCTGCGCAAGATCAACCTCAAGCTCAACCCCGAGAAGTGCGTGTTTGGAGTCCCTTCCGGCAAGCTTCTCGGGTTCTTCGTGTCTAACCGAGGGAAGCTAATCCCGACAAGATCAAGGCCGTTGAGCAGATTGAAGCACCAAAGCGCGTCAAGGATGTACGAAGACTTGCCGGTTGCGTAGCTGCTCTCAGAAGGTTTATTTCTAGGTTCTGCTGGCGCGCCTGCCGTTTTCAAGATTTTGAAAAAGGCAGGTCCAATGAAATGGACTCCGAAGCGGAGGCTGCGCTGCAGACTTGAAGAGATACTGTCCTCCACTCCAACACTTGTCGCACCTAAGCCACAAGAGAAGTTGCTGCTATATATAGCGGCAACCAATCAAGTGGTTAGTGCTGCGTTAGTAGCGGAGAGGGAGGCGGATGACGAGCCAGCAACCACGGCAAGCACATCCAGCGACAAGCAAGGGGCTTCGCCGACAAGCTCTGGTCCCGACAAGGGCGAATCCAGCATAAGCGCATGACCAGATCACGAGAAAAGAATGGTGCAGCGCCCAGTCTACTTTGTCGATTCCCTCCTGCGAGGCTAGGTCAAGGTACTACGGTGTGCGAGAAATTGCTTTTCGGCCTCCTCATGGCCTCAAGAAAGCTGCGCCATTACTTCCAAGCACATGAGATCACAGTTGTCACTCGCTTTCCACTGAAGAGGATACTGCAGAATCCAGAAGCAACAGGCAGGATTGTTGAGTGGGCATTGGAGCTGTCAAGCTTTGGTCTCAAGTTTGAAAGCACATCAACTATCCAAAGCAGAGCGTTGGCAGAATTCATAGCAGAATGGACGCCAACACCAGACGAAGAGATTCCGGAGACGAGCATTCCCGTCAAAGAAGCAAGCAAAGAGTGGCTGATGTACTTTGATGGTGCCTTCTCGCTGCAAAGGCGCCCGGTGCGGCCCCGCTTATCGCACCCACCGGAGAGCACCTCAAATCGTAGTCCGGATGCACTTTCCCAAGGAACAAGCGACAAACAATACTGCAGAGTATGAAGGTTTGCTTGCCGGTCTCGAGGATCGCAGTGGACCTTGGGATCAAAAAGCTTATTGTCGGGGAGACTCACAACAAATGCGTCGCCAAGTGAACAAAGATTACGAGTCCGTTGATGGAAGCCTACGTCGGTGAAGTGAGGAAGCTAGAAGAGCACCTTTGTGACGGCCTGCAAATGGAACATGTTCCAAGAGCTCGAGAATGATGTAGTGACGGCCTATCAAAGTCGCCCGCACTTAAGTTGCACAATGGAACCAGGGATTTTCGTGCTCAAGCTGACTCAGCCAACCGTAACACCATCAACTTGACAAAGCAAGAAGAGGAAGTTGACCCCTGGTGACTACTTTCCGACAGAGCTTCCCGAAGCCGTCGTTGCAAAGGTCCCCAAGATCAACACCAACAGTGCTGAGGAGCAGTCTGCTCCGACAGGCCCCAAGGTTTGTTTCGTTGAAGCAGACGCTCCCGACAAGTCTTGCTCCGGCAAGCTTGTCGGGAGCATCAAACTCGGCGAGACGCGAGTTCTTGCCGTGGAAGCTGATGTTCCGCAGCAGCAGATGTGCCTTTAGTCCTTGTTGCCGAGCCGCAAGCTCCGGCATGGGCGCAGATTGTCCATTTCCTTCAGACAAGAGAACTTCCCGAAGAGCAAGAAGAAGCGGAAAGAGTAGCCCGGCAGTCAAGTATGTACCAGTTTGTCGACGGCATACTGTACAGAAGAAGACTCAACGGTGTGAAATTGAAGTGTATTCCCAGGGAAGATGGACAGAAGCTGTTGGCAGAGATACATGGAGGCATATGTGGTCACCACATTGGCGCAAGAACACTTACCGGCAAAGCTTTCCGGCAAGGTTTCTTCTCGGCCGACAGCCCTCCGTGATGCAACCGCACAATTAACCAAGTGTGAAGCGTGCGGTTCCATTCCAAACAGATACACCAGCCAGCTCAAGCTCTCGGGCGATCCCTTTATCCTCGCCATTTTGATGCAGGGCTCGACATCTCGGCCCCTTCCCCGAAGCTGTCGGGGCTTTGAGTACTTATGCGTCGCCATCGACAAGTTCACAAAGTGGCCGGAAGTGGAAGCGATGAGCAAGGTGACGGCGCGATCGGCGATCAAGTTCTTGGTCGATTGTTTGCCGTTTGAATCCCTAACGGGATCATCACCGACAACGGCACACAATTTACTGATCGCACCTTCATGCAAGACGTCCAAGATCTTGGCGCCAAGGTCTGCCTTTGTTTCCATTGCTCACCCGAGAAGCAGCGGTCAGCGAGAGGGCAAATCTTTGAAGTGCTGCGCGGGCTCAAGACCAGAACTTTCGACGAGGCTGCACAAGTGCGGAAGAAACTGGATCGAGGAGCTGCCGGTGGTTCTTTGGTCGATCAGACGACGCCAAATCGAAGCTACCGACCGGACACCCTTTGCTCTAGTCTATGGAGCGAGGCAGTTCTCCCCACGGAACTCGTGATACGGATCGCCTCGAGTGCTCGCTTATGATGAGCTTGAGCAAGAGCAGCTGCGACAAGGTGACGCTGCTCCTTGAGGAGGACCGTCTTCAGGGCGGCTGTGCGATCTGCTACTACCGACAAGCTTTGCGTCGCTACCATAGTCGCAGAGTTAGTGCGAAGTCTCGAGGAAGGCGACCTTGTTCTTGGCGCCTTGATCCGCCAAGAATTCAAACAAGTTGGCCTTGAAGTGGGAAGGCCCTTATCGGGTGAAGCGAGTCACTAGGCTCTGGCGCTGTCATCGCCTTGAGACCAAAGATGGCATTCGGTGAGCAATTCACGGAACATTGAGCATCTTCGTAAGTTTTACCCATAGAGGCGCGGTTGTCGGAACCCGTTCCGGCAACCACCTTTTGTACAAGTCTTGCGGCTGTTGCATGTAATCCTTTGTACAAAGCAGCGCGGAACCCGATGCATCGATAAAAGCTCATGTGTTCTTGCGCAACTTGTCAAATTCATGCTTTCATCATTTTATTGCATGTTTTGACTAACACTTTGTGCAGAAACCACACCCGGTAAGCAAAATCGAGCCGCTAGGCTCCATAACTTTATTTCCTCTTCTTTCTCTTTTCTCAAAGAAAGGAAGGCTCCCTCGCGCACAAGTTAACCAGGGGGGGGGGAGGAGGAGATAATACTATGGACCAGGCACCGCTCGAGGAAGTTTCACCTCATCGGGAAGCAAGAGACAGAAAAGCTAAGTTGCCAAAGTTTGAGCAATCAATTTTTAAATTTTTAAGTTATCTTCCTCGAACGATAGTACTTTGTATGGAAAACACATGCGCGGAAGGAACCAACTCGCGGCTAGTCGCGCCCTTACTTTGTTTCGAGTCCGCTCAACAACTTAAGTGAGCTGCGGCTAGTCGCGACAAGGTTGCTTGTCGAGGCGGCAACCTTGCCCAGGGCTTGACGTTCCGCACTCAGCGCTTCATGACAAAAGGTGCCCGCACCGACAAGTCCCCCAAATGCGTAAAGCGTAAACGCATTACAAAGGAAGGAATCAAGTAGAGGAAATAACATTGCATTGATCGCCTAAGATAGAGTATATTACAAAATAACTTGTCGCTGATCTAACAAAGTGTTCTAAACATGATCAGCAGCGACAAGGGGAAGTTAAAGTTGGCGGCCTAGTCTACGCGGTCGCCGTCAATCCGCTTGATCTTGTTCACCTTGTCCACAATGGGTGCGACAAGGGCTTTGAAACTCCTCCACGTTGGCATCTGGCGGCAAGGATTTGAGGACGCCCGTTAAGGTTGAGGCCCGGATTGCGGAAGGCCACCTTGATCAACACCTTCTCGAGGGCTCCTGCACAAATCTGGCGCGATTCCTCGGCCAGCTGCTTGAGGACCTCTTCTCGAGTCGCTGGAGACCCGTCCACCACGCCTTTGAAGAATAAGCTGAGCTTGGCGCTGGGTTGGAGATGCTCGTCGGAGGAGTATGCAAGGTCCGCCATCCCCAGCTCCATCAGCTCGTTGTGGATGTCGATGGCGGTGTCCACAAGACCTTCAGTCCAGTGCTCCACGCTCTCCCTCAAGGTGCTCTGGGTGGAGGCAGCATTCGCCAGCAGCTCCTCCTTGGCCTTGATCGCCTCCAACAAGCCCACCTCCCGCTCTCTGGCGCCGTCCAACGTCTGCGTCAGAGTGGTCAGCTTCAGCTCAAGATCCGCCTTGGAATCCTTGGCGGCGTCGAGCTCCTTGCCTCTATCAGCGAGACGACTATGCGGCTCGCCAAGGGTGTAAGCGTCCTTCTCACGCTCACGCTTGAGCACGGCAAGCTCTTCGCCGCTCTTCTTGAGGCTGGCCTCCAGCTGTGCCACTTTCGCCTTCAGCTCTTCCTTGGCGGCCTCGGTGGCCGTGACAGCATCCTTCGCTTCCTTGAGCGCCCCGCCAAGTGACTCCTCGCGTGCGGCAAGGTCTTCTTCGTGGCTGTCCAGATTGACCTTTCGCTGTGCCAACTCGCTTTCTTGCGCGGAGAGCTTCTCGGCAGCCAGCCGCTGCTCCTCCTCAGCTGCGGCCTTCTCAAGGATGAAGGTCGTGCGCTCTTCTGCAAGATAGCCCCGCGCTTACCTTTCGTCACGGAGAGCTTCTTTGTTGGCGCTCGGAGCTCCTCTGCGCTTCTCCATGTCCGCTCCGCCCTCGCGACAAGTGCTTCCGGGTCTCCAACTTGGCTTGCAGGCGCGGTAGAGCGACAGCGGCTTCTTCAGCAGCTCCTCCTCCTCAGACTCACAGCTGCTGCTTGGCGCATCCACCAGTCGGCCAATGAGGCGAGTAGCTCGCCGTCGAAGGTCTCTCCCTCGACCGGCGCCCTGGAGCTCGGTTCCCAGGGGAGCTTGATGAAGACGCCTTCACCGGCCTTCAGGTAGGCGCCGGGCTGGGGCTCCTCGGAGCCTGACGCCGCAGCAGCGGCGGGGGAGTCGGCTGTCGGTGTAGCGCTTGTCGCTCCTGCGGCCTCAGGGCCGTCAGTACGATCGCCCGACCCCTCGCCAGCTGCTGCGTCGGCAGCCTCGGTGGCCTCCTCGCCAACAGGCTCGTCGGCGACGGCCTCTTCTTCTTCCTAGCAGCGACCTCTTCTTCCTCGGCCAGGCCTCGTCGGTGTTGCCGCGCGCTTCCTCCCTACGGCCTCGACCTCCATCGGCTCTGCGTCAGACGAAGAAAGAGCGATCAAGCAAATGTTCAAAAAGAGAAACAAAAGAAAGCAAGCCCAAGGGAAATTTTCGCGTAAGGCGATTACTGCGACGGGATCATGACCATGGCCTCGACCACTTTGGAGGGTCACTGGCGCATCCCTTGCCGGGTAGCCTCCCTTGCCGGGTTAGCCTCCCTTGCGGAGTGGCCTCCCTTGTCGGAGGGCGCTCCCCTTGCGGAGGTTCCTCCCTTGGCGGCGTAGTGTCAGCAGACAGGATCTCGGGGGCGGCTTCCGAGCCCTCCTGATGAGGCTGCTCTTCTCCTACACAAGCAAATAGTCAGGTATCAACGAAGAAGGAGCACCCCTGCACACCGAATAGTAAGGAGAAAACTGCACACTTACTCTGGGGGCTGTCTTTGGGGCTGCTCTGAGGAAGGGTTGCCGGTCCGGCAAAGCGGTCTCAGACGCGTCCCCTGTTGCCACGGGAGAATCGTCCTCAACGACGACCGTCGGGATCTTGGCCCTCTTCGACGCTCTCTGGGCCAGCGTCCTGAAAAGGAAAGAGTCCAGAACGAAGCAAATCAAATTCAAGATGAAGCAATAAGTTAAAGAAATACAAGCACAAATCTCAAGAGCTTACTCTTCGCCATCCTCCTCGGAGCTGAGCGCGGAGAAGTCAAACTCCGGCTCGCCTCCGGTGCGACGAGGCGGGGGAGTGGGCTCTCTTGGCCGCTTGGCGGAGGTGTCGGCGGTGGCCTGAGAAGATCCCGCCCCAGTTGTCGCAGCAGTGTGAGGCGCTCCCGCGGCAACCTCGCTTGCCGCGGTAGAGCGCGTCGCGCGGCGCTGCTGCTGTGGGCCAGTCTGCCGCCCCGACTCGTCTCCGGCCTTGCGGAGACGCCTCTTCGGCGGAGCCGGGGGCTCCGCTGGCGGCAGGTCGCTGGGTGGTGGAGAAGAAGCGCCCTCGTCGGGTCCACTCGACCCGGCCTCGGGCTCGACGAGCTCATCCTCGCCTACGACCTCCCCTCACTCGGCAAGGCTTGCCGACTTCGGAGCGTCCGCCTCCTCCACGGTGAACCCGAAGGCTCCAGCGGCAGTGGCTGCTGCCGCCTCCTCCACCCTAGTGGCAATCCGCGCCATCTCCTCGTCGGTGGTGTCGCGGGTGAGCCTTTCCTGCTCGTCGGAGCGGATCGGGACTTCTTCCAAATCATTGAAGAACTGCTGCACGACCTCGTCGGGGGGCTCCTGCCAGGTTGGAACGATCCCATGCGAATCGCACAACGGCATCATGGCGCGGATGCGGTCGAGCGCCGAGTTGTTGCACAATGGGACGACCCCAGCGGCAACCTAAACCACTCTGGATGGTCGGGTCGTTCTTGAACAGCTCGAGCAGCATCGCGTCCAGCTCCAAGGCGGTGAAGTTCCGATTCAGGCCGGGCGCAGCCTCATGATGTCTGCCGCATTTTGGAACTCCCAGGCAGGCCTCCTCCTTTCCTGCAAGGGAAGCGATCTGGCGAAGGAAATCTCGCCAACTGCGCCTCACGGTTAACCCGGCAATCTGGCGCGCAGAATCTGGGTCACATCTATCTTGACCGCATCCTCCGGTGCCAAGTTACTCCAATCTCTGCCACACTATTGGAGTTTGGCGCCTGCAGCGGTGAAGGGCTGCAGGTTCTCCTCTGACCCGGCACCAGTTGGCTCTCCACTCCTCCCACTTGTTGCGGAACTCTCCTTCTAGGTAGGCCTCTTTCTTGCCGATCCTAGAGACCCGGGCTATCCCTCCGGCATGTGGCTCTCCTCTCTCGACGCGGGGCACGAAGAAGTGGCGGAAGAGTGCCACATTCGGGTGGACTCCGACAAAGTCATCGCACAAATCTTGTGAAAACTGCCATGGTCAAGACGGGCGTTGGGGTGAAATCAAGGAGGCGGAGGCTAAAGGTGTTCATGATGTCACTGAAGAACTTCGGAAAAAGGCGGGCAAAGCCCGCAATAGAAGAAAAAAGCGAAAAAGGGTACCCTGTTGGGGCCAAATAAGAGGCGGAGGCGGGAGTACCCTCGTCTTGGCGGATCTTGCCGCGTGTCTCCGTCGACCAGAAGAGGTAGAAGACGTCTCGCAGCTCCCTTGCGCCGAGCTGCGGGGGGAAGATGGCCCGCTTCTTGCGCAACGCCACGAGCCGCTGCGCCTCGGCCGACTTGACGCCCTTCTCCTTGTCGGCTTTCGGAGCCATGGCGAGGGCGGCGGAGGAGGCCGACGGCGGTGAGCGCGCTTGTGGCGAAAGGGGGCGGGGCGCTGCTCTCTTCGCACCGGAGAAGAAGAGGGGAGCAGCGGTGGTTTTCTTGATAGGACAGCGATGGCAGAGTGGACGGCCTGCCCCTGTTTCCTCCGCTTATAAATAGGGGAGGCGGACGTTCGCTTATACTAATAAAGAAACCCCACGACTTCGCCCACGATCTCTCGCCGCGACGCCACGTCCGGTGCGTGCCGTTAGTGGGGATCGTGGTGGGTCCGGGCGAAGTTGCGGCGTGGTCGAGGCCGCATGTGTCCGTGCACAGTTTTGGGCCTGGCCCGACAAGCGCTTCGGCACGTGTGCGGCCCAGGCCGGGGCTCTGTCGGTGTACTAGAGTAGGGGTACCCTAGTATCCCGTACTCGTGCCTGCAGACAGTTATAACACCAGCGGTAGGGTTTGCCTAAATCACCGCCAAGATCCTCCGTGGCTCCTTTGGAGCCATTCAAGAACAAAGTATTTGATTAAGAAGACAAGGCCCGGCAAGAGGAGCTTGTCGGGAAGGCCCTCGAGCATGCAGAAGACAAGGCCCGGCAAGAGGAGCTTGCCGGGAAGGCTCGAGCGCGACAAGCCTCCGGACGCGACAAGGATTCGGCGCGGCAAAGGCGCTTGCCGCGGCAAGCAACCTCTCTCCATCTCCGCTCCAGCTCATCCAGCGACGTGTCGCCATGGGGCCGTTCCATGGGCGCGTGTCGAGAGGCTGTGCAGCCAGCGGAGAGCAGCGATAAGCGGCGCTGACAAGCTTCCCATTGTGGCGAGCGGAGGCGCACCTGACGGTCTCTGTTGCACTGTTTGGGCGACACTGACGGGCATTTAGTGCTTTTGTCCCTTGCCGTCAGAGTTAGGTATTTTGCACTGTACACTGTTCGAGTAGGTGTACCAACTCCTATTTTTACATTTGTACCTCCGCCTATGTTGCCACCTGTCGGAGACCCCTTGAGCATATAAAAGGAGGCCCATGTGCAACGTAGAGGGGGTTCCGTTTGGTTCGGTTCGTTCGACTCACTCGAGACCAGATACACTCACGCTAGGTTTTGTAGCTCGCATTGCTCCCTAGCAAGAACACAATACATCAAACAAGCAGCAGTAGGAGTTTTATCTCTCCGGAGAGCTCCGGTTGGGTAAACTGCTCGTGTGCCTCGCCTCGATCCGCTCTTCGTGCGATCTCCGCCCCCTCCGAACCACAAGGGGCCTGGTCCGCCGGCCCCATAGGTGTCCGTGGGTACGATCAGCCTCCCCGACACATACCGAAACTTTCCTTTAAAATATACAGCTCATCGCGTCTATTTTATCTGCTGCCACCGCTTTGGAATTCACTGAGACTTGCAACGTAGCCGATGGCAATACGGCAGGTCAGACCACCAATCGACGCAGTAGCAATTAGATCCGGACACTGAATCTATAGCAAAAAATCCCGACGGTTTTGACATACCATACGTTGTTTTCGGGAAAGAACTTCTGTTGATCTCGGCGGAATCAACTTGATGGATTGCACAGGCGGCGGCGGCCATACAACCAGATCCTAATCTCTCTTGTGTTCAACCGGCGCCCTGCCACCCTTAAAAGTTAATCGTGATTTGAACATAAACCGATGAACGTGCTAACTCTTCTTTCGGCCAATTGCAAGCCTCTCGATCCAAAGAGAGCGCCCTTCAAGAACTTAACACCACCGTGTGATTGCCCCACGGTGGGCGCCAACTGTCGTGGAATTGTCACGGCAGATGTCCTTAGTGTCAGGACTTAGTCGTGAGGCCATCGCATCTATGTGGTAGCTTGAGAGGGGTTGAGAGGAATCGAGAGACGCAACACAAGACAGGGATTTAGACAGCTTCGGGCCCCGGGAAACATCATCCGGTAAAAACCCTACATGCTGTTTGAGGCTAGGTCTCATTATCATCACGAGGGAGTCGCCGTAAACCGGCTCTCCTCTTTGTGTGTAGCCCTAAGATTGTTTCTTCTTGCTTGTAGCCTGTCCTTTTTGGGAGCCCTGCCCTCCTTATATATGAAGTGGCGGGTTACATGTGGAGTCCTATTAGGATTAGGACTAGTCTATCTCTAATGCAAACCGGATACAAGTCCTGGTCTTAACTCCTTGTAAGGTAAATATTCCTCATGCCTTTCCTCTTAAACCGGCCCACAATAGTTGAACCGGCCTTCATGAACCGCCATAAGCAGGCCACCGGGTCTTGTCGCTCCTCGACCTGTCCGCGGGTCACCAAAGTGAGTTACAACGTCTGGCGGGTTCTTTGGTGAATTGCCAGTGCAGGCGGGTCACCAGATGAATATCGTCAAGTGCCAGCGGGACCTCAAATAAACCGCCAAGTCCGGCCGGGTTAACTTCCGGCCGGTTTACACCGTGGGGTATATCCCCGACATTAGCCCCCAAGTTTAGCTTGGATTTATCCATGGTAAACTTATGCTTTATAAAATAAACACGAACAAATTTGGTAGGTTGTGCTCCGGGTTAAGAATTCTTGTAGACCGCACTGATCGTCCTTAAGTCCTTTGTCATTTCCTCCTTCTAGAAAATCCGGGTCAATAACCAGCTTCATACTCAAATTGCTGATGTTGGCTTCTTATAGAAAAAATATTATGAAGAAATAGGGTTGCTAGCAGTTTTGAAGTCGCACATCATAGTTTGATTGTCGGTTTTCTGGTCAGAAATAACACGGGAACCAAGGAATGAACGGAGATGGCGAGAAGTATTATTATATCAAGAATTCTGAAGAGGTGGTGAAATTCTCACCACATTCTTGACAAAAGGGATGGTAATATTTCAAGGTAAAGAAGGACAATGCTAGGCAGCAAGGAACTCAAGGTACAACACAAAACACGGTTAAGTTGTGTTGGTGGGAAGGCAATAAAGTGGTCGATGATAATAAAACTCATCGAGGGCAAGGATGGTATTTCTCATCATGAATTCAATTGATATCCTGGAAGAGCTCAGAATGTAGATGATGATTACGACACATTTGTCAAGAGGTTTCATGAAGATGTAATCGAACAACGATGACCTCAAGTCAAAGGAATGATGAAGCGCAAATTTATTGGAACCACGGGTACGACACAAACTCGAAACCAAGCTTGTTGTTCAAGGTGAAATGATATGACGAGGAAGATCGACATAAGCTTAGCTCATCGTCGAAATTTGTGCTCCAGGATAAGGACCCGTGTAGCACGATTAAAATCGGCACGACAAGGATATAGCCAAACAGGCTAGGAATGGCGTGATCGGTTACAAACTCGTACTTAAAGAAGATTATCAAGTGTCGTTGAACCGTAGTGCAGACTCGGTTCAGTTATCGGTGTCTTTGAGTGTTTAATAACTCAGAGCCCCTGAAAAATTATGTCAGTGAGAATGTAGTACTTGATGAAGAACTCATAGGAAGTTATGTAGTTCCAAGATAATCTCGAGATACCATGGGGTAATACTCGACTGACGCATCAAAGTAGGGGTTGTACCGGTATTGATCCACGTAAGACAAGTGCTTACACTTGCATCGAAAATGGTATTTAAAGGAGAACATGGTCGGAACCACGATTGTAGAAGGCGGACCCGGATATAAGATGAACTTATATCAAGGGAATAATTAATTTTAAAAGAAGCTTCGATGAGAAGATGTACATCGGGTCCATGGGCATGAACACAAAGTTCAAGGTCGACTCCCACTTCTCCAATGCACAACCTTTCATTCACTTCTCGCATTCAATGAAGTTGTAGTGTTTAAATTTTATCTAGCAAAATACCAGAAGAGTACGACTCGTGAAAACTTTCGGGTTCACACGGTCTAGAGAAAGCATATGTTCAACCCGTAATGGCTTCTTAGAAACATATACCACAAGTTTCAAGAGTAAATAACACAAGCCCGAAAGTAGAGTATGGTTGGCGAAGCGGAGGATACAACTTAACAAAGGCATTAGGTATCAGGGGAAGAACTCACAAAGTGATCCAATGTGAAGGACACTGTCGGATAATAATCCAACTAAGGACTTGATGGTCCACAAAGGATCTGATGTGAGTATCGATACTCAACCAGAAGAGGAGGGAATGCAAATGCAACAGGTTATGGAATCATCTGAGTAATTCAAAGCTTAAATGCAAAGGAATTATGACTTCGAAAACAAAGGATCGAAGCGAGCGCTTTGATCAAGGATGGATCAATTGAATATACCAGAGGCACAATCGACGCAGATAGTTAGGTCGAGAACCAGCTCATGTTCAAAATGACGTGCGGGCGGAAGGATGAATTCTAGGATCTATTTGAGGATTGCGAGAATTCGCAACATATTGAATCAACAGACTCAAAATGATAATGACAAGGTATGCCATTAAGATTACGAGACTTATGGGATTAATCATAATGCAAGCAAGCAAGAATTTCAAGAGCAATAGGCTGCTCAGGATTTTCTAAGATCGGGTAGTATTTGAATGTGTTTTTGTGAAACACATGAACAACTTTAGACGAGCGGATACTCGGCAAGCGTGAGTAATTATCCGTAGGGGTATTCATGCGATGAGGAACTGCAGGCGATGAAGCGTAAAGAATTCTCGGAATATCAAAGAGTATTTCAGGACATCTTGTAATAACAAGAGCAACTAGGGATGACAATATGAACGATAGGTGTAAGTAGTTATCCGGAGGGGTTTATCGATGGAAGTGAATGGCAAAAGCGATGGCACATAGTCTCGAGAGCACATCGTAGAGTATCTTCGGAATCTTCCGTGCAAAGAAGCGGTCATCGGTAACAAGTGGCTCTCCGGAGAAAGTACTTGCGAGAACCTATAGTTAGTTTTGTTTTTAGCAAAATCATTTAACCCGAATAGAAGAGAGCTCGAGTCCCGTAGTAAAGATCGAGGAGTAAAAGATCCTAATACCACCCAATGGCGGCGTGGGCCCATGGACCACACAGCCAAGTTAGTAAAAGTTTTTAAAGTCTAGACTCGACTTGGCCAAGGAGTGTGGAAGGGATTCCCTACAGGCTATCGGCTCGATACCAACTTGTGGCGCCCCGATTCAATCGTACACTAATCATGCACGCATAAATGTGTACGATCAAGATCAAGGACTCATGGGAAGATATCACAACACAACTCTAAAACATAAATAAGTCATAGAAGCATCATAGTACAAGCCGGGGCCTCGAGGGCTCGAATACAAGTGCTTTACGATCATAGACGAAGTCAGCCGGAAGCAACAATATCTGAGTACGGACATAAGTTAAACAAGTTGCCATAAGATGGCTAGCACAATCTGGGATACATGATCAAAGAGGCGCAGGCCTCTGCACAGGATCCTCCTAACTACTCTCGTCGCCGTCGTCCGGGCTGCACGTAGTAGTAGGCACCTCCGGTGTAGTAGTCGCCATCGACGGTGGCGTCGCTCCTGCGCTCCATCGTGCAGTCGCAGCAATCGAGTAGAGATAGGGGAAAAGGGGAACAAGGCAACCGTGAGTACTCATCCAAAGTACTGCAAGCAAGGAGCTACACTACATATGCATGGATATATGTGTAAAGGGCCATATCGATGGGACTGAACTGCAGAATGCCGAATAATAGGGGATAGCTAATCACAGCCGAAGACTACGCTTGCAGCCTCCGCCTTGCAGCATGTTGCGTAGAGTAGATCAAGTCCTCCAAGTAACATCACATAGCAATAATCCTACCGGCGATCCTCCTCGTAACCACGAGAGAGAGCGACCACCCGGGTTATGTATCCGCACTTGGAAGGGTGTGTTTATTAAGTATCCGGTTCTAGTTGTCATAAGGTCAAGGTACAACTCCAAGTCATCCTGTTACCGAAGATCACGGCTATTCGAATAGATTAACTTCCCTGCAGGGGTGCACCACATAACCCAACACGCTTGATCCCATTTGGTCGGACACACTTTCCTGGGTCATGCCCGGCCGCAGAAGATCAACACGTCGCAGCCCCACCTAGGCTCAACAGAGAGGTCAGCACGCCGGTCTAAACCTAAGCGCACAGGGGTCTGGGCCCATCGCCCTGAGCACACCTGCACGTTGCGTACACGGCCGGAAGCAGACCTAGCCTAGTGGCGTTCCAGTCCAATCCGGTGCGCGCCGCTCAGTCGCTGACGTCACGAAGTGCTTCGGCTGATACCACGACGCCGAGTGCCCATATCTTTCCCACGTAGTTGGTTAGTGCGTATAGGCCCGTAGCTAGACTCAGATCAAATACCAAGATCTTGTTAAGCGTGTTAAGTATCCGCGATCGCTGAACAGGGCCAGGCCCACCTCTCTCCTAGGCGGTCTCAACACCTGCCTGCCTCCGCCACAAAGATCCACTCGCGGGTGCTCCACCACCGACCCGACTTTAGTCTCCACATGTATCATGTATAAGTATATAGTATATACCTGTGATCACCTCCCAGTGATCACGACCCGATAGTATAGCACATCGCATTTACAAGAATGTAGGGCCACAGATGGAATACTAGCATCCTATACTAAGCAAGTAGGATAGCGGGTAAAGGTAACAATGAGTAGCAAGGACAAAGGCTATGCATCGGGATAGGTATAACGTAGCAAGAACATGCTACACTACTCTAATGCAAGCGGTATAGAGTAGAATAGGCGATATCTGGTGATCAAGGGGGCTTGCCTGGTTGCTCTGGCAAGAGAGAGGGGTCGCCAACACCGTAGTCGTAAATGCAAAGAAGCCAAGGCCGGTCTCGTAGTCTACCGAAGAGAAGAGGGGGAAGAAAGCAGTAAATACATAGCAAGCAAGTGCATAACAGACAACAAGCGAGCTAGACGTGTTCTAACGGTATGAGGTGATATCGGTGAAGGGGAAAACATCCGAAAGTATCCCGGTGTTCCGTGTTTTCAGACAGATGAACCGGAGGTGAAATGTTGCAGGTTCACTATGCTAGGGACGTGTGGCGGACGAACGGGCTGCGTATCCGGATTCGTCTCGTCGCTCTGAGCAACTTTCATGTTGAAAATATTTTAATCCGAGTTACGGATTATTTTATATGATTTTTTTTAAGATTTTATTAATTTCTGGAATTTATTAATTATCTAATTTAATTCGAAATTGGATTTATGACATCAGCATGATGTCATGCTGATGTCAGCAGTCAACAGTGGTTGACTGGGTCAAACTGACGCGTGGGTCCAGTGGGACCCATCTGTCATACTCTGTTTAGGTTAATTAGAGTTTAGTTAAACTAATTACTGTGTTAATTAAACTAACAAGTTAATTAGATTAATTAATTAGGATTAATTAACTTAATTGATTCACTGATTAATTAATAATTAGTCTTATTAATTCATTTTTATTATTTATTTATTTACTATTATTATTATTTTTTAACCATTTTCTTCTAATCCATTTTCGTTTTCGGGACGTGGGTCCCGTCATCGTGCTCGAGAGGCCAAAGCAGGCGTGGTGCACTGGGCTCGGCCAATCTGGGTGGAGGCGAGCCACGGGCTCATGGGCGCGAGGCGTGACCGCAGCATGCATTTACCCGAGTAGGGCTGGGGCAAGGAGGTGCGGCCAGGGGAACGTGATTGCATGGCCGAGAGGAGCGCGCAAGGCGAGGCAGGCGCTGCCTGGGTGGCCGCAGACGGCAAGGCGACGGCAGGGGACGGCTCGGCGATGGCCATCCAGAGGCGCGGCGAGCTGGGAGGTCATGAACAGCACGGCCTCAGCGCCGCGTGATGGGGGAGAGGAGAGGAGCACGGGGAGGCGCTCACAGTGGCCGTAGGGGTTCGGGCAGCGGGGCTCGAGGGGAGGTCGGCGACGTGCGCCGGAGGAGAGGCAGGCCGGCGGGAAGCGCTCCGGGCGGCGGTAATATGGCGACAGGCGATGGAGTCGGGTTTGAGGCTGCCCGGCAAGGAGGAGATGAGGAGGAGGACGGCGAAGCGGCGACGGGGTCGACGATGAGGTGGCGTCGTTGCGACGACGGCGGGACGGGCGCGGGCGGCGTGGCGAAGGGGGAGTCCGGCGACGGAGTAGGGGCGCCGGCGTCGGGCGTCGAGGGCGCTGGTCACCTGATCCCGATCTGGATCGGGGAGTGAGGAGAGCGAGTGGGGGAGTGGGGCGACGGTGGTTACTGACTAGGGTTTCGGGGGGTTAAGGAGAGGGAGTGGGCCGGCCGGTTGGTTGGGCCGGGTGGGTTGGCCCGATTGGGCCTGTGGTCTGCTGGGCCGGAACCCAGTGGGGGGGGGGGTTGCTTTCTCTTTTTTTTAGCTTTGTTTTCTGTTTTCTTTTCCTTATCTATTTTCTTTTCTATTTTATTCTTTTAATTTCTATTTTATAAAATATAAATGCTACTCCTAAATCAATGTTATAATTTATTCTACTGCCCCAAAAAGTTGGACACCTAATTAAAATAGTTTGCGTTATAATTATTTTTAAAAGGTATTTAATTAATTGTCATAGCTGCTGTTTTAATTACTTTAGAGCCTTTAAACATTTTATAAAAGTGTCATTTCTCCACAATAATTACATATGCATCATTTGGCAACACCCCAACATTTTGGTTTTAATATTTGAAAATCTTTACCGTTTGACTTTATTTTAAGTTTGTTTTTAACGCGGTTTGAACTAACGGAAGTTTAGCAACAGTAATCGAGGTGATGTGGCAAGATTAGCGTGGGATTACTGTAGCAAGATTATCCGGGCCTCACAGAACCACCGGAAGTGCCTCCTTATTACGCACAAAAAATGAATACTCCCTCTGCTGGTTGGGACCCACCATGGTGGGAGGCTGACTTGTGGGCCTACTAAGTTGACGGGGATGGAGTGCTTTGTCAACTTAGTCAATATGAACGATTCTAGCTCCAGTGACCGTACAATGTCCATCCAACGGCCGTAGTGCTTCTTCAACCTCTGGTCTTGTTGCTCCAGCAGCCCAAAGCAGCGCCGGTCGTGCCACATGCTCCTGCCTCCCGTGGCCGGCTGTGTTGCCGCGAAGGCCTCACCGCCCCTACTATTCCCACCGCTGGCCAGGCCCTGCGGCGACGGCAGCCTCACACGCAGCCGAACCAGTGAACCCTCGTACTCTTCTCTATGCGGGCTTCCAGTGCCGCGTCTTCCCCGGCTCCATGTCGTCCCCTTCCTAGGCCTCGCCGTCGTCCACCGCCCTGGTGCTCTCGGCACGGCGTGCAACGTGGTCAAGGAACGACTTCCATCGGACGTGGACTGTACGTGAAGAGGCTGACAGCTGGGTCCATGGCCGTAGCAAGGAAGTCCCTCCTTATTACGCGCAAAATAATTATTCCTCCACCTGACAGCAGGGACCCACCGGACGGGCCATCATATTTCACGAAAAAATGTTTCCCCCTGACTGCTGGGACCCACCAGCTACATCTTCGCACGCAAGGAAGTGCGTCCGGGCGCAATAAAAATGATTCGCCCCCTGACTACTGGGACCCACCAGCTACATCTTCGCACGCAAGGAAGTGCCTGCGTAGCGTTTTCATTCTGGTCGCTAACATGTACGTACATACTGGTCGATGTAGAGGCGTGCACGTGTCGTAATAGAGGCGCGCACGTAGCATGTACACGTACGAACAGCGGCCAGTGTGCAAGAAAGAAAATACGGCCACATACGTACATACGGGCAGGGTCTCGAACGCCTACTCGCGCATACGTACGGCTAGGGCTCATGTACATGGCTGGGTCGGAACGGAGAAACAACATCGTCGTCGTGTTCATGGGAGCCAACCGGCTGGGTCGGGACGGAATGCGTCGTCGTGTTCATCGGGAGGGCTTGGACGGAACAACCGATGGAAACGAGGCCTGGCGTACCGTAGAACAGAGGAAACGGCCTTGTGTTCGACCGGCCACGTTCGAAACGGGATCCTGTTCATCGGGAGGGGTCTGGCGTACCGCAAAACGGAGGAAACGGACCTCCTACGGTCGAAACGGGGTCCTGTTGATCGGGAGGGGTGTGGCGTACCGCAAAACGGAGGAAACGGACTTGTGTTGGAGCGCTACGGTCGAAACGGGGGTCCTGTTCATCGGGAGGGGTGTGGCGTACCGCAAAACGGGACTCCACGGATACTGTTCATCTCCACCGTCGACCCCCTCCAGCCTCCACGGGCTACTATTCATCCACCGTCGACCTCCTCTAGCCTCCACCTACGACTGTTCATCCACGGGCTCCTGTTCATCCAGCCTCCACAACGCGCTACTCCACCGGCTACTGTTCAACCAGCCCTCTCCACGGGCTCCTGTTCAACCATCCCTCCATGGGCTACTGTTCATCCAGCCCTCCACAGTCTACTTTTCATCCTGCCCTCCACGGGGGGTCCTGTTCATCCTGCCCTCCACGGGGTCCTGTTCATCCATCCCCAACCGGCTCGATCGATCGGGGTCCTGGTCATCCAGAGGCAACACCACTGGGTCCTGTTCATCCACCCCCTCCGGGAACTGTTCATCCAAACCCCCCAGCAACGCTCACTGTTCATCCAGAGGCATCATCGACCGGCTTCAGTTAGCAGTAGTAGCGAAAGAATCGCTTGATCGGGTTCAGTTAACAGCCATCGATCGATCGCTCGGGTTCAGTAACGTGTAGCCTGCAGTGCAATCACTCGGGTTCAGTTAGAGCCCAACACCTTGCATCCACGCGCGTGCGTGTGCGAGAGAAACACGCATCGCTCGGCCCCGACCACCCACCGTAACCAGGAACACCCTGATATTTTCCTCGCCCTCGCTTCTACCACGGTTTTTTCTGTCATGGACGGCCCAAAGAATGTCATGCAGCTGCGTCTCCGGCACACCCAGGATGAAAAGCCCATTTTCTGTCATGATGTTTTGTCATAGAAGTAGGATACCACCACATCTATGATGATACCGGGTTTTGTCACAATTATCGTCATAGAAGTGTCATAAGTATGACATAATTTTTTTTCGTTCGGCCCAAAATGTCACGGATGTGTCTTTTTTTTCTAGTGTTGTCGCACACATAGGCAAGACAACAGTTTAAAATGTCATTGCGGAAAGGGGTTAAAAACCATATGTATAGCAGCTCGCTGTACCAGTGAAGGACTGAATGTTTTGAATTAACCAAGGCCTTGATTGAATGCAAGATTAAAGAGGGTTCCTCAATGAGTGAGTATATAGTGAAGCTTGTTGGCTATGTCGATAGACTAAATTCTCTGGAATTTGGAATTCCTGACACTTGGTACTGATATTGTGCTTGCTTCGCTCCCACCATCTTACGATGGCTTTATCATGAATTACAACATGAATGGGATGAATAAAAGTGCGAACGAGTTGTTTGCTATGCATAAATCTACGGAAGCTGGAATGCAGAAGAACAAGACAGTGTTGATGGTTAACAAAACCACCATTTTCAAGAAGGGCAAGTCCGAGAAGAAGAAATCTACTGAAGCCAGTAACATTGAGTCTCAGAAGAATAACAAGGGCGGAGCCTCTAAAGAGACTGAATGTTTCTACTACAAGCGAAAGGGACACTGGTAGCGTAACTGCGAAGTATTTGATAGATAATAAGAATGGCTCTTACGGTAAAGGTATAATAGTTCTACAAAGTTAATTTTATTCTACTTGTAAATTTCTGTATGTCATTGATATTTGATACTAATTGATTGCTCATATTTTGCAAATCGACACAGGGACTATAGAAAGCTCACAAGGATAGAGGAAATGAAGTCATGGTCAGGAATGGTGATGGGATCGCTACTCAGAGACTGTCAAAGTCATGTCTTTAGTTTATCCTCAAGATTTATCTTAGAATTAAAATAATAGTTATTTTACTTCATAGTTATGTAATGCATTATCATGGATTATGCGATGGATATTCTTATAAGTTTTAAACAATAGTCGTTCGAATTGTTATGAGAATATGGTTTTTGATTAAACCTTTATTTTGAGATGGTTTATTCATGGTAAATCTTGAAGTCTATGATTTATAACATTAAAGCTAAACTTCTTGAGAAGACTGGTAAAACCAGTTGTGTATGACACTACATGGTTATATAGGATAATTGATCTTCATATAGATGAAGCATAAAAGTCTTTTGTATGAATTGACTAAATACATTGCGATGTATAATATTTGTTAGATAGAACAAGATGTGGTGGAAAATTATACTTCATCATAGTTAGGAGTAAATATGATTTACTTGATAAAACATAAGGATTAAAATATTTGGAATGGTTCAAAGAAATTCAGGATGAAGATATAATATCATTATGATGAATGATAAATGGATTCTTCTACCATGAAGAATCATATGTAGGTCATAAGTTTAGCAAACAATTGAATAATTGTGGAATTATTATTATCGATATGCTTTTGTAAAATATTAGGGATTTATAAATAAAAAGGCATTATATTCACTAAAAAGATACACCATCTAAAGAGTCTGATAAAACTATAAAGAGTTATAGAATATTTCAGACCATTGCTTGATTGTAGGTTTTATATTTCTCTCGCAAAAATTCTAATGAAAATAGTGTTTGTCACGAGAAAGAATATTATCAAGAAATGGTTTACTCATTAATAGGATAAGTGGGAGGATGATACAACTTATTGAGATTATTGAATCTCTCGCTTAAGTTGCAACAAAACTAAACCAAAAATGTTCTCGAATATTTTGTTCACAAAATTACGCAATAAAATCAACTGCACAGAATGTAGAAGTTTCAGTTAAGACTGTAATAAAATGCAAAGGTCAGGAAATATTATCGAATGTACTGAATATTTCATCTTAGAAGAAGATGAAACATGTGCACTACAAGGAAGCAGTGATGGCGCCCAGTTAAGATAGGTATTACTCAACCATTTAAAATCCAAAGTGAAGTCCATATGCAAGGAACACGTTTTGAACTTGGAGAAACCTTCGATGGATTACAAAAGAGTTTTTTAATATTAGAAGAATTTATCTTGTCAAATCCTCTTGTTAGTAGCAATACTAAAAGGTATAAATGGATTACAATGGTGAGTGTTGTATATATATAACACTCACCATTGTAATCCATTGTTATATATATATATATATATATATATATATAACACTCACCATTGTATATACGATACAACCAAAAGGTTTTCCTGGGAATATCGTAATGATATAAATATTTCAAAGCCATGATTTGAAATAAAATATCAAGTAGCTCATTGTTTGATAAAGTAATTGGAGAATTTGAAATTTATCAAAAAATACTTATGGAGACAAGAAGTTTAGCGGGAGCTACATGGAATTTATGATCATACATATGTATGACATATCACCTGATCAAAATGAAATAAAGTATTTTAACACTAAGAACATGTTTTCTAAATAATTAGAATTAGTGGATGAATAACTATATAGATATATTGAGACATCTGATTATACTAGGACTTGTATGGTGACAAAAGTATTAAAGAAGTTTAATAGGAGAAAAGTTTTCTGAAAATCTCATATAGCATAACACTATGCAGAAATAAATAGTTGATGAGCATGTATGGATGAATAAGATTCATTATGAGTATTATCAAATGTACAAAGCCATAAGTTTCTACTAATTGTTAAGTAGTAAATACCATAGTGATATCTATTAGATTCACTAAGGTAATTACTTAAAATTTTAAAGTACCTCGGTTGGACGAAAGCCTTGCTTCTTGTATTTAGAGGAGATGAAGAGGTTTTTGTAAAAGTTACACAAAATACTTGTTGTAGAAGTTTACACAAGTCAACTTCATGACTGATAAACTATCAGGTTTTAATTTTTTGAAAAAGTTTTTCAGGAATGAACATAAATTGTGGATCTATAAATGATATAGCTTGAAACTTGAGAAGACTTTCAACAATATTTAATCTGGATAAATAAAAGTTTATTGATAAATTATGATGTAGTACCAAATAGATATTGACTATATGGAGATATAGCATTAGGACTATATGGAGATATAGCAATAGGACTATATGGAGATATAGTGTTACTATAGAATGGACTATATGGAGATATAGTGTCACCATTAATGTAACAAGTGAATTACACCGATGTTACCGACACAAAAAACAATGGATTTGAAGAGTGTCAGATCCAGAGACGAAGGCTCTACCACTCAAAGCATGAGAAACATTGGGTAGCCATATGAGTTAAGAAAGCATGCAACTAGATTATTGAGTCTAGTGCAAGTGGGAGACTGTTGGAAATATACCGTAGAGGCAATAATATTTGTATTATTATATTTCCACATTCATAATTAAAGATTTTATATTCTACGCTATAACCTCTATCACTACAAAAAATACACTTCCGTGATGATACGTGTTTGTCACAATAGGTCACGTTTTCTGTCATGCATGTACATCCAAGATGATTTTATAACAGAATCAAGATAGTCATACCTGTGCTGTCGTAGAAGTGTTCTGTGACATTACCAAAATTATCATCACGAAAGTGTCCACTTCCATGATGATAAATCGCGCGTCATAGAAGTGCTTTCGTCAAGGGTGACCGACACGTGGCATCCACCATAGCGGGTCGCCATTAAGCTATCTGGTTCCGGTTTGGATCCGATAACCCGTTAACAGCCCGGACCAATGGTGATTTTCCACGTGTAAAATTCTCATTCACCGACGAACCACGTGTTGGCTCAGCGTTGGGGCAGATGTCAACTATCCATTTGACAAGAATTGCCAATGAAACGTTGACACGTGGGACGGCCCAATAGAGGCCCATATAGGTCTAAAAGCCAGCCCAGGAACAAGCCCACAAGATTTCGTCAGATCTAATGGGCCGGCCCGTTAACAGCCTAACATTTTTTGGACCAAATTATAGCCCACATTAGATACGGGTCATTAAATGACTTCAATATTCTGGGTCAGTTTACGGCCCGTTAACATCCTGCAATAGTTTGGGCCAAATTACGGTCCACACCTGATCCGGCCCGTTAACTGACTTTTATTTCTTTGGCCAAATTATGTCCCATAACAGATTCGACCCTTTTAACAGCTACTGTGCCATTGGGCCCATTGGCGGCCTGATTTCCTCTTCAGCCTCTTAATGGCCCGTTTAACAGTTCGACCCAATACTAGTTTTGGCCTATCAGCAGCCCTGTCTACATATGGGCCTCTTTCGGCCCGGTTTCACTTTCGGCCATTTAAAGGCCCGAGTTGCACCTGGGCCTAATTATGGTCCGTAGTTACTTTTGACCTCTTAACGGCCCATAGTCTTCGTGGATACATTCTAGCTCAAACTGCGTATCAGCCCATTAAAGGCCCTTGAGAGTGTTGGGCCTAATTTAGGCCCATTATACACCCGGCCAGCTTCCCGCCCGTCATGTAATTGGGTCAGCCAAGGCCCAAAAACATTTCACCCTATTAATGGCCCGTCACCCGAATGCGCCAATAATGGGCCGATTTATATTACAACACGCTGCCGGCCAATGATTTGTTCGCCACAATTAGGGATGAATCTAGTTCTCAATCTGTTAAAAGCCTATTTAATTTTCGGGCCCAATTAAGGCAAGTGGTTTACTCGGCCTTATAAAGGCCTAAAACTAATAGTGGGCCAGATTAAGACTAGACCAAACTAATGGCCCAAGATGATTGTAGGCCCCTGGTTTGGCCCATACTAGCCATTAGCGACCGGCCAGTTTTAGTACAGAAAGTATTATTTTATAAACCTAGCCTATTGGCTCATTGCACACCAATCGAAGATTACGACCTTTTCTCAGAGCGACGACAGCAGAAACAACAAATCAATTACAACATCGTGAGGAGGAATAAACCTAGACTATACAACAAAGAAATTACAACATATTACTTCCCTTGGGCATCAAAGTTCGTCGCCAGTGATAATAAAGGGCAACCAGACAGCAAATTACATAAACTGGGCAGGTCGCCACCAGTGGAAGGTAACAGGCGGAAAAAATAATAGACAGAACCAACAACACTTCAACACGGTTCAAGAAAGGTTAGCCCAGCCCAGGAGCTGCAGCGCAAGCAGCTTAGCAACCTGATGATACTGCGCTTCTTTGGCGCTCATATCCACCAACTTAAGCTGCATAGCATCAATAAAAATCCCGTACTTACGATTAATCTTGCATAGAGATTGGAGTTCCAGTCGGATTTGAGCGGAAGCATGTATTTCTGCTTGAATTTCAGACTGAAGAAGTCGAACAGATTCAGGCGGCGACTTCATCGAGCTTGTGTCACTGAGTAAGTTTGACACTACATCAAGATGTGACTTCGTGGTTGTATCCCTACCCTCAAGATGTGTTGCCTTCTCCTCTGGAATATGTGTTAAAGGGACAAACAGTGGGTTCGTCTCACTATCATTGTGGCAGTTCTTCCTAGCAGAGTGTTGTCACCCTGAAAGAGAAACAAGTAGGTAGATAACAGGTTTTGCACGTATAAGCATCAGCGCTGTCAATTCATCTCATTTCTTTGTTAGAAATAAAGAGACATGGTTTAAAATAGCATTAACATAATAGGCATTGTTCATAGTTAAGATGGTAGGAAATGGCATTGTGCAGGAGCGGCCAGCTTCACGGACCAATCGGATTACGATCAAGAACACAAGCATAGATGTAGTTCTAAACAACGTATAAGCATGAATGGTGAGTGTATTGTCAACTTATACCATTTCATATTGGTAAATAAAGAGACACGATTTAAATAACATTAATATAGTATGGCATTCACTGGTGCGCGTCGGTCCTAAACTAACGGTTTTTTACCCCTTTTCACGACGGCATTTGGAACCGTCGCCAAGTGAGTGTGGGCGATAGGGGGGTCCTTCCCACACGACCCAGAAACCGTCGGGGATATGCCCTCCTGGCACACACGTTCGGCAAATGAGGTCGTGTGCGACCGGCGAGCACTCAAATATGGAAATACGTATAGTAGAGCTAAAAAAATAGAATTATACGGCGAAATTGTTTCCGGTCGCAAGTACATCCCACACAGTCGCTCCAAGGAAAACGTTTCTGTTCATAGGTACATCACACACAGTTTTTCCCGTTAAAACATTTGCATTATTGAATGTATCACACACGGTCCATAGAAGAAACTGTGTGGCAAAGGCTGTCCATGACACACAGTTTTTATGTGGTAAACGTTTGCGCAAGGTGGCCTAACGCAAACTGTTTTCAAGAGAAAGTCATGTGTGATTGTTCATTGATCCAACATGGTTTATTACTAGAAACTATGTGCGTTGCCTGAGGTCATCGCCCACTGTATTTTTTCAACAACCGTTTGCAATATCAAAACCCAATTAGCAAGATAATTCGCCATTAGCAGGCTAATTGCCCTATTATTTATAATCCATTTATTAATCTAGTTGACATTCATATTAAGCACACAATATATTTCATTTCCATATTAAGGAAGCAGAATTTCATAATTGAAATACATCAGAGTACAACATGATATAGCTTCAGCACTCAGCTACCTTACACAACTGCACCAGCAGCAAGTTCCACATGCAACATGTAGAACCTTTCGAAATTAGCATCATAGACGGTATATAGAGAGATGCATCTCATTTGGAAAACTGCTGAAGCGGAAGGCAAATATTGAGCCTCCATTCATGTTGAAGGTCTTTGCAACTTTAGGCCGGTGCACATGGATGATTGACCGTCATCCTTTGTCCTCTTCGAAACACTTCAATATTGAACCGTGGGTGTTGTATGAAAACCTTCCTCGCCTCGACCATAGAGGTGGTTTGAGAGGTAATCATCAGTGAACTGCTTTGGAAAGGCCTGAAAACAAAGATGTGCATAAATATCTTCTCTATATTGGAAATGGGGCAAAGGAATAAAAAAAGGCAAGGTATAATAGTTAGTACCATCTTTTAGTGAACTGATGTCTTCTTCATTGTGCAGACAAAGATCTTGTTGTTTTTACCGCTAATTTCCTTATCCTAACAACCTTTCCGAGTTTCTTGATTTGATTGATATTTATGGACAACTCATTCCCCATATGCAAAAAGGGTCGAACAGTGGGTCAAAACCTCTGACAGCAGGACCTACATGTGCAAGACCAAATTGTTAAAAACCAAAATATTAGAATGGTTCATGCAATTGCACAATAATGTGCTATTAGACAACGGACCATGCACGCGCTAACCTCGATTGTAAACCTCAATGCTTCCCATTATTTCCCTGCAACACATATAAGGTAGTTAGTCATCAGGTTAAGTAAGGGTTCGCATGTTATCAGTAAAATATGTTGATGAAAAATATGCACATTGCAGATTCATCAGATTAATTGAAGCCACACGGAAAACACATTTACCCAAACCAAGCATGATTAAGAACTAGGAAATATATCACTTGTATATGTTTCTCATGTATCAAGTGCAGCCAAATTTGATTTATTCCTCACATGCACAACAATACAAAATTCTACCCACGACAATTGGACATCGCATTGCAGAATTGAACCAAGCAGTTAACTAAACACCACAACAAATGAACCAAACATTAATCGAAAGCACCACATTGCACAATATAACATTGAAACAAGCAGTTAACTAAACACCACAACAAATGAACCAAACATTAATCGAAAGCATCGCACAATATAACATACTCCTAATAGAAGATCGTAGAGTTAACCAAGCAGTTAACTACAGCCAATTGTAGCAATTGTATTTGTTTCTCATGTATTTACTACAGCCAAATTCAATTTATTCCTCACATGGTATACAATAACAGAATGCACCCACAATTTTGTAAAGATAAATTTGATTTATTTCTCGCATGGAAGACAATACAGAATTGCAGCCTGAAGAATTGAACATCACATTTGCAGAATTGAACCAAACAGTTAACTGAAGACGACAACTAATTAACAAAACAGTTAATAAGTGAGCACCACACTGCACGACATATAGAACATATACACTAGAGCAACAGATTGCATGGTGAAATTAGATAGCACAATTCACTAGATTTTGTGAAGGAAAGGCAGGAGCAGCACACACAACGGGTAAACCGAGCATGCTTAACCAGCGTAGCTTGCAATTGGCAAGGTGCTCCTCCAAGATCTGGGGGTCAGCACGAATGGCAGCCATCGCGACCTCATCCGCGCGTGCGGCCGCGATTTGCTTCTCCGGTTCCAAATTCTCCTTGAAGTCCTGGCTATACTACGTGCACCATGGCTTAGGCCGGCACTTATTTGGTGGAGGGGTCAGTGATTTGGGTGGAATGCGTCGTGCTCGCGCCGGCGATCAGAGCATGTGGGATGTGGAAGGAGGAGGAGGATGGGGGTCGGGTGTGGATTACCTGCCTGGATAGAGGAGGCCGAGCAGCATGAAGGAGGGTCACCCATGAGAGGCGGCGGCTGCAAGCAAGGAGTGTAGGTTTCAACTTGGAAAGGAAGGCGGAAAGAGGGAAATGTGGCTTTTGGTAAGGGGAGGGGCGGGAGGTAGATATTTCATGAAGCCGAAAATTTGGAATCACTTCAGCCAAAAAACTGGCACGCAAAGTGTCATCAGACACGGTCCCTTATTCAGAACTATGTACGATATGTGGACATCACAAACGATTCAGATAACTTAACCCGTGTGTGATGAGTTTGAACATCAAAAGTTTTGGTTCGAATTTCCATGGTTATAGTGGTCATCCACGTCATTGCATAATTTGGGTACACAAAGGAGACTACATCACAGTCACACTTCTTAATCGAGCAAGTTCAACAATTAAAAAGAGCTAGCTGACCTAAACATTACTCTAACGAATTAAAGACCGGCGCTCTTAATTTAACAAAAGAAAGAGTACTACTACAGCTGGTGCTCGTCGAGCTCCGCCGCCGCCTCCATGTCCAGCTCGCGCCCGACGGTCTCCTGGGGAAGGGGCCCCATGGCATCCATCGCACCATACTCGGCAAGCATCTCGCCATTCGCGTCCGCCATCTCTTTGGAAAAGGCCGCCAGGAGCTAGGCGTGGGCGGACGTGATCTGGGCTTGGACGGGCTTCTTCGTTGCAAGGTAAGCGGCGGAGGAACGTACGGCTGCTCGAACGCTCTCGGCAATTGCCAGCTCTTCGGTCGTGGGTTGCCGACCGTTGTCAGAGAAGCTTCGTTCGATTTGTGCGGTGACCGCCAGGAGCTGGGTGTGGGCGGCCTCGACATGGTCGTGGGCGGCCTCCATCATGGCTAAGGCCGCCGCTGCGGAATGGATAGCTGCTACGCCGCTCTCGCCAGTTGCTATCCCCGAGGCAGATGTTGCTACCGCCACCTGTGAAGCAACAACGGCAGTTTGGGCTGCCTTTACCGCCCGATCGCAAATTGCGGCAGCAATCATGCACCTTATTAGCACGTGCATGGCGGCTGCGGCCGCGCTCTCGCCGGAGTGGGTCACCAAAGTTGCCCTCACGACGCGGGTCCACGTGCCCATCTTTCACCGGCGACGATTTGTAGCGATCCGACCTCAAACGCTCAAATCTTTGTGCACAAGTGTCATCCCTGCATTGGTAATGCTGAAACAGACAATACTCGAAGGATTTATAACAGAGTGCAATCACACACTTATTACATCGAATGTCTCAAATGAGAACTTAATACAATAATATGGCTTAAGGCCATCTAAATAAGATAATAGCGGAAGCTTCGAAGATAAATGAGTCCATCAACTCCAACAGCATAGATGAGCGCATGACAACGACCTAGCGCACCTTACTCTTCGTCTGAAAAGTCTGCACATAATACATTGTAGTCCGTAATGGGTCAGCACATGGAATATGTTGGCAAAATAACACAATAGAGCAAAAGAACATGATAACAGCTATTACTACATGCATATATGGCTGGTGGAGGCTCTACGGTTATTGTTTTGCGTAAAGCCAATTTTTTCCTACTGCAAAGGAATATATTTTATTTAACTATAAAGTTGGTTGATAAAATTTTGAGTAGGTTCCACCAACTCAATCCCAAATAAACAATATTAATAACCCAACACATTAAATTAAGAGAAATGAGATCAAATCAATAATTCAAGAACCAGATACTCAAGATGTCCATAACCGGGACACGTCTAACCATGATTAGATTGTACACTCTGCAGAGGTTTGCGAACTTTTCCCCACAAGACTCGATCTACTCCGTTTAATTTGTCACATGGCATGATGTTTGAGAAACGGATGACTAAGAGACAGTCTTTCAGAAGCATTAACTCTTTACTCTAGGTAGACAGTACCACCTACATCCCCTGCATCTGCTAGCCTACCATTAAAAGAGGTCATGCAACATACTCAACTATGCCAGAGCCCATAATGGCTTGTGGCTACACACAGAAGTTTCTAGCATGAATAATCTTATGATCCCTTTGAGCCTGGGTGGCGAACTATAGGATGATCACACGGGTACTCCGGGATATCCCACGACAGAGCTGGATTGCTCCAGGTGCCCAGACAACCACTGGGTGCTCCAGGGCGCCTCAACCAATCCACCCAGATGTGTATTAAAGTTAACCATTAATTAACAACTCTCACATCTGTCATGGATACACTCAACCAAACCACGTCTACGAGCATAACATAGCAGTATAAGCATAACGTAGAAGTAACTGCCAAGGTTTGAATTAAAGGACAATAGGTTCTACCTCATCATCTACTTCCCAAAACACACATGTTAAATAGTTCCTACTCATGCAATGTTTGAGGGTTGAAACTAATGCATAAAAACTGGGTAATAAAAGGGTATGATCAAAGTGTTACTTGCCTTGCTGACGATGTGAAAACCCTAGTGACTCGTAGTAGCACGCTTTGTACTCCGGAAACTCTATCGCAAACAAACAATAACATACATAAGCACTCAAGCATAAGATGCAAAGGTAAAACTCAGATGAAAAAGTCCAAACTGAAAGTTCAACTGAAGAGCTTCGATTTGCAAAAAGAATCAATTGAATCGAAGCTACGAAACTCAAACTACGATAAAAAAAAGTTTGAATTCAAATCTGCTTGAAACCAAATTTTAAATTGTCAAAATCATGTTGAAGTTGGTTAACAGGAAAGAGGGGTTCGAGATGAAGATTTCGGCGTTGGTTTCACTGGATTCGGATGAGCGGTTAAAAAGTAGCGAGGGTTTGAAGATCAGAGGCTAATCTGCGATAAAAACAATCGCAGATAGGTCCCTGGCCGAAAATAAAAATAAAAGAATAACGCTAACGAACGGACGTTCGCTAATAGAGACAAACAAACGAATACGTTCGCGAACAGAGACGTTCGAGCGAACGTTCGCTAATTAGAAACCCTAGAACACTGATCTAAACGTTCCAAAACTCGACATGGTCCTACAAATATCGGGGCTAACTTTCCCTTAACTCCAAATCGTTTAACTCCTTGGAGTGGTGACACACGAAGATAAGCTTGGTCCCCAATCTCATAAACTACCTCCTTGCATTTAGTGTCTTCATAACTCTTCTGCCTAGACTGAGCTACCTTCAGTCTATCTCGAATCAACTTGACCTTCTCTTCGGACTCCTTAATTAAATCTAGTCCAAACAACTGACGGTCTCCAACTTTATCCCACATTAACGGTGTCCTGCACCTTCTCCCATACAAAGCTTCGAAAGGTGCCATCTTCAAACTAGCCTGGTAACTGTTGTTGTATGAGAACTATGCGTAATGAAAATTATCATACCAACTAGATCCATAATCTAGCGCACACGCTCTCAACATGTCCACCAGAATCTGATTGACTCTCATTCTGTCGATTTGTCTGCGGATGAAAGGCTGTACTGAACTCTAGCCTGGCGCCCAAAGTCTGGTGCAACTGATTCCAAAACTTCACAGTAAATTGTGTTCCTCTATCTGATACGATGGTCCTCGGAACTCTTGCAGACATACGATCCTGGTCATATATATCTTGGCCAACTTCGCACTCGTGTAAGTGGTTTTCACTGGGATAAAGCGAGCCACGTTGGTCAAGCTATCAACTACTATCCAGATGGAATCATATCCTGACCGTGTTGGGTAATTCGGTGATGAAATCCATGCCAAGCTTGTCCCACTTCCATTCGGGTATCGGCATAGGCTGCAGTAATCCTGCTGGCTTCTGATGTTCTGCCTTCACTCTCTGACATACATCACATATGACTACATACTCGGCGATATCCTTCTTCATACCTGTCCACGAGAAACGCTCCTTCAAATCCAAATACATCTTGGTGTTTCCGGGGTGTATTGAGTATGGCGAGTCGTGAGCCTCCAGAAATATTAACTTCCTGATCTCTGCATTATTAGGTACATGTACACGATCCTCAAACCATGAAGTTTCGTGCTCATCCTCACGAAAACCCTTGGCTTTTCCTTTACTCATCTTCTCCTTTATCTCAGCAATTTCTTAGTCATCCGTCTGAGCTTCCCGAATCTTTCCCAATAATGTTGACTGAACCTCCATTGCTGCAACAAAACCTCTTGGAACTATCTCCAAACGAAGTTCCTTGAGATCGTCAACTAATTCCTGCGGTAATCCTCCACTTACGAGGGTATTGACATAACTCTTCCGGCTCAAAGCGTCTTCTACGACATTGGCCTTTCCTGGATGACAGTGTAACTTCATGTCATAATCCTTTATAAGCTGCAACCATCTCCTTTGCCTGAGGTTTAGCTCCTTCTGAGTGAAAATGTACTTTAAACTCTTGTGATCCATGTACACATCACAACGGTTCCTGATAAGAAAATGTCTCCAGGTCTTAAGCGCATGCACTATGGCTGCTAACTCTAAATCATGTGTGGCATAATTCAACTCATGCAGTTGGAGTTGACGTGAGGCATATGAAACAACTCTTCCGTTCTGCATAAGCACACCTCCAAGTCCTTGGCGAGAAGCATCGCAATACACTTGGAAATCCTTGCGTATATCTGGAAGAATTAGCACTGGGGCTGTAACCAAACGTTTCTTCAACTCCTGAAAACTAGCCTCACATTGTTCCATCCATTTAAACTTAGTGTCCTTCTTCAACAACTCCGTCATGGTCTTCACAGTCTTGGAAAAATTCTCAATGAATCTTCGGTAATATCCCATGAGTCCAAGAAAACTGCGGATCTCCCCAACTGAGGTGGGTGCCAACCACTCAGTGACTGACTGAACCTTGGTAGGGTCTACTGCTATACCTTCTCTTGATATAACATGTCCAAGGAACCCAACTTCCTTCAACCAAAACTCACATTTGCTGAACTTGACATATAGCTGGTGTTCCCTGAGCTTCTCGAGAACTAAACGCAAATGCTCCTTGTGCTCCTCTTCATTCTTCGAGTATACCAAAATATCATCAATGAACACCACAACAAACTTATCCAAGAACTCCAGGAACACCATGTTCATCATACTCATGAAATAGGCATGGGCGTTAGTCAATACAAATGACATAACTGTGTACTCATATAGCCTGTACCTTGTGGTGAAAGCTGTCTTAGGTATATCCTGTTCTCGGATCTTCAGCTGGTGGTATCCTGATTGCAGATCAATCTTGGAGAATACTTTAGCTCCTTGCAGCTGGTCAAACAAATCATTGATCATCGGTAGTGGGTACTTGTTTTTGATCGTCACTTCATTCAATGCACGATAATCAACAACCATTCTCAAAGATCCATCCTTCTTCTCAACTAGGAGCACTGGGGCTCCCCACAGTGATGAACTTGGTCGAATGTAACCTTTCTCCAATAGCTCCTTGATTTGCTTCTTAATCTCCTCCAGATCATTTGTGGGCATCCGGTATGGCCTCTTCGATATTGGTCCGGTGCCTGGCAACAGCTCTATCAAAAATTCTATCTCTCGATCCGGCGGCATGCCTGGTAGTTCCTCTGGAAATACATCCAGGTAATCCTTCACTACAAGCACTTCCTCCTGAACAACTCCTAAGAGGGAATTCACTTGGGTCCTCCTTGGCACATGCCTGGATACATACTTGATCCTCTTTCCCTCCGGAGTGGTGAGTAAAATTGACTTACTAGCACAATTGACGTTCCCTCCATACTTCGATAGCCAATCCATGCCTAGTATTATATCCAATCCTTGTGACTCCAATAGTATTAGGTCTGAGGGGAAAACATGGCTTCCAATGGTTAAGGGTAATCAATCGCACCATTGGCTGGCCATATACTCTGCTCCTGGCAAGCTTACTAACATGGGTGACCTAAGGGCTAGGGTTGGCAACTTAAACTTATCCACAAATTCCCTTGATATGTATGAATGTGATGCACCAGTATCGAAAAGAACAAGAGCGGTAAATGACTTAACCAAAAACTTACCGATAACTGCATTTGGCTGCTCTTCAACCTCCTCCATGTTGATGTCGTTCACCTGACCTCTGGTGAAGGGATTGGGCTTCTTCCCAGAACTTCCATTGCCATTTCCATTCTTTGCTTCAGAACACTTGGTGGCGTAGTGTCCAGTCTTCTCGCACTTGAAACAAGTAATGTGAGTTAGATCCTTGTTGGCGGGTGTAGAGGGGTTGGAGCGGTTCTAGCTGTGGCTTCCTCCATTCCCATTTCCATTCTTGGGGCCACTATGTTTATGCGAACTTCCTCCATTGTGAGTGTGGCCTCCATGGTTATAGGTATAACCTCCCAAGTTCAGAGTAAAACAAGGCTTCTGCTGAGCTCCAGAGTTATACTACCCTTGTCCATACTTCCTTTTTGTGGCTCTCTATCTGCTGTTGCTTCCCTTCAATCATAAGAGCCCTGCCTACCAACTCCTGGTAATTAGCAAATGTTGCTATCATCAACTGCATACTCAGCTCATCATTCAGCCCTTCCATAAACTTCTCCTGCTTCACGGCATCTGTGGCCACATCATCCGGGGCATAACGATCTAACTTGCTGAACTCATCCACGTACTGCCCCACAATACGATTTCCCTGGCGTAAGTTGCGAAACTCACGCTTCTTCATGCTCATAGCTTCAGTTGAGACATGTGCAGTACGGAAAGCTTTCTGGAACTGATCCCAAGTGACATTGGCTATGGGGAAAGTGGCTATGTAATTCTCCCACCATGAGGCTGCGGGTCCATCTAGTTGGTGTGCGGCAAAACGCACCTTCTCAGCATCTGTGCAACCTGCGATGGTCAACTCCCTTCCAATCCTGCGGAGCCAGTCGTCAGCAACTATCGGCTTGGTGCTACTGGAAAACACCAGCGGATTCAACCTCAGAAAACGGGCTAAGTTGTCAATTGGAGGTGGTGGCGGAGGGTTGTTGTTGTTGTTGCCCTGGTTCTGGACTAGCAACCTCATCAAGGCATTCTGTTGTTGGATCAACTGAGTGAGCTTCGGTGGGAAGATAAATCTAGGGTCACGTCTTGGAGGCATCTGATAGGTTTAGAGGGAAGAGACTTAGAATAGAGTGAGGTCTAAAGAGAAAGCACTACCCATACCCACTCAATTCAAACAATGGCATACAAACGATCTAGCTACCATTACAAAATACTCAGACTACTACTATATAGATGGGGGAAATTCTATTGATAATATGGTGGTCGACAGGAAATTTTGATTGATGGAAGATTCCATGATATCTACTCCAGCTTCGTCTTCATAATCATCATCACTGTCGAGGTCGGAGTCAGTGTCGTCGATGATGATGTAGTCTTCAGGTTGGTTGTTCTCTCCAGGTGCGGGATCTCCCATGAATATCCCTAGCTTCTTCTTCAGGTCTTCATTCTTCTCCAGTAGCACTAAAATTTCCTCCTCATATCCATCGCGTGTAGACTTGAGTTCCTCTTCAAGCTCCATGTTCCTGGTCATCACCTTCTTCAGATCTAGCATGCTGGCACACATTTGGTTCTCCTGGCGGCGAATGTGCTGGTTTAACTCCTGGATGAAGGCTGCAATGGACTTGTCCCTCCTGGTGCTGATAATCTCCCATTGCTCATCTCAGCGCCCACATATGTGGTAGATGGTGTCCTTAAGATCCTTGTTGTAGACTTCGCCGATGCGTCCCATGGCGATGTGGGCTGCCATGCTCTTTCCTAGACTCCAGGTTGGTGCATCAAAGGAAAACTCTATGGGATCGATGGCGGCGTGAATGTCCTTCCTGGAACATGAACTCGAATCATCCAACGCTCCTCTTCTGGTAAATTGGCAGTGTAGGTCCCGGTGAAGCTTGGTATTCTGATGTTCAGGTACCTAGTTACTTCCTTCCAGTGTCGTCCAAATGGTGTGTCTTCATCCGGTTGAGAAAACTTGTTCCTTGGGTCCGCCATCTATAGAGTGGAAAATGGAGGAGAGTCAGAAATGAGTAGACAAGAGTGACCTATGGCTTATCTTAGATGTCGCATCCTACAGTCAGCGTGTGCTCTGATACCATCTTGTAGCGATCCAACCTCAAACGGTCAAATCTCTATGCATAAGTGTCATCCCTGGATCGGTAATCTTTGAGACACCACGATTACTCAAGGATTTATAACAGAGTGCAATCGCATACTTATTACATCGAATGTCTCAAAAGAGAACTTAATACAATAATATGGCTTAAGGCCATCTAAATACGATAATATCAGAAGCTTCGAAGATAAATGAGTCCATCAACTCCAACGGCATAGCCGAGTGCACGACAACAACCTAGCGCACCTTACTCTTTGTCTGAAAAGTCTGCAACATAATATGTTGCAGCCCGAAATGGGTCAGCACATGGAATATGCTGGCAAAATAACACTATAGAGCAAAAGAACATGATAACATCTATTACTACATGCATATATGGCTGGTGGAGGCTCTGAGGTTATTGTTTTGTGCAAAGCCAATTTTTTCCTACTTCAAAGGAGTATATTTTATTTAACTACAAAGTTGGTTGATAAAATATTGAGAAGGTTCCTCCAACTCAATCCCAAATAAAAAATATTAATAACCCAACAAATTAAATTAAGAGTGATGAGATCAAATCAATAATTCAAGAACTAGATACTCAAGATGTCCATAAACGGGGACACGGTTAACCATGATTAGTTTGTACACTCTGCAGAGGTTTGCACACTTTTCCCCACAAGACTCGATCTCCTCCGTTTAATTTCTTGCACTGAATGATGTTTGAGAAACGGATGACCGAGACAAAGTCTTTCAGAAGCATTAACTCTTTACTCTGGGTAGACAGTACCACCTACATCTGCTAGCCTACCACTGAAAGAGGTCACGCAACATACTCAACTATGCTAGAGCCCATAATGACTTGTGGCTGCACACGGAAGTTTCTAGCATGAATAATCTTATGATCCCTTTGAGTCTGGGTGGCGAACCATACGATGATGACACGGGTACTCCGAGATATCCCAGGACAGCGCTGGATTGCTCCAGGTGTCCAAACAACCATTGGGTGCTCCAGGGTGCCTCAACCAATCCACCCAGATGTGTATTAAAGTAGCCACCTTAAGTTAACCATTAATTAAGAACTCTCACATCTGTTATGGATACACTCAACCAAACCACGTCTACGAGCATAGCATAGCAATATAAGCATAACGTAGAAGTAACCCCCAAGGTTTGAAATAAAGGACAATAGGTTCTACCTCATCATCTACTTCCCAAAACCCAGATGTTAAATAGTTCCTACTCATGCAATGTTTGAGGGTTCAAACTAATGCATAAAAACTGAGTAATAAAAGGGTATGATCAAACCTTGCCGACGATCTGAAAACCCTAGTGACTCGTAGTAGCACGCTTCGCACTCCGGAAACTCTATCACAAACAAACAATAACATACATATGCACTAAAGCATAAGATGCAAAGGTCAAAATCATATGAAAAAGTCCAAACTGAAATTTCAACTGAAGAGCTTCGATTTGCAAAAAGAATCAATTGAATCGGAGCTATGAAACTCAAACTACGATCAAAAGAAGTTCGAATTCAAATCTGCTTGAAACCAAATTTTAAATTGACAAATCATGTTCAAGTTGGTTAACAGGAAATAGAGGTTCGAGACAAAGATTTTTGCGTTGGTTTCACTGGATTCGGACAAACGGCTAAAAAGTTGCGAGGGTTTAAAGATCAGGGGCTAATCTACGATAAAAATAATCGCGGATAGGTCCCTAACCGGAAATAAAAATAAAAGAAAAATGCTAACGAACGAACGTTCGCTAACAGCGACAAAAGAACGAATACGTTCGCGAAAAGAGACGTTTGAGCGAACGTTCGCTAATTAGAAACCCTAAAAAAACCGATCTAAACGGAAAACCGAAGAAAACCGTAAACGAACCGTCAAACCGGGGCGGTTTTGTACTGGTTCACGATGACGGCGGGATCCGGCGGTGATGCGGGGCTCCGGCGAGGCTATGAGGCAAGGCGGTGACGCGGTGCGGGGCGAGGCGCGGTAGCAGGCGGCGGCGGCAGCGCGTGCGGGCGGCTGCGCGGCAGGCGGCGGTGCGTTGGTTGGTGGCGGCGCGGGATATGGCGGTGGGCAGCGGCTTCGGGACGGGGTGGAGGCGGCGGCGGGGCGTCGTATATAAAGGCACCGGGGGCGGATTGAAGGAGGGGCCAGCGCGGGGCGGAGTCCGGCTCAGCCTCCTCCTCGGCGTCCGTCCCTCGCACGGCGGAGGAAGGCGGCGGCGGCTCGGACGGGCCGACTAGGTTTCGGCCCAGTCGGTCTGAGAAACTTAAATTCTCGCCCGAACAAAAATCCTAATAAAATATAAAAAATGCCAAAAATGCCTAAAGCAATTTTCGCCGTCTAAATAAAATATTTAGAACAAAGTGAACATTTTTCTGGCCAAAAAAATGCAATTTTCAAAAAATGCATATTTTTCTAATTCAAGTAAAATCTCAAATAAAATCCAAATAAAATATATATTTGATTTTAAAAAATTTCCTCCAATATTCCTCTCTTTTTGAAGAAGTCATATTATCTTCTTTCTTTTTATTTTTTAATATTAGAAATATTTGGAGAGAAAAAATATTAAAACCAAATTGATCCCCTTTTCAAATTTGAGAAAATTCAAATATGAAAATGAATGAAATCCCCAACCCTCTCCTTGGGTCCTTGAGTTGCTTAGGATTTCTAGGATCACAACCAAAATGCGAATAAAACATGGTATGCATATGATGACCTATGTATAACATCCGAATTGAAAGTTGGGATGTTACACGATTGAACAGTGAAATGATATTTGGGGAGCGAGCTAGTGTGCTTGAGACGCCCATTGTGGACTATAGCCGATGCACCTTCCCGCGTAAGCCATAGGCATACTATACACCGACGGTGCTCCAAGATATTTTGTACTACATCTCACACGGTTGCTGATAATAAATTGTGTGCGATCTACTTGATTTTTCATCTTGATTTGAATTACATAATGCGATCACAGCGGCAATGGATGGTGTTTGAATTGCTAGAATTTTATCTGGAGTGAACATGCAACTATATGTGTGTCGTAAAAGAATTGGAATTATTCAGGGTTCGTTTGAACATTTTATACATTAAATTGGTTTTCTAGCCATTTAATTGAGCAGTTCAAATTTGAACTACATGCACATGCTCCAGTGCATATAAATTGGTTGAAAAATCTAATCTGTGTCCTTGGGTGCATGCTTAGGTCCCATGCAAGAAATGGGAATGAATTTCAAACACCAGGGCATCATTGATTGCCGGCAAAACATTGAGATGCCTGGTTTTTAAATTCTAGTAAATCCAAAACTCGTCTGAAATTCTTGAACCTTGGCATGCTATCATGGAGTGGCATCATCATGCTGTGGTACAAATTTTGTCCCATTTGGGGCAGGTTTGGGTATATTCTTCTCACAAACCAGAGCTTCTCACAACAAGCATGAAGGTTTTCGGTAGGGAACGTCCCACCTTTGGGGACGAAACGATATCCATTGCCTCTTATTGCTTTCCTTTTTTTTCTCATGTCAACATAGAACAACAAGAATGTTGTGTGATTTTTTGGGGTTCGTTTGGACATTTTTATGCATCAACTGAGTTTTCAACGCATTTCATGTGCATAATTCAAATTTGAACTACATGCACATGCTCCAGTGCATATAAATTGGTTGAAAAATCAAATCTGTGTCCTTGGGTGCATGCTTAGGTCCCATGCAAGAAATGTGAATGAATTCCAAACACCGGGGCACCGTTGATTGCTAGCAAAACTTTGAGATGCCTTGTTTTTAAATTCTAGTAAATCCAAAACTCGTCTGAAATTCATGAAACTTGGCATGCTATCATGGATCGGCATCAACATGCTGTGGTACAAATTTTGTCCAATTTGGGGCAGGTTTGGGTATATGCTTCTAACAAACCGAAGCTTCTCACAACAAGCATGATGGTTTTCGGTAGGGAACGTCCCACCTTTGTGGACGAAACGATATCCATTGCCTCTTATTGCTTTAATTTTTTTTCTCGTGTCAACATAGAACAACAGGAGTGTTGTGTGAATTTTTGTGATTTTTTGGGGTTCGTTTGGACGTTTTTATGCATTAACTGAGTTTGAAATGCATTTTATGTGCATAATTCAAACTTGAACTACATGCACCGACTCCAGTGCATATAGATTGGTTGAAAAATCAAATATGTGTCCTTGGGTGCATGCTTAGGTCCCATGCAAAAATGGGAATGAATTTCAAACACCGGGGCACCGTTGATTGCCGGAAAAACATTGAGATGCCTGGTTTTCAAATTCCAGTAAATCCAAACCTCGTCTGAAATTCATGAAACTTGGCATGCTATCATGGAGCGGACTCAACATGCCATGGTACAAATTTTGTCCCATTTGGGGCAGGTATGGGTATATGCTTCTCACAAGCCGGAGCTTCTCACAACAAGCATGATTGTTTTCGGTAGGGAACGCCCCACATTTGGGGACGAAACAATATCCATTGCTTCTTATTGCTTTCAAATTTTTTCCTCGTGTCAACATAGAACAACTGGAGTGTTGTGTGAATATTTGTGATTTTTCGGGGTTCGTTTGGACATTTTTATGCATTAACTGAGTTTTCAATGCATTTCATGTGCATAATTAAATTTGAACTACCTGCACATGCTCCAGTGCATATAAATTGGTTGAAAAATCAAATCTATGTCCTTGGGTGCCTGCTTAGGTCCCATGCAAGAAATGGGAATGAATTTCAAACACCGGGGCACCGTTGATTGCCGGCAAAACATTGAGATGTCTGGTTTTTAAATTGTAGTAAATCCAAAACTCGTCTGAAATTCATGAAACTTGGCATGCTATCATGCAACAGCATCAACAGCCGTGGCACAAATTTTCTGTCATTTGGGGCAGGTTTGGGTATATGCTTCTCACAAACCGAAGCTTCTCACAACAAGCATGATGGTTTTCGGTAGGGAACGTCCCACCTTTGGAGACGAAACGGTATCCATTGCCTCTTACTGCTTTCAATTTTTTTTCTCGGGTCAACATAGAACAACAGGAGTGTTGTGTGAATTTTTGTGATTTTTGGGGTTTGTTTGGACATTTTTATGCATTAACTGAGTTTTCATTGCATTTTATGTGCATAATTCAAATTTGAACTACATGCACATGCTCCAGTGCATATAAATTGGTTGAAAAATCAATTATGTGTCCTTGGGTGCATGCTTAGGTCCCATGCAAGAAATGGGAATGAATTTGAAACACGGGGCACCATTGATTCTTTGGCAAAACATTGAGATGCCTTGTTTTTAAATTCTAGTAAATCCAAAACTCGTCTGAAATTCATGAAACTTGGCATGCTATCATGGAGCGGCATCAACATGTCATGGTACAAATTTTGTCCTATTTGGGGCAGGTTTGGGTATATGCTTCTCACAAACCGGATCTTCTCACAACAAGCATGATGGTTTTCGGTAGGGAACGTCCCACCTTTGGGGACGAAACGCCTTTGCCTCTTATTGCTTTCAATTTTTTTCTCGGGTCAATATAGAACAACAGGAGTGTTGTGTGAATTTTTGTGATTTTTCGGGGTTTGTTTGGACATTTTTATGCATTAACTGAGTTTTCATTGCATTTTATGTGCATAATTCAAATTTGAACTACATGCAGATGCTCCAGTGCATATAAATTGGATGAAAAATCATATTTGTGTCCTTGGGTGCATGCTTAGGTCCCATGCAAGAAATGGGAATGAATTTCATACACCGGGGCACCGTTGATTGCTAGCAAAACTTTGAGATGCCTTGTTTTTAAATTCTAGTAAATCCAAAACTCGTCTGAAATTCATGAAACCTGGCATGCTATCATGGAGCAGCATCAACATGTCGTGGTACAAATTTTGTCCCATTTGGGGCAGGTTTGGGTATATGCTTCTCACAAATCGGAGATTCTCACAACAAGCATGACGGTTTTCGGTAGGGAACGTCCCACCTTTGGGGACGAAACGATATCCATTGCCTCTTATTGCTTTCAAAAAAATTTCTCGTGTCAACATAGAACAACATGAGTGTTATGTGAATTTTTGTGATTTTTCGGGGTTCGTTTGAACATTTTTATGCATTAACTGAGTTTTCAATGCATTTTATGTGCATAATTCAAATTTGAACTACATGCACATGCTCTAGTGCATATAAATTGGTTGAAAAATCAAATCTGTGTCCTTGGGTGCATTCTTAGGTCCCATGCGAGAAATGGGAATGAATTTTAAACACCGGGACACCTTTGGTTGCTGGAAAAATATGCCTGGTTTTTAAATTCTAGTAAATCCAAAACTCATCTGAAATTCATGAAACTTGGCATGCTATCATGGAGCGGCATCAACATGTCGTGGTACAAATTTTGTCCCATTTGGGGCAGCTTTGGGTATATGCTTCTCACAACAAGCATGATGGTTTTCGGTAAGGAACATCCCACCTTTGTGGACGAAACGATATCCATTGCCTCTTATTGCTTTAATTTTTTTTCTCGTGTCAACATAGAACAACCGGAGTGTTGTGTGAATTTTGGTGATTTTTCGGGGTTCGTTTGGACATTTTTATTCATTAACTGAGTTTTCAATGCATTTCATGTGCATTATTGATATTTGAACTACATGCACATGCTCCAGTGCATATAAATTGGTTGAAAAATCAAATATGTGTCCTTGGGTGCATGCTTAGGTCCCATGCAAGAAATGTGCTTGAATTTCAAACACCGGGGCACCGTTGATTGCCGGCAAAACATTGGGATGCCTGGTTTTTAAATTCTAGTAAATCCAAAACTCGTCTGAAATTCATGAAACTTGGCATGCTATCATGGATCGGCATCAACATGTTGTGGTACAAATTTTTTCCCATTTGGGGCAGGTTTGGGTATATGCTTCTAACAAACCGGAGCTTCTCACAAGAAGCATGATGGTTTTCGGTAGGGAACGTCCCACCTTTGTGGATGAAATGATATACATTGCCTCTTATTGCTTTAATTTTTTTCTCGTGTCAACATTGAACAACAGGAGTGTTGTGTGAACTTTTTTGATTTTTCGGGGTTCGTTTGGGCATTTTTAGGCATTAACTGAGTTTCAAATGCATTTTATGTGCATAATTCAAACTTGAACTACATGCACTTGCTCCAGTGCATATAGATTGGTTGAAAAATCAAATATGTGTCCTTGGGTGCATGCTTAGGTCCCATGCAAAAATGGGAATGAATTTCAGACATCGGGGCACCGTTGATTGCCGGCAAAACATTGAGATGCCTGGTTTTTAAATTCCAGTAAATCAAAAAACTTGTCTGAAATTCATGAAACTTGGCATGCTATCATGGAGCGGCATCAACATGCCGTGGTACAAATTTCGTCCCATTGGGGGCAGGTTTGGGTATATGCTTCTCAAAAACCGGAGCTTCTCACAACAAGCATGATGGTTTTCGGTAGGGAACGTCCCACATTTGGGAACGAAACGATATCCATTGCCTCTTATTGCTTTCAAAATTTTTCTCGTGTCAACAAAGAACAACAGGAGTGTTGTGTGAATTTTTGTGATTTTTCGGGGTTTGTTTGGAAATTTTTATGCATTAACTGAGTTTTCAATGCATTTGATGTGCAAAATTAAATTTGAACTACCTGCACATGCTCCAGTGCATATAAATTTGTTGAAAAATAAAATATATTTCCTTGGGTGCATGCTTAGGTCCCATGCAAGAAATGGGAATGAATTTCATACACCGGGGCATCGTTGATTGCTAGCAAAACTTTGAGATGCCTTGTTTTTAAATTCTAGTAAATCCAAAACTCGTCTGAAATTCATGAAACTTGGCATGCTATCATGGAGCGGCATCAACATGTCGTGGTACAAATTTTGTCCCATTTGGGGCAGGTTTGGGTATATGCTTCTCACAAACCGGAGCTTCTCACCACAAGCATGATGGTTTTCGGTAGAGAACGTCCCACCTTTGTGGACAAAACAATATCCATTGCCTCTTATTGCTTTCAATTTTTTTATCGTGTCAACATAGAACAACAGGAGTGTTGTGTGAATTTTTGTGATTTTTCGGGGTACGTTTGGACATTTTTATGCATTAACTGAGTTTTCAATGCATTTCATGTGCATAACACAAATCTGAACTACATGCACATGCGCTAGTGCATATAAATTGGTTGAAAAATCAAATCTGTGTCCTTGGGTGCATGCTTAGATCCCATGCAAGAAATGGGCATGAATTTCAAACACCGGGGCACCGTTGATTGCTGGCAAAACATTGGGATGCCTGGTTTTTAAATTCTAGTAAATCCAAAACTCGTCCGAAATTCATGAAACTTGGCATGCTATCATGGAGCGGCATGAACATGCAGAGGTACAAATTTTTTCCCATTTGGGGCAGGTTTGGGTACATGCTTCTCACAAACCGAAGCTTCTCACAACAAGCATGATGGTTTTCGGTAGGGAACGTCCCACGTTTGGGGACGAAACGATATCCATTGCCTCTTATTCCTTTCAATTTTTTTTCTCATGTCAACATAGAATAATAGGAGTGTTGTGTGAATTTTTGTGATTTTTCGGCGTTCATTTGGACATTTTTATGCATTAACTGAGTTATCAATGTATTTTATGTGCATAATTCCAATTTGAACTACATGCACATGCTCAAGTGCATATAAATTGGGTGAAAAATTAAATCCGTGTCCTTGGGTGCATGCTTAGGTCCCATGCAAGAAATGGGAATGAATTTTAAACACCGGGGCAACGTTTATTGCCGGCAAAACTTTCAGATGCCTGGTTTTTAAATTCTAGTAAATCCAAAACTCGTCTGAAATTCATGAAACTTGGCATGCTTTCATGGAGCGGCATCAACATGCCGTGGTACAAATTTTGTCCCATTTGGGGCAGGTTTGGGTATATGCTTCTCACAAACCGGAGCTTCTCACAACAAGCATGATGGTTTTAGGTAGGGAACGTCCCACGTTTGGGGACGAAACGATATCCATTGCCTCTTATTGCTTTCAAAAAAAATTCTCGTGTCAACATAGAATAACAGGAGTGTTGTGTGAATTTTGTGATTTTTCGGGGTTCGTTTGGACATTTTTATGCATTAACTGAGATTTCAATGCAGTTTGTGTGCATAATTAAATTTGAACTACCTGCACATGCTCGAGTGCATATAGATTGGTTGAAAATCAAATATGTGTCCTTGGGTGCATGCTTAGGTCCCATGCAAGAAATGGGAATGAATTTCAAACACTGGGGCACCGTTGATTGCCGGCAAAACATTGAGATGCCTGGTTTTTAAATTCCAGTAAATCCAAAACTCGTCTGAAATTCATGAAACATGGCATGCTATCATGGATCCGCGTCAACATGCCGTGGTACAAATTTTGTCCCGTTTGGGGCAGGTTTGGGTATATGCTTCTCACAAACCGGAGCTTCTCACAACAAGCATGATGGTTTTCGGTAGGGAACGTCCCACCTTTGGGGACGAAACGATATCAATTGCCTCTTATTGCTTTCAAATTTTTTCTCGTGTCAACATAGAACAACAGGAGTGTTGTGTGAATTTTTATGATTTTTCGGGGTTCGTTTGGAAATTTTTATGCATTAACTGAGTTTTCAATGCATTTTATGTGCATAATTCAAATTTGAACTACATGCACATGCTCCAGTGCATATAAATTGGTTGAAAAATCAAATCTGTGTCCTTGGGTGCATGCTTAGATCCCATGCTTGAAATGGGAATGAATTTTAAACACCGGGGCACCGTTGATTGCGGGCAAAACTTTGAGATGCCTGGTTTTTAAATTCTAGTAAATTCCAAACTCGTCTGAAATTCATGAAACTTGGCATGCTATCATGGACCGGCAGCAACATGCCGTGGTACAAATTTCGTCCCATTTGGGGCAAGTTTGGGTATATGCTTCTCACAAATCGGAGCTTCTCACAACAAGCATGACGGTTTTTGGTAGGGAACGTCCCCCGTTTGGGGACGAAATGATATCCATTGCCTCTTATTGCTTTCAAATTTTTTCTCGTGTCAACATAGAACAACAGAAGTGTTGTGTGAATTTTTGCGATTTTTCGGGGTTCGTTTGGACATTTTTATGCATTAACTGAGTTTTCAATGCATTTTATGTGCATAATTCAAATTTGAACTACCTGCACATGCTCCAGTGCATATATATTGGTTGAAAAATCAAATCTGTGTCCTTGGGTGCATGCTTAGGTCCATGCAAGAAATGGGAATGAATTTCAAACATCAGGGCACCGTTGATTGCCGGCAAAACATTGAGATGCCTGGTTTTTAAATTGTAGTAAATCCAAAACTCGTCCGAAATTCATGAAACTTGGCATGCTATCATGGAGCAGCATCAACATGCTGTGGTACAAATTTTGTTCCATTTGGGGCAGGTTTGGGTATATGCTTCTCACAAACCGGAGCTTCTCACAACAAGCATGATGGTTTTCGGTAGGGAACGTCCCACCTTTGGGGACGAAACGATATCCATTGCCTCTTGTTGCTTTTAAATTTTTTGCTCGTGTCAACATAGAACAACAGGAGTGTTGTGTGAATTTTTGTGATTTTTCGGCGTTCGTTTGGACAATTTTATGCATTAACTGAGTTTTCAATGCATTTTATGTGCATAATTCAAATTTGAACTACATGCAGATGCTCCAGTGCATATAAATTGGTTGAAAAATCAAATCTGTGTCCTTGGGTGCCAGCTTAGGTCCCATGCAAGAAATGGGAATGAATTTCGTACACCGAGGAACCGTTGATTGCTGGCAAAAATTTGAGATGCCTGGTTTTTAAATTCTAGTAAATCCAAAATTCGTCTGAAATTCTTGAAACTTGGCATGCTATCATGGAGCGGCATCAACATGCCGTGGTACAAATTTCGTCCCATTTGGGGTAGGTTTGGGTATATGCTTCTCACAAACCGGAGCTTCTCACAACAAGCATGATGGTTTTCGGTAGGGAACGTCCCTCCTTTGTGGACGAAACAATATCCATTGCCTCTTATTGCTTTCAATTTTTTTTCGTGTCAACATAGAACAACAGGAGTGTTGTGTGAATTTTTGTGATTTTTCGGGGTTCGTTTGGACATTTTTATGTATTAACTGAGTTTTCAATGCATTTCATGTGCATTATTCAAATTGGAACTACATGCACATGCTCCAGTGCATGTAAATTGGTTGAAAATCAAATCTGTGTCCTTGGGTGCATGCTTAGGTCCCATGCAAGAAATGGGCATGAATTTCAAACACCGGGGCACCGTTGATTGCCGGCAAAACTTTGGGATGCCTGGTTTTTAAATTCTAGTAAATCCAAAACTCGTCCGAAATTCATGAAACTTGGCATGCTATCATGGAGCGGCATCAACATGCAGAGGTACAAATTTTGTCCCATTTGGGGCAGGTTTGGGTACATGCTTCTCACAAACCGAAGCTTCTCACAACAAGCATGATGGTTTTCGGTAGGGAACGTCCCACGTTTGGGGACAAACGATATCCATTGCCTCTTATTGCTTTACATTTTTTTTCTTTTGTAAACATAGAATAACAGGAGTGTTGTGTGAATTTTTGTGATTTTTCAGGGTTCTTTTGGACATTTTTATGCATTAACTGAGTTTTCAATGCATTTTATGTGCATAATTCAAATTTGAACTACCTGCACATGCTCAAGTGCATATAAATTGGTTGAAAAATCAAATATGTGTCCTTGGGTGCATGCTTAGGTCCCATGCAAGAAATGGGAATGAATTTCAAACACCGGGGCACCGTTGATTGCCGGCAAAACAGTGAGATGTCTGGTTTTTAAATTCTAGTAAATCCAAAACTCGTCTGAATTTCATGAAACTTGCCATGCTATCATGGAGCGGCATCAACATGCGGTGGTACAAATTTTGTCCCATTTGGGGCAGGTTTGGGTATATGCTTCTCTCAAACCGGAGCTTCTCACAACAAGCATGATGGTTTTCGGTAGGGAACGTCCCACCTTTGGGACGAAACGATATCCATTGCCTCTTATTGCTTTCAATTTTTTCTCTTGTCAACATAGAACAACAGGAGTGTTGTGTGAATTTTTGTGATTTTTCGGGGTTCGTTTGGACATTTTTATGCATTAACTGAGTTTTCAATGCATTTTATGTGCATAATTCAAATTTTAAGTACATGCACATGCTCCAGTGCATATAAATTGGGCGAAAAATCAAATATGTGTCCTTGGGTGCATGCTTAGGTCCCATGCAAGAAATGGGAATAAATTTTAAACACCGGGGCACCGTTTATTGCCGGCAAAACTATGAGATGCCTGGTTTTTAAATTCTAGTAAATCCAAAACTCGTCTGAAATTCATGAAACTTGGCATGCTATCATGGAGCGGCATCAACATGCCGTGGTACAATTTTTTCCAATTTGGGGCAGGTTTGGGTATATGCTTCTAACAAACCGGAGGTTCTCACAACAAGCATGATGGTTTTCGGTAGGGAACTGATGACCCACAAGTATAGGGGATCTATCGTAGTCCTTTCGATAAGTAAGAGTGTCGAACCCAACGAGGAGTAGAAGGAAATGATAAGCGGTTTTCAGCAAGGTATTCTCTGCAAGTACTAAAATAAGTGGTAACAGATAATTTTGTGATAAGATAAAATGTAACGAGCAACATGTAACAAGAGTAAATAAAGTGCAGCAAGGTGGCCCAATCCTTTTTGTGGCAAAGGAAAATCTGGACAAACTCCTATAATAGGAAAGGTGCTCTCGAGGACACATGGGAATATCGTCAAGCTAGTTTTCATCACGTTCATATGATTCGCGTTCGGTACTTTGATAATTTGAGATGTGGGTGGACCGGTGCTTGGGTGCTGTTCTTACTTGAACAAGCATCCCACTTATGATTAACCTCTATTGCAAGCATCCGCAACTACAACAAAAGTATTAAGGTAAACCTAACCATAGCATGAAACATATGGATCCAAATCAGCCCCTTACGAAGCAACACATAAACTAGGGTTTAAGCTTCTGTCACTCTAGCAACCCATCATCTACTTATTACTTCCCAATGCCTTCCTCTAGGCCCAAATAATGGTGAATTTTTATGTAGTCGACGTTCACATAACACCACTAGAGGCTAGACTACATACATCTCATCAAAATATCGGACGAATACCAAATTCACATGACTACTAATAGCAAGACTTCTCCCTTGTCCTCAAGAACAAACGTAACTACTCACAAAGCATATTCATGTTCATAATCAGAGGGGTAATAATATGCATAAAGGATCTGAACATATGATCTTCCACCAAATAAACCAACTAGCATCAACTACAAGGAGTAATCAACACTACTAGCAACCTACTAGCACCAATCCCGGACTTGGAGACACGAATTGGATACAAGAGATGAACTAGGGTTTGGATATGAGATGCTGCTGGTGAGGATGTTGATGGAGATTACCCTCTCCCGATGAGAGGAGCGTTGGTGATGATGATGATGATGATTTCCCCCTCCCGGAGGGAAGTGTCCCTGGCAGAACAGCTATGCCGGAGCCCTAGATTGGTTCTGCCAAGGTTCCGCCTCATGGCGGCGTAGTCTCGTCCGGAAAGGTTGCTTTTTTTTCTTGACGAAAGACTTCATATATGAGAAGATGGGCGTCGGAGAGCCACCAGGGGGCCCAAGAGGTAGGGGGCGCGCCCTAGGGGGGCGCCCCCCACCCTCGTGAGCAGGGTGTGGACCCCCTGGCCTTCATCTTTGGCGACAATTTTTATTTATTTATTTTAAGATATTTCGTGGAGTTTCAGGACTTTTGGAGTTGCGCAGAATAGGTCTCCGATATTTGCTCCTTTTCCAGCCCAGAATTCCAGCTGCCGGCATTCTCCCTCTTCATGTAAATCTTGTAAAATAAAAGAGAATAGCCATAAGTATTGTGACATAACGTGAAATAACAGCCCATTATGTGATAAATATCGATATAAAAGCATGTTGCAAAATGGACGTATCAACTCCCCCAAGCTTAGACCTCGCTTGTCCTCAAGCGAAATGCCGATAACAATAAATATGTCCTCATGTTTAGAGGTAGAGGCGTCGAAAAAAATAAAATACGGACATGAAGGCATCATGATTGTTCTCATAACAGCAACATATATAGATTTTGTCATATGATTACTTATGTTCAAGTGATGATCTTTTCACAATGCAAAATTATGAATCAGAAACCTTATTGAGCACCAACAAATTATAACCTCAGTCATTGAAGCAATTGCAATTTATATAACATCGGAAAGAGTCTATGTCAGAGCTGAAAAGCAAGTCCACATACTCAACTATCATTTAGTCCTTCATAACTGCTAGCACTCATGCAATACTTGTGGTTACGGAGTTTTAATCGGACACAGAGAAAGATAGGGGCTTATAGTTTTGCCCCACAACCTTTTACCTCAAGGGTAATGTCAACAATAATAATTCATGCTCCCCTACATCCAATTAGATATATATATATATATATATATATCATGTTCTTTCCAACATGCTAGGCTTGCCAAAGGATAAAATGAAAAAGGAAAGGTGAAGATCACCGTGACTCTTGCATAAGGTAGAGGATAATAATAAAATATAGGCCCTTCGCAGAGGGAAGCAGAGGTTGCCATGCGCTTTTATGGTTGGATGCACAAAATCTCAATGTGAAAGAACGTCACTTTATATTGCCCCTTGTGATATGAACCTTTATTATGCAGTCCGTCGCTTTTATTACTTCCACATCACAAGATCATATAAATTTTATTTCTCCCACACCAATCAATCATACACGTTTAGAGCATTTTTTATTGCTTTGCACCGATGACAACTTACTTGAAGGATCTTACTCAATCCATAGGTAGATATGGTGGACTCTCATGGCAAAACTGGTTTAAGGGTATTTGGAAGCACAAGTAGTATCTCTACTTGGTGCTGAGAATTTAGCTAGCATGAGGGGGAAAGGCAAGCTCAACATGTTAGAGGATCCATGACAACATATTTTATCTCAGATATAAGAAAACATAACTCATCACGTTGTCTTCCTTGTCCAACATCAACTCTTTAGCATGTTATATTTTGATGAGTGCTCCCAATCATAAAAGATGTCAATGATAATATATCTATATGTGAAACCTCTCTTTCCTTATTACTTCCTATTAATTGCAACGATGATCAAAGCTATATTTGCCAACTCCCAACAACTTTTAATCATCATACTCTTTCTATGTGAAGTCATTACTCTCAATAAGATCAATATGAACTCTTTGTTTATTTTTATTCTTTTTCTTCTTTCTTTTCTTTTGTTCACCCAAGATCATGGCAAAATAATCAAGCCCTTGACTCAACACTAAACTTTATTATATATATAGCTCACGGACTCGATTACATAGAGAGATCATAAAGCAAAATTCAAAACTAGATCATGCCATGACTTTATTCTACTAAATCAACATACTACTAAAAGGATCGAACTAAGAAAAATGGTAAAGATAGGAGTTGTGATGGTGATACGATACCGGGGCACCTCCCCCAAGATTGGCAGTTGCCAAGGGGAGTGCCCATACCCATGTGATTATGCCTCCTTCTTTGTCGGTGAAGGTGGAGGTGATGGATAGTCGCACATCGAGCGTAAGAGGTCCTCCAACTTGCGAATAATTCCCTTGAGTGCAATGATATGCTCCTTCAACAAAATATTTTCACCTGTGAGATACTTGTTTTGAATACGAGCTAACTCAATCATCTTGAAAGCTTCGATTTCAGTTGGGGTAAGAAGGTTGTGATCAAGTTGAAGGATGTCTTCTGGTGCCGGAGTTTTGTTCTCCGTGGCCTTCTTGATCCCTTCATCCTTGTTGATCTCCATGGGTTCTTCCCTCTTCAGCTCTATCTTCATTAGCCAAGCATCTTTGTCGCTATTGTTAGAGGAGGGAGACGACATGATGCCTGGCCTTGACAACCCTGATAGAGAACAACTCGAAACAAGAACAGAAGAGATTTGCATGATACGAGAGTCAAAACTTTCAGGAAAATATATAATGAATTTTTACCGACCAAAATACGTATCGTGCAAGAAAACGGAGTCCGGAGGGCACACGGGGTGCTCACGAGGTAGGGGGCACGCCCAGGGGGTAGGTCGCGCCCACCACCCTCATGGGACCCTCGTGTCCTTCCCGGACTGCTACTTATTTTTCTATTTTTCTAAATATTCCAAAATGGAGAGATATTGCCTTAAAATTGTTTTGGAGTCTGTTTACTTACCGTACCACATACCTATTCCTTTTCGGAGTCTAGAACGGTCTGGAAAGTGTCCCTTATGTATTCCTCCGGGGTTACGGTTTCAATAATATTTGTTTCAACATTTATGGGATTGCCTGAGATATAATGTTTGATCCTTTGACCGTTTACCACCTTCGGATTTGTGCCTTCGAAGTTGTTGATTTTTATGGCCCCGGGACGATAGACCTCCTCGATAACATAGGGACCTTCCCATTTAGAGAGAAGTTTTCCTGCAAAAAATCTTAAACGAGAGTTGTATACCAATACATAATCACCTACATTAAACTCACGCTTTTGTATCCTTTTGTCATGCCATGTTTTAAATTTTTCTTTAAACAACTTGGCATTTTAATAAGCTTGGGTTCTCCATTCGTCAAGTGAGCTATTATCAAATAACCTTTTTTCACCGGCAAGTTTCAAATCATAGTTGAGCTCTTTAATATCCCAATATGCCTTATGTTCTAATTCGAGAGGTAAGTGACATGCTTTTCCATAAACCATTTTATATGGAGACATATCCATAGGATTCTTATATGCAGCTCTATAGGCCCATAATGCATCATCAAGTTTCTTGGACCAATTCTTTCTAGACCTATTAACAGTCTTTTGCAAAATTAATTTGGGCTCCCTATTGATCAATTCTACTTGACCACTAGACTGCGGGTGATAAGGAGATGCGATTCTATGATTAACTTCATATTTAGCAAGCATTTTACGGAAAGCACCATGAATAAAGTGTGAACCACCATCAGTCATTAAATATCTAGGGACTCCAAACCTCGGAAAAATAACTTCCTTAAGCATCTTAATAGAAGTGTTATGATCAGCACTACTAGTTGGAATAGCTTCTACCCACTTAGTAACGTAATCAACAAAGAACCAAAATGTGTGTATATCCATTAGAGGCAGGAAAAGGTCCCATATAATCAAAGCCCCAAACATCAAATGGTTCAATAACAAGTGAATAATTCATAGGCATTTCTTGACATCTACTAATATTATCAATTCTTTGACATTCATCGCAAGATAAAACAAATTACGGGCATCTATGAAGAGAGTGGGCCAATAAAAACCGGATTGCAATACCTTATGTGCAGTTCTATCTCCAGCATGGTGTCCTCCATAAGCTTCGGAGTGACACTTGCGTAGGATTTGTTCATGTTCATGCTCAGGCACACAATGAATAATAACACCATCTACTCCTTCATTATAAAGATGTGGGTCATCCCAAAAGTAATGTCGCAAATCGTAGAAAAACTTTTTCGTTTGTTGGTATGTGAAGCTAGGTGGTACAAATTTAGCAACAATATAATTAGCATAATCAGCATACCATGGAGTGCTACGAGAAGTGCTTATGACTTTTAATTGTTCATCAGGAAAGCTATCATCAATAGGTAGTGGGTCATCAAGAACATTCTCTAACCTAGATAAGTTATACGCAGCAGGGTTCTCAGCTCCTTTTCTATCAACAATATGCAAATCAAATTCTTGCAGCAAGAGAACCCATCTAATAAGTCTAGGTTTTGCATCTTTCTTTTCCATAAGATATTTAAGAACAGCATGATCAGTGTGAATAGTTACTTTACAATCAACAATATAGGGTCTGAACTTATCACAAGCAAATACAACTGCTAAAAGTTCCTTTTCGGTAGTAGCATAATTTCTTTGAGCATTGTCTAGAGTCTTACTAGCATAATGGATAACATTTAATTTCTTATCAACTCTTTTCCCTAGAACAGCACCTACAGCATAATCACTAGCATCACACATAATTTCAAAGGGTAAATTCCAATATGGTGGCTAAACAACAACAGGTCAAGACACTAATGCTTTCTTAAGTATTTCAAATGCTTCTACACAATCATCATCAAAGAAAAATGGTACATCTTTTTGTAATAAATTAGTCAGAGGCCGAGAAATTTTTGAGAAGTCCTTAATGAACCTCCTATAAAATCCGGCGTGACCAAGGAAACTTCTTATACCTTTGATGTCCTTGGGACATGGCATATTTTCAATAGCATCAACCTTGGCTTTATCAACTTCAATACCTTTTTCGTAAACTTTGTGCCCCAAGACAATACCTTCATTAACCATAAAGTGGCACTTTTCCCAATTCAAGACAAGATTAGTTTCTTCACATCTCTGCAAAACTTCGATCAAGATTGCTCAAGCAATCATCAAAAGAGGAACCATAGACGGAAAAATCGTCCATGAAAACCTCACAAATTTTTTCACAAAAATCAGAGAATATAGCCATCATACATCTTTGAAAGGTAGCAGGTGCATTACATAAACCAAAAGGCATATGTCTATAAGCAAAAGTACCAAAAGGGCAAGTAAAAGTAGTCTTTGATTGATCTTTAGCCGACACAGGTATTTGAGAGAAACCAAAATAACCATCTAGAAAGCAATAATGTGTATGTTTGCATAATCTTTCTAGCATTTGATCAATAAAAGCTAAGGGGTAATGATCTTTCTTAGTAGCTTTATTTAATTTGCTGAAATCAATTACCATCCTATAAACTGTGATAATTCTTTGCGGGATCAATTCATCTTTATCATTAGGGACAACAGTAATACCTCCCTTCTTAGGGACACAATGGACAGGACTTACCCAATCGACTATCGACAGCGGGATAAATTATACCTGCCTCCGAAGCTTGAGTATTTCTTTTCTTACCACTTCTTTCATTTTAGGATTCAAAGCGTCGTTGAGGATCACGAACTGGTTTGGCATCCGCTTCAAATTTATTTTATGTTGACATAAAGTGGGACTAATGCCCTTAAGACCATCAAGAGTATATCCAATAGCGGCACGGTGCTTCTTGAGTTTTCAATAATCTTTCTTCTTCATGCTCAAAGGTTAGCACTAATAATAACAGGATATATTTTCTTTTGATCAAGATAAGCATATTTAAGATTATTAGGCAACGGTTTAAGCTCAAACACGGGATCACCCTTGGGTGGAGGGGGATCCCCTAGGATTTCAACAAGCAAATTGTGTTGTAGAATAGGTTCTTGTTTAAAGAATACTTCATTTATTTCCCTTCTTTCATTCATGAACATATCATTTTCATGGTCTAGCAAATAGTGTTCTAAAGGATCACTAGGAGGTACGGCAATAGAAGCAAGACCAATAATTTCATCCTTACTAGGCAATTCTTCCTCACGATGTTGTTTACTAAATTTAGAGAAATTAAACTCATGAATCATATCACCCAAGCCAATAGTAACAACATTCTTTTCGCAATCTATCTTAGCATTAATAAAGTGTTCAAGAAGGGTCTACCAAATATAATGGGACAAAAGCTATCTTGTGGGGAACTGAGAACAAGAAAATCAGCAGGATATTTAGTTTTCCCACACAAGACTTCAACATCTCTAACAATTACCACTGGTGAAATAGTATCTCTATTGGCAAGTTTAATTGTGACATCAATTTCTTCTAACTCAGCAGGTGCAATTTCATGCTTGATTTCTTTATACAAGTCATAACGTATAACACTAGCACTAGCACCCATATCACATAAGCCATGATAACAATGACCTCCTATTTTAACAGAAATAACAGGCACGCCTACCGCAGGTCTATGTTTATCTTTAACGCTAGGTTTAGCAATTCTAGCAGATTCACCACAGAATTGAATAACATGCCCATCAATATTATCAGACAACAGATCTTTAACAATAGCAATATTAGGTTCTACTTTGATTTGCTCAGAGGTGTATAAGTTCTAATATTGCTTTTACGAACCACCGTTGAAGCTTTAGCATGATCCTTTATTCTAACAGGGAAAGGTGGTTTCTCAACATAAGACGTAGGAACAACAGGATCATTATAAGTGACAGTCTTTTCTTCAACTTTAATAGGTGCATCTACTTTTACTTCTATGGGAGGATGATATTTAAACCACTTCTCCTTGGGGAGATCAACATAAGTAGCAAAAAGATTCACGAGAAAGAAGCTACTATCTCGAGTCAAGTCCATATTTAGTGCTAAACTTACGGAAAATATCGGTATCCATAATAGATTTAACACAATCAAACTTAGGTGTCATACCTGACTCCTTACCTTCGTCGAGGTCCCAATCTTCAGAGTTGCGTTTAATTCTATCCAATAAATTCCATCTGAATTCAATAGTCTTCATCATAAAAGAGCCGGCACAAGAAGTAGCCAGCATGGTTTGATTATTATGAGAAAGCCGACCATAAAAACTTTGAATAATTATTTCTCTTGGGAGCTCATGATTGGGGCATGAATATAACATTGAATTAAGCCTCCCCCAAGCTTGAGCGATGCTTTCTCCTTCGCGAGGCCAAAAATTATATATGTAATTGCGATCACGATGAACAAGATGCATAGGATAATATTTTTGATGAAATTCCAATTTCAATCTTTTGTAGTTCCACGATCTCGTATCATCACATAGCCTATACCATGTCAATGCATCTCCCTTCAAAGATAAAGGGAAGACCTTCTTCTTAGCAACGTTATCGGGTATACCTGCAAGCTTAAATAATCCACAAACTTCATCCACATATATTAAGTGCTCATCAGGATGCTTTGTTCCATCTCCTGTAAAAGGATTAGCTAGAAGTTTTTCCATCATACCCGAAGGAAATTCAAAAGGAGTTTCATTTTCAATAGGTTTAGTAGGTTGAGGAGCAACTCTTTTCTCTACTGGACAGGGTGAAGATACCCCGAATAAGCCCCTCAGAGAATTACTTTCCATAGTAACAAGTGACAGTAAATTTCAGCACACTATATAAATTTTTCCTTACCAAATTCCGCCTACCAAAGGCGCTACACTCCCTGGCAACAGCGCCGGAAAAGAGTCTTTATGACCCACAAGTATAGGGGATCTATCTTAGTCCTTTCGATAAGTAAGAGTGTCGAACCCAACGAGGAGCAGAAGGAAATGATTAGCGGTTTTCAGCAAGGTATTCGTGCAGTAATCGAAATAAGTGGTAACAGATAATTTTGTGATAAGATAAATTGTAACGAGCAACAAGTAATAAGAGTAAATAAAGTGCAGCAAGGTGGCCCAATCCTTTTTGTAGCAAAGGACAAGCATGGACAAACTCTTATAATAGGAAAAGCGCTCCCGAGGACACATGGGAATATTGTCAAGCTAGTTTTCATCATGTTCATATGATTCACGTTCGGTACTTTGATAATTTGATATGTGGGTGGACCGGTGCTTGGGTGCTGTTCTTACTTGAACAAGCATCCCACTTATGATTAACCTCTATTGCAAGCATCCACAACTACAACAAAAGTAATAAGGTAAACCTAACCATAGCATGAAACATATGGATCCAAATCAGCCCCTTACGAAGCAACGCATAAACTAGGGTTTAAGCTTATGTCACTCTAGCAACCCGTCATCTACTTATTACTTCCCAATGCCTTCCTCTAGGCCCAAATAATGGTGAAGTGTTATGTAGTCGACGTTCACATAACACCACTAGAGGCTAGACAACATACATCTCATCAAAATATCGAATCGAATACCAAATTCACATGACTACTAATAGCAAGACTTCTCCCTTGTCCTCGTGAACAAACGTAACTACTCACAAAGCATATTCATGTTCATAATCGGAGGGGTAATAATATGCATAAAGGATCTGAACATATGATCTTCCACCAAATAAACCAACTAGCATCAACTACAAGGAGTAATCAACACTACTAGCAACCTACTAGCACCAATCGCGGACTTGGAGACAAGAATTGGATACAAGAGATGAACTAGGGTTTGGAGATGAGATGGTGCTGGTGAAGATGTTGATGGAGATTGCCCTCTCCCGATGAGAGGAGCGTTAGTGATGATGATGACGATGATTTTGTCAGGACCGGATTTTCGGGATATTAATTTCCCAGAAAATGGCCCTTGTGCTCATCAGCCCTAGGATTACTGTTAGCTAATGAGGCACCAACTCGATACAGAAATTCCAAGAAAAGTACATAATATGCAGTACAAGACCATTCTAGCCTATGAGTACAACAAATGGTTTCTAGTGGCTGGAGGCGGAAGCGGTTTGTGGATCATCAGCGTCTATGGGACTCCATTTCCCACGAGAACAGTGACTGGATAACTCCTATCTTCGCGAGACTGCTATCACCGGGCGTAGATTCCGGGGCTGACAATGTAACACTTCTCTCCATGCAAGAAATCTGGCCAAGACAATAGCCAGGGACAAGCCAGTGAGTACTTTTGAATGTACTCGCAAACATTATGAACATGGGTATAATGTAACCAATAATAGTCATGCTCTGAAATATTCTATGATCACAGCGCCAGTCACGAAATAAATGTCCATGACGCACACAAGCAGGTTGTTCATATAAAACATGAATATGCAATCAGAGAATGAAAATAGAATGCACCTATCGGGTGTCTGAAGTGACGCCTCGAAAGGACAATAATATAAAGCATGCCTCAGTCCGGCGTCTCAGCTACACCGCATAAAGGGCTTATAGGTGAAATAAGTAACAAACATGCCATAGTCGGGCGTCTGTGCGACACCACATAAAGGGCTTATAAGGTAAATAAATAACAAGCATGCCGCAGTCGGGCATCTGAGCGATGCCACATAAAGGGCTTATAAGAAAAATAATCACAGTGAATATCCAGGAGGTAGAACCGTCCGAGGGATACTCGATAATTCAAGTAATAAAAAGGGTTAGTCCAATATAATAATAATCAAAATCATCATAAGTCACAAGTCATGATCCATGTTCTGGTTTAGCAGTTTCTCCTTCGAAGACCGACACTAAGACCGACACTTGACCCATCCCAGAATGTAGTCCTTAACCATGGACACGGCTATTCGAATAGATATAATCTCTGCAGAGGGTGTACTCTTTACCCACGAATAACGGATTCCTTTAGTCCATCGGGACTAATTCCGTCTATGGTCTTTTAATTGAAAACACACCTGACCCGCACACACCAGCTTAACTCACCGGTGTTTGGAATCACCCACGACACCTGTTAAGCGAAACTCTAAGTGGGGAGGCTACAACCTCGCGTAGCATGGGATCAAATTTATATCGCGTGCTCTAAGGGGTGCCCCCCTCTCGGTCCCAACCGGAAACACCCATGCCCCCGGACCAGGTGGCATGCCTACCGGATGCAGCCGGTATCTTCCACCATGGCCTCTACATGCGGTGTGTTCTAGGAAGGGGTTGACAACTTACTGAACCGTACCCTACCTATGGCAGGAACACGTGGTAGTACGAAACAAGTATGGGGGTTACCGGAACAAGACTCGGTCTACGGTCGACTCGGGAGGTTTAAGTATTCCCTGCAAGATTAGCATAACAATTTATACTTCAACCAACAGACAGAATCAGCACTCGACATACCTCATCATGCCGTACCGGATACAACCGACTCGACGGAGGACTAGGGACAAGCCCGTGTCTACCCAAGACAGAGGCTTTCCCAGATTCCTTCCGGTATGCATGAAAGGCATATGATGGTGACTACTATCACAAACATATCAAACTCCAATAGCATGAAATAATCCATATGCACTCATGAGTATGAACATATCATCACAAAAAAAATGGATACTCCGTGTCGAGGTGGTGTTGTAACCGTGTCAAATAACACACACAATATTATGCCAGGGTTCAGAATGCTTGCCTTCAAGTTGTGGAGAGGCAGGGTGCATTCCAAAACTTTTGAAAGTTTTCTTCTCTCTGCAACAAATCCTATTTTTGAAGATTTGAATTAATACATAGTTTCAAAACAGTACAAAAAAGTTGTCTGAAATTTTTTCAATTAAATCTGAATATAAACTAGACAATATTTGAGAGAGGTAGGAAAAAGAATCAACTCATTTGGAGTTATATTTAAAAAGTTATAGCCAGTCAAAGTTTAGTCAACTTTCTGTTTTTAAAATAAAACAGAAAAAGAAAAACGTTTCGAAATGAATACATGTTGAAGACGTACTTTGCGTTTACGCCTCCACTTATGCCAGCGTGGACCAGCACTGGGTCACTGACAGTGGGTCCAGGGGGCCCATTGGTCAGGTTTGACCGGTCGCCCCCGCCTCCTTCCTCCTCTGGCCGAACAGACGCGGGGTTCCGGCGATCGTCCCCAGCGATTGGCGGCTCCTAGCGGGGTTCTGAGGTCGGGGATGGATTCGCTAGTCTAGGACGGTCCTCCCGATGGTCGAGGAGGTGGCGGGGATGGAGGGAGTCGCCGGCGGCGAGCTTCGCGGCGGACGGTGGCTTCGGGAGATTTGGGGCTTTGGGCAACCGTGGCTCCCCGTCGAGTTTGAGGTGTTGGGTGGCTCCGCGAGATCGAGGGGAAGAGAATGGGAGCACTGGATGGACGGGAGGGGTTCTGGTTGCGACTGAATGGACCGGAGGGCGGCGGCGATTGTATTGGCCGGAGATGGGGAAGACGGCCTCCCGCCGTCGATTGCTGGCTGTGGGGGCCCTAGGGGGATGGCACGAGGTTGCTTGAGGGTCGGACGAGCTCGGGGGCCTCCATTTATAGTGTAGTTAGGTCGGTTCCGCGGCCGAGGATAAGAACACCGGCGAACCACCGTTCTGTTGCAGTAGGGGGACGTGGCGGCGACGAGCGCTTGTGGACAAGCTTGTGGATGAGCTCGGACTGCTCCGGAGGGCAGCTGGCGCATGCGTGTGGCTCGGGCGGCGCCATCCAGGGCAGGAGCTGCTGTGGCCGGCCACTGGCTGCCATGGCCGACCTGGCGGCGGCGTTGTAGGGCGCCAGGAGCGGCCCTGCGGCAAGGGAGGTGTCGGGGCGTGCTGGCGGTGAGTGGGGAGGGGCCAGGACGGGCGTGGAGGGGCCACAGTGGGAGGCGGCGACTCGTGCGCACGCACGTGCAAAACGCGTGCTCTGGGCTCGCCCAGCGCACGCACGCTACGTGCTCGACGCAATGCCAAAGCGTGCTAGAGGATTAGGATGAGGCTGGGGATTAGCAGGCCTGGTTAGGGTTAGCTACGAGCTTAGTGGACAAGTTTGTCGGGTCAGAAGATCAAGTTTACAATGCAAACAAAAGATCATGCCAAACCTGTGCATGCACTCAAGGTGTTTGACAGAATGCCATGTGCATCTAGGCAACTCTTGGGGTGGCCAAAAGCTCCAGACCAGTGTCTCTTTAGATGATTGAGGGGGTGGCAATGCTAGTTTGGCAAAAACAGAAACTTGTTAGTGCAGGTTTCTGAGAAAACTAATTCTGGACAGAAACTAAAAGCTAGCATTCCATGGACCAAAAACACTCCAATAGGTCTGAGGGAGTCCCGGACTAGGGGGTGTCCGGATAGCCAGACTCCAAGACTATGAAGATACAAGATTGAAGACTTCGTCCCGTGTCCAGAGGGTTTTAGTCCGTAGGACGACCAACAATCATACCATAGGCTAGCTTCTAGGGTTTAGCCTCCTTGATCTCGTGCTAGATCTACTCTTGTACTACCCATATCATCAATATTAATCAAGCAGGAGTAGGGTATTACCTCCATCGAGAGGGCCCGAACCTGGGTTAAAACATCGTGTCCCTTGTCTCCTGTTACCATCCGCCTAGACGCACGATTCGGGACCCCCTACCCGAGATCCGCCGGTTTTGACACCGACATTGGTGCTTTCATTGAGAGTTCCTGCGTAGCCGTCACCGATAGGCCCGATGGCTCCTCGATCATCAACAACGACGCGGTCCAGGCGAGACTTTTCTCCCGGACAGATCTTCGTGATTCGGGCGGCTTTACTGCGGGCCAATTCGCAGCCATCTGGAGCAGATCGAAGCTACGCCCCTGGCCATCGTGTCAGATTTGGGAGTTTAAACTATACGGCCGATATCCGAGGAGACTTGATCTTCGACGGATTCGACCCATGCAATAAGCGCGCCCGCCTTGTCTCGATGGGCATGATCTAGCTCTGCGGCGAGCGATTGCCACGGAGGCCGCACCAGTATCCGCTCCGACCCTTAATCCGGAGCCGGATTCTCCGATCGAGGACGAGTGGTTGGACGCCGCCTCGGGGGCTACAATCTCTACGGCAATTAAGCCGAACTCCATCCCTGTCCTTTGTGAAGACCTCGACTCCAGGGTGTCGGACTCCGAACCCTCCGCGCCCCTGCCAATCGAATCCGATTGGGCGCCGGTCATGGAGTTCACTGCCGCGGACATCTTTCAGCACTCGCCCTTTGGTGACATCCTGAATTCACTAAAATCTCTCTCTTTATCCGGAGAGCCCTGGCCGGATTGCGGACAGGAAGGTTGGGATGCGGACGACGAAGAAATTCAACGCCCACCCACCACCCACTTGGTAGCCACTGTCGATGATTTAACCGACATGCTAGACTACGACTCCGAAGACATCGACGGTATGGACGACGATGCCGGAGAGCGACCAAGACCAGCGCCCTACAGGCAATCGAAGGCCACCTTGTCATATGACATATATATGGTGGACATCCCAAAAGATGGGAACGGAGATGGAACAACGGAGGATGACCCCTCCAAGAAACAGCCGAAGCGCCGACGTCAGCGGCGCCGTTCTAAATCCCGCCTCAATAAAAACGGTGATTCCGGCACGGAAGATAATAACACCTCGGACAGTGCCGAAGAGAACCCCCTCCAGCAGGACTCAGCGCAGGAGGAGGGAGAAGCAAGCCCGCATGACAGTGCGGCAGAAAAAGAGGTTGAGGATGATAATTATGCGCCTCCCTCCGAAGATGAGGCAAGCCTCGACCACGACGAGTTTGTCGTGCCTGAGGATCCCGCCGAACAGGAGCGTTTCAAACGCAGGCTTATAGCCACGGCAGGCAGCCTCAAGAAAAATCAGCAACAGCTTAGAGCTGATCAAGACCTGATAGCTGACAGATGGACTGAAGTCCTTGCAGCCGAAGAGTATGAACTCGAATGCCCCTCCAAAAGCTACCCCAAACGCAGGCCGTTGCCTCAACTAGAGGAGGAAGCACCCAAGTCACCGGTGCACGACATGGCAGACCGGCCACCTCATGGCTGCGACAGAGAAGCCTCTCGTCCCTCCGCTCAAGCCACACCCCGACGCCGCTCAAAAAGTACCAAGGCACGGGAAGCGCGCGGACTTGCGAGATATATTGGAGGATAAGGCAAAACATACAAGATCGATCTACGGATCGCGTGGGCGCCCAGCAATGCGGGATGATTACCATCGTGCCGGACACAGCAAAACCGGCCAGGCCGAACACAGTAGACAAAGCTCATATGAGCTACGTCGTGATATAGCCCAATACAGAGGTGCCGCACACCCACTATGCTTCACAGAGGAAGTAATGGATCATCAAATCCCGAGGGCTTCAAGCCCGTAAACATCGAATCATACGATGGTACCACAGATCCTGCGGATGCGGATCGAGGATTATCTCCTCCATATCCACATGGCCCGCAGTGATGATCTACATGCCATCAAATACCTCCCACTCAAGCTTAAAGGACCAGCTCGACATTGGCTCAAAGCTTACCAGCAGAATCAATTGGTTGTTGGGAGGACCTGGAAGCCGCATTCCATGATAACTTCCAGGGCACATATGTGCGACCACCAGATGCCGATGACCTTAGCCACATAATTCAGCAGCCAGAAGAATCGGCCAGACAATTCTGGACACGGTTCCTAACAAAGAAAAATCAAATCGTTGACTGTCCGGATGCAGAGGCCCTTGCAGCCTTCAAACATAACATCCACGACGAGTGGCTTGCCCGGCACCTAGGACAGGAAATGCTGAAATCTATGGCAGCCCTCACAACCCTCATGACTCGCTTTTGTGCGGGAGAGGACAGCTGGCTAGCTCGAAGCAACAACTTGGCCAAACATCCTGATAGTCCGGATACCAAGGACAGCAATGGCAGGTCGCGTCGCAACAAGAACAAAGCGCCCGCATTAGCGGCGATAATCAAGATACGGCCGTCAATGCCGGATTCAGAGGCTCTAAACCCGGTCAGCGGAAGAAGCCATTCAAAAGAAATACCCGAGGCCGTCCAACTTGGCCCGCATACTCGATCGCTTGTGCCAAATACATGGCACCCCGAAAAACCAGCCAATCACACCAACAGGGATTGTTGGGTGTTCAAGCAAGCGAGCAAGTTAAGTGCCGAACTCAATGACAAGGGGCTGCATAGCGATGACGAGGAAGAGCCCGGCCGCCCGAACAATAGAGGACAGAAAGGTTTTCCCACACAAATGCGGACGGTGAACATGATATACGCAACCCACATACCCAAAAGGGAGCGGAAGCATGCACTACGGGACGTATATGCGATGGAGCCAGTCGCCCCAAAGTTCAACCCATGGTCTTCCTGCCCGATCACCTTCGATCGAAGGGACCACCCCACTAGCATCCGTCACAGTGGCTTCGCTGCAATGGTTCTTGACCCAATTATTGACGGATTTCACCCCACCAAAGTCCTGATGGACGGCGGTAGCAGCCTGAACATGCTTTATCAGGATACAGTGCGCAAAATGGGCATAGACCCCTCAAGGATTAAACCTACAAAGACGACCTTTAAAGGCGTCATACCGGGTGTAGAGGCCAATTATGCGAGGCTCGGTCACACTCGAAGTGGTCTTCGGATCTCCGGATAACTTCCGGCGAAGAGTTAATCTTCGACATCGTCCCATTCCACAATGGCTATCATGCACTTTGCTCGGACGAACCGAATTTGAAAAGTTCATTGTGGTGCCGCACTACGCATACCTCAAGCTCAAGATGCCTGGCCCTCGAGGAGTAATCTCTGTCATTGGAAACACCGAACGCTATCTCCGAGCGGAGGAGCATACTGGCGACCCTCATGGCGGAGGTGCAAAGCAGCCTCTCACGGCAATTCTCGAGTCCGGCCACTAAGCGTCCGGACACCGCCAAGCGCGCCCGGAGTAACCTGCAACAAGACCACCTGGCACGATTCAAGCACGAGTAGCAATCCGGCCCCAACCCCAGCCCTCGCGAAATTGCAAAGGTAGTATTACGCGTACATAATTACGCTCTGGAGATACCATGGGCATATGGGGAGGGGCAAGACAACGGCACGCCAAGAATGCGGCTCGACCGCACCAGGGGCTCCCGTTTGTGTCATTTCTTTTTTCTTTTTTCTTTTTCTTCCTTTTTTTTACTTTCAGGACTCCATCTTTGAGAAGTCCTGTCCGGCACTCGAATCGCCGAACTTACGATGCAACAGCCAGGGAAGCGGAAAGCCACGTCGAGTGTTCAGGAGGTCTCTATTACGATCATTATACCTGTTTTACATATCATCCAACAGCTTACCCCTGGAGGGGGACATGTTAGATAGTCCCATCCCTTGCTTATCGCACTATTTGTATCGTTCTGCTTCCATTGCAGTACCTTTTTGAATAAACAATACACAGCTTTTGCTTATTATTGCTCTACTTCCTTTTTATATACATGTGTTCATTTCATGACATGTTGCAACCGTACACTTTAGTGCGGCCAATACACCGAGGGTTCAAGTATCCCAAAATTATGGTGTGATAAGTCCGAACACTATCACAAGTGCGGCACCCGAACTTATAGCATTATATGAATTGGCTCGAATCATGTCTTGGGTCAATAGTTGGGTTTGCCCGGCTCTGTGTTTTGGTACCTTACGTTCCGCTATATCGGCTAAGGTAGCACCGGAGAACCACTGCGATTGTGCCCAAGTTATCTTTGGTCGAGCACCTCGATGGAGAAAGCTAAAACTGACCGTCATGATAGGGCGAGAGCGATCGCTGTTCGAGAGGTTTTTGGTCCCTAAAGACTTATGCCGCTTAGAGCGAGGAACCGGAATTGTCCGCCAAGGCGTGGATAGCGCCCGAACTCGGTCTTTCGAATACTAGGGGCTTCAGAAATTTAAAATTATAGAATTCTATGGCTAAGTGAGAGTGTTCAAGCATTATAAGTCCGGTTGCCTTGTTCGTTGTGTTGAGCGCCTCCTAGATGGACCCAAGAATGGGAACAAGAGTGCTCAAGTTTATCCCGAACACCCCGAGACTCGTGGCATGGGGGCTGAAGCCAACGACTTGCCATCTCTCAAATTTGATAAGCGGCCGCATGTAAGGTAATATTTTAAATTAATAAGCATTGCTTAGCGCATATGAATAAGTTTTCAGCGTCTGAGGATAACAAATGCGAGTTTATTCAAAATTACATCTCTGGAGCACTCATCCGCTATTCGGCGGGCACCCTTCAGAGGCCCTCATAGTACATTTTGGGCGTCACGATGCTCATGGCCCTTCGGTGGCCCGTCCGTCACAAGCATCTCCGCATCCAGCTTGCCCCGATGCACTTTAGCACTGCAAGGGCCAACGGACACCTTCAATGCAGACGGAGCGCTTGATGACTTCAAGCCGCGGACAGGCATCCACCAGCCGCTACACCAAGCCAAAGTAGCTCCCGAGCATGGCCTCCAATGGCCACAACCGCGCTATAAGGCCCTTCATGGCCTGTTCGGCGACCTTATGGAGCTCGACCAGCTACTTCAGCTGGTCGCTCAGGGGCACCGGATGGTCAGCCTCAGCATACTGAGACCAGAACACTTTCTCCGTGGAGCTCCCCTCCTGGGTGCGGTAGAATGCGGCTGCGTCGGGCCTCTGGGGCAAATCTGCGAATGCTCTGGAGAGCTCCGAATCCGGGTAAGTAATAGGTAATTCACTTTCACATGCTTGCTTTGCATAAAGAATGCCTTACCCACCACTATCTTCTTTAAAGACTCAATTTCTTGGAGGGCTTTTTGGGCCTCGGCCTTCAGCTTTGGCACTCTCAAGAGCCGAGGCGAGCTCGGACTCTCGAGTCTTCGAGTCATGCTCCAAACTCTCGTGTTTTTCCACGAGAGCTTGGAGCTCTTGCCATACCTTGGCCCGCTGCGCCTCCCCCGTCTCTCGCTCGGGGCGTTCCGCAGCCGCTTTGTCTTCGGCCACGGACCCCGCTTCCTTGTGGTCGCCACCTCGTTCGTGGCCTGCAGTACCCAAGTTATTCCTGTTATTTTTTGCAACCGAAGCCTTTTCTATAAGGTATTTCTTTAATAAGGTATTACTTACCTTCCTTGTTCTCGAGCTCCTTCTTGGCTTGTCCGAGCTCGTTCTCGAACCGCTCGAGGTTCTGCTTCAATGCCTTGACCTCCGCAATCGGTCTTGGCAGAGGTCGGCAACAGCCTGCATTCCCATATTGACATACTTATGTAGACTCCTGCGTATATCTTTTCAGATCCTTAGTCCGGCTTTTCTTTCCAAACACCGAACTAAGCATCGAGGCTACCGTCTATGCGGTTATATTTTTACATATTCTAAAACTTACCTCAAAGCTGTTAGAAGATGAGTACAGGCTTGATCGCCCGCTTGGCGGATCGAACTGTCCGGATCACCGCACTCATGACAAGGTCGGTGTTCCTCCCTGATGGAAGCGCCATTAAGCGCCTCCAGAGCTATCCAGTGCCTCCGGTTGGGCCGGAGGACACCAGCGTCTTACCCTTCTTGCGAAGGATCCGCTGTCGAGACTTGTAACGGCTGATGGTTACGGCATGGAGTCCGGACGAGGGTCGGGCTTAAACCCTGGGATCTTGCCCCCAGCGCTGGAGTCCGGGAGGTCGCATTGTGGCACCTCCCGCGCTACCTCCTCTTGACCAAGCCCCCCTTGGGGCCCCACCGTGGCGTCGTCCGCAGCGTGAGGCGAGGAGGCGGTCGGAAGCGAAGTACTCTCCATTTCTGACGAGCCTAGGGACCCGCTCGATGAATCGGCGAACTCGCCCTTGGGCGGGCTGCACGGTTGTTCAACATTAGAGAACACTCTGCAATAATAAAAAACCATGGGTATCTAGACACTTACGATCTCGCCAGGGGCTTGGCCCTTGTAGGCCGGTCCTCCTCGTTGTCGTCGACGTTGGTGGAGAAGTCCGGAGGAAGGGTTCTTCCCTTCTTGGACCCTCCGGCCTCCCCGGTTAGGCGGCCTTCCTTTCTTCTCCTCCCCGTTGGGGAGGAGCTTCTTCTTCTTCCTCCTCATCTTGAGGAGAAGATTCCGCTTGAATCGGCGGCTGGCGTCGGGAGCTCCTTGAGTTCCCGTGGCCTCCTTCTTAGCCTTCTTCTCCGGCACCACGTGCGGCGCGGAACTGCAGCTCCAAACAATCAGGCGTCCGGCTGGAGTCTTCAGCAAAGGAGCCGGACAGATAATCTGTCCGGACGTCTTCAGCCAGTCCTGTCAAAGATTAGGGAGTTTTAGATCCCATGTAGAGTCAATCTATGAAAAAAGAGTCCCGTAAAGGGTAAAATAACTTACCTCGCCGGCTGGACGCTGCGAGCTGTATCCGCGATCTTTGGTAGCGGATGCTGGGGCTTCGGCGCCCTTGAACAGCACCTTCTAGGCGTCTTCGTATGTAGTGTCGAAGAGCCGGCTCAAGGTTTGGTGGTGTGCCGGATCGAACTCCCACAAGTTAAAAGCCCATTGTTGGCATGGGAGAATCCGGTGGATGAGCATCACCTGGATTACGTCGACCAGCCTAAGATTCTTGGCCACCAGATTTCGGACGCATGTTTGAAGTCCGGATGTCTCGTCCGAATTCCCCCATGTCAGGCCCGTCTCTTTCCATGATGAGAGCCGTGTGAGGAAGCCAGATCTGAATTCGGGGGCCGCCACCCATTTGGTGTTGCGGGGCTCGGTGATGTAGAACCACCTCGATTGCCACCCCTTTATTGTCTCCACGAAGGCGCCTTCGAGCCATGGGACATTGGCCATCTTGCCAACCATGGCACCTCCGCACTCCGCTTGACGGCCGCCCATTACCTTCGGCCGGACGTTGAAGATCTTCAGCCATAAGCCGAAGTGGGGCTGGATGCAGAGGAAAGCCTCGCACACGACGATAAACGCTGAGATGTTGAGGATGAAATTCGGGGCCAGGTCGTGGAAGTCCAGGCCATAGTAGAACATGAGCCCCCGGACAAATGGGTGAAGAGGAAAGCCTAGTCCATGGAGGAAGTGGGGAGAAACACCACCCTCTCATGGGGCCCAGGGGTTGGAATGAGCTGCCCCTCGTCGGAAGCCTATGCGCGATGTTGCGGACAAGTATCCGGCCTCCCTTGATCTTGCGATGTGCCCCTCCGTGACGGAGGAGGCCATCCACCTGCCTCCCGCCTCGACATGATTGGAGAAAGGTTGAGGTGGGATATGCGGACTTGGGCGCCTGGAGCTCGAAAAGGCCGGAAATGGATAAGCAAAGGAGGAAGAAGGCGTGGGTGAAAAGGTGGATCCTTATCCCCTTATATAGACGGACGAAGCTATGCGTCCCCACCGACTGGTAAAATTCGCTTATTTCGGCGCCGTAATCAATGGCGCGGATGGGTTACCCACGTCCGTATTGATGAGAATCCCGGAATAAGGGGCACGATCTATGCTTTGATAAGGCGTGCCAAGGAAACCGCCTCGCTAAACACGCTGAGGTGGAGCAGTAAAAACGATTCATATAAAGGCCTTGCCGTGGTGTGATGTCACACCGTGGATACGTCGGCCAGATCTGTGCAAGAATTATTCTCTCTACGGTGTTATGTGGAACTTGTTTTGCAGAGCCGGACACTGTCCTTGTGTTCAAAACCTTCTATGAAGTATTCGGAGGAGGAACCCGCCTCGCAATGCCGAAGACAATCAATGCGCCGGACTCATCGTCATTGAAGCCTAGTTCAGGGGCTACTGAGGGAGTCCCGGACTAGGGGGTGTCCGGATAGCCGGACTATCATCACGGCCGGACTCCAAGACTATGAAGATACAATATTGAAGACTTCGTCCCATGTCCGGATGGGACTTCCCTTGGCGTGGAAGGCAAGCTTGGCGTCTGGATATGTAGATCTCCTACCATTGTAACCGACTACGTGTAACCCTAACCTATCCGGTGTCTATATAAACCGGAGGGTTTTAGTCCGTGGGGCGAACAACAATCATACCATAGGCTAGCTTCTAGGGTTTAGCCTCCTTGATCTCGTGGTAGATCTACTCTTGTACTACCCATATCATCAATATTAATCAAGCAGGAGTAGGGTATTACCTCCATCGAGAGGGCCCGAACCTGGGTAAAAACATCGTGTCCCTTGTCTCATGTTACCATCCGCCTAGACGCACAGTTCGGGACCCCCTACCCGAGATCCGCCAGTTTTGACACCGACAAGGTCCATTCTCCTGGACTTAAGGGTTTGGTAGGGAGGACTATAAGAGGGAAAAAGAATCAACGGAAACACGGCAAGTTAAAATATGGTTGCAGTAGAAAATGCCAACCTGGACCAGAGAGCAAAATAGGATGATTTGCTCAAAATTTTCAAACATTAGTGGGTTTTTGCACAAAGGTGAATAATATACTCCTACTAACATCCCCTAATTTTGGTGGAAGTTTTAATGAAATATTTAAATAGGTTGTAGTGCAAAAGTGCAATTGGATCAGATTTGAAAACTAGGGGTGAAGCTCAAAATCTCCAAATTACAAAAGGATATTTTTGCATAAAAGTGTTTTAGGGGCATCATATGTCATCCCCAAATTTTGGTGGGATTTTTAAATGAATTTATCAAAGGGTTGCAGTGCAAATGGGACCCTAAAACTTATGAAAAATCATTTTTAGAGAAATAGAGCCCAGGGGAAAATAATTGTATAAATAATTCCACTGATAAAAGAAATGTTTCAAGAGAGGGTATACAAGTCCAAATAATATTTTTGAAAAGTTTTTACTTGGGGTAAAAACTCCACAATATCAAAGAAAAAAAGAGGTTCTGAAATCCAAAGATAAATCCAGAGAATAAAAATTTAATTTCCTGGCAGAATTTTAATAAACAAAACATGGTTAAATTTTTGGGGTGTTACAACACTACCCCCCTTAAGAAAAATCTCGTCCTTGAGGTTTGATAAGGGTTGTTTTGGAAATATCACTCCCATTAGCTGGAACCAAGCAGTTTACTCATAGCACAAATTTATGTCATCGGGGTTAGTTTTCGGTAGCTACGCTCGGAATTAAAAATGCAACCGTACACCAACATATTTCTGCATGGCTACTATTTAAAATAGGGGCGCACAAGCCAACAACATTTAATTATAGCGGTATAGGATCACATAGTTACAAGGCGAGGACATACTAAGACTCGGTACTACTTGAGTGACTTAGTCCACCTCGTTAATATCTAAGCGGGCGTGCCTTGTGGACGTCGAGGCTTCTCCACGGGTTTCACCGTCGGGATTAGCTGGAGGGGGTTGAGGGGCTGCAGGGTCGGGTGAGGTTTGCGAGCACGGTCACAAAACCTCCAAGGTTGGTTGCTGTGGTCTCATTGTGCATGATAGGTCCAGGCATCGTAACTTGGTTTGGGGAAGAGGTTGTGCTGTGATGTGCTGTGTTGAGGCTAGCTTGCCCTTTTTATAGAAAAAGGGGGCGGAGCCTTCCCTCGCACGCTTGCGAATGAGACAATTTAGGTGTCGGTCACTGGCGCGTGATCGACAGGTTAGGCTGATAGGTCGGGCACCGACTGCCAAAAGGTGTCGGGGCCACTGTGTGGCTATCTTACACGAGGAGCTTGGCTGGGTTTAGGTTAAGGTCTGGTAGATTGGTTAAACTTGGTTTATTGACCAGACTAAGATCAGATTAGCCAATGGTCAGCCTGGCTCTGATACAAAGTTTGTCAGGACCGGATTTTCGGGATATTAATTTCCCAGAAAATGGCCCTTGTGCTCATCAGCCCCAGGATTACTGTTAGCTGATGAGGCACCAACTCGATACAGAAATTCCAAGCAAAGTACATAATATGCAGTACAAGACCATTCTGGCCTATGAGTACAACAAATGGTTTCTATTGGCTGGAGGCGGAAGCGGTTTGTGGATCATCAGCGTCTATGGGACTCCATTTCCCACAGGAACAGCTGACCTGGATAACTCCTATCTTCGCGAGACTGCTATCACCAGAGCGTAGGTTCCGGGGCTGTCAGCGCAACGCTCCTCTCCATGCAAGAAATCTGGCCAAGACAATAGCCAGGGACAAGCTAGTGAGTACTTTTGAATGTACTCGCAAACATTATGAACACGGGTATAATATAACCAATAATAGTCATGCTCTGAAATATTCTATGATCACAGCGTCAGTCGCGAAATAAACGTCCATGATGCACACAAGCAGGTTGTTCATATAAAACATGAATATGCAATCAGAGAATGAAAATAGAATTCACCTATCGAATTATGCGAGCGACGCCTCGAAAGGACAATAATATAAAGCATGCCTCAGTCAGGCGTCTCAGCGACACCGCATAAAGGGCTTATAGGTGAAATAAGTAACAAACATGCCACAGTCGGGCGTCTGTGCGACACCACATAAAGGGCTTATAAGATAAATAATCACAGTGAATATCCAGGAGGTAGAACCGTCCCAGGGATACTCGATAATTCAAGTAATAAAAAGGGTTAGTCCAATATAATAATAATCAAAATCATCATAAGTCACAAGTCATGATCCATGTTCTAGTTTAGCAGTTTCTCCTCCGAAGACCGACACTAAGACCGACACTTGACCCATCCCAGACTATAGTCCTTAACCATGGACACGGCTATTCGAATAGATATAATCTCTGCAGAGGGTGTACTCTTTACCCACGAGTAACAGATTCCTTTAGTCCATTGGGACTAATTCTGTCTATGGTATTTTAATTGAAAACACACCTGACCCGCACACACCAGCTTAACTCACCGGTGTTTGGAATCACCCACGACACCTGTTAAGCGAAACTCTAAGTGGGGAGGCTACAACCTCGCGTAGCATGGGATCAAATTTATATCAGCGCTCTAAGGGGTGCCCCTCTCGGTCCCAACCGAAACACCCATGCCCCCGGACCAGGTGGCATGCCTACCGGATGCAGCCGGTATCTTCCACCATGGCCTCTCTGTACGGTATGTGCTAGGAAGGTGTTGACAACTTAATGAACCGTACCCTACCTATGGCAGGAACACGTGGTAGAATGAAACAAGTATGGGGGTTACTGGAACAAGACTCGATCTACGATCGACTCAGGAGGTTTAAGTATTCCCTGCAAGATTAGCATAACAATTTATACTTCAACCAACAGACAGAATCACCACTCGACATACCTCATCATGTCGTACCGGACACAACCGATTCGACGGAGGACTAGGGACAAGCCCATGTCTACCCAAGACATAGGCTTTCCCGGATTCCTTCCTGTATGCATGAAAGGCATATGATGGCGACTACTATCACAAACATATCAAACTCCAATAGCATGAAATCATCCATATGCACTCATGAGTATGAACATATCATCACAAAAAATGGATACTTTGTGTCGAGGTGGTGTTGTAACCGTGTCAAATAACACACACAATATTATGCCAGGGTTCAGAATTTTTGCCTTCAAGTTGTGGAGAGGCAGGGTGCATTCCAAAACTTTTGAAAGTTTTCTTCTCTCTCCAACAAATCCTATTTTTGAAGATTTGAATTAATACATAGTTTCAAAACAGTACAAAAAAGTTGTCTGGATTTTTTCAAATAAATCTGAAAATAAACTAGACAATATTTGAGAGAGGTAGGAAAAAGAATCAACTCATTTGGAGTTATATTTAAAAAGTTATAGCCAGTCAAACTTTAGTCAACTTTCTGTTTTTAAAATAAAACAGAAAAAGAAAAACGTTTCGAAATGAATACATGTCAAAGACGTACTTTGCGTTTACGCCTCCACTTACGCCAGCGTGGACCGGCGCTGGGTCACTGATAGTGGGTCCAGGGGGGCCCACTGGTCAGGTTTGACCGGTCGCCCCTGTCTCCTTCCTCCTCTGGCCGAACAGAGGCGGGGTTCCGGCGATCGTCGCCGGCGATTGGCGGCTCCTCGCGGGGTTCTGAGGGCAGGGATGGATTTGCTAGTCTAGGGCGGTCCTCCCGGTGGTCGAGGAGGTGGCGGGGATGGAGGGAGTCGCCGGCGGCGAGCTTCACGGCGGACGGTGGCTTTGGGAGATTTGGGGCTTTGGGCTACGGTGGCTCCCCGTCGAGTTTGAGGTGTTGGGTGGCTCCGCGAGACCGAGGGGAAGAGAATGGGAGCACTGGATGGACGGGAGGGGTTCTGGTTGCGACTGAATGGATCGGAGGGCGGCGGCGGCTGTACTGGCCGGAGATGGGGAAGACGGCCTCCCGCCGTCGATTGCTGGCTGTGGGGGCCCTAGGGGGATGGCACGAGGTTTCTTGAGGGTCGGACGAGCTCGGGGGCCTCCATTTATTGTGTAGTTAGGTCGGTTCTGCGGCCGAGGATAAGAACGCCGGCGAACCGCCGTTCTGTTGCAGCAGGGGGACGTGGCGGCGACGAGCGCTTGCGGACGAGCTTGTGGATGAGCTCGGACTGCTCCAGAGGGCAGCTGGCGCACGCGTGTGGCTCGGGCGGCGCCGTCCAGCGCAGGAGCTGTTGTGGCCGGCCGCTGGCTGCCATGGCCGACCTGGTGGCGGTGTTGTAGGGCGCCAGGAGTGGCCCTGCGGCAAGGGAGGGGTCGAGGCGTGCTGGCTGTGAGTGGGGAGGGGCCAGGACGGGCGCGGAGGGGCGGCAGTGGGACGCGGCGAATCGTGCGCATGCATGTGCAAAATGTGTGCTCTGGGCGCGCCCAGTGCACGCATGCTACGTGCTCGACGCAATGCCAGAGCATGCTAGAGTATTAGGATGAGGCTGGGGATTAGCAGGCCTGGGTTAGGGTTAGCTACGAGCTTAGTGGACAAGCTTGGTGGGTCAGAAGATCAAGTTTACAATGCAAACAAAAGATCATGCCAAACCTGTGCATGCACTCAAGGTGTTTGACAGAATGCCATGTGCATCTAGGCAACTCTTGGGGTGGCCAAAAGCTCCAGACCAGTGTCTCTTTAGATGATTGAGGGGGTGGCAATGCTAGTTTGGCAAAAACAGAAACTTGTTAGTGCAAGTTTCTGAGAAAACTAATTCTGGGAAGAAACTAAAAGCTAGCATTCCATGGACCAAAAACACTCCAATAGGTCCATTCTCCTGGACTTAAGGGTTTGGTAGGGAGGACTATAAGAGGGAAAAAGAATCAAGGGAAACAAGGCAAGTTAAAATATGGTTGCAGTAGAAAATGCCAAACTGGACCAGAGAGCAAAATAGGATGATTTGCTCAAAATTTTCAAAGAACATTAGTGGGTTTTTGCACAAAGGTGAATAATATACTCCTACTAACATCCCCTAATTTTGGTGGAAGTTCTAAAGAAATATTTAAATAGGTTGTAGTGCAAAAGTGCAATTGGACCAGATTTGAAAACTAGGGGTGAAGCTCAAAATCTCCAAATGACTAAAGGATATTTTTGCATAAAAGTGTTTTAGGGGTATCATATATCATCCCCAAATTTTGGTGGGATTTTTAAATGAATTTATCAAAGGGTTGCACTGCAAATGGGACCCTAAAACTTATGAAAAATCATTTTTAGAGAAATAGAGCCCAGGGGAAAATAATTATATAAATAATTCCACTGATAAAAGAAATGTTTCAAGAGAGGGTATACAAGTCCAAATAATATTTTTGAAAAGTTTTTACTTGGGGTAAAAACTCCACAATATCAAAGAAAAAAAAGAGGTTCTGAAATCCAAAGATAAATCTAGAGAATAAAAATTTAATTTCCAGGCAGAATTTTAATAAACAAAACATGGTTAAATTTTTGGGGTGTTACAGATTTCCCACTCCCGGAGGGAAGTGTCCCCGGCAGAACAGCTATGCAAGAGCCCTAGATTGGTTCCGCCAAGGTTCTGCCTCATGGCGGCCAAGTCTCGTCCCGAAAGGTTGCTTCTTATTTTTTTCTTGACGAAAGACTTCATATAGGAGAAGATGGGCGTCGGAGAGCCACCAAGGGGCCCACGAGGTAGGGGGGCGCACCCCCCACCCTCGTGAGCAGGGTGTGGGCCCCCTGGCCTTCATCTTTGGCGATGATTTTTCTTTATTTATTTTAAGATATTCCGTGGAGTTTCAGGACTTTTGGAGTTGCGCAGAATAGGTCTCCAATATTTGCTCCTTTTCCATCCCAGAATTCCAGCTGTCGGCATTCTCCCTCTTCATGTAAACCTTGTAAAATAAAAGAGAATAGCCATAAGTACTGTGACATAACGTGAAATAACAACCCATAATGCGATAAATATCGATATAAAAGCATGATGCAAATTGGACGTATCAACTCCCCAAGCTTAGACCTCGCTTGTCCTCAAGCGAAAAGTCGATAACAATAAATATGTCCTCATATTTAGAGGTAGAGGCGTCGATAAAAATAAAATACGGACATGAAGGCATCATGATTGTTCTCGTAACAGCAACATATACAGATTTTGTCATATGATTACTTATGTTCAAGTGATGATCTTTTCACAATGCAAAAGTATGAATCAGAAACCTTATTGAGCACCAACAAATTATAACCTCAGTCATTGAAGCAATTGGAATTTATCATAACATCGGAAAGAGTCTATGTCAGAGCTTAAAAGCAAGTCCACATACTCAACTATCATTTAGTCCTTCATAACTGCTAGCACTCACGCAATACTTGTGGTTACGGAGTTTTAATCGGACATAGAGAAAGATAGGGGCTTATAGTTTTGCCCACAACCTTTTACCTCAAGGGTAATGTCAACAATAATAATTCATGCTCCCCTACATCCAATTAGATATATATATCATGTTCTTTCCAACATGCTGGGCTTGCCAAAGGATAAAATGAAAAAGGAAAGGTGAAGATCAACGTGACTCTTGCATAAGGTAGAGGATAATAATAAAAGATAGGCCCTTCGCAGAGGGAAGCAGAGGTTGCCATGCGCTTTTATGGTTGGATGCACAAAATCTCAATGCGAAAGAACGTCACTTTATATTGCCCCTTGTGATATGAACCTTTATTATGTAGTCCGTCGCTTTTATTACTTCCACATCACAAGATCGTATAAATCTTATTTCTCCCACACCAATCAATCATACACGTTTAGAGCAATTTTTATTGCTTTGCACCGATGACAACTTACTTGAAGGACCTTACTCAATCCATAGGTAGATATGGTGGACTCTCATGGCAAAACTGGTTTTAGGGTATTTGGAAGCACAAGTAGTATCTCTACTTGGTGCTGAGAATTTGGCTAGCATGAGGGGGAAAGGCAAGCTCAACATGTTAGAGGATCCATGACAACATATTTTATCTCAGATATAAGAAAACATAACTCATCACGTTGTCTTCCTTGTCCAACATCAACTCTTTAGCATGTTATATTTTAATGAGTGCTCCCAATCATAAAAGATGTCAATGATAATATATCTATATGTGAAACCTCTCTTTCCTTATTACTTCCTATTAATTGCCACGATGACCAAAGCTATATTTGTCAACTCCCAACAACTTTTAATCATCATACTTTTTCTATGTGAAGTCATTACTCTCGATAAGATCAATATTCTTTGTTTCTTTTTATTCCTTTTCTTCTTTCTTTTCTTTTGTTCACCCAAGATCATGGCAAAATAATCAAGCCCTTGACTCAACACTAAACTTTATTATATATATAGCTCACGGACTCGATTACATAGAGAGATCATAAAGCAAAACTCAAAACTAGATCATGCCATGACTTTATTCTACTAAATCAAGATACTACTAAAAGGATCAAACTAAGTAAAACGGTAAAGATAGGAGTTGTGATGGTGATACGATACCGGGGCACCTCCCCCAAGCTTGGCAGTTGCCAAGGGAGTGCCCATACCCATGTGATTATGCCTCCTTCTTTGTCGATGAAGGTGGAGGTGATGGATAGTCGCACATCGAGCGTAAGAGGTCCTCCAACTTGCGAATAATTCCCTTGAGTGCAACGATATGCTCCTTCAACAAAATATTTTCACCTGTGAGATACTTTATTTGAATACGAGCTAACTCAATCATCTTGAAAGCTTCGATTTCAGTTTGGGTAAGAAGGTTGTGATCAAGTTGAAGGATGTCTTCTGCTGCCGGAGTTTGGTTCTCCGTGGCCTTCTTGATCCCTTCATCCTTGTTGATCAACATGGGTTCTTCCCTCTTCAGCTCTGTCTTCATTAGCCAAGCATCTTTGTCGCTATTATTAGAGGAGGGAGACGACATGATGCCTGGCCTTGACAACCCTGAGAGAGAACAGCTCGAAACAAGAAACGAAGAGATTTGCGTGATACGAGAGTCAAAACTTTCGGGAAAATATATAATGAAATTTTACCGACCAAAATACGTATCGTGCAAGAAAACAGAGTCCGGAGGGCACACGGGGTGCTCACGGGGTAGGGGCGTGCCCAGGGGGTAGGGCGCGCCCACCACCCTCGTGGGGCCCTCGTGTCCTTCCCGGACTGGTACTTACTTTTCTATTTTTCTAAATATTCCAAAATGGAGAAATATTGCCTTAAAATTGTTTTGTAGTCGGTTTACTTACCGTACCACATATCTATTCCTTTTCGGAGTCTAGAACGGTCTGGAAAGTGTCCCTTATGCATTCCTCCGGGGTTACGGTTTCAATAATATTTGTTTCAACATTTATGGGATTACCTGAGATATAATGTTTGATCCTTTGACCGTTTACCACCTTCGGATTTGTGCCTTGAAGTTGTTGATTTTTATGGCCTCGAACGATAGACCTCCTCGATAACGTAGGGACCTTCCCATTTAGAGAGAAGTTTTCCTGCAAAAATCTTAAATGAGAGTTGTATAGCAATACATAATCACCTACATTAAACTCACGCTTTTGTATCCTTTTGTCATGCCATCTTTTAACTTTTTCTTTAAACAACTTGGCATTTTAATAAGCTTGGGTTCTCCATTCGTCAAGTGAGCTATTATCAAATAACCTTTTCTCACCGGCAAGTTTGAAATCATAGTTGAGCTCTTTAATAGCCCAATATGCCTTATGTTCTAATTCGAGAGGTAAGTGACATGCTTTTCCATAAACCATTTTAAACGGAGACATACCCATAGGATTCTTATATGCGGTTCTATAGGCCCATAATGCATCATCAAGTTTCTTGGACCAATTCTTTCTAGACCTATTAATAGTCTTTTGCAAAATTAATTTGAGCTCTCTATTGCTCAATTCTACTTGACCACTAGATCAAGGGTGATAAGGAGATGTGATTCTATGATTAACGTCATATTTAGCAAGCATTTTACGGAAAGCACCATGAATAAAGTGTGAACCACCATCAGTCATTAAATATCTAGGGACTCCAAACCTTGGAAAAATAACTTCCTTAAGCATTTTAATAGAAGTGTTATGATCAGCACTACTAGTTGGAATAGCTTCTACCCACTTAGTAACGTAATCAACAGCAACCAAAATGTGTGTATATCCATTAGAGGCAGGAAAAGGTCCCATATAATCAAAGCCCCAAACATCAAATGGTTCAATAACAAGTGAATAATTCATAGGAATTTCTTGACGTCTACTAATATTATCAATTCTTTGACATTCATCGCAAGATAAAACAAACTTACGGGCATCTTTGAAGAGAGTGGGCCAATAAAAACTGGATTGCAATACCTTATGTGTAGTTCTATCTCCAGCGTGGTGTCCTCCATAAGCTTCGGAGTGACACTTGCGTAGGATTTGTTCCTGTTCATGCTCAGGCACACAACGTCTAATAACACCATCTACTCCTTCATTATAAAGATGTGGGTCATCCCAAAAGTAATGTCGCAAATCTTAGAAAAACTTTTTCTTTTGTTGGTATGTGGTACAAATTTAGCAACAATATAATTAGCATAATCAGCATACCATGGAGTGCTACGAGAAGTGCTTATGACATTTAATTGTTCATCAGGAAAGCTATCATCAATAGGTAGTGGGTCATCAAGAACATTCTCTAACCTAGATAAGTTATCTGCAACGGGTTTCTCAGCTCCTTTTCTATCAACAATATGCAAATCAAATTCTTGCAGCAAGAGAACCCATCTAATAAGTCTAGGTTTTGCATCTTTCTTTTCCATAAGATATTTAATAGCAGCATGATCAGTGTGAATAGTTACTTTAGAATCAACAATCTGAACTTATCACAAGTAAATGCAACTGCTAAAAGTTCCTTTTCGGTAGTAGCATAATTTCTTTGAGCATTGTCTAGAGTCTTAATAGCATAATGGATAACATTTAATTTCTTATCAACTCTTTTCCCTAGAACAGCACCTACAAAGATAATCACTAGCATCACACATAATTTCAAAGGGTAAATTCCAATCTGGTGGCTGAACAACAAAAAAGTGTAGACTAATGCTTTCTTAAGTATTTCAAATGCTTCTACACAATCATCATCAAAGAAAATGGTACATCTTTTTCTAATAAATTAGTCGAGGTCGAGAAATTTTTGAGAAGTCCTTAATGAACCTCCTATAAAATCCGGGCGTGACCAAGGAAACTTCTTATACCTTTGATGTCCTTGGGACATGGCATCTTTTCACTAGCATCAACCTTGGCTTTATCAACTTCAATACCTCTTTCAGAAACTTTGTGCCCCAAGACAATACCTTCATTAACCATAAAGTAGCACTTTTCCCAATTCAACACAAGATTAGTTTCTTCACATCTCTGCAAAACTCGATCAAGATTGCTCAAGCAATCATCAAAAGAGGAACCATAGACGGAAAAATCATCCATGAAAACCTCACAAATTTTTTCACAAAAATCAGAGAATATAGCCATCATACATCTTTGAAAGGTAGCAGGTGCATTACATAAACCAAAAGGCATACATCTATAAGCAAAAGTACCAAAAGGGCAAGTAAAAGTAGTCTTTGATTGATCTTTAGCCGACACAGGTATTTGAGAGAAACCAGAATAACCATCTAGAAAGCAATAATGTGTATGTTTGCATAATCTTTCTAGCATTTGATCAATAAACGGTAAGGGGTAATGATCTTTCTTAGTAGCTTTATTTAATTTGCGGAAATCAATTACCATCCTATAACCTGTGATAATTCTTTGCGGGGTCAATTCATCTTTATCATTAGGGACAACAGTAGTACCTCCCTTCTTAGGGACACAATGGGCAGGACTTACCCACTGACTATCAGCAACGGGATAAATTATACCTGCCTCCAGAAGCTTGAGTATTTCTTTTCTTACCACTTCTTTCATTTTAGGATTCAAACGTCGTTGAGGATCACGAACTGGTTTGGCATCCGCTTCCAAATTTATTTTATGTTGACATAAAGTGGGACTAATGCCCTTAAGACCATCATGAGTATATCCAATAGCGGCACGGTGCTTCTTCAGAGTTTTCAATAATCTTTCTTCTTCATGCTCTGAAAGGTTAGCACTAATAATAACAGGATATATTTTCTTTTCATCAAGATAAGCATATTTAAGATTATCAGGCAACGGTTTAAGCTCAAACACGGGATCACCCTTGGGTGGAGGGGGATCCCCTAGGATTTCAACAGGTAAATTGTGTTGCAGAATAGGTTCTTGTTTAAAGATTATTTCATCTATTTCCCTTCTTTCATTCATGAACATATCATTTTCATGGTTTAGCAAATAGTGTTCTAAAGGATCACTAGGAGGTACGGCAATAGAAGCAAGACCAATAATTTCATCCTTAATAGGCAATTCTTCCTCACGATGTTGTTTACTAAATTTAGAGAAATTAAACTCATGAATCATATCACCCAAGACAATAGTAACAACATTCTTTTCGCAATCTATCTTAGCATTAACAGTGTTCAAGAAGGGCCTACCAAATATAATGGGACAAAAGCTATCTTGTGGGGAACTGAGAACAAGAAAATCAGCAGGATATTTAGTTTTCCCACACAAGACTTCAACATCTCTAACAATTCCCCTTTGGTGAAATAGTATCTCTATTGGCAAGTTTAATTGTGACATCAATTTCTTCTAACTCAGCAGGTGCAATTTCATGCTTGATTTCTTTATACAAGTCATAAGGTATAACACTAGCACTGGCACCCATATCACATAAGCCATGATAACAATGATCTCCTATTTTAACAGAAATAACAGGCACGCCTACCACAGCCTTCATCTTTGGCGACGATTTTTCTTTATTTATTTTAAGATATTCCGTGGAGTTTTAGGACTTTTGGAGTTGCACAGAATAGGTCTCCAATATTTGCTCCTTTTCCAAATTTAATTCCAGCTGCCCGCATTCTCCCTGTTCATGTAAACCTTGTAAAATAAAAGAGAATAGCCATAAGTATTGTGACATAACGTGAAATAACATCCCATAATGCGATAAATATCGATATAAAATCATGATGCAAAATGGACGTATCACTCTAGTAAACCCTTTGGGTGTTAGTCACATGGAGATGTGAACTAATCACATAAAGATGTGAACTATTGGTGTTAAATCACATGGTGATGTGAACTAGATTATTGACTCTAGCGCAAGTGAGAGACTGAAGGAAATATGCCCTAGAGGCAATAATAAAGTTATTATTTATTTCCTTATTTCATGATAAATTTTTATTATTCATGCTAGAATTGTATTAACCGGAAACATGGTACAAACAGAGTGTCACTAGTATGCCTCTACTTGACTAGCTCGTTGATCAAAGATGGTTATGTTTCCTAGCCATAGACATGAGTTGTCATTTGATTAATGGGATCACATCATTAGGAGAATGATGTGATTGACTTGACCCATTCCGTTAGCTTAGCACATGATCGTTTAGTATTCTGCTATTGCTTTCTTCATGACTTATACATGTTCCTATGACTATGAGATTATGCAACTCCGTTTACCAAGGAACACTTTGTGTGCTACCAAACGTCACAACATAACTGGGTGATTATAAAGGTGCTCTCTGTGTGTCTCCAAAGGTACTTGTTGGGTTGGCATATTTCGAGATTAGGATTTGTCACTCCGATTGTCGGAGAAGTATCTCTGGGCCCACTCGGTAACGCACATCACTTAAGCCTTGCAAGCATTGCAACTAATGAGTTAGTTGCGGGATGATGTATTACGGACGAGTAAAGAGACTTGCCGGTAACAAGATTGAACTAGGTATTGAGATACCGACGATCGAATCTCGGGCAAGTAACATACCGATGACAAAGGGAACAACGTATGTTGTTATGCGGTCAGACCGATAAAGATCTTCGTAGAATATGTGGGAGCCAATATGAGCATCCAGGTTCCGCTATTGGTTATTGACCAGAGATGTGTCTCGGTCATGTCTACATAGTTCTCGAACCCGTAGGGTCCGCATGCTTAACATTTCGATGATGGTTATATTATGAGTTTATGTGTTTTGATGTACCGAAGGTAGTTCAAAGTCCCAGATGAGATAGGGGACATGACGAGGAGTCTCCAAATGGTCGAGACGTAAAGATCAATATATTGGACAACTATATTCGGACATCGGAAAGGTTCCGAATGATTCGGGTATTTTTTTGGAGTACCGAAGAGTTACGGGAATTGGCCGGGGAGTATATGGGCCTTATTGGGCTTTAGGGGAAAGAGAGAGGAGAGGCTGGGCGCCCCCACCCCCCCAAGGCCTAGTCCGAATTGGACTAGGGGGAGGGGCTGCGCCCCCTCCTTCCTTCTCTTCTCTCTCCCCTTTCCTTGACTCCTACTCCTACTACTTGGAAGGGACTCCCGGTGGGAGTAGGACTCCTCCTAGGGAGCGCCATAGAGAGGTCGGCCTCCCTCCTCGACTCCTTTATATACGGGGAGGGGCACCCCTTGAGACACAACAATTGATCTCTTAGCCGCAGCGTGCCCCCTCCACCATAATCCACCTCGATAATATCATAGCGGTGCTTAGGCGAAGCCCTGCATCGGTAGAACATCATCATCGTCACCACGCTGTCGTGCTGACGGAACTCTCCCTCAAAGCTCGGCTGGATCAGAGTTCGAGGGACGTCATCGAGCTGAACGTGTGCTGAACTCGGAGGTGCCGTGCGTTCGGTACTTGATCGGTCGGATCATGAAGACGTACGACTACATCAACCGCGTTGTGCTAACGCTTCCACTTTCGGTCTACGAGGGTACGTGGACAACACTCTCCCCTCTCATTGCTATGCATCACCATGATCTTGCATGTGCGTAGAATTTTTTCAAAATTACTACGTTCCCCAACAATTACGGCGCGCGCAGGGCCCAACAATCTAACCCGGCCCAACGGGCGAACGGCGGCACTGTCCCACGCAACCTCAATTGTTAGGTCCAACGGGCGACATAGTCCAGCGCGGCCCCACTCGTCAGAGTTAACGGTCAAAGCACTGACCCGACGGCATCCACCGTTTGTGACCATTTATGAGGGTTTCAGCCAAGGGAGTGGGGAAAAGTGAGCAAAAGTTAAGAGCATGGGGATGAATGAGTAGAGCTAAGGAACCAGGGTCACAGATGGAAAAATCCCTTATTTAAAAGGGTGTTGCATTATTTGGCACGAAAAATAATTACCATAAGTCCAAATAAAATCTTTGACTTCCTATTAAAATTTCCAAATCGGATTTATAGCTTATTTGGTTTCAAACCAAACTAAAATTCAAGAGGGTAATATAAGGTGGCAGAAATTATTTTCCCATAACAGATCAGTAATATTTTATTTGGAATTTAGAGTGGGTTTGCAGTTTAGAGAAAAATCCACCTTTAACAAATAAATTCATGAACCAACATTAGTCAATTATGGGGTAATTTAAAATTGAACCTAGCTTTAATAATTCAATTTAACCGAACCTAGTTCAAATTGTTGTGAAACCTAGACACCCTGTTATGTATTTAAGCACATAAAAGGTCAACATGGACTTGGTTATCCATTGTCCGTAGACCTTAACTCAAGTTGCAAGGTTGTTTTATTAAATCTAGCAACCACAACTTTGCATCACATACTCCTTATGTGATGAACCATTTAATTTGAAACTTGCATGTGAACCCTTATGTCACATGTATTACAAGTGAAAACCACTATGTTGTCTTCTAAACTCTTATGAGTTAACACTGACACATGATCTCACAACAAAATGACACTGACACCATGCACTGCACTTGTTGTATGTTTGATTTGTATTGTATGGTTGTTTACGACTACTCTTTACTTACTTTAGATTGTACAAAGAGCAAAGAGTAACTTGATCAAGATTGTAAGATTGAACAATCGTCAATAATAGGCAAATGGAATCTTTGATCATTATACCATATTGTTTTCTTGCATGTAGCACTTTCCAAATAGGATGTTTAGGATTGCTAAATTCTGCAACAGTCCGGTAGCAAAAACTTAGGTCCATTTACCTTGACCTTGTAACCATTGAGTAGTCGCTTAGCTGCTATTACGTGGATCGAGATCAATATTCAAAAGGTTACTTTATGGATGACTACTTAATAACAACTTAATTGCGAATGGGCATGTAGCCTAGTGGTTGCATCAACCTCAATAGCACCCCAGGTCCTGGGTTCGACTCCCGGTGGGAGCGGATTTAAACATACCTGGGCAAAAATTTCTGGAATAAAAGGACTGTGGGGTTGTTGCTCTACAGTAAATAGTAAAAAAAATAACTTAATTAATGAATCATCTAGGCGTTACTTCGATATTGCTTTGGTGGGAAACTTGGGTGACTCCCGCAAGCCCATGTCTATGGTTTACCTGCAGGAGGAGCTCACCAGTGGGTGACCGCCCAGGCTCAAAGGGATTGCATGAGTTCAAGGTTGAGTAGCTTCTATGTGTAAATGTGAGTCAATATGGGCTCTGTCTTGACCATGTAAGTTGTGGGAACCCCTTCGGCATGACCAGTTGGTGTAGATTATTGCATGTAGGTTGACTGGGTCTACCATTGGGCATGGGCTACCACCTCCCAAAAGTCTTGGTCTACTTAGCTACTTCACAAGTGAAGTTTAGTAGCAGAAGGGTGTGATTGGGAATCATATGTAATGTGCACAAACCTCTACAGAGGGCACAAAACTGATCATGATTAGCCGTTTCCCTGGTTATAGACAACTTTCGAGCAACTCTTCTGAGATCTGTCAGCTTGATATCATCACCCCTTCTTAATTAAAATTTGATGAGTTGAACAAGGGAATATTGACTAATCCAAGTGCCTAGTGTGAGATCATGGTTAACATGTGGAGGTAGTCTAGGGCAGCTTTATGAGATAGTCGGCCCGTATATATGCATAAGCACTAGTAGAAAAACACCTATTAGTCCCGGTTCGTAAGGGCCTTTAGTCCCGGTTCATGAACCGGGACTAATGGGTCGTTACAAATACCTCCACCCATTAGTCCCGGTTCAAACACGAACCGGGACAGATGTGCCTCCACGTGGCCGGTCCGCCGAGCCCAGTCAGGGGGTCTTTGGTCCCGGTTGGTGGCAGCAACCGGGACCAAAAGTCCATGTTTTTTTTATAAAAGTGGCTGCTTTAGGGGTTTTGGGGGTTATTTTTAGGTTGTTATTAGCTAGCTAACAGAGAGAAGTGTCCTCTCTTATATCTTCGTCCTTGGTTTATCAACGTTGCTTCTATGTTCATTTCACCCGCTGATATAACATGCTCATGCATGCTCGCATCATACATCATCATATATAATAACAAGTCCTACTAATCATGCATCATCATACAACTTCTACTCGTTATTAATAATAAGTCATACGATCATCATCCTCATAGTCATCGAACCCAACCCTACATAATTGTTCTTAGCACATGATCATCGATTATCGGTAGGACCTAATTAAACACCCTTAAGGTAAAATAGCATAAAACAATATAGACCCTGACTCTCCATTATGAAGAATAGAGATCATCCATCTCCAATTCTTGCGCCCGCTTCCTTTTGCTTCCAAGAAGCTCCTTACGACTGTCCATACATTTTTTCCATTCTTTGATTGTCATGTCTCCACTTCTTTTTAGAAATCCGGTATGGACAGTTGAGATTCAGTAGGATGACCTGGATAAATGTTCAAAACATGAAGGCTGCCATTCTCATACAACAAATAAGACACACAATCCTCTGGGATTCTCTGTTGAAAAACATAGTAATAACTTCATAGTTAGCAATGATGTACTAGTTTTAGAAGTATGCAAAAGATGCACGGATGTCGTAATAGTAAAAAATCTTACCAGGGTATCTCCATGGTAGTTACCGTAGTTCAACACGTGCACTAGTGGCATGTATTGACCATAATGTTGAGGAGTTCGATTGTAGACATTGTAATTCGCAAGATCAGTACAAAATGCGATCAGATGATTTTTCTCCTTATAAGTTAATCGGATCCATCGGTTTAGTGGGTTTTGTCTACCATCTTCCGCACATTCTTTGAACAATCAAAATAATCTGTCAATGGAAATAATTTTTCAACTATTTTGAAATAAACAATATAAATGACTTAATAACTATGTTAAGCTCACATGGGGAAGAATTGGAGGTGTATCCACAAGGACCCAAATCGAAGGTGTCTCTTGCTCGATTGTAGGATCACCAAGATCCATGGTGACAAGCATACCCTCATCAAGACCATACATCTTGCAAAGTGCTTCCCAATTTTTGCAACCAAAATGGGTTACACTCTCAAAGATTGTACAACTTTACTTGAAAATCCACACCATGATGGGTACTTAGGATAATTTTTTTGTTTTCAAAACTTTCATGGTCTACAAAACCCATCCTCTCCAAGACATAGCGTCTTGCAAAGCATGGGATAAGCTAGTCGAATTGGAAAAGATGATAAATATTGTCATGATTAAAATAGTTGAAGTCATGATTAATTACGAAAAAAAACTATTGTCGTCGTTGCATACCGTATGAACATCGAAGCTCTCGTCGAGCTTAATGCTAAAGCGCCGATCTTCGTCGACTCAATGAACACCTGTCGAGATACCTCGGTCGTCGTGGCACCGGTCGCACTCCCAGGCGGTTTTAAATCCGTCAAAGTACGACATTTCGGCCTATATTCATAATTCAAATGAAGGAGAACTTATCCAATATGAGCATTCAATAAGCAAAACCAAATCATAAAATAAGCAAAACCAAATCATAAAATAAAGTAGTATTCAAATTAGCATGCATTCAATAATTATAAGCAAAAGTACATCATCTCTTGGTGTTCGTACATCGTCGAATATTATCACTAATATAGCATCACTAATACAACTAGAACCGTGGCGCCCGGACGGTATCGACGCAGGCGGTGGACACTAAAGATAAGGAACCATCACAGGATCATAGCTCCGGTGAGATCCTCAAGAACCTGCCGGTATTGTCGAACCTGCCCTCCAATGCAACCATGTAGCGACGGACGTGCCGTCCTCCTCGCCGACACGGTGACGTACCACCTCAGCGGTGTCCGGAAGCCTCGGCACAAATCGCCCACGCGACCGCCACCAAACAAGGATCGGGTCAACAACGGGCTGCCTCCTCACCAACCTCGTCCCCGGAAGGTAGCACCTCCCAATACCAAATTTCAACGAAGCCCAGTAACATGGCCTCGATCAAGAAAGCCTCCACCGCCGAGTCGACGGCATTTACCCGAGGATGGGATAGGCATCGCCGACGTCGATGCGGGAACTACTTCTATATATAGTTAAATAAAGTAGTTTTATTAATCAAATCAACTATGTAGTTCAACTACTATACTAAGCATTTACTATATAAATAAATAAATTGTACTTACTATAAATAAATAAAGTAGCACTTACTATAAATAAATAAAGTAGCACTTACTACAAACTACTTCTATATATTGTTAAATAAAGTAGTTTTATTAATTAAATTAACTATCTAGTTCAACTATACTAAGCACTTATTACTATAAATAAATAAAGTAGTACTTACTAAAAACAAAGTAGCACTTACTATATAGTACTTACTAAAAATAAACAAGTATTTTTCTAACTAACTCATATTTTTCTAACTAATTATATTACCAAAAAATCTAAATAAAATAGTAATTATTTTTCTAACTAGCTAGTTCAATTATAGTACTTACTAACACAATCTAAATATCACCAAACATACTATGAACAAATTAATAGAAAAAAAAATTATTAACTAAGCACTTACTAATTCAACTAAGCACTTACTAATTCAACTAATTAAGCACTTATTAATTTTCTTACTAATTTAACTAAGCACTTACTAATTCGTCTAACATTAATATATCTAATTCATCTATAATAAAAAATATATAAAACTAACTCATCTAATTAGCATTAATTAATATCTAGCTAATTCATCTAACATTTTACATTAATATCTAATTTATCTAACAGAAAATGGAAAACGGAAAATACGGGGCCGGCGACGACGGGCAGGCGTCTGACGGCATTTACGCACGGGGCGGAGGCGCGAGACGGTGATGACGGGACGCCGGCGAATGACGGGTGTCGAGGGGACAGCGACGGCGTGGCGGGCGGCGACGGCGACGGCGCAGACGGGCGGCGACGGGACGGGGACGATGGGGACGGCGACGAAGGGGCGGCGACAACGTCAAGCGGGCGCGGGCGGCGACGGTCGGGCGTCGGCATACAGCGCCGGAGATCGAGGAGGAGGAGAGATCGAAGTGGGGATGCGGTTCTGAAATTTTCGTTATATAGCAAAGTCTTTGGTCCCCGTTCGTGGCTCCAACCAGGACCAATGCCCACCATTTAGCACCGGGACCAATGGCCGTGTGCTGGCACGGTGCGGCACGAAAGTTTAGTCTCACCTCGCTAGCTGAGAGGGGCGCGCAGTGGTTTATAAGCCCCACTGCCGCTCCCCTTTCGAGCTCCTCTCCACTATAGGTTTACGGGCCTACTTACTACTGCTTTGCCTGATGGTCCTAATGGGCCACCTGCGGGCCTGAATCCTAGCCCATGGTGGGTTTCTAGTCGTATCTAGGCCGTGGGGGCCCAGTAGGAGGCATTTTTTTCTTTACTTCTTTATTTTATGCAGCTGTTTTTTTTTAGTCCCACCTCGCATGGCGAGAGGCACTTTCAGCTGTTTATAAGCCCCGAGTGCAAAGACGATGAAGAAGAGGCTCAATGCTCACCAAGACGTTGGTTCGCTTCAAGCCTTGAGGAATAGGGTAGACTGCAGAGCTATGTGCAAGGTGCAGTTTACATTATTCAAAGGCTTGAAGCGGATTAACTAGCATTAAGCCTCTTTTTATTTTTAATGACTTATTACCACACAGAAATAAATAGAAAAAATAAATATAGCAGAAAAGAAAAAACTATATAAAAACTACTCAAAATAAATAGAAGAAAAAATAGTTGTGATTAACTTTACTAAAAATGAGCATAGATGCTTATTTTTAATGACTTATTACAACTCAGAAATAAAAAGAAAAAAAATAAATATAGCAGACAAGAAAAAAACTATATAAAAAACTATTCAGAAATAAATAGAAGAAAAAATAGTTGTGATTAACTTTACTAAAAAATGAGCATAGATGCTTATTTTTAATGACTTATTACAATTCAGAAATAAATAAAAGAAAAAATAGTTGTGATTAACTTTACTAAAAAATGAGCATATATGCTTATTTTTAATGACTTATTACAATTCAGAAATAAATAGAAGAAAAAATAGTTGTGATTAACTTTACTAAAAAATGAGCATAGATGCTTATTTTTAATAACTTATTACAATTCAGAGATAAACAGAAGAAAAATAGTTGTGATTAACTTTACTAAAAATGAGCATAGATGCTTATTTTTAATGACTTATTACAATTCAGAAATAAATAGAAGAAAAATTAGTTGTGATTAACTTTACTAAAAAATGAGCATAGATGCTTATTTTTAATGACTTATTACAACTTAGAAATAAATAGAAGAAAAAATAGTTGTGATTAACTTTACTAAAAAATGAGCATAGATGCTTATTTTTAATGACTTATTACAACTTAGAAATAAAAGGAAAAAATAAATATAGCAGAAAAGAAAAAACTATATAAAAACTACTCAGAAATGAGCATAGATGCGCTTATAGAAAATTTAACCTAAATTCATAATAAATTTCTACTAACTTCAGAGAAATTTAGTATGAATTTAGGTTAAATTCTCAGTATAAGGGCATCTATTTTCATTTTGAGAGGAGCTCAACATGGCGAGAGGGAGGGCTTATAAACCGGTTTGATTCCCCTTGGTTGGCGAGGTGGGACTAAACTACTGGCGGCGAGGACCAACCCTTTAGTCCCGGTTGGTGGCATGAGAACCGGGACTAATGGGCAGCCTTTGGTCCCGGTTCAAGCCACCAACCGACCAATGGTTGTGGGCCAGAGCGAGGCTAATGGTGGGTTCGTCCCACCAACCGGACCAATAGGTTCAGACAACCAGACCAATGGCCACGTGGCCCGGCCGCCCTCGGCTCACGAACCGGGTCCAATGCCCCATTGGTCCCGGTTACAGATTGAACCCACTAATGGGCTGGACCGGCCTGGACCATTGGCCCCTTTTCTACTAGTGAAGGATACCCGTGTTAGACAATATGTCCATCTATTAGAGTAGACTACTATTACAAAGGTAGGTAAAAGCTATTTCGTGCAAAATGGGAATCTGCCTTACACCAAGTAGCATGTTTATTTCTGTTAAGGATATCCTCGTGAAACTTGCCAATACATTCATTGTATTGACCCTAGTGGCTGCAGCGTATCATGTTGCGGAAATTTCCGTGTCGAAGGAGTGATACGAATTAGGGTTACGATGCTATACTCAGCTCTTGCCTATGAGTAGATGGACGCCAGAAGACTAGAATATTATCTCCGCTACATGATTGTTGTAAGTTAGCCAATGAGCTAAGCAAGTCCGGTGTAAAATAGACTAGATCTGCGATGTAATACTATGACATATGATGTATTCTTGGTATTTCATTGTTGATTGTGCGTGTCAACTATTGATCAAGGGACTACACAGTAAGTGCAGAGATTTGGTGCACCTCTTGGGACCGGGTCATGACATATATAATATGGGGGTAGATACACGATATAACTTATGCCAACATAATAGCATAGGCACACATGAGAAGCTGACGGCGTGTGTCGATGGACAGTGTGGGGTATTGTGACGGTGTCACAGAGAGGAGCACCCGTAGTCATGCCCCGAGGATGTAGCTAATATTCGGTGAACCTCCTTAACAAATCTCGGTGTCCTATCTCATGTGATTGTTCGTTCATCGGATGATCTATTATGTGTCTCGGATTATTCTAACATGTAACCCTATATACGAGGAATAAAATTAAGAAACAATTTTATGTCACTACTTAGTTTTTGGAGCAATATTTTTAGAAAACAGTACCACGATTAAATGATATTTCCTCCCAAAAATAATTATAGCTTTGTAGCAATTAATAATTCTGACTTGTAAATTTTAATAATCTCAACCTAATTAGTAGTACTAACAGCATGATTTCGTTGATAATTTCACATTCCACTATACATGGGCATGGCCTTTGGGTCCCAGGGAGAATGTGCTCCTACGATGAATAGTACTCCCTCCATTCCCTTATACAAGGCCACAAACTCAAATTACAGGTACCTAGGTAAAACTTAATGACTATTTTGCAAACCAACTTTTCTTCTTGTTAACTGGGATCATTAATATGCCCGCATGCATGCAAGAAAGGAATGAAAAGGAAGTAGTACAGTGTCATTATGACTACATGCATGCAAGTATTAAACAAGTTGCTAGTATGAGAAAACATCATTAAATTTTGCCTTGATTACTGTTAGTGGCCTTGTATAGAAAAATGTATTTTTTATAGTGGCCTTGTATAAGGGAATGGAGGGAGTAAGTCCATACGATCCTTATAACTTGTTGTTTTTTATAAAGAAATCAGCGACAATCCTTATTAATACTAAATCAGCGACAACTAATATGTATAAGAGGGAGTAGCAACTTTTTCAAAAAAACAAATTTGGAAGTTTTTGTGTGATAACTAACAGTTTTGATGCGAACCAGAACAATAGTGTTTCGTCAATATTACAAACAAAGTTTCGTGGTCAAGAAATGCCAAAAATTTGATGTTCAACTTACTTTTTGTCTGCACAGATCAAAATGCTTAGGCTTTACACTTAAACATTTGCAGATAACATTTGGACGTAAAAACATAATACATTATTTTATTTTAGTACTTTTTTGGCATTTGCAAAAATGTTTTTTGGCGTGCAGGAGCCAATGCTCCCTAGAGCCCAACAGGATATCCGACTATACACATCCATTTTTCTTATAACATTATACTGAACAAGAAGAGAGACCTTACAAGTTACAACATCGCTCATCAGTCACTGCCACGTGGAGCCCAATTTGGACATGGGCAGAAGATCACCCAAGCCGAAAAAAAATGAGACGACATACACAGCACACTAACACAAGAACTCTCTTCCGGATGTGGCAAGGTTCCATTTTAGGTTCAGTTTCAGAGCACAAGGGCTCAGGATCTACATCAGCTGGTTGCCGACCGGGTCGATGACAAAATGCAGTTCGAGACATCTCTCGGTAACCGGATGAAATTTGGATGTCCACATCTGCATCTCACAAGACAGGCACAAAGAAACTATTAAAAATGGAACTTCATCAGGCATTTGTGACAAAATCGAGCATGGTGCTTGCTCTGCATTATTCTTGCTGTCATGGGTAGGGACTTTCAGAGTTGTTGAACTCTGTGTCTCCTGATTTTAGGCAACAAATCATCATCATTCTGTGAGCCTAGCTTGAGCTTCTATTTTGGCAATGCACCAAATGATATTTTCCGATCATTTTTTAGACTGCAACAGTTACTTGGTTCTTGTTTTTTAGGTCCCCAAAAGGTTCTAGGTTCTGAATGTTCTAAGTTGTTGAGCTGAAGTTACACAAAAGCGAAACAAGTTTTCAGAGCACTTATTTAAATATGTTAATCTCTTATTGTTGTTCCATCTTCCAAACCCATTAATAACAGAATTTACCGACTCTCAAATTCCTATCGGTGAAAATGCAGAAGTCTTACATCCTTGTATTCCGTGCTCTCCTTGAATAATTTGAAGTCGTCAACTGCAGGAAACAAGAAAATTGTAGTAATCAGCCCCGGCGACGATCCCCGTCATCTAGCTTTGTTATACATCTATATAATTCAGGGACTCTTAAAGGGAACAAAAACAAAATGTAGGGAGAACCTACTTGATGGAAAACGGATAACTGCAGCGTGACTGTATAGACTATCCGTATGATCCAGACAGCAACCTGCTTTTTGAAATATAATATCAGGATTGGTTCTTTCAGATCAAGGAAAAATTACGCAGGGGAAAGTTTGTGCAAATTAGATTTTTTCAAGCAGATCAAGATAGAAGGTGCAGCCAAGTGCACTGCAAATTCATTGTCATATTGGAAATCTGACGGCACAAGAAAAAGAAACCCCTTTCTGCCATACCTGACGTTGCCTGAACAATGAAAGAACTGTAGTGGATGATCAGCTTTTGAAGATGGGCTAATGCATCCTCCACAGACTCTCTGGATGCAGTCTCCAAGAAAGATATCAACAACATAAACTCGACACCGTAGTTGAAATCCTGTTGGGCAAAGCAAAATTATGTTCAGATGCAATGTTAATAAGCAAAAGAGGGAGATAACGGTCCGTGCCAGCACAGCATCAATTACGTTACCTCACCCCTCCGAAAGAGAGGGATAATGTCATCTTCCACCTCAGATTCAAAATCTACAGAAACCAAGCCCTGTAAGTTATCCAAGCAGTGACTCTCACAATGCAATGAGATCAATACGGTCGAAGAACTGGAAAGGAGGATTACGCGGTGAGGCGTACATCGGAAACAGGTTTGACGTGCTTGTCGAGAACTTTGGAATAGTAGGAGCTACTCTGGAACTTTGCAATGTCTTCTTTCTGTTGGAAACGCATGAAGACAGCATGCGTGAAGCTCTCGCTGTTAGGGCCCTCTATGCGGCCTGCATCCAAGAGACACATGTTTGCAAATAATTCAAAGTGCAGTTCAGAACTCGAACGAATTTTCCATCAATAGATAGATACAAGTCCCTGACCTAATGACACAGTGAGTATCCCTCTCATCTGATACTGAGATGTATACAAGTAATCAAGCATGTCCTTTTCTTCAGCATCTGAGATGTTTGGCTTGGCTCTGAGCAGAATAATGTGCTCCACTATCTTTCTGCCAACACTACCAAGTCAGGTGTGTGCTACTCCCTCCGTCCGGAATTACTTGTCGCGGATATGGATTCCGCGAAAAGTAATTCTGGACGGAGGGAGTATATAATTATACTCTAAAGAATCTACAGGCAATATCAGAATGTATTATATCCATGGAAACAAAAAACTTGGTATTCAGCATTCTGAAGTTTCAAGGGAAATATAACGCCATGTAAATCTAAGGATGAACATTTCAATTTTGTGTTCTCAAGGTGAATTATTAGCTCGAACAAGAGTTCCGCACCTTTTCTTCACAATATCACTAGATGGAGCGCCATTAGTGGGTCCAAATACACTGCGAGGGGAATGAATTGCCTTGCTTCTTGCCCCCCACCATCTACAATCTGCGCCAGGAAGATTCAGTTCAAAGTTGGGTATATGCATATACTTGGAAAAAGCATGAAGATTAAGCAAGAGCTAGATCAAGATCTGACATCGGCCGAAATTCCGCGCCGGGTGGCGGCGATGCAGCCCAGAACAACTCGCAACAGGGCGTGTAGTTTGAGAGGCCTGAGCTAGAAACGGCATCAGCATCCTGAAATTGCTGAGCTCGGAAGCTTAGCTCCCATTGTTGCTGCGGGGGCTTTATGGATTCTGGGGTGGAGCTGTGGTGTGGTATATGCAAGCAAGGGCGCCTCACCAGAAGTTGGTGGTTGGAGCGTATGGCACTGTCCTTTTCCATTCTGCCTCTTTAGTTTCTGATATTTCTTGTGGAGTTAATTGCAAGGAACTACCACACTTCAAAGACGTTAGAACGGTCAAGACCACTACCACTTTTTTTTGCCATGCAGTGCCAACTCTAAGCCTAAGTGTTGCATAACGGTCGACAGCCGTATAAGCGTGTATTGACCACGTGTCGACTGAAGGGCCCACTCGAGTGCCAGTAACTTACCAGCCTTGCTTCGATAAGTTTAGCATTCGTCTCGGTCGATCCATGTACCACCTGGTCCGGTCGAACCCGTCTGTGACGCAGCCGCACTCGACGCTTCCACTCTGTCCCTCTCCTCGCTCTCCACTCTGTCCCTCTCCTCGTCCGCATCGCCCTCGTCTCTCCATTGCCGCCGCCATGCATGCTTCCTTGTGAGCCAGCGCGTCACTTGCGCCATGGTCTTCGAGGATGAGAGCAATGACGACTTGTCCACCTGCAGATCTCCTCCTCCTCCGACGGGATGCATTATCGTGTCGATTGGTAGAGCTAGGGTTAGGGTTACGTGATTTGGGGATTTGGGGATTTCATGATCCTGGTTTTACGATTTGAGTATGTGCTCCTGTAGATTCCTGCTAGCATTGAAGACCAAGACTACAATGGCTTGGAGAAGGCACCGGAGGGGCTCTGCGTGGAGCATCGGTACCGCCAATCGAGCGTGTAGCTTTTGAATCATTTGAGACCGGCGGGGAGGTTTCTAGTTTGTGCTCGACTGTAAGTTTGATGCTCTCTCATGTTCACTGTAATATAGGTACTACTACCGATGATGAAGCATATTGTTTTTACCATTTAGTAGTTATGATGCTTATAGTAATGATGGTCACCGCAATATTATAGTTGGCTATGTTCACTGTAATATTGGCGGTGACTTAGTTGGTAGTCTGAAGCTCATAGTTTAGTTAGTTATTAGTCTTGAAGCTCACGACAACATGTTGTGTAGGCATGTGTTGTTAGTTGATTGAGGCAAGGTAGATGCTAATAGTTTAATTGAGGCGGTGTAGGTTGCGATGAGTTGCTAATTGTTTGGTTGGCCACATGTATAGGTTGTACTTCTTATGTTGTTAGTTGATTTTTTAAAAGTGGTAATTCTTCATAGAGTAACAATATAATTGTTTGCTATATTGCAGAAGTCACAATTGTGGTTTCCTTGCTTGGGTTGACCCAGTGGCCTCCCACAATGCAAAATGCATTGTTGAAGCTTTGGGAAATGTTTGAAGACGCAGGACTGCTAGGAGGAAGGATAACTGGAAAGTTCACTTACTATCCACCACCTTAAAGAAGAGAAAAGGAATGGATGCCAACTATGACAAACTAGTTGAAGATGTCCATCAACTTCTCAATGCCTAGGAGGACAGGGTGTTGGATATAAGTTATGTGCAGGCTAAGGAGAAGAAAGTCGAGGCTGCCATGCATCGATTGTGGCTGCCATGAAGAATGAGATGGAGAAGAAAGAGGCAGAGAACTTCAAGATGAAAGAGAAGTACAAAGTGTTGATGAACCTGGTAGAAGCTCAAAGCGGTGTCATTAGGAACCTGAAGATGAATCATTTGAAAGAGAAGGAAAAGCTAGCTGAAGGCAACAACAATTTAAAGATTCAGTTGATGAGCTCACCCAGTCTGTGAAAAAACTCACGAGAAGAGAATGTGCAGTTCAAGAAGGGACATGAGAATCGATAAAACGCAGGATGAGTTAAAGCTCCAGCTTCTTTGTGCAGTTCAAGTCACTTGAGAAGAGCAAAGAGAAGTTGAAGTTGATCCATGACATCTTGAAGGAATGAGGTAGATGAAGATGATCCGGGTAGATGAGGCAGAGCATACCTATCATGATATAAGTTGGTTTGATAGAAGGCTTTGCTAATCTTTTGTGAAGGGTGGTTTAGTTAAGTGTAATGTATGGATGTAGTAGTTGTGAACAATGTTGGAGACTCCACTATGTTATGATCTTTAGCTAAGTGTAATGTATTTCTAGCTTTAGTTAAGAATCCATGGTCATGTTGAACTCCTGTATGCTCAAGTTAGATGGCTCAAGTTATCTCCTCTTCAAGTTATTTAGCAAATTTAACTCTGGCCAAAATCAAACATCAGAGAAAAAAAAGTTGGTGTTGCCCTCACAACAAACCAAATCAAACTCTATCCCTGGTTATTAAACAGAGCAAAAAAAAAATAGAGCAAAAAAATAGAGCAAAAAAAACAGAGCTCAACAGTGGTGGCCCTGGTTATTAAAGCAATGCGCGGGGCCGAACAGGAAACGGTTTGTGCATTTGGGGAAAAAACTAGGGTTAGGCGACGGCGGAGGCGATTCCTGAGCGGGCCGGCGGTGGAGGCGATCTCACAGTCGGCGGCGGCGGCGGCTGCGTCCAAGTCAATGTCCATGTCGTGGTCTTCGGGTCGTTCTCAGGCCCCCATCTTCCGTCGAGCCTCTGGAAGGAGAGGGGACGAATCCAGGTCTCCGGTGCCCTCTGGTGAGAGCCCGATGGCGTATGAGCCGAGAAGCTCTGTGGTGCAGCAGCGTGGGAAAGGCGCCGAGATGGATCTCATGGAGCCGTCGGAACCCGGGCCGAGGTACTACGCTGCGTGGATGCCATGGTAAGTTTCATTCTTGTTCTACTTTTCTGTTCATTAGATCTTCTCCCTCTCAAACTCGATTTACATTGGTACAAGCAAGGTGGTTGTGGCTACGTTGAATGGCATGATGATCCTCTGCCAAGTTTTTGAGTGATTTGATTGGAGATTTGCGAGATGAAGTGCGTGGGTGAGAGGTGAATCAAGTGTTCTTCTTTGTGTTTGAAGATTACGGGCAGTTGTTGCTCTGCTGAAGCTCAAAAAGGAAGAGAGGTCTTTGGCTTTGGAAGATCAGCTCAAGGAGAAAAATGCAGAGCTAGATGCACTGAAGGGGAAATATCAGAATGTTGTCTTCCTTTTTCTTGTCTTTGTGGTAGGTTTAGTCACAGCAAAGATGCAGCTGCAGTAAGTTAGTGTCAGTTTGATCCTACTGTTGTTTCAAGTTAGTGTCAGGTGTTGCAAGTTAGTGCCAGGTTTCATCCTATTGTTGTTGATCCTAGTAATGTGTCAGGTGTCTTTGTAATAAAAATTTGGTATGTTCATCCTAGTAATGCCAAATGCCAAATGAGCATTGAGTTGAGTTGTTCACAAGTGCCAAATGACCAAATATTGCCAAATGAGCAAATATGCATTGAGTTGAGTTGTTCACAAGTGCCAAATGACCAAATATTGCCAAATGAGCAAATATGCATTGAGTTGAGTTGTTCACAAGTGCCAAATGACCAAATGAACATGACAAAAAGCATTGAGTTCCTCACAAGTGCCAAATGACCAAATATTGCATATATTGCAGGCATAATATGTTCACAAGAGCATTATAAGTTCACAAATGACCTAAGCACACATACTTAGTACTCCATTACAACATACATCAGTTTTGTAGCACAAATAACTTAGTTTTCCAGCACAAATAACTTAGTTTCCCAGCACAAATAACTTAGTTTTCTAACACTCAACTCTGGTACTCCATTAGAACTCAATTCTGGTACTCCATCATACCAAAGTAGCAACAATTCTCTCACTCAGGTGTTACCACTGGCAGTGAAGAATGACATCAAACGAGTATATTTCCACAGGGCACTAGAAGAAGGAGCACCGGAAGATGAAGCTCTGCCGAAAATCTTGGGGCGTTGAAAGGCCTTGCAAATGTTGCACTTGCACTTGCAGTTCTTGCGAAGTAGCTTTTGCACTTGTTGTCCCTCTTGCTCTTGCGATGGCGAGAAGTAGCTCTTGCACTTGCAGTGTAGCGTAAGTAGTTCTTGCGAGAAGAAGACCTTGCGTAGCGAGACCTTCTTTGGTGGCTGCTGTGATCCTGATGGAGTACCTTCAGTCCTTGATCTTGCAGCTTGACTACCTTCATTCCTTGATCTTGCAGGTGCCTTGCAAACATAAAAGAAACATGCTAGTTAGTCACAAAGGTTTATAACAAAAAACTAAGAAGAAAACAAGACTAATTAACAATGAAAATTCACAAGGGTTTACCACATGCTTGTTTTTCCTCATAGCCAACTCTGGTCTCAACTCTTTCTTGCAGTTGGTGTACCTATGGCCTTGGAGGCCACAGTTGCTGCATGTTATAGTGGCCATTCTTGAACTGTCCTTTGGTTTAGGCACCTCAAATCTGCCCTTTATTCTCTTCTCTTTCCTTCTCCCCTTCTTCACATGAAATTGGGGTGGCTCTATGTTTGGTCCACTTGTCCTTGTCCAATCATGTTCACCAGAACTGGATATATCATTGGTTCATATGCAAAGAAGGTAAAAGGTTTTTGAAGAAATTGCAAACATAGTCCTCTGGAAATCTTTTTGCCTTGTTAATTGCTGATATGGCATGGTTGCATGGTACTCGAGACAGGTCCCACTTTCTGCACCCACATGTGTAAGCTTCCAAGTTTACGGACATGTGTTTGCTGGCCACTAGTCACTTGCCAAAGATTTACACCAGCTTGGATAGGTTTGCAGAATCGGCCCTTTCCTTTTCCTCCTCAAGCTTCTCAAAGCATAATGTGGTGTGATTTCCCATAGAGATTCCTTCCTTTCTCTATGTTCCTATGCCACCTCACCATCTGCTTGTCCTTAATACCATCAATCATGGTCCTAATAGGTTTTTCCTAAAATCTAGGATGTACTTGTTGAACACCTCGTAGAGGTTGTTAACAACCAAGTCTCTTCTTGCAGTTAGTGTCAAAAGCATGCCTAGCCCATGTGTGCTTAGGTATTCCACTAAGCCACTTCCAAGCTTCCACACTCTCATTTTTCAAGTCATTCATGGCAATGTTAAACTTGTGCTGGTTATAGGCATAGCTGGCATTATCCATGCATTTCTTAAGATCTTCCCCCCTAAACCCAGCATTCTGGAAATTTGCATAGAGGTGTCTAAGGCAAAATCTTTGATGACAATTTGGAAAAACTTGGTTTACTACATTTAGCAGCCCCTGTTCACATAATATGCTAGACTTAGCTGATGTACTAGTACAAGAAAGAACATAACATGCTAATGCAGAAGAACTATAAAGCAAGATAGTAACAGAAAGATGCATACATACCTTACATCTATCGGACATGATAGTATAAGGCCCAAATTTGCCTACTTCTCCTCCTAGGCATATCTTCAGTTGGTGTAGAAACCAACACCGCTTAGTTGTGTCCTCTTGTCCAACAACGCAAATGCAAGTGGGAAAATATTATTATTCCCATCTCTTCCAAAGGGCAGCTAGGATTTGAGCACCAGTGGTGAGCTTAATAAAGCATCCATCAACACCTGTTGTTGCAACCAAATAACAATTTAAACTTCTACAAAGCATTACTAAACTTTATATTTAAGTATGAAGAACTATAAAGCACCACTACATCCATTGACAAAGAACTATAAAGCATTACTAACCAATGAATGGTCTGCATCCACTGAAAAATCCCTCCCTTGCTCCATTTATGCAGAAGAACATAGCATGAAACCTTGGTCCTGGATGTGGTATTTTTGTAGTTGGTCTTGGAGTAATCAAGGCAACTACAACTCTACTACCAGGGTTTGTATCCATGATGGTCTCGAGCATAATCCCTAAGCCTGGGATATCGCTTCTTGTGCTCTCCTAGCACAGCTTCCACAGAAGATTTTTGGCCCTATAGGCCATGTGCCTTGGCACATCAACACCATACTTCTCATTGCAGGTTGTCAATCGTAGTGTGTATGTTGGTGGTTGGATCAGACCTGAACAAGGACTCATAGGTCTTTGCAAGCCACTTGGCACTTATCCTAGATGTCTCAGTGCTGCTAGGGCAAGTGTGCTCTAGCCTTATTTTCTTGATAGCAAAAAATTTCTCCCCTTTGATAACTGCAGCAACTATGCAAAAATGGTGCTTACAACAAGCAATTATCCTTTGGTCTGAATTTCTGTGATACCTGAAGTCTCTGGCATGTGTGATGTGCAAGCTCAACAATGCATCTCTGAATTGCTGTTGATTCTTGAAGCACATGTACAGACATAACTGTTGATGTGGTTGCTCAAGTTTGTCATTGTACCAGATCCTTGGCTTCCTTTTCTTGGCCCAACTCTTACTCCCTTTGGGCGTAACAAATGGCAGTGGCTCATGTCCATCATCTTCATCCTCAAACAACAACCCATCATCTTCTTCATCCGATGAAGGAATGAAATCAGGTTGCACCTCCTCCAACACACTTGAGTGTGTCCTAGTAGTAGGGCCTCTCCTAACTGCCATCTTCTTCCTCTTTTTGCAGGTTTTTGCATTGGTGCTTCTTCTGTTGCAACTACTTTGACCTCATCCTCCTTCTCCTATTCCTCCTCCTCCTCCTCCATCTCAAACAAGTCCTCAACCTCAGTGTCACCCTCATAATGTAATTGTTCCTCTTTTGAATCCTCATCTGAATCTTCATCCGAATCTTCATCTTCAACTTCTTGCTTTGCTAGTTTATTCCCCTCAATTATCTCTGTGTCTTCAATTATCCTGTACTTCTCCACGCAGAAAGGATTGGTGTCACTGTCATATGCAACAGCCTCAGAGTCATCACTGTTATTATGTCCCTCTTCTACCACTTCATCTTCCTCCATTACAACTTTCAGCTTGTCCTTACTGACATTTCTGCTCTCTTGTGTGCACTGACTATGAAAAACAACACCTTGGTGATCAACAGCAAGAACTGCAGGCTCACTGAGATCATACACAACAGGTGGTCTATATAATATAGTTGCTAAATTTTCTTTTCTCCTCCGATGAGAAATTGCTATAGTTTGATCTCGATAAATCTTCTTGTTCTATCTCGACATAGAAAAGGTGTTGTTGCCCTCACTAGCAAATTCAGAACTAAACTATGCCGATATTCCTTCTTAAGTTGCTGCAGCTTGATGTTTGTGTCAATTAAGTCTAACCCAAGCTCTCTTTCCTCTCCAATGCCTAAATTCTTCATGTGATACAGTTCATCAGAGAAGGAATAACCTTGTGTGTGCATCAGTGCATATAAGTTCGTAAATGTGACATCCGAGCTGCATATCTTCCTATTCAGATTGTGTTGTGCATCAAAATGAATCCGAACATCCCAAACAGCATCATCCAAACTACAATTGACAGCACAAATTACAGCATCATCTAAGCTGTCATCAGAAACACTAACCCTAGCCCCCTGTTTTGGATACAGAAAGAAGCAGAGATGGAGAAGGACTTACCGCACGCCGCCAGCAGCTCCACTGGTCCACTGATGGATACTGGTAGGGTGGGCCACCCATATCTCTGCCGACTTCACCACATCCTCCATGGACAGCGCGGCCTCCTCCTCCAAATCCTCGCTGCTTATTTGGAGTAGTACGAACTGGAGCCGTCGTCGATGTCCAGACCTAAGTGGTCATTGGAGCCGAGGCCAGGAAGGTCCCCGTACCCGCCCGCGCCGTCCGCGCCGCCGGGAGTCGCCGCCGCCATCGCCAGAGAGGGAGTGGAGAGGGAGGCAAGCGAGAGGGGAGAGAAACTAGGTTCGTCAGCAGACGGGTTCGACCCGAGCCAGCCTACTTGGTGCGACCGAGCCAACCGGGAGGACTCGACCGAAAGGAGTGCGGCGGGTGCACGCGGGTAAGCCACGGTGGCACGACCGATGAGCCCTTGAGTTAGATACATGGTCAATACACGCTTATATCTGGTGTCGCACCATTATGCAACACTTAGGCTTAGAGTTGGCACTGCATGGCAAAAAAAGTGACTAGTGGTACTGACTCGTTACAACGTGCTGAAGTGTGGTAGTTCCTTGCAATTAACTCTTTCTTGTGGCCAGAAAAATTGCTGGCTAGCGTATGGCTCTAAACATACCAATCACCATCAAAAAATTAGAACCCAAGTTCTGAACCTTACAAACTAAAGAAACCTGAGAACCTTGACTTTCTTTCCAGACTTTGAAGGCCCTACACGATGAAAGCGGCATAAGACACGGATCGGGAGGACTAGCAACCAGCCACCGGGAGGGCTCGTGACTCGATCTAGCGCTGCCGCGGATCCTTTCTTCGTCGCCATCTCACTCGACCCTCGCCCGCTCCCGTGCAGCGCCGCCCGCCGCCGGGCTTCCCGCCTCCCTCGGGTCCCCGCCACCACTCTCCTCTCCGCCGCCGCCACGGCGATGACGCTAAGGCAAAGCCCGAGCGGCTCGGCAGCGGCCTTCTTCTCGCGCTAGCTGCTCAAGTTCACTGCAGAGGTTCCGATCTTGATCTCCTCGGCAGTAATGGCGGACAACGACGGCTGGAGTGTGGCGGCGGGTCTGTAGCTGCAGCGGCGTGGCGGCCGCCATGTTGCAGCCGCTCAACGTCTAATTCGGTTTTCCCCCGCAAAAAAAACGTCTAATTCGGTTTTGAATCACGGTGGCGCTCCTGATCTTGATCTGCATCATGCGAGCGCCCGAGGCGGCGACCCTGGGCTTGGCGGTGGTGGTCATCTCCTCTGCCGAAGATGGTCGTCCTAAAGCTGGGTGGTCGGATCTTGAAAGTCATCATCTAGTCCCGGCTGCGAGTCAAGGAGATATAGTTGCCGGTGAAAATCGAGCTGACGGTGGGCGATGGCGGCGTTCTGCGTTGTTGCCTTGATGAATGCATCGTCATGTAACTATTGTCGATTCACTTGTGCTGCTCCAGGGGAAACGCTTGATGAAGGCATCGTCATGTAACTACTGCGGTGTCCTTTCTCTCTTAGGAGCATTGTTTGTAGAACAGCGGTGGAAGACAGAGGCAAGAGGTGGAGCGGCTTCGTCTTGCACGGAGCTTCGGTGAAGATGTCAAGTCATACCTAGCCGACAGGTGCTACGCTGTGTCATGCCTGTTCGGCAGGTGCTACACACGACAGATCTTCCAGAGACTTCAAGCTATATCGGCTAGTGGTACTTGGCGGCATGGTGCTGCGATGTACCAGCGGCGACCATGACATGCAGTTTTCTCGCAAGGAGGTGGTGTCGTTGGGCGCCGTGGTATCGTCGACGGATGACTGGACTGGCAAGGATGATGCAGATCTCTTTTCTGAAGATGGGTCAGCGGTTCGATGATGATGGTGGCTTCTAAAACGTGTGCATGCGATGTATGATTTAGGTTTGCTGCACCGGCTTTACATTCCGATATGTTATGCGGATGGATCGACGACGACACCGATTTTAAATATGGGAAGTGAGAACACTCAACATTATCAAGTTTGTGGGTGTGAATGATGGCTTTTGGTAGCTTGACGTATATTTTTTTCAGAATTTTGTTGAATAATTAATATTGATGGTTGTATGCATCAACTGATGCAGAGGCCAGGGGTTTAACCTCCTTTTTCAAAAAGAAATGTTCAAAAATACATATGAGCAAAATCAAATGTGCACATAATAATTTTGGGGAGCCAATAAAAAACTGAACCCACTTGACACTCGGGTTGACTAACTCTTTAAGGATACTCTCCTTTCATCCTTGCAGCAGCAAGAGCATGAACTCGATTGAAATAACTGAAGTAAGGACAAAGATAACAAATAAACAGATATGGAACAAGGTGAGAAATTTTAGGAACTTTAACATTTAGGGGCTATTTGGCAATCCTCCCGCTTCGTGAAATCGAGTGGAGTTGTGGAGGGGAGGGAATCCAAACAGGCCTTTATACCAATAGATTTAAATATTATCCGTTGGATATGCTTCATCCAATGGTCGAGAGATGGCAAATCCGAGCATTATCATCCATTGTATAAAGTTTTTAACTCATAAAATTCCGTCACGTGACTTTCTAATTGAGCCCCCAACATTTTTTGATGCACGATTAACATTTTTTTAAATTTTCTATTAAAAATAAAGAAAAACGAAAGCAAAACTATAAAAAGAATAATTAATGAAAAGAGCGTTGAAGAGCTATGGTCTGCGCTGGGCTGGCCCATTCTAGCGGCTGATTGAGGTGAGACATGCTACTGTCTTTGATGTAGTCGTGCTTGCCAAAGTACGAAATCACTAATTGAGGAGCGCTCCCCGCAACGATTAGTCGGGGAGCGCTCCCCGCGCGGCAAGTGTCACGCGCGGAGCGGTCGTGAGACTTTTCCGAGGTGCTCCGCACGCGACACTTGTCGCGCGCACGACGTCTCCCATGATTTCCGGTTTCCGGTTTCCCTTTGTGGTTTTACCTTTTTTCACTTTAGTCCTTATACTTTTAATGTTTTGTAATACCTTTTGATCTGTTTTGAGATTTGTTTCTCTCTGGTGTGGGCGAACCGTCGTTGCGCACTGTTCTTTCTTTGTCGTGTCTCCGCCCGTCGCGGCCGCCGCTCTTGTCGCGTGGTTACCGGCGGCCCCTGTCCCGGCCGCCGCGCTTGTCGCCTGCTCTTACGGCGGTCCTTCTTTAGCGTCGACCGCGCTTCCCCGTTCGCGATATCATCGTTCCTTACCAGTTGCCTTCGTGGGTTCCCTGTTTCCGTTTCTCGTTTCTCTTTTTGTTGCCATTATATTTCCGGGATATGGAGATTTATGGGGTAGTTGCAGGTGGGGACTACCAACACTATCAGATGTCAAGTTTCAACTGGGTTTTGTGGGATTAGTTCTTGATAATCATTGTGTTCCTTGCAGTTATGGCTTGTCCTTTTTTCCGTATGCCTGGTGGCCCGTGTTCTTCTGTTGAATCTTCTGTAGATGGGTTCAGTGTGGTCCTGGATCGGCGTTGTTGGAGGCGTGTTGTAGGAATATCATTTTATAATTGTTCAATTTTTGGCACACATGCTTATTTATTTTGGTGCCGCTCATGCTGTTTAGGTTTTGATTATGATCCTTATTTTGATTTGTTGTGCAGTATGTTCCGTGCAGTGTTAGAGCTCATCTTGCTCGTTACATCGAGGAGTGTAAGGCTTTAGTCATAAGGAGGGGTGACGAAGATACTGATCTTGCTCTTCAGTGCAATGAGGGTTATTTGTATGATGTTCTATTTAGTCATGGTCGGCTGAGGAGCAAATTCCATGGTCCTTCCTGGGAACGATTGGTCAGTGATTATGGTGTTCGTCCTCGTGATATAATGACCATTAGGCTTGAAGATTATGGAACATGGATTGGTATTGATTTTTATCGTGTTGGTCATGGAGATGCGTTGTCTCCTTTACCGTCTTTTGGTAAGTTTATTTTTAAGGAAGTTTTTAGCTTGTTTTATTGCACATGATGATTTTTCTGTTCCCTTGAGCCTGTGTAATTATATTTTGTAGCTCTTGATGGTTTGAGCGACTTCGAGATGGAACTTGTTGGGAGTTGTTATTACACCCGCGGTGTTTTTCTTAATTATCAGCAGATGCATTTCATGACACTACAAAAAAAAGACACATCCGTGACATTTTGGGCCGAACGAAATTTTTTTCTGTCATACATATGACACTTCTATGATGATAATTGTGACAAAAGCCGGTATCATCATAGATGTGGTGGGCTCCTACTTCTATGACAAAAAATCATGACAGAAAATGGGCTTTTCGTCCTGGGCGGGCCGGAGACGCAGCTGCATGACATTCTTTGGGCTGTCCATGACGGAAAAAACCATGGTAGAAGCGAGGGGGAGAAAAATTTCGGGGAGTTGCGGGTTACGGTGGGAGGTCGGGGCGGCGATGCGCGTTCTTTTCGTACATTACGCGTGCGGCGTTGGCTCTAATCGAACCCGGCGAGGTGTTGGGCTCTAATCAACCCGGCGATTGCCTTTGCGAGCTACAGCGTTCTTGAACCCGGCGATCGATCGATGGCTGTTAATCGAACCCGATGGAGCGATTCGCCGCTCTGCCGCTAATCAAGTCGATCGATTGGATGAACAATGAGCGTTGCGGGGAGGGGGTTGGATGAGCGATGGCGGTGGCGTTGCCTCTGGATGAACAGGACCCGTGGTGCGGAGGCTGGATGAACAATAGACGGTGGAGGGGTGGCCGTGGAGGGTGGTTGAACAGGACCCGTGGTGTGGAGGGCTGGATGAATAGTAGGCAGTGGAGGGGTGGTTGAGCGATGGCGGTGGAGTAGCGGCGGTGGAGGCTGGATGAGCAGGAGCCCGTGGAGGCTGGAGGAGGTCAACGGTGGCAGAGTGGAGGCTGGAGGAGGTCGACGGTGGAGATGAACAGTATCCCGTGGAGTCCCGTTTTGCGGTACGCCACACCCCTCCCGATGAACAGGACCCCCGTTTCGACCGTAGGAGGTCCGTCTCGTCCGTTTTGCGGTACGCCACACCCCTCCCGATCAACAGGACCCCCGTTTCGACCGTAGGAGGTCTGTTTCCTCCGTTTTTCGGTACGCCACACCCCTCCCGATTAACCGGACCCCCTGTTTCGACCGTAGGAGGTCCGTTTCCTCCGTTTTGCGGTACACCACACCCCTCCCGATCAACAGGACCCCGTTCCGAACGTAGGAGTTCTGTTTCCTCTGTTCTATGGTACACCAGGCCTCGTTTCCATCGCCTGTTCTGTCCAAGCCCTCCCGACGAACACGACCACGCATTCCGTTCCGACCCAGCCGGTTGGCTCCCACGCGTTTCGATGCCTCCCGATGAACACGACACATTCCGTTGCCTCCCTATGAACACGACACATTTCGTTGCCTCCCATGAACACGACGACGACGCTGTTTCTCCGTTCCGACCCAGCCATGTACATGAGCCCTCGCCGTACGTATGCACGAGTAGGCGTTCGAGACCCCGCCCGTATGTACACATACGTGGCCGTATTTTCTTTCTTGCACCCTGGCCGCTGTACGTACGTGTACATGCTACGTGCGCGCCTCTACTACGACACGTGCGCGCCTCTACATCCACCAAAGATATATGTATGCATTATCGTTCACGACCGAATGACAACGCCACGTGCGCTTGACCAGGTGGGTCCCGACCGCCGAGCACTTCCTTGCTGCGAAGATGTAGCTGGTGGGTCCCAGCGGTCGAGGGCGAATCGTTTTTATTTGCCGGACGCACTTCCTTGCGTGCGAAGATGTAGCTGGTGGGTCCCAGCGATCGAAGCGAATCGTTTTTTGCGGACGCACTTCCTTGCGTGCGAAGGTGTAGCTGGTGGGTCCCAGCGATCGGGAAACATTTTTTCACGAAATCGGTGGCCCGTCTGGTGGGTCCCACCGTCAGTGGAGGAATAATTATTTTGCACGTAATAAGGAGGCACTTCCTTGCTGCGGCCGTGGACCCAGCTGTCAGCCTCTCCATGCACAGTACTCTTCCGATGGAAGTCGGTCATTGACCACATTGACCATGCCGCGCCGAGAGCACCACGGCGGTGGACGATGGCGAGGCCTAGGAAGGGGACGACACGGAGGTAGGGAAGACTCGGCAGTTGTTTCCCACGCGGAGGAGGAATCTGTTGTCGTGGGTTTCTTGGTTCGTCTGCCGTCATTGGAGAATAACAGCGGTATGGGTGAGTAGAGGGATGGTTAGGCCAGCGATGGGAGTCTGATTAGGCGGTGAGGCTCTGTGGCAACACAACCCGGCCCTTGAGGGAGGAGGAAGCGAGCAGTCCCTTGACGCTTGTTTGAGTAATTTGGGCGGGAAGAAGCGAAGATTGAAGAAGCACGACGGCGTTGGATGGACATCCAACCATCACTGCTTGTGCGTCAACCTTTTTTTTAGGAAAGCCTCAAATCTGTGGAAAACAACATACAATCCATCTGCCATTATTTCTAATAATTTACAGCCCATTTGCTAATTCTTAAGTTTTTTTGAGCCCATATTCTTTTTGTTAGCATTACAGCCCATATTGTGGCCACGGTTAAAAAATTATATGAAATTTTGCATATTTCAAAAGCGGTCCGAACTGCTTTTAATCGAAATTTGAATCACATTCAAACTGATTTTTAAAATAAATGTATATCAAAATAAAATCCAACAAATTCTCCACGCATAAAAATTAATGTAATTTAAAATCTTGAAATGAAAAAATATTTGAAACTAATTGCCGCATTGATGTGTTTAAAAATGTACAACCCATTTCTCATTACTGATGGGCCATTTTCTCGGCCAGCCGAATGAAAGCTCTCCTCGTCTTGAAAGATTTGCAGCCCAACATGCCTGACAAAGCGACTTACTTGGCAAATCACAAAAAAACTGGGCTGTGGTCGTAGACCCAGCTATCAGCCTCTCCACGTACAGTACTCTTCCGATGGAAGTCGTTCCTTGACCACGTTGACCACGCCAAGACGGAGAGCACCACGGGCGGTGGACAACGGCGAGGCCTAGGAAGGGGCGACGCGAGCCGGGAAGACGCAGCGGTGGAAGCCCACGGAGAGGAGTACGAGGTTCACCGTTCGGCTGCGGTGTGAGGCTGCCGTCGCCGCAGGCCTGCCAATGGGAATAGTAGGCGGTGAGGCCTCAGCGGCACAGCCGGCCACGGAGGCAGGAGCATGCGGCACGACCGGGCGCTGCTTTTGGGCCGGAGCAAGAAGACCAGAGGTTGAAGAAGCACTACGGCCGTTGGATGGACATCGTCACGGTCCTTTGGAGCTAGAATCGTTCATATTGACTAAGTTGAGAAAGCCCTTCGTCCCGTCAACTTAGTAGGCCCATTAAGACAGCCTCCCACCAAGGTGGGTCCCAGCTAACGGGGAGTATTCATTTTTGTGCGTAAAGGAGGCACTTCCGGTGGGTCCGAGCCGACAATGGGGAACGTTTTTGTGAAATCGGTGGCCTTTCCGATGGGTCCCAGCGGTCGGGGAATGATTTTTTGCAAAATCATGTTGGCCCGTCCGGGGTCCCTATTTGTCGGTGGAGGAATAATTATTTTCCGCGTAATAAGGAGGCACTTCCTTGCGGCTGCCGTGTACCCAGCTGTCAGCCTCTCCACGTACAGTACTCCTCCGATGGAAGTCGGTCGTTGACCACATTGACCACGCTGCACCGAGAGCACCACGGCGGTGGACGACGGCGAGGCCTAGGAAGGGGACGACGCGAGCCGGCCACGGAGGCGAGGCGAGCGGTAGCACAGCCGCCACGGAGGCGAGGGAAGCGCGGCACGGCCGGCGCTGCTTTGGGCGGTGGAGCAAGAAGACCATAGGTTGAAGAAGCACTATGGCCGTTGGATGGACATCATCTGATCCTTTGGAGTATTGACTAAGTTGACAAAGCCCTCCGTCCCGTCAACTTAGTAGGCACACAAGTCAGCCCAACAATATGGTGGGTCCCGGCTAGCGAGGGGTATTCATTTTTTGGGCGTAATAAGGAGGCACTTCCTTGCGTGCGAAGATATAGCTGGTGGGTCCGACACATCGGTGGGGAACATTTTTTCGCGAAATCTGAGGCCCTTCCTGTGGGTCCTAGGCATCGTGTGGAGGAATCATTATTTTGCGGCGTAATAAGGAGGCATTTCCTTGCATGCGGCCGTGGACCCGGTACTGTCGGCCTCTCCACGTCTGATCCACTTCCGATGGATGTCGTTCATTGACCATGTTGACCAGGCCGCATCGAGAGCACCAGGCGGTGGACGACGGCGAGGCCTAGGAAGGAACGACACGAGCCAGGGAATACTCGGCAGTTGTTTCCCACGCGGAGTACGAGGGTTTACTGGTTCGTCTGCCGTCACCGGAGAATAACAGCATGTGTGGGTGAGTAGAGGGATGGCTAGGCCAGCGATGGGAGTACGGTGGGGCCGTGAGGCCTGCGCGGCAGCATAGTCGGCCACGGGAGGAGGGAGGAGGCAGTCCCGCCGGCGCTTGTTTGAGCGGCTGGAGCATGAAGAGAAGAGATTGAAGAAGCACGACAGCCGTTGGATGGACATCCAACAGTCACTGCTCCCATGTGTTGACTAAGTTGACAGGGCGTTGCGTGTGTGTCAACCTTTTTTTATGAAAGCATACGCGTCAACCTGTAGTAGGCGCACAAGTCAGCCTCAAATCTGTGAAAAACAACATACAGCCCATCTTCCATTATTTCTAATAATGTACAACCCATTTGCTAATTCTTAAGGTTTTTTTGGAGCCCATCTTCTTTTTGTTAGCATTACACCCCATATTGTGGCCACGGTTAAAAAGTATACGAAATTTTGCATATTTCGGTCTTTGTCAACTGTTTTAATCTAGAAATATCGATTCACATTCACATTATTTTGAAAAATAATTTATATAAATATAAAATCCAAATAATTGTCCACGCATAAAAATCAATGGAATTTAAGATCTTGTAATGAAAAATTGAAACTAATTGCGGTTTGATGTGTTTTAAAAAAGTACAGGCCATTTACGGGCAAACCGAATGAAACTCTCATCGTCTTGAAAGATTTGCAGCCCAATGAGCCGATAAAAGCAAGTAGGCCTTGTTTGGTTTTTTCTTTTAAAAAACAGAACTTGGCTAGCAATTTTCAGCAAGAAAAAAACACGACTGGGCTCATGATGTGGTAAACATAAATAAAACCACAGCTAGGCAGACCACAGCCCCTCCACAGCCCGTTGTTACCTCGATCCATCGCTAAAACTAGTATAAATAACAACCGCTTGTTCCTCAAAAAAAAAGCTGCACGACTTCTTTGGGTCCACAGTGTCACCGCTCGTAGTGTAATTCTCTCATTTATTGACTACGTTGAAAATGGTGTGAGCCCCAGATGTCCAACCATTAGGAGGAACCATATTTTTGGGCTTGTACTATAGAGGCACTTGCTTGCGTACTGCCATGATGCTGGTGGGTCCCTACTGTCATCCTCTCCACGTCTGATCATCTCCTTGTTCCTCTCGGTTGTTGGACGACGTTGACAACGCAAGAGGAAGCGGCGCACACGCCATTTAGTGAACCAAGGCCGCAAGGCGGAGGGGGCAACCGAGGCCTCGAGCCGGAGCGAGCAGGAGCCATTGAAGATGCGTCGGTCCGATCGCGGAGGGGAGAATCTGAGGGTTGATCGTTCGAACGCAGGTGCGTGTTAGGGGTTGACGTCGCCGAAGAATAACGGGGCGTGTGGGGAATAGAGGAGGGACTGGCCAACGTTGGAGGGTACCTACGGTAGAGGCGGCGGGCGCAGCCGACCATGGGAGGCGGGAAGCGGAGCCCGGCCAGGTGGTTTGGTTTGGTAATTTGGAGGAAGAAGAAGACAAGAGATAGAAGATACACGACAGATGTTGGATGTCAATCCAACGGCTGGTAGGAAGAATCTTTTGTTGACTGGCTAGTAAGTCGACACCACCTTGGATAGGCTATTTCCTCGCGGGTCCCAAATGTCAGAATCCAAATCTGCCACGGTCATGCAGCCTTTCCTATGAAAATTTACAGCCCATTTGATGTGCTAGTTTGAAATAAGTTTGTGGGTGCTGGTGGGGGCTAATCACTTGGCTTCAGAATGCACAAAGTGAGCTCAAGCGGCGGCGTGAGTGATGTTATTTCCCTTGGTTGTGATTTGTTACAATATTTCACTCTAAATTAAATGAATGGTAAGCCATTTGCCTTGTTTCAAAGAAAATATGACAGTCACAGCCGAGTTGAAAAGAGCAGGAACATCTAACTCCAGCTTACAAAGCTGTATAAAAGCACGAGGTTGATTGTTCATCGTGTTTACAAGAAAACCCAGTTGAAAAGGGCAACAACATCTAACTCCGGCACTGTTTTCGGCGATCACGGTCGAATGGATCGGTCAGTCCATAGAATGAACATCCGGGTCATAAAATTTCTTTGGATTATGACCACAATATGTTGTAAATAGAAGCCCGACACGTTCGTAAGCTCTTTTGCCCACCGAAACTCCTTTTTTGCTCTTCGACATACCCATCCGTCAAAACCATGCTTTGATAAACTTAAGCCTGATGGACAATAGTAACCTCACATTCAGCAGGAAGAATGTGACAAATCTTGTGTTTGCATGGTTGGCTACATATCGTTCTAGCGTTATTGTCTTCAATCGAATCTCATGAGAAGTGAGAAAATCCCGATGCTTACGAATCCACCGATTGGTTATAACTTTCTTACCCCGTCCTGTTGCCTAAATAGACATGAAGATTGAAAACAGTTAAGGTCTAAAAGAAGAGTGTCGAAAGAGCAACAGCTGAACGATTAATTATAGTACACTATATGCGGGCTTCCAATGTGCGTGAAATTATCACCTTTATATACAACTTCTCCAGACATGGAAAACATTGCAGCAAGCCAATAATCTTGTTCAGATCAAAACTATTCATTTGGATATATAAGATCTTGATAGAATCCAGCACCATTGATAGGCCATCCATCGAGAAACTCTTCATTGAGCATAGAACATAATATTAGTAAAAAATGTGTACTCCAAGATGATATATAAATTATGCGCAGAAATTTAAAATGCAGCTTATGGTTACAAGTGTAGATGATAATATAAAGTACCTGAAGAACTGTGGAGCCAAACACCATATTGAAATGAGCACGAGAGATCATGTATTACACCCAAGGTCTCCAGTTTAGGTGCGAGAGAGGACGGTTATTTGCAGCGGTGAATAACTAGAATCAAGGATCAACCTTTGAAGTGAAGGGCATCTTGGATGATGAGCTGCCTTTCGTCAAAAGAAATTCCAATTATTACAAGGTTAGGCGACTTTATTTGGAGACAACTGATTCTAACTGTGAAAACAAGCACCAAGCACTCCAGCGCAGGGCAATTGGAGTGGATGATGCTGTGCAATGAGGCGTTTGATATCTGAACCCGCACAAGTGAAAGTTTCTTGAGAAATGGGAGTCGAAGGTTTAGTACCAGATTATGCAGTAGGTAGCACAACGCAAAGGTGGCGGTGTGGAGAGAGGAGGAAAACCGCGAGATGGACATCGGTCTTTGAGGGCACAAGTTCATGGCGTTCGGTATGTGGTATGTGATTTCTAGGGGAATAGTAGAACTCAAGCAGCTGTAGTTCTATGAATTCATGGGATTTCAGCCAGGCGTCCACCATGCAGGGAATGGTATGCTTGCTCAGGTAGCATGACGGGATGCAGAGGCTTTGAACGGAGCCCTGGTGGGAGGAGATGATGGCTCTGGGGATTTCAAAAATCATTGAAGAGAGATAGTGACGACAATCGAGATTATAAGCACGCGCGCCATAGAGGGCGCCACCAATTGAGAGGACTTGGGTGCGGCAGCAATCCTTGGTGGGGAGAAGCGAGATGATCTCCCCAAGGATGGCGTCCGGAGATTCTTGATCACGGTCCACCCGAGATTCTACTGATTCTGGGATCCGGTGGGGCGGGTCGCCGCTTCTCCCAGCAATGCCGGGTGCGGGATCTACAATAGGCGTCGCCTTGTTGGCGGAGACTCATCTTCTTGGCGCTGGGGTCACCGACTCCATTTTCCTCGAGGCGTCGCGTCAGCTCACCGATTTGAGCAGAGTAACGAATGACGAGCCTAGTTGTAGTGTGAGCGAAGAAGAAGGGGGCTGGGGTTTTCTGTAGGAGTGAGGAAGAAGGGGAGCTGGGGTTTTTACAGAGGAGTGAGGTGAGGAATTTGGGGTACGAGTGGAGCGGTGACGTGAGGTGGGTGGGAGCGAGGAGGAAGAGAGCACCAGGTTTTTTGGGGGGGTGTCTTTGGGTGTGGGTAGCGCCTTTTGAATTGATTTTACTATTTACTAGTGTGGATTGGCTGTTTTGTCTTGGGCCCGGAGAAACAATTACTACTAGTACAGTGGAGACACTCTACAGCTACCCAGAAAAACAATTACTACTAGTACAGTGGAGACACTCTACCGCTTCTGGATCCTCCTAGGTCATTGAAACGTCTCCCTCTACTGAATGATGTTATACTTTTGTTCACCGACATGCGGGCCATGCAGCTGGCAGCCCAAATGTCATCCACCAAATTAGAAGGCGGTATGCAAAGTGAGAGTCACCCAGTCGTGGCCGGGCAAGAATGTGAGCCGTCGTATCACAAAACCCCACCTCCCATGATCTAAGTTTGATGGGACGAAGCAACCATCATTTCACTCTTCAATCCCTTCTCCCTCACTGTCTTCAAGAAAGGCAACACTTTTCGCATCTGCCCTTTGTTCTTCTCTCTCAACGAAGGGAAGGTAAGCGGATCCGTGATGTTGGTATATTTTCGCTCGAGAGAAAAAACTTTTGCAAAGCGATAACCGATCCTCACTCTCTCTTTTTGTTTCATTGTCATTGCGATTGTGTTTTCCTTTCGGTGGTCTCCTAGTATTCGTCGGTTTCATGATGGAACAAGGAGAACCAGCAAAGATCTGCCGATATTGGAGCAGACGCTGGAGGCTGATCCCCACGAGACGAGAGCTCCAAGAAGATGGAGGCAACCACCGAGGCGACCCAGATACGCTCACGACCACTCTTGAGATGGTCAACGCTGCGTTTGAGGTTACAGCCCCGTGGCACTGCAGAGGCAGTTTTCCCCTTCGAGGATGTGTCCCCCGAAATGCCCAAGGTGATTTCCTTCTTTGCCGATCTCGATTGTGGTTTTTCATCTAAGTATGTGGTGATTTTTTTAGAAAAGGAAGTATGTGGTGATTAATAATGCAAATTTTTATTAGCTTCGATGCCATGATATACATAGTGGTTTAAATAACTTGTGTTTCTTATACTGAAAAGTAATTCATAATTTTTTTCTGTTTCAATTAGAGCCCGATGCGCATAAGGATTGTGTGGTTGTGCATGTCACTCGCTATGAGGCGGACAACCTGAATATACACACTGGGAAAACAGAGTTCTTAGGCTGTTGGATCCTGGAAGCCATTTGCGGTTATACCATTGAAGAGGTGTATTCCAGCCTCACTGTTGTCAGGCGTGTTCTCCAGGGTGTACTGAAGCACAAGAAGTTCAAAGCTACTCCTTCGTTTGTGAGGCATACTGTTCTTGTCAAGCTTACGCAGGAAGATGACGTGGCATGCCTCCACAAACAAGTTTATCGATGGCAAGGCCACAAGGTTGTCTTCATGAAGGTTCACAGGATTGAGCTTCAGGGGCGCCCTCGATGATGTTCATGGCAAGGTCCGTCTTGTGTCCAGCCCAAATTAGATCGAGGCATGAAATAGTTGCCCCAGCTAGTGTTTAATAGTAGTTTGGATTGTGTCTAATTATCCGAACCTTTCCTGTTATCGACCCCTCTCGGGCTAGTACTCTGTTTGAATCCGTCTATGGGAACTGCTGCTACTTTTGTGTGCCCGTGAATCATATAAGCAAATATGTATCTTGTTACAGTGGTTCATGCAGTTAATTGAGGCCACAATGTAATAAATTCCAAACGTTCAATGCTAGTCCAGCGCTCATGTGGAACACTCACATTAAACTCGTCTTCATAAAAATCTTGAAAAGCATAAGTTAAGCAGTTTTATACATCTCAATGATTCATAGAACATAACAAACATATACTAGTTCACAACAAAAGGCAAAGTTGTGAGAAGGTTTACAAATCAGGAAAAAACAAGCAAGGCTTCTCTGAGCAAAGGGCCTCCCGGCAGCCTTAAATTTCCTGGAGTTCACTCTTGTTTTTTCTTGTTGCCACCATCCAGGGTTAGGTTCTCCCATTCTAGAATAACCAATTATAATTGTGGTCTCAGCTGGAATGCTGAACTGAACCATGCAAAGGTCTTGACCGGTGAAATTCTTCTGCATTCCACTAAATTTAAGCACCGCTATTTGAAGAAATAAGCAGACCACAGTGCCTCTTGTCCGCGCACCTGTCCAAAAAACCGCCGTGCAGCCATGCCAGCTAGTCCTCCGTCCATGGATGAACTGGTAGAAAGTGCATTCCGGACTAGGATGCAGTTGTTTTCGCTCGTCCCTGCCCTGCAATCAGGAAGTAAAATGTACGAATCAGCTTCGTTTAGATTGCGTTTGTCATTCTACCTTAGTTACTACCAATGTAGGGATACCTTGAAGACGGGAGGTTAGACGACGGCAACGAGGGATAGCCATCTCATTTCTTGCGATTGTACTAAAACTGAGGTGTGTGCTTTTGATTGCAGCGGATAGAAACGATACGGAGATAGACATCCCGAAGCGATATGGAGACAGACATCCCTGTTTGCGCCAAATCTGAAATATGGTTATTTAAACAGTGATGATATTACTACTTTCCCCGTTTCCTCTTAGAACCAAGTCCTAGATTCATGCTACAGCTTTCCCACTTTCTTCCCTATTTGAACCAACGCTTTGAGTTGACTGTATGAACTAGCTTTACTTCTAATAATAGTAGAAGTCTAGGTGGCTTTGGAACAATGGATGGAAGTAGAAAAGGATCCACACGAAGGGGGAAGAGATGGGGCAGTAGAGCAAGGCAGGTTTCGAAGGAATATATACCTGAGGGTCGTCGGCATGTGGCAAAGACGGCGTCGGGAGGCCGCATCTTGGCCACAATACCGCAGGGAGGAAGAAGGGGTCGGAGGCTCTCCCGAGCCGGCGCTCTCTCGGTGAGAACGGCACGGCCGCCGATCAGGACGCGCGGGCAGCCATTGGTCTCCTCCCTCGTCTCCGACGATAGCGTGAACGATGCACCTACACCCCCTGCCCCGGTCGAGGTTGTCCGGCCGGATTTGCGACCAGCCGCGAGCTGAGAGAGAGAATGTGGCCACCTATGTCTTGCTTAGATCTGGAGAGCATGAGAGAGTGAACAGAGGAACCCTAGTAAAGCAAGTGCTAAGGCTCTTGCTTTTATATATAGTGGAATGATTTTGTTGTACCAGCTTCAAAAAAATGCGCTCCTACGTGTACCATGAGTGGGTGTGAGAGAACTAGTGCGTCGTGCACCACTTCTCTTCGTGAGAGTACAATATATACTATGCCCAAAGAACGCGTTACGCAAGAGTAATAATATAAGTGTGTGACGTGTGAGCTAAAATAAAATGTGCGCGCCGTCTTTTGTTTTTAGAAGTTCGAGGGTAGGGTGTGAAGAGCACATATGTGCGTGACATCTACTATGAGATAGACGATGGGTGCCACGTGCTAGTCTGTGAGAGGACTCGGAAGAGTTGTGACTCGTGAGGGTGCGTGTGCGTGAGAGAGAGGGGGCACGTATCAATGACATGTGTCCGTAAATCATTATCCGACAAACGTTGGCCACAAGCCTTTTCCTGACGAACGCCGTAAGAACCGTTAGATCGGCATCCGACAGTGTCAGTTTTGCCATGTCATTTAACAGAACAACCACTCCTCCTACACACAAATCTTCCACGTGAGTGTTAGCAACTACCGTATGCTCCCTCTGTTCCGAAATGCAGTGCATATATCTTTATTGAAAATTAGAACCTCGCAAACTTTTACCGAGTTTTCGTGTACCAAATTGCACATGTAGAATACCCTGTATATATCATTTCATTCAATTCGAGAGGTAACTATAAAGATGGGTGAGGAGTCTACAAAGAAAGACCATCGTATCACCCGCAGCAATTTCAACCATCCTTTAGTGTCGAGGAATATCATAGGAACTCTATATGATATGATTTTTATAGGATTTTTTCCTTTAGAGCCAATTGGTTCATAGGAATAGATTCATATACTCTACATTTCAAAGGAAATAAACATGATATCATTTCTATAGCTTTAGAGACACTTGGTTCATATGAATGGATTCCTATACTCCCTTAATTTCAAAGGAAAATAAACATTAGGGTATATTCAATAGAAAAGTTCCTATGATATGAACCAAATTACATCTCTTTACTAATCCATCCTCATAGGGCTTGAGATACATGTCATCTCTAGATTCAATAGAAAAGTTCCTATGATGTGAACCAAATGACATCTCTTTTCCAATCCCTACTCATAGGAATTGAGATCCTCCATGTCATCTTTTTCCCTACAACTTCCATGTATACATCTTCTATTCCTAAATAGATAGTACAACCCACTAGTAGCTTTTTTCCAAAACATGCAACTATGGCACAAGAACTATATAGTGTGCCAATAACTTTGAAAGATGGTCATTTGGATGAAGCTAACTTTGACAAAGGCAGAGATGGGAAAATCCGAGCACTACTGGCCGTTGGATATCATCAACATTCCACCAGATCTGCCACATGTACAATTAGAAGACTCCATGGTTGAACTTAAGCATAATGCACAAACCTCAAAACACAAGCACTTCTCCTTTGTTATAGAATCTTCTGTATCATAATTGATTATTTTTTTCTAAATGACTTTCCATTATTTGCTTTTTACTTTATGATTTATAATGCACAACCCCATGAATCTTAACATTTTTATAAAACTAATTGATTTTGAATGAGATGAACTATAAGAACTAAACGAACATCTACATCATGCATATATGACTCGTTCCCGTAAAACCAAGCGGCCCACACATATTTAAGGCGTCGACTCGAACCCGTTTACTACTACGTGGCCCCGCACGCCGTAGTACTCCTACAAACCCTACCGCCGCACTCATCATCGGTGTTCTTCAAGAGGACGAGGGAGAAGCTGATTTGTAGTGGAGGTGCTTTAAAAAAAAGGATCTGTAGTGGAGAACCCTACCCTAGGGTGCCCTAGGTAGTTGCCGCACGCATCATTGTTTTCTCTTTTCTTTATGCTCTTGCGCGCTAGAGTGAAATGATGGTTGCTTCGTCTGTCCAGCTTAATGCGGGAAAGGTGGGGCTTTGTGATTTGACCCCTCATCGCTCATTTTCTACTCTTTCTTGGCGCTTCTGACCAGGGTGCCTCCAATTCCAACCGCTGCTCCGAACCGTGATTTGGTGCATCACACGTGGAACAAGACGGTGGATGAGCCATATGTCTGCCAAAGGGGTCCTGTTAAGTGTGTCGCCATTTCGTGTGCGGACTGACCCTGCTTGAGTTGCTACGCCAACACGACAGGAGCAGCCTACCACTTGGTTTTGCTCCTTGGTGAATCCCGACTATATTGATCTAAAATGATACGTCTTTGAACTACCCTCTCCGTCTCGGTTTTTATTTGTAGGCTTCTCGGTTTATAGGGCCTGCACGTAGTTCTAGGTCATCCATTTGACTAACTAAATATGAGTTACTATGTCACAAAAAGTATATCATTGGATTCTTATTGGTTGATATGTGAAGAAACAAGAAGCGAGGTAGAAGTTAATGCACCGCCTTAGTATTTTGGGATTATTTGGTTTTCGTAAGATGACTTACTCACCTAGACGGAGGGAGTAGTTGTATTTAAAAGTCGAGGCGGGGCTTTTCCTGCACGGTAGGCGGGCGATTCCGCCTAGTCGGTTTGATGAGATGCGAGAAGACGAGGGAGTAGGCTGCTGCAAACGTAGGGGCTGTGTGATTTGTGACGAGATTCTTCTTTGGATAGGTGGGGCCCGTGATTTGACTTGCCATTATCATTTTAATCTGGGCGCCACGACCGGCGTGAGTCTCCCGATTCTGACCACCTCCATACTGGTGCCTCTCCCAATGCTCCACCATGTAGTAGTAGAGGCTGGCTCTTGCATGAGAGCCCACTTCTCCACTTTTTCCTTGCCTGTCTTTCCTCCACATATGCAAAAATGCCATGTAAAGCACACTATTGTACTTACTTGCTCCTACAGGTGCTTAAGCTTGCCACATAGGCATAAAGTCCGATGTGGCAAGTTAATCAAGAAGAGAGAGACTAGTTTGGTGACCCAAGGAAGAAATGGTGCTAAGCGCGTGTACCTAGGTGAAAAGACAATTTTGAGTCTATAGCTAATTAAATGAAGCAAACTTAGCAAGACCATTTCATTTGGAAGAGGTCACTCCTTGGCAAATGCAATAAATACTAGTACTCCCTCTGTCCCATTATATAAGAACGTTTTTGACACTACACTAGTGTCAAAAACGTTCTTATATTATGGGACGGAGGGAGTACGAATAAAGAGATAGAGAGGAGTAAAAAAATACACTTATAGCCAACCTTATAGCCAACCTTGTTGTAGTATGAGTGACTAAGTGATGACTATGTATGACATGCCAACATCATATAGCCTAACGCATAGTGTTAAATCTCCAAGGCGCGACCGGCAAATGACAGTCGTGGTAAGGTCACGACCATGATCACAGACTCTTGGCAGCCCTTGGATCTGAGATCAAACGGTCGCATGCTAAGTTGCTGAAAATTTGCAGAATAACCCTCCAGGATAGGATATTCACCCATAGGTCTAGAATCACGCCATGCAACCGTTCGCACGCTCTCGGAAGCTCGTATCATGGGAGAATGGAAAGCCACTACCCTGCCATTCGCACGCTGGCAGTTCGCTCCTACTCGTCCCCGCATGTCCTTTAATACTACGACGGTTCGCTCCTAGTCGTCCCGTCCATTCACATTACGGCAGTTCCACTAATCCTAACCCTCCTCCCAAATCCATGGCATCCCAAATCTCCCCGATCGGTGGTGAGTACAAGGTTAGAACCATCACCGGTGATGAGTTCGACGTCATCTACACCCATACTTCCGCGACGGTGAAAGGATGCCTTTCTCGCTTCAGACGCATGTTCGAAAACTCACATGATGAGTGGGTCGATGGGCTAGATGTTGAGTACACCATAGTCGTGGGACGAGAGAAGGATCTAAAGGACAAAGAGAGGAAGAAGCCCGTCGTGATCCAGGTTTGCATACATAACGTTTGCTTGGTCTACCACATATGCCATGCCGACGTTGAGTGCCAGGATTTTAAGAACTTCCTCGAGGACAAAACAGTCAAATTCGTTACTGTAGACTTTAAGAACGACAAAGAAGTCCTGCATCGGATAGGCCTCGTTGTAGGCAACCCCTTTGACCTCCAGAAGAATCGGCTGGTGCCCTCTCGTCGGCCTTCAATGATGACCCTGGCAGGAGCCATGGTTCATCCTTCGTACGGTAAACTGGAAAAATCTCCATACACGTTTCATCAGCATGCATGGCAGCGGAATGTACTAGATATAGACCACATCCAGTACGCTGCAATGGATGGCTACCTTTGTTTCAATATCTACAAGGGCTGGATGAAGAGCAACAGCCAAGTTGGCGGTTCAAGCAAAGAAGTATCGGCCAAGAGGAAGAGGGACAAGGGCGAAGTCGAGGGCGTGGACGAGGATTCGATAAGGTGGCGATGTCGTTGCTCATGGTGGTTCTAAACTTCTAGTGCACGTGTCTACGGATTAGTTGCATAGTTTAATTTCAGGTGTGCTTAGTTTAATTTGAGGGTGTGTTGTCTTTGAGCCCCAATGAGAACTATGTTATGTTTCTTCTCGTTACTTTAACTCTTCAGTATGTACATACTAGTACTAGTATTTCTTTAATAGAATTTAGCACCCGAATTAAGCACGTACTAGCTTTTTTAATAGTACTATGTGCATAATTTGGCGACGAGCGCTCTCTATGTGTACCACTTTTTTTTTAAATTTCAATTTTTGCTCCATGGCGCAATCCATCGATAGTGGAGTACTACTGTACAAAAGTATACATTTTTTAAAAGGCTAGCATACTGTTCATCACATATATATATAGCCAGTTAAATTCTCAACCTAGAGCAGCGTGCATGCCATGTAGTAAACCGTCTGAGGAAGTATAGTAAAAATCAGGTGATTTTACCGAGCGATCGGCGGGGGAGCATGGCATGTCTTGCGGTCCCACGTGTCATGATGTACCAAGGCGATGCGCGTGTCCCTCTTGAGGCAGAAGCAATACTAGTACGTGGTTTGAGATGATGTTGAACCGAAGTGTGAAATAATGGTTGTTTCGTCCGTCTGGGAAGGTGCGGCATTGTGATTTGACGTCTCATTGCTCATTACTACTACTGGGCCGGTACGAGTGGGGTGCGACCCCCCTGCTGTTCTGCACTATTATTTGGTGCTTGACACATCGACCCGGTTGCTATATGTCCCACATGTCAGCGACGGGAAGTACAGAATTCATGAAAGGGAGCGTCGACGGAGGAGTATACTACAGAATTCATGAAAGGGAGCGACTTAGTTTTGGAAAAATCTGTTTTTACGGAGTACGTACCCACTAGGGTTTATAGAGCTCATCTAACAAACATTCGTTTTTCCGTTTTCACGGAGTATGTACCCACTAGGGTTTATAGGTCTCAATTTTACTATACTAGTAGTAGTACCATTACATGTTGGATTTCGAGGTGTGTCAGATCACCCGACGCAAGCAGTGTCAAGAGGAAACTAACCAATGCATGTACAAGTTCATGGAAATTTAGTGGTCATTCATGCATTCCTTCTAATTAATGCCTCGGTAAACATAACTTCTTGAGAAAAGCAGCGTACTATGCAAACTACGAAATTAATTCGACCACTCACCGTCTACCTTGGTTGGAGAGATTTTGAAATTGAGCCCTAAACTGCAAAGGAGGGAGTAGTAACTTTTTCTCGATTACTATTTGTGGCGTTGTATAGATGCAAAATGTATTTTTTATAGTGGCCTTGTATAAGTAAATAGAGGGAGTACTAACCAAAGTACGTAGTAGGGACGAGGAGTAAGCGGTGGGAGTAGTAAAATTTTCTCCTCGTCTTTGCGAGCCACCAGCGTGGGCGAGGAAGCGGGCGTAAAGGCGTGCAGTAGTAGTAAGCTTCATCTCATCCTGCGAGCCATCGCGCCCGTGGGCGGGGGAGACGGCATACTAAGCAAGTTTCTCCTTGTTCTGCGAGTTGACGGGACACATCAAAAGTACTCCAGTGTATAGAGCCTTGCCTCTAAGGTGGGCCCCACATGGTTTGTCTCTTTTTTTAATTTAACATAATGTGTCAAGTCGCAATTTGTTTGTTCACCCGTGGTAGGCGATACCCCCTCCACCAAGTGGACAACCAGTACACGTGCCAAATTACCACGTGGGCTGCCTTTTTCATACAGAAATGAGCTCCACCGTGTACCCGCGCGGGTGTGGTTGGGAAAGAGGCAGAATGCGTCGTGCGTGCGTGCACCTCTTCTCTTCGTGCACGTCCCCCACCTACGTGGGTGTGTGTGAGAGAGATACAAACCTAAACATAATGCGCTGTCCATCCCCATGCCTCCGCCTAGTCCGACCAACAGTCACCACCACGGCACCACGCCCCACTCCTCCTCACCTTATCTCTCATATTTCTCCCTCCATTTTTATATACAAGGGGCCACTATCAAAATTACAATTTGCAGATATACAAGGCCACTAACACTAATCGATGTAATATTAATGGTGTTTGCCTCATGGTACTAGCAAAGGAGGACATTAATTATCCCTTGCATGCATGCGGAAGTTTGTAAAATAATGCATCTTGATGTTCCGTGCAATGCACGGGAATCTTGCTAGTCCATGAAAACAACACATGGCAAAATTCCACGGCGAACGAGGGATTTGAATATGTTGGGAGGGGCTGTTTGGATCTTGCCCGGGGTAGCCAAAATATTGGCGACCCTTTTGTCCACCGGTGCCTTTGCCACTGATGAACGAGGAATGGCTCGGGTGGTCATGCTGTCATGCATCCTCCAGTAGCAAGACGTTGGAGACGAGCTCGCCTGAGCTGTGTTTTTGTCCCTACGCCGCCCGAGCCGCCCGCAAACCGACGCGACCCGCAAATTACGCCATCCAACCGTAGCTGAACACATTATGACAGCAACTCAACCAACCGGACGAAATTCACGCAAACACGTAGACAAACTGATATTTCATATAAAAAACGACGGAAATCATATAAAATACCGGATTTTCATACAAACATAACGGATTTCATTACATTCAAATGAACTACGCGGTGCTAGTTACGGGACAGCCAGTATATAATACCTGGCCTAAATGGTCACCCGCCGATCGATTTGTGTTCCTCATGTCCGGCAAAGACGATCACCGGACTGTCGGGAGCCCCGGAGGTATATGCTTCAGCGCAAAGGACGGCTCGCTTCCCCACTGCCCAACTGATATCATTGGCTGGTGCCGTAAGATGATGGTGTCCAGCACCGATACGAGTTCATCACCGGCCACTACTTCGCCATGGCCGGCACAGGCTCGAGTTCATCCTAACATTGACCTCTTCCGTGGAGCCCATGCGGGGTCGACGAAGGTCCTCGCAACAAAAGCATCCGGCAAGACACCTGCTGTGTACGCCGGCGTCGCCTCCGCGGTGGCCTTCGTGGGACCCAAGCGGCGGCGGCCTCCCGTGTTCTACTTCTCCTCGATGATGGCGGCGGACGCAGAGGCGTTGGCCACCGACTCATCGCTCTCCACGCACCCAGCTTCTGTCGTTGCTTGCATGGCGCGGCCGCCGACATGGGAGTCTCAGCCACAGAAACGGGAGACGCGGTACGAGGCGGCGGCGTGGACGGCAGCAAAGACGCCCGTGCGCTGCTCCTCGTCAAGATGGCTTGGAGCGGCGAGTTGCTGAACCACACGCCAGCTTGGGGCGGCAACTGGCTCCATCGGGCGAGGGGAGGGAGGTGGATCAGCGAGCTGCATAGCTCGTATCCGTCGGGCTACCCAGCCGGCTTGGATGCGGAATAACTACTCTTCGTAAGCCATGGTAAGAGTGGACAAAATGGTGGAGGAGATAGGGGAGCGGCGGAGGTGTGCGATTCTTGGCCGGCGTTTGGCCTCGTTTAAATAGGAGATTAAATAGGCAGACGGACGGGAGGAGCTCGGCCGGCGTTGCGTTAACGCCGGCCCGATCATGAACGGACATGTGTCCGAGTGGGTTTCTCGGCTTCCACAGGCGGGTTTCATGGAGGCGTTTGAATGCGGCGCGGGCGTGTTCAGCGGGCGTGCCGAGTGGCGCCCTCGACTCGACCTAGGACACCGCACCGTTCTTCCAGCGACGTGTGGGCTCTTTGGGTGCATGACCTGCATGTCGCTGACTCCAACGCAGGCAGACACAACAGAGGAACCTTTGGTGGGCCAGGCGGTCGAAGCGGGCATTTCATAAACCGATGATTGTTCATTGAGTGTGACGTCATCTTTTCATGTAGTTAAGCCTACTATGTTGATAGCCCGTTCGATACGTTGTGATTCATAAAGACCGATGCAAACATCAATGTTCTCGCTTATCACATATAAGATTGATTAATACCGTAACAATCCATGTCCTTAACAAAGGGTGCATGCACGTATAGGTTGAGCGTGTGTCTTGTGTGCGTGTCTTTGTGTGCATGCGGGCGTCGCGAGTGTTGCATGCGTGCAAGGGTGCGTTTGATGTTGCATGCATGGGTGCGTGCGTGCGTGTGTCCGTGAGTGCATGTATGCGTGTCGATGTTGCACGCCGACATGCGTGCGTGTGTATGCGTTATGTATGCGTGTCGGTGTTGCACGCCTACATGCGTGCATGTCTTGCGTATGCGTGCATGTAATATGCGTGCGGTGAGGCTACACGTCGGTCGGTGACTTTTTCATCTACATGACCTTGAGATTTTCTGAAGTCACCATAGGTGCCTCGTAGTCGAAAGTGGAACGCCTCCTCCCACCGAACATACATCGCCGAAAAATACTGAAATTAACACAAGATAAATGCGAGCACCGGACTTTAACCTTGGTGGGCTCGAGAAACCACTGTCCTCTAACCATCCAACCACATGTTGGTTAGCACGACAAAATGTATGTCTTGACCGTGATGAGCTTATTCTCAAGTCCAGCGACCATATCGTGCTTTCGCTTCAAATACAATGACCGTAAGTGTCGTCAACAAAATACGGAGCACGCATCAAATGCAAAGTCCGTCAGTGTCATCAACAAAATATGGAGACGTATCGTGAGCTAGATACTGTTGTACTATTGTATATGCTTATTTTCTTAGTGGCCGATTGCATGTGTGGTTTGGTGGGCACATCATTTCTAGTTGTGGTGGGTCAACATGAAGACTCATGGGTCGGTTCCATCCTGTGCCACATATAGGTTGGAACAAGACGTGTTATACGGAGACCCATGTGGAGGACTCGGTGTACAACACAAAGCTACCAGAGTCGCGGAGGACTCTATCCCCACTGGTGATAAGCCGACTATATATGATTTGTAACCCTAGGCCCTTAGTATGTTATACAAGCTTGGGGGCTAGTTCGTCAATAGTATACACACACGCACAATGCATGGTATTCACGTGTACTTTGTACACAGCCCTATCACTAATATACAGTACCAGGAGTAGGCTCTTTCTTCAACTTCAAGGGTCCGATCCGAACTAGGGTAAAACTTTGCCTCATATTACCATCCAGCCTAACAGCCAGAGCCAGGGATATCCTACCGAATGATATGATGAAATCATATGTGCCAACTACTATTAGAGAGGTGTGTCGGGGGGGGGGGGGCAATGTGTGCGAGAGAGGCCTAAAGATAATGTGCGTGTGGGAGACACGTAGGCATATATATGTGCGTATAGAGGGCTAGTAGGGACCATGCATGTGTATATATGCATGTGAGAGAAATAGTGTTTTCCAACTGAGATTAGTGAAAAGAGTGGTACATAGTAGTCAGAAAGAGAGAGAGAGAAACAGAGAGAGCATGTGCGTGAGACACCCTGACACCCTGAGAGAAATTGTGAGCATGTGTGAAAGAGAAATTCCGATGCATATAAAGTGTGTGCACTTATGCGTTAGATAGAGAGATATATAACGTTTGTGAGAGCAGGCGAGGCATAGTGCATCTACGTGTAATTGGCGGTTCTACGCATTAAATTAAAATATAAATGGCATTATTATTTTTGGATGAGATCATGATTTTTGCAAAATTGCGTATGGACGTAAAATCGGTCTATCGGACACCCATACTCTATTGAATTCTAGCATGTGCATGTGTTTATTTCATATTATCGATCCATAGAGTGAGAGCGGTTTGAAATACAGGCAATGGATGCTTTTGCAATTCATATATAAACATTAATTAGTGCACTCCATGTTGTTAGTGTGAAGCACTTTATACATTTGTCACTTGCATGGATACATTCCAAATTGCTAGCTACGAAATAAAATACATGTCGAATTCAACATAAAGGGGGTTTCGAAGATTCGAATTCATAGGAAGTGCATTCATCTATGAGAACCCGAGATAATGGCATTTGTAAATCAGATGTAAAAGGGGGCATCAATCTTTGTTGTGAGTTTGAACATGCTATATATATTCATACGCATATCTAACTTTTTTTGCAACCAAGGAGATTATACCTGGAACCATGAATGAACTGAGGTAAGTTGCATATTTTTTAATATATACTCGTGTACAATGTATATTAAAATGTACCCTCCATTCCAAAATAATCGTAGCTTTAGGATTTTCAAGAGTAAAGATTTGTGAAGTTTGACAAATTCTGAAAGTTCAGTTCAAGAGAACCAAAAGCGTTAATGCTTCTGCTCCCAAATATTGAACGGCGCCAAATAGGCCTCTGGTCAGCGAAACCGCGTGAGACTAATGTTTTGGTGGTAGGAAATTACTGTCTGACTCGGCCCGTGTAGCCTATCGGCCCGATGTCCAAAGGTCTAAACGGGGTAGGTTTGTAACTTCACCAAGACGCCAGTCTCAACCGCCTCGAGAAGCATTCATACGCCGTGGGCGCCTAAACACCCATGCGCTCGGCGAAATCTATCCCGCCCACATTTGGGACACACGACATGGTATCCTACCCCCCACCCGCAATATCTCCGAAATTTTTGATGGGGGCAAAGTTTGTAACTTTCCCCAAATTTCAAACAAGCGCGTCTCAAACCGAAACATTGTTCCCCCTTAGTTCCCCGCTTCCCTCCGTTTCCCCATTCATACTCCATGGGCGCGAAAACACCCTCTCCGTGGGCCCTCGGAGGAAATGAGAGATGAATACAACACTCTCGCCAGGTTCGGGAGTGGGAATGACCTGCCCTCGAGCGGGCAACCAGTGCGAGATTTCGCCGGTCAATTACCTTGCCTCTCTTAGCTTCTTGACGTCTTCCTCTGTGACGGAGGAAGGCATCCACCGACCTTGAAGGTTGGATCCGGACATGGTTGAAGGTCCGAGGCGCCTGACCTGAGCCTTGGGGGTTGAAACTCGAGGTGGAGGGGAAGGATTCGTTGGAGTGCGAGAAGAAAAAAGGACGGGCCTTGGTCTCTTTATAAAGAGGGTGAATATCAAGCGTCCTCCTCGTGTCCGTTTGGGACTTGCCTAAAATCAAGGAGTCATACCAATGGGCACGATTGGGTTACCCACGTCCGTATTGATGAGAATCCCGTAATAAGGGGAACACGATCTCTGCTCCGACAAGACGTGCCAGTGGAATCGCCTCGCGAAACATGTGATGGCAGGATAATTGAGAAAAAAAGTTCGAGTAATGGTCAGGCCGTGGTGTGATGTCACGTTATGAAAGGATATCAGCAGATCAGATTTGTGTAAATATTATTCTCTCTACGGTGGTATGTGGAACTTATTTTGCAGAGCCGGACACTATCCTTGTGTTCAAGATCTTCTATGGAGTATTCGGAGGAAGAACCCGCCTTGCAATGCCGAAGACAAATCTGCGTGTCGGACTCATCATCATTGAAGCCTGGTTCAGGGCCTATTGAGGAAGTCCTGGATTAGGGGGTCTCTGGACAGCCGGACTATATCCTTTGGCCGGACTATTGGACTATGAAGATACAAGATTGAAGACTTTGTCCCGTGTCCGGATGGGCTCTCCTTGGCGTGGAAGGCAAGCTTGGCAATACGGATATGTAGATCTCCTCCCTTGTAACCGACTCTATGTAACCCTAGCCCCCTCCGGTGTCTATATAAACCGGAGGGTTTAGTCTGTAGGATGACAACAATCATACCAAAGGCTAGCTTCTAGGGTTTAGCCTCTACGATCTCGTGGTAGATCAACTCTTGTAATACTCATATCATCAAGATCAATCAAGCAGGAAGTAGGGTATTACCTCCATCGAGAGGGCCCGAACCTGGGTAAACATCGTGTCCCCCGCTTCCTGTTACCATCCGCCTTAGACGCACAGTTCAGGACCCCCTACCCGAGATCCGCCGGTTTTGGCACCGACAGCGGCACTTGCCGAGGAACCAGACATAGGCATTCTTGCCCAAACTCTCAAGAACCCTCCCAATAGTGGCTCAAAGGGCACGAAAAAAGGAGATCGAATCAAAGCTGTTTCTGAGAAGAAAGGAAAAGGCAACAAAGTCGCATCCAAGTGCGGCCGTTGTAGAGTAAAGGGTCACAGGAAAACAAACTGCCCGGATAACCCAGAAGTCCAGGAGAGGATGAGGATTGAAGAGGAGAAGAGGAAATCGCAGCAGGAGAAGAGCGCAAGGTCAATGAAATGGCCGACAACACTGACAACACCATCGAGGACATCAAACAACTCAGGACAATGCACTCCAAGCCCAGGAGGAAGACGTCAGACGCCAGCAACTCCAACGACCCCACTAATAGCAGGGAGCATTTACCAAAGTCTTGCATCTACGCTAGAATCAAACATCACACAAGCCAGGCACACAGAATGCACGCAGGGAAGCCCGGGACAAGGCACGGAATCTGCGCAGTCCATTTCCAGAAAGGAAAGGTCTGAGTGGAGACTTTTTGGTACCGGAGAACAGTACGAATAGAAAAATTAAAAGGTAATAATGCAGCTTAAACAGGCCGTAAGAAAAAAAAACAGTGATGAGCGCAATCTTTCGCTTTGTTTTTATGTATGTATATTAATTTTACAGGTAAATAGGTAGAATAGCTACGCACAAGGGTGGGGTTGCACAAGGGTGGAGAAGGAAGAATGGATCGCTGAACATTCAAAAGAAAGGCCGCACGTGGAGCGATGAAATAGCAAGCGAACGGTGGGGAGGGCGGGCGGTTGTCGATTTTTTATCTTCTTGTGCTGTGGTTATAAGAACGGCTTGTAAGTTAATTTGCTGTAGTTATAGAAACAAATCAAATTTAAATAAGGACGCCTTTTGCTTCTTTATGTATTTTTTACTCGGCGGAGCAAAATATCAGAGGCACAGGTTTCCTTGTTATTTTCCGCAGCCGCATCGGTTTCTGAACGTGGATGTTGTAAGCATACAAGCATGCTTCTCTGCTGCGTGACAGAGAGATAAAAATAACCTAAGGGCACAGGCAGCCACGGCCATGCCACGGTGAGTGTTCAACTGTGACTCTCACGGTTGCATGGTCACACCGCCGTTATGGAACAAAAAACATTTTAAGCACATAATGCAGGTGGGTATACGGGGCTGCATAACCGTGGCTTTCGTGGTAACGGTGCCTCGCCTATTGTAACACTCCAAAAATTATTTTGATTTGGTTTTCATTAAAATCTTTATTTGAATTAAAGGAGGGTATTGGAATTTTTTTAGAGGGACTCTTCTTCTCAAACCTTTTCTTTTTATGACAATTTTTTTTAAGAAAGGTCCTTCTCAACCTTGATCTTTAGTCTTAAGGGTTTTCAAAATTGTGTTGGCTCAACACAAATAATATTGGAGGGTTTTGCAATTATTTCTATTAAAAAGAAATCCTATGGAATTTTTGGTTTTTATTCTTTTCCCTATTAAAGATTCCCCTTTTGCCATGTCACATGTTGATATTGTCTTCCAAAACCCACCCTTGCCTTGGATCAAGTCAAGACTCCCAACTCCAGCAAGTTTCAACCCATTTTTGATTTTTATTCTATTTATTTTATCCTCAAAACTATTTCTGTCATTTATTTTGGACCTAGGTGATTTACAAAGGAACCACCAGAACCCTTTTGAGTTTTGGTCCCAAACAAACTCCTCTGACTAGTCCTTAGCACCCTCAGCCTAGATCCATCAAGATCCACTTGTCCACAATTCAAAATTTTCAAATTTTGCTTGCTGCAAGTTTGAACCAGATTTACCATTTTTGATGAAATTCATCATTTTTCTTCTCCAAAAATTCTGGGATAAATCAGGCAACCCCTATATGCATTGAGAGGTCACCTCACAAAAGATCAATTACAGAAGAAATTTCCACATGCCAAAAACTTTTCATCAAACACCTGGCGTGCACTGTTTCTGGCAATATTCAGAAAAGTTCAGAAGTTCAGTGTTTCAGCCTGTCGTCAGTGTCATTTCTTCAGCGCCGCGGCGTCAATCTCACTAGTGCCCGCTCTGGCGCGATGCTCACTGCTCCTTCTTCTTATCCAGTTCGCCACATGATCGTTTGGACGGGCGCAGGTGTCGGTGGCGACGTGGCACCTCATTGCCGGCGTCTTCTACGGTGGCAGAACCGCCCGTGGCGGTCGACAAGGGCCGGCCCTGCCTTTCGGTGCCGACCAGCACCGCCCAAGCCACCCGGAGCCTCCGCGTGGCCACCCCCTCCCCTGTGCATGCTGCAGCACAGTCACCACGGCCAAAGAGGCGCAGGGCGTGCTCTCTGCCGCCGCCGAGCCCGTGAGCCATTCCGTCGAGGACTTGGAGCGTCACCCAAGTCTGGCCACGTTTAGCTATGGAATGAAGACCGTGAGCCAATCCGCAGCTGCCCCAACCCCTAAACCCTAAGTTCGACCACTGCCTCGCCGTAATCCTCGCCGGAGTTATTCCTTTCTCGGCAACCGCCTCAGGCCGGCTATAAATAGCACCCCGAGCTCGCCTTCGACCAGGCATCACCCCTCCACCTCACCAGAACCACGCCCAGCCACTAGGAGGCCTCGAGGAGGTCTTCTTCTCTGACTCCGGCCGCCCCGATCCGCTTCGGGCTCCGGCATGATTCTCTCCGGTGAGGGCACCTCCGCCTCCCAAACCGCGTCAGCAACCCTCTAGTGCACCCACTCTTCTGACCCTAGCCCCAATTTGGCGCTTGCAGCTCTCCTCGGTGAGATCCACCACCACCCGAACCACCGTTCGCCAGAGTGAAGGCCGCCGTTGACGTGGTGCTCGCCGACGACCAACTCCACCACACACAGACGCGGGAGAGCACCGTGAGTACGTAGGTACCATCCACTCCCCCTACCTTGCCGTGGATCGACGCCGGCGACCACCGCGGTCCTCGGGCGCCGGTGCACTCTGGTTTGAAATTCAAACCTGACGGGTGGGACCCCCTCGTCAGCCTTTTCCTTTTTTCGAACCGTTTTCTGAAAACGCCTTCAGGCAGAATACGTTTTCCTTTGGGGTTGGCGTGTTTCTAATCGAAACGTTTTTTGTTTTTATACACTAACCCCTAGAAACTTTCTGTTTCATTACAAATGAGTCCCTGGACTAAAACCTTTATAACTTTTAAATAAAAGATGATTTTGAATTGATTCTTTTTCTGTCATATTTATTTTTCTGTCTAGTTTTGTATCATATTTATTTGAAAAATATTTGGAACACTTTTTTTGCACACACTGTATTTACGTTAGTATGCGTTTTCTTCATACCGGAGGAGGTGACGGAACCGCAAACTTCACCGAGCTAGACTCCGACTACTTCAAACCAGGCAAGCATGTTTGAACCTTTGATATGATGAGTGTTTTGCATGTTTGCTTGAGTAGTTATTTCATGGCATGTTCATATAAGCAAACTGTGAGTGTTATATTGCATGCAAGGCAACTACGTGTGAGCTTCGAAACTTGGTGTGTTCACTTGATGGAAGACAACATGATCATGTGGTGACATGTAAGGTGGTGAGCTGGTATTGTTGAAGCATGCCAGTCTTATGCCAATCATTTAACTCCAGTGTTAACGTGGGTCAAGTCTCGACCCCGTTCGTTTCCCCCCGCCGTCTTTGCCACATGTTTTACGCAAGAGTGCGGTTTAGTAAGTTGCAAACCTCTTTCCTTGTACACACCAAAGCAGAGGGACCGCGATGAGGGTTCCATGGCCCTGGATTAAAGCTCGTCATCCGGTCAGGGGGCATGGGTGTTTCCGGTTGGGACCGAGAGGGGGCACCCCTTAGAGCGCGCGATATAAATTTGATCCCATGCTATTCGAGGTTGTGACCTCCCCGGCATAGAGTTTTTCTTGAACGTTGCCTAGGGTGATTCCTGGCAGCGGAATGTGAATGGGTGTGTACTGGTTAGATGTGTTTCTTCTAAAATACCGTAAACGGAACTAGTCCTTTGTGACTACTGAAATCCGTTAGCTGTGGTTAAAGAGTACAAACTCTGCAGAGTCAAAACCAATCGAGTAACCGTGTCCATGGTCAAGGACTGTGACCAACATATCAAGGTCAGTATCCGTGTCAGTCTCAACGTCCGTCTCAACGTCAGTCTCAGTGTCAGTCTCAGTGACAATCTCCGGTGAATAAACAAGGGTGGTAAACTTGGATGAATGTTATTCCTATGGATGGACTAACCAATTTATTATTGTGTACTGAGTATTTCCTTGGGATGATTTAAATTCATGAGCTACTTGAATTTGAATGATGAAATATGAGCCCTTTATGTGATGTCGCTCAGACGTCCGACTGTGGCATTCTTGTTATTTACTTTTGATATAAGCCATTTATGTGATGTCGCTCAGACGTCCGTCTGTGGCATTCTTGTTATTTACTTTTGATATAAGCCCTTTATGTGATGTCGCTCAGACGTCCGACTGTGGCATTCCTGTTATTTACTTTTGATATAAGCCCTTTATGTGATGTCGCTCAGACGTCCGACTATGGCATTCCTGTTATTTACTTTTGATATAAGCCCTTTATGTGATGTCGCTCAGACGTCCGACTGTGGCACTCTTGTTATTTACTTTTGATATAAGCCATTTATGTGATGTCGCTCAGACGTCCGACTGTGGCATCCTGGTCATTTACTTTCATTATAAGCCCTTTATGTGGTGTCGCCCCGACTCCCGACTGCGGCATGTTAATTTAATCTTACCTTTCGAGGCGTCGCTTCAGACACCCGATTGGCCTTTAGTTATTCTATTGGGATTTCGGGAGGACTACCGCCTGACTTCCTTTTTATTTAACATGCCGTGCAATTTTATTACCTGAGAGTGCATTACTAATATGCTCATGTGCATCATGCTTGCATTTGTTATATCTTATGTCCAAACTGTCTTGCGAGTACATTCAAAGTACTCACCCAGCTTGTTGATTTGGCCAGATGTTGACGAAGGCGATCTTATGGATGAAGAGTTCGATAGCGAGTCCGATGCCTAGAGGAGTCCCGGTCGATCCGTCGCGATCCTGGAATTGGTCACTTGTATCATATACGCTTCCGCTACCCGAATAAAATCATTGAGCCTCACTCCGGCCGATGAGTCAGTAAGATTTAGGAGTCATGTCACACACGTCACTGTGACATATCCACCACCACTTTTATTATGAGTCAGTAGTTATGCCACCATACCCTTGTGTCATATCCGCCTTTATGTATTATATCGGCGTGCTTGTAATAAATTGTAGAGCAGTCTCAGCTCAACCTTGTATAATATTTAGTACTTCTGGATTTCTGTATCAAGGATTTTTCTACCAGTAAGGAAGATTCTCCTATACTGGAAATATAAGGGTCGGTTCCTCAATAAATGTTTTATTGAAAAACTGGTCTTGACAAATTTGGTATCAGAGCCAGGCTGACTGTAGGAAACCACTAGGTTCGTTCGATAATCGTTTATTAGTGTCTTAAGTGCTATTTTAGCATTTTGCAAAACGTAGCAATTTTCTGTTAGTCATCATAAATTTATGATATGATTATTCGGAATTTTTGTCTACTTTTGTAGATGGCTAGCAGCGACTGTGAGTCACAGGTGTTCGCCAATGTACCTGAGGGGTTTATCAAGCTCCTCACCTCCATCGTCAAGATCGCGATTGGGCCATCGGCTCGTCCAGTGTTCACACTCTACCAGCACAAGATCAGCGACAGCGTGTCTATGCACCAGGCCGCGGTGCAATTCAAGGGAGGGCGTTCGGAGTGACGCCGCTTCCGATTTGTGGGAAGGGCCATGCCTACGGAGAGGCATGCCATGCAGATGGCTGCCCGGGAGGCGATAGCTCGTCTCCGGGATGTTCTTCCTTCGATGAAGACTCATCGCTACCGCTACCTCCCAAGCCACGTGCCATACACTTGTCACTATGCATTCGCTTGCCCTAGGGGAGAGCGAGATGAGGCTATTGAGATGCTTGTTGAGTATCTCAAGGCTCTTGAGGCAACTTTTGATAACCTCGTGGACGACCTTGTGGCTGCTCGTATGGACTCAGTTCAGGGTTGTTCCGCCAACAGGAGGGAGCTCCTCCACACAGCACCACCACTAACTTACGTCTCGTCCGCGGCATCCTATACACCTGCCATCCTCGCCACTGCTCGTCGCCTGCCTACCACTGAGGAGTTTGACCAAGTCATTGCTCCTACTCCAGTCCGTGCTGCACCACCTGTCGCGCCCGCACCAGCTCCTCAACTCAGCACTTCGCGCCTGGAGCCTATTAGTGAGGAGGAGGTTGAGTCCCCAGCATCACTGGGTCTTACCCTCGGCAGGCCAAGGGAAATCCTTACCATCTCCGACTGAGTGCGCCTAGCAGCCGTGCGATGTACCAGCTTGTGTGATATGTTTATATGTATATAGTTTTGGTGAGAAGTAGTTTGTGTGCGCATCATGTAGGAACTGGGAGAAGTGCACTAGCCTTAATAACATGTCAGGAATGTGTACGCACATCCTGATTGATGTATTCTATAATTACTGCTTGCGTGTAAGATATATACTGAGCAGTCCTTCTCCACGCGCAATCAAATATTTTCTTGAAAAATCTTGGAGTTTTTAAAATTCTGCCTTTGCGAATTTATTTATTTTTGCGACTCAATTTTTCTTTTCTCATGAGTTTTACAAAAATACCCCAGAGTGGAAAATGCCTCGTCCTTGGACTCGTTCCATGCCAACTCCGCCAGAAGAAAATTATGGTACCCAAACAAGCTACAATTTCACACAGGGGCAGTCAAGTCAGCAAGGCAGTGAAGCAGCATTTTCTCAAATATGTCGCCTTTATGAGCAAAGCCAGCAGCAGCATCAAGAAATGTTGAATCATGTTATCAATATGGGAAATCACCGTGAACCATATCAACGACATTCCAAGTTATCTGAACTACAAAAGACACGTCCCCCAACGTTCGCTCACACTGATAGGCCGCTTGAGGCCGATGATTGGCTTCGAGACATTGAAATGAAGTTAATTATTGCACAATGTTTGGACCGTGAGAAGGTACTTTATGCACCTCACTACCTCACAGGAGCAGCTGCATCATGGTGGGAAAATTTCCTACACATGCACCCCAATGAAAATAACATCACCCGGGAAGAATTTAAAGAAGGTTTTCGTGGGGCGCATATCCCCAGAAGCGTTATGAAGATCAAGAAAAGGGAGTTTGATGACCTCAAGCAGAGAAGCATGATAGTGACTGAGTACAATAGTCAGTTTACTCAATTATCTCGTTATGCCAACGAAGAGCACATGACTAAAAATAAAAAGATGGTAAAATTTCTGGACGGTCTAGCACCAGCACTTAAATGCCATCTGGTCGTACACACCTTTCCGGATTTCAAAACACTTGTGGACAAAGCCATTACATTGGAAAATGAGTGCCGCAGCTTGGAGGATTTTCGCAAGTGCAAAAGAGACCAGACTACTCATGCTCGCAACAGCCGGAACAAGATGAATTTCAGAAGAATGGAGCAAACAAGTCCACAACCAATGTTCCACGCCCAAACAAAAATTTTCATGCAAGGGACAAGGATTTTACATACCGCCCAGGTGTTACTTGCTACGCTTAGGAGAGGAAGGGCACTATGCCAAATAGTGCCCAAAGCCAAGAAACTCAGCTCCCAAGCCAAACAACGGTGGAAATAATTCAGCACCCAAACATAACAACTTCAACCCCAATAACAATTACAAGAAGGGTCACTTGAACCATGTGACCAAGGAGGAAGCACAGAATGCCCCGGATATCGTACTCGGTATGTTCCCTGTCAACACAATACCTACCACGGTTTTGTTTGATTCTGGAGCTTCTCACTCGTTCATTTCAAAGAAATTTGCTTTGCAAAATGATTTTTCGATGCTTACCTTGGAAAAATCCATGATCATCAAGTCCCCCGGGATTAAGCAAATTACTCAGAGTTACTGCCAAGGTGTTGTTATTGAGTTTGAGGGACTAAAGTTTCATGCAAACCTCATTGTATTGGAAAATAAGGGACTGGATGTTATCCTAGGAATGGACTGGTTAACCACCAACAAAGGATTTATCGACTGCTTCAATCGGACTGTAATTCTTACCCATCATCACGGGAATACAATAAAAATTGTAGCTCAAGAAAGACAAATATCACGACAACCAAGGTTGAACAAGGTGGACGTTTCAGAGTTAAGCAAAGTGCCAGTGGTGTGTGAGTTCCCCGACGTATTTCCCAAAGAACTACCAGGCATGCCACCAGACTGGGAAATAGAATTCATCATTGAGCTAGCACCTGGAACCACCCCCATTTACAAGAAACCCTACAGAATGGCACCCTCCTAGTTGGTAGAATTAAAGAAGCAAATAAAAAAATTGCTGGACAAAGGATTTATACGGGCCAGCTCCACACCTTGGGGTTCACCAGTTTTATTTGTTAAGAAAAAGGATGGGGCACTAAGATTATGTATAGACTATCGAGCACTCAACATGGTCACCATAAAAAAAATATCCGATGCCATGGATAAATGATTTATTTGACCAGCTCACTCAAGCCAAGGTTTTCTCAAAAATTGATTTAAGGTCGGGATACCATCAATTAAAAGTACGGACAGAAGATATCCCCAAAACAGCATTCACCTCCAGATATGGACTATATGAATTTACAGTAATGTCGTTTGGACTAACAAACGCCCCCGCATATTTTGTCCACCTCATGAACAAAGTGTTTATGAAATTTATGGACAAATTTGTTGTGGTGTTCATCGATGATATTCTGGTATACTCCAAGACGCCGTAAGAACATCTTTGAACATCTCGAGAATTATCTTGGGAGAATTAAGGAAACATCAATTATATGCCAAGTTCAGCAAATGTGAATTTTGGTTAAGACAAGTTGGTTTTCTAGGCCATGTATTGACCCAAGAAGGTGTTGCCGTAGATCCGGAAAAAGTCAAGGCTGTACTTGGCTGGAAACCACCAGCCAGCGTAACGGACGTACGAAGTTTCTTGGGAATGGCAGGATATTACCGAAGGTTTATTGAAGGGTTCTCCACCATAGCAAAACCAATTACACATTTACTCAAGAAGGATAAGAAATTTGTATGGACCGAAGCTTGCGAGAAAAGTTTCCAAGAACTCAAAAGGAAATTGACAATAGCACCAGTATTGGTTGTGCCAGACATACACAAAAGTTTTGAAGTGTATTGTGACGCATCCTGGAAGGGTCTCAGATGCGTATTAATGCAAGAAGGCAAAGTAGTAGCATATGCTTCCAGGCAACTACGCAAGCATGAAGAAAATTATCCTACTCATGACTTGGAGTTGGCAGCAGTCATTCATGCACTCAAAGAGTGGAGGCACTTTTTACTGGGGAATCATTGTGAAATATACACGGACCATAAAAGCCTCAAGTATATTTTCACACACCAGAACTCAATTTACGACAACGACGCTGGTTGGAATTAGTGAAAGATTATGATGTTGGCATTCACTACCTTCCGTGAAAGGCGAATGTAGTGGCGGATGCTCTCGGTGAAACCCCAGTTCAGGCAACGACGGTCTGCCAAACTTGAGACCTGAATTTCAGCAGGAGTTCGCCAAACTCAACTTGGTGATGGTCACTGAGGGCAATGTGTCAAATTTGGAAATATAGCCTACCATAATGGAAATTAAGGAGGCTCAGCATGGACACCCCAGCATCGAAGGCATAAAAAGAAAAGTGAGTTTGGGCAAGGCCTCAAAATTTGTCATAGATGATAAGGGAATATTATGGTACGGAGACAGACTTTGCGTACCAAATATAGAAGACCCCAAACAGAAAATTCTAGCCGAAGGCCACACCGCTCCATATTCAATCCACCCTGGAGGAACCAAAATGTATAAGGACATTCAGGAAATTTTTTGGTGGCACGGTATGAAGAGGGATATAGACACCTTCATTGCATGTTGTGATTCGTGTCAACGCATTAAGGCCGAGCATCAAAAACCAGCAGGGCTATTACAGCCAAACAGGATACCGGAGTGGAAATGGGACGAAATTGGGATGGATTTTATTGTTGGACTACCTCGGTCACAACATGGAAATGATGCCATATGGGTCATCACAGATGGACTAACCAAGGTGGCACATTTCATTCCCGTAAAGACAACTTACACCACTCAGAAGCTTGCCAAACTTTATCTCTCCTGCATAGTTTGTCTGCATGGAATCCCAAAGACTATAATATTTGACAGAGGCACTCAATTCGTCTCTAGATTTTGGGATCAATTACAACAAGCTCTGGGAACTCAACTGGCATTCAAGACAAAGATACCATCCCCTGCATCGATGGACAAACCGAACGCCAGAACCAAATTCTAGAGGACATGCTGAGAGCATGTGTTCTCACGTATGGAACCCGTTGGGAAGAAAGCTTGCCATATGCCGAGTTTGCATACAACAACAGTTACCAAGCCAGCTTGCAAATGGCACCTTTTGAAGCCTTGTACGGGCGGAGATGTCGTACTCCATTAAATTGGTCAGAAACAGGAGACAGCCGTATCTTCGGCCCAGATATGCTCAAGGAAGCTGAGGAGAAAGTTAGGCTAATCAGGGACCGACTCAAGACAGCTCAAAGTCGACAAAAGAGTTATTACGATCGAAAACATCGGGGAGTCAGCTTTGAACCCGGTGAGTATGTGTAGCTACGAGTATCTCCTATGAGGGGCCTGCAACGATTCAAAGTTAAAGGAAAGCTAGCACCAAGATTTATCGGACCCTTCTGTGTACTTGCGCAAAGAGGCACGGTAGCCTACCAGCTAGACCTACCCGAAGAGCTGTCAGACGTCCACGACGTGTTCCATGTCTCACAATTAAGAAAATGTGTAAGCAACCCAGAGAAGCATGTATCTCACGAAAGCATTGATGTGCAACCAGACCTCACCTACAGGAAACATCCAATAAAGATATTGGAGGAGTCTGAAAGGAGAACTCGTTAGAAAACAATTAAGTTTTTCAAAGTTCAGTGGAGCAATCACACCGAGGATGAAGCAACATGGGAAAGAGAGGATTTTCTTCGGACAGAACACCCACACCTATTTGAGGATCAGCTGAAATCTCATGGACGAGATTTTTCCTAAGGGGGTAGGTGTTGTAACACTCCAAATTTTTTGATTTGGTTTTCATTAAAATCTTTATTTGAATTAAAGGAGGGTATTGGAATTTTTTTAGAGGGACTCTTCTTCTCAAACCTTTTCTTTTTATGACAATTTTTTTAAGAAAGGTCCTTCTCAACCTTGATCTTTAGTCTTAAGGGTTTTCAAAATTGTGTTGGCTCAACACAAATAATATTGGAGGGTTTTGCAATTATTTCTATTAAAAAGAAATCCTATGGAATTTTTGGTTTTATTCTTTTTCCTATTAAAGATTTCCCTTTTTGCCATGTCACATGTTGATATTGTCTTCCAAAACCCACCCCTGCCTTGGATCAAGACAAGACTCCCAACTCCAGCAAGTTTCAACCCATTTTTGATTTTTATTCTATTTATTTTATCCTCGTAACTATTTACATCATTTATTTTGGACCTAGGTGATTTACAAAGGAACCACGAACCCTTTTGAGTTTTGGTCCCAAACAAACTCCTCCGACTAGTCCTTAGCACCCTCGACCTAGATCCATCAAGATCCACTTGTCCACAATTCAAAATTTTCAAATTTTGCTTGCTGCAAGTTTGAACCAGATTTACCATTTTTGATGAAATTCATCATTTTTCTTCTCCAAAAATTCCGGGATAAATCAGGCAACCCCTAGATGCATTGAGAGGTCATCTCACCAAAGATCAACTCCAGAAGAAATTTCCACATGCCAAAAACATTTCATCAAACACCTGGCGTGCCTTTGTTTAGGTCAGATTCGTAAAAGTTCAAGTTCGGTGTTTGACTGTCGTTAGTGTCGTTTCTTCAGCCAATGGCTAATCTCACCGATGCCGCTCTGGCGTGATGCTCACTGCTCCTTCTTATCCAGTACACCGCACGATCGTTTGGACGGGCGCAGGTGTCGGTGGCGACGTGGCACCTCATCGCCGGCGTCTCCTGCGGTGGCAGAACCGCTCATGGCGGTCGACATGGGCCGGCCCTGCCTTTCGGCGCCGACCAGCACCGCCCAAGCCACTCGGAGCCTCCGCGTGGCCACCCCCTCCCCTCTGCACGCTGCAGCACAGTCACCACGGCCAGAGAGGCGCAGGGCGCGCTCTCTGCCGCCGACGAGCCCGTGAGCCGTTCCGTCGAGGACTTGGAGTGTCGCCCAAGTCTGGCCACGTTTAGTTATGGAATGAAGACCGTGAGCCAATCCGCAGCTGCCTCGGCCCCTAAACCCTCCGTTCGACCACTGCCGCGCCGTAATCCTCGCCGAAGTTATCCCGTTCTCGGAAACCGCCTCGGGCCGGCTCTAAATAGCACCCCGAGCTCGCCTTCGACCAGGCATCACCCCTCTACCTCACCAGAACCACGCCCAGCCACTAGGAGGGCCACGAGGAGGTCTTCTTATCCGACTCCGGCCGCCCCGATCCGCTTTGGGCTCCGGCACGATTCTCTCTGGTGAGGGCACCTCCGCCTCCCAAACCGCGTTAGCAACCCTCTAGTGCACCCACTCTTTTGACCCTAGCCCCAATTTGGCGCTTGGAGCTCTCCTCGGTGAGATCCACCACCACCTGAACCACCGTCCGCCGGAGTGAAGGCCGCCGTCGACGTGGTGCTCGCCGACGACCAACTCCACCACCCACAGACGCGGGAGAGCACCGTGAGTACGTAGGTACCATCCACTCCCCTACCTCGACGTGGATCGACGCCAGCGACCACCACGGTCCTCGGGCGCCAGTGCACTCTGGTTTGAAATTCAAACCTGACGGGTGGGACCCCCTCATCAGCTTTTTCCTTTTTTCGAACTGTTTTCTAAAAACTCCTTCGGGCAGAATATGTTTTCCTTTGGGTTTGGCGTGTTTCTAATTGAAACGTTTACTGTTTTTATAAACTAACCTCTGGAAAATTTCTGTTTCATTACAGATGAGTCCCTGGACTAAAACCTTAATAACTTTTAAACAAAAGATGATTTTGAATTGATTCTTTTTCTGTCATCTTTATTTTTCTGTCTAGTTTTATTATCATATTTATTCGAAAAATATTTGGAACACTTTACGTTAGTATGCGTTTTCTTCATACCGTAGATACCGGAGGAGGTGACGGAACCGCAAACTTCACCGAGCTAGACTCCGACTACTCCGAACCAGGCAAGCATGTTTGAACATTTGATACGATGAGTGTTTTGCATGTTTGCTTGAGTAGTTATTTCATGGCATGTTCATATAAGCAAACTGTGAGTGTTATATTGCATGCAAGGCAACTACGTGTGAGCTTCGAAACTTGGTGTGTTCACTTGATGGAAGACAACATGATCATATGGTGACATGTAAGGTGGTGAGCTGGTATTGTTGAAGCATGCCAGTCTTATGCCAATCGTTTAATTCCGGTGTTAACGTGGGTCAAGTCTCGACCCCGTTCGTTCCCCCCCCCCCCGTCGTGCTGCCACATGTTTTCTGCAAAGAGTGCGGTTTAGTAAGTTGCAAACCTCTTTCCTGGTCATTTACTTTCATTATAAGCCCTTTATGTGGTGTCGCCCCGACGCCCGACTGCGGCATGTTAATTTAATCTTACCTTTCGAGGCGTCGCTTCAGACACCCGATTGGCCTTTAGTTATTTTATTGGGATTTCGGGAGGACTACCGCCTGACTTCCTTTTTATTTAACATGCCGTGCAATTTTATTACCTGAGAGTGCATTACTAATATGCTCATGTGCATCATGCTTGCATTTGTTATATCTTATGTCCAAATTGTCTTGCGAGTACATTCAAAGTACTCACCTAGCTTGTTGATTTGGCCAGACGTTGACGAAGGCGATCTTATGGATGAAGAGTTCGATAGCGAGTCCGATGCCTAGAGGAGTCCCAGTCAGTCCCGTGCGATCCTGGAATTGGTCACTTGTATCATATACGCTTCCGCTACCTGGATAAAATCATCGAGCCTCACTCCGGCGCTCGATGAGCTGTAAGATTTAGGATTCATGTCACCCACGTCACTATGACATATCCACCACCACTTTTATTACGAGTCAGTAGTTATGCCACCATACCCTTGTGTCATATCCGCCTTTATGTATTATATCGGCGTGCTTGTAATAAATTGTTGATCAGTCTCAGCTCAACCTGGTATAATATTTAGTGCTTCTGGATTTCTGTATCAAGGATTTGTCTACCAGTAAGGAAGATTCTCCTATACTGGAAATATAAGGGTCGGTTCCTCAATAAATGTTTTATTGAAAAACCGGTCTTGACACCTGTTCTCATGCCTGTTCTTCTGTTATGAATGCATGTCTGTAAGTAATTCAAATAACCGTGCTTACGATGTGTGTCCAACCGTGCCTCGTGTTCCTTCACGCTGTGCTTCTGTCATGCAAAGATTTCAAACAGAACGGGTCACGGTTGTGTTTGTTTTTCTGTTTCACAAATGGATATAGTGCCTGGCAGTAGGTTCACAGCGTTTTCTCTGAGAGAATCACATCTTTACATGCTACTAAAGCACGTGGAATCACGGCCGTGCCTGTGTGGCATGTAGAACAGTGTGTCTCGTTCTTGAAAAGCCATGCTTCTGCCATCACTTCACTTACTTGGTTTTGTCCGCGTTTTAGCATAATCATCTACAAAGCAGAGGCACAGCCTTGAATATTCTAGTGACTTAATTGTAAACGTGCCAGTGGAAATTTTTTCCGCTTGCAGAGGGAAGATGACTGTAGAACTGTGTTTCCGGCATCAAACAGATTCACAAAGACAAGCACGCTTTATGAATGTGTGCGGTAAATAATTAAATCATGGAGGGGCACGCCTGTGCCTGGTCTGCAAGTACAACAGTGCGTCTTGTACCATCAAAGCTGTGGCTCTATTTGATGTTTCAAGCAGCCACCTAGCATTAACTTGTTACTACTTTTGAGTTTTCAGTGACCCAGTCGATCTGTCATGATCAGGACTTCTATTTATTGTGTGTGTTCTACTATAAGTTTGAGTCTAATGTTGTATGCCTGTTGTTAAGTTCTATTATTAGTTAATACCATCGATCGTTTACTATTACCAACTTAGTTTATCTCTTGTAGTCGACTTTTTATGCATCTCTTTATATGCGTGCGCATGTATAATCTGATTCATTTCTGATGATGTTAATCAATATGCCTCCTCGTTCCTCTTGTACTTGTAAGACTGTGCGTTTGTTATCACTACCCATCACTTCCTCTGTGTATGTCCATGACCCTGTGGTGAATGTTTGGGTGGAAACATGCTGCACAGCCTAGAACATAGCATCATGTAGAACCACGACAGTGCTGTTTCTGCAAATTGAGACGTGCTTGTGCTTTGTTTAAAAGCGTGCCCGTGCTTCACTGTGAAACAATGAAATACAGATAGCCACGAACGTCCACACCTTTTATATTGAAATAATATATGTAACATCAAGAAAGATGTGTGACACAACTCAATACGGAACCGTGTGTGTAGGGAGTTTATGTCTGTGCTTTTAAATAAAAGGAAATAAGATTTCAAAAAAAACGTCCCTCACATAGGCCATTGCGTGCTTCACAGAGTAAACGCTCGTGGCTGTGCGTAAGACAAAGGTTCAGTTCTGTGGGCTAAATACCCGTGCATCTCCGTCTGATAGAGTCACAGGCTAGCGTGACTCTATGTAATACCATCGACCATGCCTTTGAGCACTTCATGCCCATGCCTGTGACCCGAAACACTGAAACAAAGAAAGGCAGGAATGTCCACGCCTTCATGTGTGCACAAGACATGACTCTAGTTGGTACAAAGAACCTTGGCTGCAGAGACTTCTCGGCCGTGCTTTTAAAAACAACGCCTCTCAAATCGGCCATTATGTTAATGTTCACATCTATACCCATAAACTTGGAATGAACGTGACCCAGGAAACCAAAACACATTTGTTATCAAAGTTACTGACTATGAGGTAACGCAAGACAAAATAAGAAACTTTTAGTCCACTGCTTAATTGCTTCAGATAGAACGATCAGGGTTGCTGGGCGCGAAATTCCTTGATCTCTTTTGTCATAACGTATGTGTCCAACTTGAGCTTGTCGTACTCAAGTTTGAGCCTCGCCTTCGTCTTCTCATCCATAAGATCGTACAACCTCGTGGATATCTCCACGATCTTCAAGAGGTGAGCTTCCGTAGCCTCCCACCGGTTCTTCACCTAGACAATAGATAAGGTGTCAGATTGATGGTAGGACGCACTATCCTCAACTTAGGATGAAGTTTACCATAATGATCCACGTTTCACAACTAATTCGGGTAGCCGAAAGAAAGAAAAAACGAATGAAACGGAAGCAGAGTGAACTTACAGATGAGGAAGCCTTGCCAGCTGAGATCTTCTCCTGCGTTTGGATATGGCTCTCTAGAGTAGTGTGATCCTGCACAACCATGGCGGAGAGTGTCAGGTTAGAGAACATCAAGAGGAGTGGATGGCCTGGAGGTGGATAAAAGGATGAAGGGGATGTGGCTAGGGTTTCGAGATCCTGTCTGGCTTATTCACGTTTCACTACTAAATCAAGTAGCCGAAGGAAAGAAAAAACGAATGAAGCGGAAGCAAAGTGAACTTACAGATGAGGAACCCTCTCCAGCCTGGATTTCCTGCAGTGTCTGGACACTGGGTTCCGCAGTAGTCTCCTCCTGACCATCCATGGCGGAGAGGGTCAGGATGGAGAGCAGCAAGAGGAATGGATGGCCTGGCGGCGGGCAGAGAGGGGAATAGGGTGTGGCTAGGGTTTCGAGACCCCGTCCGACTTAAATAGCTGGAGCTTGGCCTCGGGCTACGAGCCAGAGCGGCGTCACCGGAGGAGACGCCCGTCGGACCCTTGGGTTTCTGAAGCGGTGCCACATGGCGTTCACACCCGAATACAAGGAGACGCCCGTCGAAACGTTGGGTTTCCGCAATCAATGCACGAACATGACTCCACGTAAAACACAAGCATGCCTCCCTGAGCATGTTGACCGTGCCACTCCTGGTGATAGATCAACGGATGCATTTGGAACACAAAGAGACAGGAAGGTGACCTCTGACCTGAAACACTGACACAGTTGACGGTTCGTCGACGGTTCGTGCATTTGAGTTAAAATCTTCCAACAAAAAAAATTTGAACACGGACAATCGCCCGATTCTTTTAGGTTTTCTTAATAATCGCACAATCGTGACTCCGGGTAAGAATAAACCATGCCTCTTCCGTGCCTCTCCACCGACTCATTCTGAATAAAATTAGAAAACCTTTGTGCGTGACTCTATGTAATTAGAAAACCTTTGAGGGCTGTATGCCTGTGCTTGTGACCCTTGACACTAAAACGCAGATAGCCACAAACGTCGACATCTTTTTCGAATAACATAATATGGACTGCACATCCGTGCTTTTAAATACAAGGAAATAAGCTTTTAAAAACATCATCTCTCATATGGGCCATTCCGTGCCTCACAGAGTAAACGCCCGTGGCTGTGCGTAAGACGAAGGTTAGCGTGACTCTCTGTGATACCACCAACCATGCCTTTGAGCGCTTCATGCCCATGCCTGTGACAATTGTGACCCCGCGTAAAACGCAAGCATGCCTCTCTAGTCCGCCATACTGTTCCTCTCCTGGTGATAGAGTCAACGGAATCATTTGGAACACAAAGAGACACGAACGTAGACACGAACTGTTCTACATGCCTGTGTGGCATGTAGAGCGATCTTGATCCCTAATGCCGAAGGCAGGACCGTAATGTGCAGTGCGTGACAAGCCGTGTGTCGGTGTCAAAACCGGCGGATCTCGGGTAGGGGTCCCAATCTGTGCGTCTAGGCGGATGGTAACAGGAGACAAGGGACACGATGTTTTTACCTGTGTTCGGGCCCTCTCGATGGAGGTAATACCCTACTCACTGCTTGATTAATATTGATGATATGGGTAGTACAAGAATAGATCTACCACGAGATCGAGAGAGGCTAAACACTAGAAGCTAGCCTATGGTATGATTGTTGTTAGCCCCTACGGACTAAAACCCTCCGGTTTATATAGACACCGGATAGGGTTAGGGTTACACAGTCGGTTACAATGGTAGGAGATCTACATATCCGTATCGCCAAGCTTGCCTTCCACGCCAAGGAAAGTCCCATCCGGACACGGGACGAAGTCTTCAATCTTGTATCTTCATAGTCCAGAGTCCGCCAACGGTGATAGTTCGCTATCCGGACACCCCTAATCCAGACTCCCTCGGTAGCCCACGAACCAGGCTTCAATGACGAGTCCGGGCGCATATTGTCTTCGGCATTGCAAGGCGGGTTCCCCTTCGAATACTTCATAGAAGATTTTGAACACAAGGATAGTGTCCGCTCGCAAAACAAGTTCCACATACTACCGTAGAGAGAATAACCTTTGCACAGATTTGCTGACGTATTCCTCGGCGTGACATCACACCACGGCCAGGCCTTTACACGAATCGTTTTTACTGTTCCACCTTAGCGCGTTTAGCGAGGCGGTTTCCTTGGCACATCTTATCAAAACGGAGATCGTGCCCCCTTATTCCGGGATTCCCATCAATACGGACGTGGGTAACCCATCCGCACCATTGATTACGATGCTTGGGAGATAAGCGAGTTTTACCAGGCTGGCGGGGGACGCATAGCTCGTCCGTCCATATAAGGGGATAAGGATCCACCTTTTCACCCTCGCCTTCTTCCTCCTTTGCTCATCCATTTCCGCGCACTCGAGCTCCAACACCGAAGTCCGCACACCCCACCTCAACCTTCTCCAACTATGTCCGGAGCGGGAGGCAGGTGGATGGCCTCCTCCGTCACGGAGCGGCACATCAAAAAGCTGCGGAAGGCCGGATACTTGTCCAGCAACATCGCCAAGACCGGCTCCCCGACGAGGGGCAGCTCATTCCAACCCCTGTGCCCCATGAGAGGGTGGTTTTCTCACCCACTTCCTCCATGGACTAGGTTTTCCACTTCACCCATTTGTCCGGGGCTCATGTTCTACTACGGCCCGGACTTCCACGATCTGGCCCTCAATTTCATCCTCAACATCTCGGCGTTCATCGTCGTGCAGGCGAGGCCTTCCTTCGCATCCAGCCCCACTTGACTTATGGCTGAAGATCTTCAATGTCAAGCGAAGGTAGTGGGCGGCCGCCAAGCCGGAGTGCAGAGGTGCCATGGTTGGCAAGATGGCCAAAGTTCTATGGCTCGAGGGCTCCTTTGTGGAGACCATAAAGGTGGCAATCGGGTGGTTCTACATCACCGAGCCATGACTCTCAATGGGCGGCGGCCCCGAATTCGATCCGCTTCCCACGCTGCTCACATCATGGAAAGAGACGGGCCTGTCGTGGGGTGATTCGGACGAGCTATCCGGACTCCAAACACGCATCCAAAACTCCGCGGACAAGAATCTCAGGCTTGTCAACGTTATCCAGTGATGCTCATCCGCCAGATTCTCCCATGCCAACAACGGGCCTTCAAATTGTGGGAGTTCGATCCGCACAAAGACCTAACTCTGAAAAGGCTCTTCGACACTACGTATGAAGATGCCTGGAAGGTGCTGTTCAAGGGCGCCGAGGCTCCCACATCCGCTACCGAAGATCACCGATTCAGCTCACAGCGTCAAGCCAGTGAGGTAAGTTATTTTACCCTTTATGGGACTCTTTTTTCATAGTTTGACTCTATGCGGGATCTAAAACTCCCTAACCTTTGACAGGACTAGCTGAAGGCGTGCGATGAGATTAAGCGTATCGCCCCTTTGCCGAAGACCAGCGGACGCCTTGGATTGACGGCTGCTGGCTCCGGCACCTCACATGGTGCCGGAGAAGAAGGCCAAGAAGAAGGCCACGGGAACTCGAAGGAGTTTCCCGGCGCCAGGACTGTCGGACTCATCGTCCGACACCCACTGAGCGGAATCCTCCTCCGAGGAAGAGGAGGAGGAAGAAGCCTCTCCCGGTGGGGAGAGAAGAAAAGGAAGGCCGCCCTAACCGGGAGGATGGAGGGTCCAAGAAGGGAAGGACCCTTCCTCCGGACTTCTCCACCAACGCCGACAACGACGAGGAGGAGTGGCCAACAAGGGCCAAGCCCCTGGAGAGATCGTAAGTGTCCGGATACCCATGGCTTTTTTTTCATTGCATAGTGTTCTCTAATGCCGAACAATCATGCAACCCGCCCAAGGACGAGCTCGCCGCTTCGTCGAGCGGGTCCCTGAATTCGTCGGAAGTGGAGAGTACTTCACTTCCGGCCGCCTCCTCACCTCACACTGCTGACGACGCCGAGGTGGGGCCCCAAGGGGGGCCTGGTCAAGAGGACGTGGCGCAAGAGGTGCCGCAAGGCAACCTCCCGGACTCCAGGCGCGAGGGGAGCGAGACCCCCAGGGGCTCGAAGCCCGACCCTTGTCTGGACTCCATACCGGAACCGTCAGCGGTTCCGAAGTCCGGCAAGTGGCCCCTTCGTAGGAAGGGTAAGACGCCGGTGTCCTCCGTCCAAGCGGAGGCACCGGATAGCATCTTGAGGCGCTTAACAAGCGCCTCCATCGAGGAGGAGCACCACACTGCTATGAGTGTGGTGATCCGAAAGTTCGATCCGCCAAGAGCGGGCTGATCAAGCCTGCAACGGCCTTCTAACTGGCTTTGAGGTAAGTTTTCAATATATGTAAGAAGATTACCGCATAGACAGTAGCCCCTGATGCTTAGTTCGGTGTTCGGAAAGAAAAGCCGGACCAAGGATCTAAAAAGATATACGCAGGAGTCTAACATAATTATGTCGATATGGGAATGCAGGCTGCCTCACTGACCTCTCGCCAAGACCGATCATGGAGGTCAATGCATTGAAGGAGAGCCTCGAACGGTCCGAGAACAAGCTCGGCCGAGCCAAGAAGCAGCTCGAGGACAAGGAAGGTAAGTAATACCTTATGGAATTTAAAAATGTGGTTGCAAAGATAACAGAATAACATGGGTACTGCGAGGGCCACGAGCGAGGTGGCGACCACAAGGAGGTGGTGTCGTAACAAAGCGGCTCATGAGCGCACTGAGCGAGAGAAGGGGGAGGCGCAACTGGTGAAGGTACGGCAAGAGCTCCAGGCTCTCGTGGAAAAACACGAGGGTTTGGAGCGTGACTCAAAGACCCGAGAGTCCGAGCTTGCCTCGGCTCTTGAGAGTGCCAAAGCTGCTAAGGCCGAGGCCCAAAAAGCCCTCCAGAGATTGAGGCAATAAAGAAGATCGTGGCGGGTAAGGCATTCTTTATGCAGAGCAAGAATGTAAAAGTCAATTATCTAGTACTTACCGAATCCGGAGCTCTCCAGAGCGTTCGCAGATCTGCATGGAGTGTCTCCGATGCCGCCGCTTTCTACCGAGCGAAGAAGGGAGCTCGAAGGAAAAGGTGTTTTGGTCTCGATATCTTTGAGGCCGAACACCCGTGCCCTTTGAGCGACCAATCGAAGCAATTGGTCGAGCTCCACAAGGTCGCCGAACAGGCCATGAAGGGCCTTATAGCTCGGCTGTGGCCAAATGAGGCCATGCACAGGAGCTACTTCGGGCTAGTCACGGTGGTGGATGCCTGTCCATGGATCGAAGTCATCAAGCGCTCCGTCGATTGAAGGTGCGGTAGGGCCCTTGCCCGTGCCAAAGTGCACTGGGCAAGCTGGACGCGAGAAGATGGTGGCCAGACGGGCCGCCCGGGCAAAGAACATCACAAGCCCGAGAAGTATTATGAGGGCATCCTGAAGGGTGCCCGTCTTACAGCGGGTGAATGCTCCAAAGATGTAATATTTGAGTAGACTCGCATTTGTTATCCTGTACGCTGAAAACCTTTTTATATGCGCTAAGCAACGCTTTTGAATTTAAAATATTACCTTCTGTGCGGCCGTTTATCAAACTTGAGAGATGGCGAGTCGTTGGCTTCAGCCCCCATGCCACGAGTGCTGGGGTGTTCGGGATAAACTTGAGCGCTCTTGTTCCCATTCTTGGGTCCTTCGAGGGAGGCGCTCAACGAACCAGGCAACCAGACTATAATGATTGAACACTCTCACTTAGCCATAGAATTCTATAATTTTAAATTTCGGCGAAGCCCCTAGTATTCGGAAGACCGAGTTCGGGGCGCTATCCACGCCTTGGCCGGACAATGCCGGTTCCTCGCTCTAAGCGGCATAAGTCTTTAGGGACTCAAGAAACCTCTTGAACAGCGATCGCTCTCGCCTTATCATGATGGTCAGTTTTAGCTTTCCACCGAGGTGCTCAACCCAGCTCAACCGGGGCACAATCGCGATTGGTTCTCCCAGCGCTACCTTAGCCGATATAACGGAACGTAAGGTACCAAAACATGCGAGCCGGCAAACCCAACTATTGACCCAAGACATGATTCGAGCCGATGCATATAATGCTATAAGTTCGGGTGCCGCACTTGTGAAAGTGTTCGGTCTTGTCACAACATGTTTTTGGGGTACATAAGCCCTCGGTGTATTGGCCGTACCAAATTGTATGCAGTTGCGCAATGTCATAAATGAACATATATAATGGGAAAGAATGCAATAATAGGCAAGAGCTATATATTGGTTATTCAAAATAAACTGCAAATAAAAGCAGAACGATACAAATTGTGCGATAAGCAAGGTACATGACTTTTCACATGTCCCCCTTCCAGGAGTAAGTTTGCGGTGTGGTATGTAAAACAGGTATACTGCTCGTAATAGAGACCACCTGGACACTCGACGCAGTTTTCTGCTTCCCTGGCTGTTGCATCGTGTATTCGGCGCGAATGCCGGACAGGGCTTCTGGAGATCAGAGTCCTGAAAGTAAAAGGAAGAAAAAGAAAAAAAAGGAATGACACAAACGGGAGCCCCTAATGCGGTCTAGCCGCATTCTGGGCGTGCCGTGGTCGTGGCCCGTCCCCTATGCCCATGGTGCTTCAGAGCGCAATTACGTGCGCCGTAATCGGCTTCAGCGAAGTTCGCGAGGGCTGGGGTTGGGGCTGCATTACTATGCTTGTTCGGAACGTGTCGGGCGGTCTTGCTGTAGGTTACTCCGGGCGTGCTTGACAGTGTCCGATTGTTTATTGGCCGGACTGGAGAATTGCCTTAAGAGGCTGTTCTGCACTTCTGCCGCAAGGGCGACCGTATTCTCCTCCGTTCGGAGGGAGCGTTCGGTGTTTCTGTTGACCGTGATTACGCCTCGAGGGCCTGGCATCTTGAGTTTGAGGTACGCGTAGTGCGGCACCGCATTGAATTTTGCGAATGCGGTTCGTCCGAAAGCAAAGGCGTGATAGCCGCTGCGGAACGGGACTATGTTGAAGATTAACTCCTCACTCCGGAAGTTATCCGGGGACCGGAAGACCACTTCAAGTGTAACGGAGCCTGTGCAGTTGGCCTCTACACCTGGAATGATGCCTTTAAAGGTCGTCTTTGTGGGTTTGATCCTTGACGGGTCTATTCCCATTTTGCGCACTGTATCCTGATAAATCAGGTTCAGTTGCCGCCGCCGTCCATCATGACTCGTGAGGTGAAATCCGTCAATAATTGGGTCAAGAACCAATGCGGCGAAACCGCCGTGATGGATGCTAGTGGGGTGGTCCTTCGATCGAAGGTGATCGGGCAGAAGACCATGGGTTGAACTTCGGGCGACCGCTCCATTATGCGATATCGTCCCTTAGTGCGCGCGCTTCGCTACCTTTTGGGTATGTGGGTTGCGATATCATGTTCACCGTCCGCACTTGTGTGGGAAAGCCCTTCCGCCTCTATTTTTCGGTGGCCGGGCTCTTCCTCGTCATCGCTATGCAGCCCCTTGTCGTTGTTTTCGCTTAGCTTGCTCGCTGCTTGCTTGAACACCCAACAATCCTCGCTGGTGTGGTTGGCTGGTTTTTCGGGGTGCCATGTATCCGCACAAGCGATCGAGTATTCGGTCCAAGTTGGACGGGCCCTGGGTATTTCTTTTGAATGGCTTCTTCCGCTGACCGGGTTTAGAGCCTCTGAATCCGGCATTTACTGTCGTATCTTCAGCATTATCACCGTTAATGCGGCATTTATGCTTGTTGCGGAGCGACCTGCCATTGATGTCCTTGGTATTCAAACTACCAGGGTGTTTGGCCAAGTTGTTGCTTCGAGCTAGCCAGCTGTCCTCTCCTGCGCAAAAGCGGGTCATGAGTGTGGTGAGGGCTGCCATGGATTTCGGCTTTTCCTGTCCTAGGTGCCGGGCTAGCCACTCGTCGCGGATGTTGTGTTTGAAGGCTGCTAAGCGCCTCGCATCCGGACGATCGATGATATGATTTTTCTTTGTTAGGAACCACGCCCGTAATTGTATGGCCGATTCTTCCGCTCTTGAATTATATGGCTAATGTCATCGGCGTCTGGTGGTCGCACATATGTGCCCTGGAAGTTATCAAGGAATGCGGCTTCCAGGTCCTTCCAACAACCGATTGACTCTGCTGGCAAGCTGTTGAGCCAATGCTGAGCTGGTCCTTTAAGCTTGAGTGGGAGGTATTTGATGGCATGTAGATCATCACCGCGGGCCATGTGGATATGGAGGAGATAGTCCTTGATCCAGACCACAGGATCTGTGGTACCATCGAATGATTCGATGTTTACGGGTTTGAAGCCCTCAGGGATTTGATGATCCATTACTTCATCTATGAAGCATAGTGGGTGTGCGGCGCCTCTGTATTGGGCTATATCATGACGTAGATCATATGAGCTTTGTCTACTGTGTTCAGCTCGGCTGGGTTTGCTGTATCCGGCGTGACGGTAATCATCCCGAGTTGTTGGGTGCCCACGCGATATGTAGATCGATCTTGTATGCTTTGCCTTATCCTCCAATATATCTCGCAAGTCCGGCGCGTTTTCCCGTGCCTTGGTACTTTTTGAGCAGCGTCGGGGCGTGGCTTGAGCGGAGGGCCGAGAGGCTTCTGTCGCTGACCACGGGTGGCCGGTCCGCCATGTCGTCTTGTTGGTGACGTGGGTGCTTCCTCCTCTGATCGAGGCAACGACCTGCGTTTGGGGTAGCTTTTGGAGGGGCGTTCGAGTTCATACTCTTCGGCTGCAAGGACTTCAGTCCATCTGTCAGCTAGCAGGTCTTGGTCAGCTCTAAGCCGTTGCTGCTTATTCTTGAGGCTGCTTGTCGTGGCCATGAGCCTGCGTTTAAAACGCTCTTGTTCGACAGGGTCCTCTGGCACGATGAATTCATCGTCGTCGAGGCTTGCCTCGTCTTCGAGGGGGGCGATAATTATCGCCCTCTACCTCTCTTTTCTGCCCGCCGTCGTGCGGACTTGCTTCTCCTCCTCCCCGCTACCGAGTCCCGCCGAGGGGGTCATCTTCGCAACCGTCCGGTATTATTATCTCCCGTGCGGAATCGGCGCTTTCTTGTGGCAGGATTTAGAGCGGCGCCACCGACGTCGGGCGCTTGGGTTGTTTCTTGAGGGGTCATCCTCCGCCGTTCCATCGCCATTCCCATCTTTTGGGATGTCCACCATGTATATGTCGTATGACGAGGTAGCCTTCCAAAGGCCCTCAGAGGCGCTGGTTCTTGGTCGTCTCCAAAGATCGCCATCCATACCGCCGATGTCTTGAGTCGAAGTCGAGCATGTCGGTTAAATCATCGGCGATGGCTACAAAGTGGGTGGGTGGGCTTTGAATTTCTTCATTGTCCGCATCCCAACCTTCCTGACCATAATATGGCCAGGGCTCACCTGATAAAGAGAGAGACTTTAGTGACTTCAGGATGTTGCCAAAGGGAGAGTGCTGAAAGATGTCCGCGGCAGTGAACTCCATGATCGGCGCCCAATCGGATTCGATTGGTAGGGGCGCGGAAGGTTCGGAGTCCGAAGAGGAGTCCGCACCGGAGTCATGGTCTTCGCAGCGACGGGGATGGAGTTCGGCTCAATCGCCAGAGAGATCGTAGGCCCCAGGCGGTGTCCAACCACTCGTCCTCGATCGGGGGAGTCGGCTCCGAGCTAAGGGTCGGAGCGGACTCTGGTGTGGCTTCCAAGGCACTGTTCGGCGGCAGAGCTAGATCATGCCCATCGAGACAGTGCGGCGCACTTGGTTGTGGCTCGAATCCGTCGAAGATCAAGTCTCCGCGGATGTCGGCCGTGTAGTTCAAACTCCCAAATCTGACCTGATGGCCAGGGGCGTAGCTTTTGATCTGCTCCAGATGGCCAAGTGAATTAGCCCGCAGTGCAAAGCCGCCGAATACGAAGATCCGTCCGGGGAGAAAAGTCTCACCCTAGACCGCGTCGTTGTTGATGATCAAAGGAGCCATCGGGCCTAAAGATGACGACATAGAGGAACTCTCAATGAAAGCACCAATGTCGGTGTCAAAACCGGCGGATCTCGGGTAGGGGTCCCGAATCAGGCGTCTATGCGGATGGTAACAGGAGACAAGGGACACGATGTTTTTACCCAGGTTTGGGCCCTCTCGATGGAGGTAATACCCTACTCCTGCTTGATTAATATTGATGATATGGGTAGTACAAGAGTAGATCTACCACGAGATCGAGAGGCTAAACCCTAGAAGCTAGCCTATGGTATGATTGTTGTTCGTCCCCATTTAACTAAAACCCTCCGGTTTATATAGACAATGGATAGGGTTAGGGTTACACAGAGTCGGTTACAATGGTAGGAGATCTACATATCCGTATCGCCAAGCTTGCCTTCCACGCCAAGGAAAGTCCCAACCGGACACGGGACGAAGTCTTCAATCTTGTATCTTCATAGTCCAGGAGTCTGGCCAACGGTGATAGTTCGGCTATCCGGACACCCCCTAATCCAGGACTCCCTCACCGTGCCTCTGCCACACTTCATTGATTTTGTCCGTTAGCGTTTCAGCAGAATCATCTGCAAAGCAGAGGCACGGCCTTGAATCTTCTAGTGACTTAATTGTCAACGTGCCCGTGGAAAATTTTGCTGCTCGCACACGCAAGATGAATGTAGAACCATGCTTCCGGCGTCAAACAGATTCTTCTATTGAACATGTGCCGTAAATAATTAAAACACGGACGGGCACGCCCGTGCCTGGTCTGCGTCTTCAACCATGTATCTCGTACCTTGAAAGCTGTGGCTCTATTTAATGTTTCAAGCAACCACCTACCTTTTACTTGTTACGAGTAGTAATTAACCCAGACCCTCCCGTCAAAGGAAAAAAAGGTAATTAATCTAGACCCCTTCGGTCCCCGTCGTGGGTATTTAAGTCGTTTCATGGATTGACAGGCTGTAATCCATTTCTCCAGATCCACCTCAGTGAGCACTGGTCGTGGGCGGCGCCACCCCAGCAACGGAGGTGGAGATGGAAAGCGCTGCTCGTAGCATCAAGAGGTCGAGAGTGGCACCACCGGCGACACCGCCTTCTGGTGGTGTGCTGGTCGTCGGAGGGGATGGAAGCGGCGACCGTGCTCCCTCTCGATCCGATGAGGAAGAAGAGGGATGTCGTGCGGACCGCATCATCGATCTCGCCGACAGCGTCCTAGGTGAGATCATCTCTCTTCGTCCCATCAAGGATGGCATCCGTACTCAAATCCTCGCACATCGTTGGTGTCCTTTGTGGCCCATCGCTCCTCTGAATCTCGACTGCTGCGAGATCTCTGTCTCTCGTCTATTTAACGATGGAGAAAAAGTTCATATCGAGACCATATCTCATCTATCCTCCTTCACCAAGGAGCGCGTTCGCAAATGCTATTCCGGAACGCGGCTCTGTCGAAATCCCGTCTCTAATGTTGTCAGTCTTCCGGAATCCATTCTATCCGGCCATGCTAGCTCTGTTAGCCGCCTCTCTATCGCGGCGTGCTATCTACAATGCAGACCCTCCACCGTTGATGCCTGGCTCCGATCCTGGAAGCTGAACAATATGCAGGTTCTTGAGTTCTACTACCTCTTCCCAAGATTTCTGACGCAAGAGGTAACAATACTGGATCTATGCACTTCATCTACGCCCTCGGCAGCGGAGTCCGTTTTTCGGTTTTCTTCCTCTCTCCACACTCTCGGCTTTGCTCTTTGCCAAATACCGGACAATTACGTTGGGAAGCTTAAGTTACCACTGGTGAAAAGACTATCGCTTGTGGAAGTTGATATATCAGACGCCTCGCTGCAAAGCATAATCCACTTTAGTTGCCCTGCACTTGACTCTCTTCTGCTTGTTTGCAATAGAGGAGGTCGTCGCGTCACAATAAACTCGTCTAACCTTGTAAGCATTGGCATTTGTTGTCCACATGGAGAACTCATTATTGAGGATGCCCCTTCACTTCGACGGTTGATTGTTGATTGTCTGGTCGACGACTGTTCGATAACCGTTGTGTCTGCACCTAAAATGGAGGCATTGGGTGAATTCATGTTCGTGTCTCCCTCGACGCATCTTGAGGTACTGCCTTTTCCTTCATACTGGAATAGAGCTGCACTTGTTCCGATGTTTGTTCTATAAATTTGATGGTCTATGTTCTATTCTTCAGGCAGAGTCAGGACTCGGAGTTAACCGGTGTCTCTGTGTCTGAATCGTATCCATGTCGTCTCACATGTCTTGAGGTATTGACTTTTCACGATACTTCCAGCTTCACTTTGTTTGTGAGGAAACAAGTTTTATTTCATCCAACCTTTATTCTATTAGTTTTGTGATCCATCTTCTGTTATTTTTCATCAAGGGTTTGAAGGTAGTCAGTCTAAGAACAATGCGTCAAGCTGTCAAGACCTTGCTTATCTACATGGATTATAAGGTGGACATTGTCGTTGAATTGCTGCAATGCTTTCCAAAACTGGAGAACTTGTTTGTCGAGGTGATGATCTTCAGAAATGTGCATACTGTAGTACTCGTTCCTTTTCAAAATGCTTCTCTTAATTTTGACTGAAATTGATGCACCCCTATCTACACATGATTTATTGTTGGATACATCCATATATAGACAAGTCTATGTCTAACTTCTTGTTACGGAGGTGGTAGAACTAATTGTTTCATTTGGTTTTTTGATGGTCTGTATCACTTTTTATATACGCTAAGTATTTTCAACCTATCATTTATACTTTATGGCTCGTTGATTTCTCATGGTGAAAAAAACAAATGGCATCGTAAGTACCGGCAGTTTCTCAAACATCATGATGTTTGTCTGAAGACAGTATCGCTAGATTATGTTCGCTCCGGGAGTTACGCTGAATTTGCGATGTTCTTTGTTCTTAGTGCAAAGGATCTAGAGACCATGACCATTAAGTTTACCACCCCTCCCGCAGAGTTCACGGGTGTAGTTTACGAAAAGCAACAAAGGGTTCTAGAGTGGCATAGAAGGGCTTCTAAACGTGCACGTCTTAGATTATCATCAAGTTGCAGCCACGCGCGTCTGCATTTAAGAAAGAGGAGTGTTGAATACCTGGATTTGACGGTTCTGTTCAGGTGTGGATGCTGAAATCAGGCGTTGTGTTAGTTGTCCAGGTGTATGGAGTTATTTGTTGTTGCATTCTCTTGAGCTTGGGTTTTATGTAAACTTTATCAGAGAACCATTGTAGTCTTTGCACTGTGTGTAAGCTTGTCTATTTCTGTGTTGTGTGCAACCATGAAGGAAGTGTGTAGTTTTGCGGCTTTGTACGGGCCGAAAGACTATAAAATGTTGTGGCACCAAGGTTAAAATATATAATGTAGATTTAATTTTTCAGTGGAGAAATGCACGCTGTATGTGTAACCGTACCTGTGTTGTATGTACAACAGTGCCTGTCGTATGTACATGTCATGCACAGAATGGATGCACATCCCTGCCTATGTTTCAAGTAGAGTGGTGCCTCTCGTATGTACCTGCCATACACAATGAGGAGTTGCAGTTGAGCCTTGCAATGATGGAGCTGCGTTTGAGCCGCTGCACTATTTCTGCTCCTTGTTCTGTGATTATAAAAAACGGCTTGTAAGTTTATTTGGGGCAGTTGTAGAAACAAAACAAATTTAAGCAGAACAGATTTTGCTTGTTTAGGTATTTTTATTACTCATCTAAGAAAATATTATAAGGGCGATAGGCTTGCTTGTAAATTTTTGCAGCCATTTATTTATGAAGTTGGATGGTGTAAGAATACAACCATGCGTCTCTGCTGCGACACAGGAGAGATGAAAAGAGCTGAAAGCATAGATAGCCCCCCAGCGGTCAACCAAACCTGTTTCACGGGGCGTTACATAGTGCCTTTGGTGACCGCACAACCGAGTTTCTACTCAACAGGCCACATCAAAATGCGTCTCAAGGATTCTAGACGTGACACTGCAGACTCACGACCATGCTTTTGACCTTGTCGTGACATCGTGATGTTCGTTCTCTGCTGGAATAACGTGCCTTCCACAGCCACCCTACTGTGCGCGTAGCAATGGAGCAACGCGAGCTGATAAAGTGCTTTTTCTACTACTAAAAGTGTGGCCCTCGTTGCTTGACTTCCATGCGTTTGACAGTGGCTCTTTGGTACAGAACCGTGGTTGAAGAGAGTTTTTTCCCATGCTTTTAAGGACAGTGTCTCTCAGATCGGTCATTCATTGCCTCACAAAGTAAACTGTAAGGGTTCACATCTGAATCCAATTTTGTTATGTTTCTGCAGTAAACACACGAATGTGACTCTGCTTAATACTCAAGTATGCCTCCATGGGCTTCTCGTTAGTGCCTCTCCATCTAAACGAGTCGACGAAATCATCCGGAAAACAGACACAAGCGAACTTAACTCTATATAATACCATACGGTGCCTTGATTTGACGCCCGTGTCTACGACCCTTATCACTGAAATACAGAAAGTCACAAACGCACATAGACGTGGCTGCAGAGAGTTCACGCCCGTTTAGCTAATGAAATGTACGGTTTGCACAATAAACGCATGAACGTGACTCTTCCTAATACTAAAGTATGCCTCCATGGGCTTCTCGTCATGCCTCTTCCAGATCCAGCGAACACTGGTCGTAGGCGGCGCCACCGTAGCAATGGAGGTGAAGATGGAATGCGCTGCTCGTAGTACCAAGAGGTCCAGAGTGTCTCCGCTGGCGACGCTGCCTTCTCGTGGTGTGTGATAACCCACAAGTATAGGGGATCGCAACAATTTTCGAGGGTAGAGTATTCAACCCAAATTTATTGATTCGGCACAAGGGGAGCCAAGGAATATTCTCAAGTATTAGCAGTTGAGTTGTCAATTCAACCACACCTGGATAACTTAGTATCTGCAGCAAAGTATTTAGTAGCAAAGTCATATGATAGTAGTGGTAACGGTAACAAAAGTAACAGTAGCAAAAGTAATATTTTTGGTGTTTTGTAGTGATTGTAACAGTAGCAACAGAAATGTAAATAAGCGAAGAACAATATGTGAAAAGCTCGTAGGCACTGGATCGGTGATGGAGAATTATGCCGGATGCGGTTCATCATGTAACAATCATAACATAGGGTCACACAGAACTAGCTCCAATTCATCAATATAATGTAGGCATGTATTCGAAATATAGTCATACGTGCTTATGGAAAAGAACTTGCATGACATCTTTTGTCCTACCCTCCCGTGGCAGTGGGGTCCTAATGGAAACTAAGGGATATTAAGGCCTCCTTTTAATAGAGTACCAGAACAAAGCATTAGCACATAGTGAATACATGAACTCCTCAAACTATGGTCATCACAGGGAGTGGTCCCGATTATTATCACTTCGGGGTTGCCGGATCATAACACATAGTAGGTTACTATAGACTTTCAATATAGGATCAAGAACTCACATATATTCATGCAAACATAATAGGTTCAGATCTGAAATCATGGCCCTCGGGCCCTAGTGACAAGCATTAAGCATAGCAAAGTCATAGCAACATCAATCTCAGAACATAGTGGATACTAGGGATCAAACCCTAAGAAAACTAACTCGATTACATGATAGATCTCATCCAACCTATCACCGTCCAGCAAGCCTATGATGGAATTACTCACGCACGGCGGTGAGCATCATGAAATTGGTGATGGAGGATGGTTGATGATGACGATGGCGACGAATCCCCCTCTCCGGAGCCCCGAACGGACTCCAGATCAGCCCTCCCGAGAGGTTTTAGGGCTTGGTGGCGGCTCTATATCATAAAACACTATGAATCCTTCTCCTTTATCTTTTTCTCCCCGAAGGCAAATATATAGAGTTCGAGTTGAGGTCGGAGGAGCTCCAGGGGGCCCACGAGGTAGGGGGCGCGCCCTAGGGGGGGCGCCCCCACCCTCGTGGCTAGGGTGTCGGCCCCCTGGTCTTCATCTTTTGCAAGGATTTTTTATCATTTCCAAATAGACGTTCCGTGAAGTTTCAGTTCATTCCGATAACTTTTGTTTCTGCACATAAATAACACCATGGAAAGTCTGCTAAAAACAGCGTCATTCGGGTTAGTTCCATTCAAATCATGCAAGTTAGAGTCCAAAACAAGGGCAAAAGTGTTTGGAAAAGTAGATACGACGGAGACGTATCAACTCCCCCAAGCCTAAACCTTTGCTTTACCTTAAGCAATTCAGTTGACAAACTGAAAGTGATAAAGAAAAACTTTTACAAACTCTGTTTTCTCTTGTTGTTGTAAATATGTAAAGCCAGCATTCAAGTTTTCAGCAAAGATTATGACTAACCACATTTGCAATAACTCTTAAGTCTCATGTTTACTCATATCAATAGCATAATCAACTAGCGAGCCATAATAATAAATCTCGGATGACAACACTTTCTCAAAACAATCATAATATGATATAACAAGATGGTATCTTGCTAGCCCTTTCTGAGACCGCAAAACATAAATGCAGAGCACCTTTAAAGATCAAGGACTGACTAGACATTGTAATTCATGGTAAAAGAGATCCAATCATAGTCATACCCAATATAAATTAATAGTAATGAATGCAAATGACAGCTCTCCAGCTAGTGCTTTTTAATAAGAGGGTGATGACTCAACATAAAAGTAAATGGATAGGCCCTTCGCAGAGGGAAGCAGGGATTTGTAGAGGAACCAGAGCTCGGTTTTGTAATAGAGATAAATAATATTTTGAGCGGCACTTTCATTGTCAACATAACAACCGAGAGATGGCGATATCTTCCACGCTACACACATTATAGGCGGTTCCCAAACAGAATGGTAAAGTTTATACTCCCCCTCCACCAACAAGCATCAATCCATGACGTGCTCGAAACAACGAGTGTCTCCAACTAGCAACAATCCCAGGGGAAGTTTTGTTTGCAATTATTTTGATTTAGTTTGCATAAAGCATGGGACTGGGCATCCCGGTGACCAGCCATTTTCTCGTGAGTGAGGAACGGAGTCCACTCCTCTTGAGAATAACCCGCCTAGCATGGAAGATAAGGGCAGCCCTAGTTGATACATGAGCTATTCGAGCATACAAAACAGAATGTTTATTTGAAGGTTTAGAGTTTGGCACATACAAATTTACTTGGAACGGTAGGTAGAGTGGACTCATATGGAATAACTTTGGGGTTCAAGGGATTGGATGCACAAGCAGTATTCCCGCTTAGTACAGGTGAAGGCTAGCAAAAGACTGGGAAGCGACCAACTAGAGAGCGACAACAGTCTTGAACGTGCATTAAAATTAATAAACATTGGATGCAAGCATGAGTAGGATATAATCCACCATGAACATAAATATCGTGAAAGCTATGTTGATTTGTTTCAACTACATGTGTGAACATGTGCCAAGTCGAGTCACTTAAATCCTTCAAAGGAGGATACCACCCCACTATACCACATCACAACCATTTTAATAGCACGTTGGCATGCAAGGTAAACCATTATACCTCATAGCTAATCAAGCATGTCACGAGCAACTATGATCTCTAATTGTCATTGCAAACATGTTTATTCATAATAAGCTGAATCAGGAACGATGAACTCATCATATTTACAAAAACAAGAGAGGTCGAGTTCATACCAGCTTTTCTCATCTCAGTCAGTCCATCATATATCGTCATAATTGCCCTTCACTTGCACGACCGAACAGAGTGAATATAATAAGAGTGCACGTGCATTGGACTAAGCTGAATCTGCGAGCATTCAATAAAAAGGAGAAGACAAGGAAATATGGGCTCTTGGTTAAATCCATAATAATGCATATAAGAGCCACTTCAACAATTTAATCATGGTCTTCTCCTATCGACCCCCAAAGAAAAGAAAAGAAATAAAGCTATTTACACAGGAAAGCTCCCAACAAGCAAAAGAAGAACGGGAAATATTTTTTTTGGGTTTTCTTTTTAATTACTACTACTACAACAAGAAAGTAAACTAGCTAGAAGCTATTACTATTTTTTTGGTTTTTCTTAAGATTTATCAAACACACAAGCAGAAAGCAGGAAAAAGAAAATAAACTAGCATGAATATTACAGTGAAAGAGTATGAGCACCGACATCTAGCAATGAGTGTGTGTGAACATAAATGTAATGTCGGTGGGAAATACGTACTCCCCCAAGCTTAGGCTTTTGGCCTAAGTTGGTTCATTGCCACGGATGGCCTGGCGGATACCCGTAGTTGTAGACGGGGTCGTACTGAGATGAAGAAGACTCTGACTACCACTGGCTGGAAGTCATCTCCGGATCCCAAAAGTAATCAGACTGTCGTGGAGGATCAAATTGTGGTTCCGGCTCCGGGGCTGGTGTAGGGTTCCGGTAGGCTTGAATGGCCGCCCACGGAACGAGATACGGACCTTCAGATAAATTAAACAAGGAAGGAGCAGGCAAGGTAATAGTCTCAGGGTGATGTTTATCAAAGAACAATTTGTATTTAAGCTCCCCTTCCTTGTTCTTAACAATAAAGTCATGCGCTAACATACTATTATAGTCTAAATAAGCATTGGGCAAAAAAAATTCTTCTCTTTCTCATAGAGCCTAATAGGTATATTATAATATGCAGCAAGGCGTGAAGCATAAATACCTCCAAAGATGGGACCCTTAGTACGGTTCAAACTTAACCGTTTAGCAATAATACCGCCCATACTAATAGTGTTATCGGAAAATAAACCATGGAACAAAATGTTAATATCAGGAACACTAAGGTTTCCACAGTTTCCGCGACCAATCAAGCAACGACTAGCAAATATGGCAAAGTAGCGTAAAACAAGAAAATGTATGCTAGTGATTCTCGCATCGGAAACCTTCCTAGTTTCCCCCACAGTGATGGTGTCAATAAACCCGTTCACATCTTTACGATGTGGTTCATCTAAGGTACCCTCGAAGGGTATTTTGCAAACCTTGCAAAATTCATCTAGTGGCATCTTCTTAACAACATCATATAAATGAAACTCTACTGAAGGAGGTGTTTCTTTAGGAAAATAGTAGAAGTTTTGCACAAAAGTATTGGTGAGTAAGAGATACTGATGACGTTGGTCGCGGAGGAAGTCGGTGAGGCCAGAATCTCAGCCAATGAATATAAATCATCATAAATCCTGATTTTTCTCAAGAAATCATCGGAAGGCCATTCACACGGCTGGACCTCCGCGGTGCGAGGCAAATTATATTTGGGCCTCTGGCTTCTTCATTTTGCTTTTCCTTCGAGCTTCGGCTCGATGAGCCCCTCAAAAATCTCTTCATTATTTTCAAGGAACAATCTCCCCAAGCAGTTTTGTGGGAGGTGCGTTGAGCAAGGAGATCGAAAATCGCAGCAAAATGAGCTAGAACTCGTGCTTGAGCTGGATATTGGTGTTTGTGGGAGGAAGAAGAAGTGTGTGGGTGCAGGAATAAGTGGAGGAGGGCCACCATGGGCCCACGAGGCAGGGGGCACGCTCTCGGGGGTAGGGCGTGCCCTCCACCCTCGTGGCCAGGTGCTTTCCCCTCCTGCTGTGTTCTCAGTGCAGATATTCTCAAATATTCCAGAAAAAATCATATTCCATTTTCAGGGCATTTGGAGAACTTTTATTTTTGGGGTATTTTTATATTGCACAGATAAATCAGGAAACAGACAGAAAAAATACTATTTTTACTTTATTTAAACTAAATAATAGAAAGTAGGAAGAGGGTACAGAAGGTTGTGCCTTCTAGTTTCATCCAACTCATGCTCATCAAAGGAATCCACTAACAAGGTTGATCAGGTCTTGTTAACAAACTCATTCCGAATAACATGGAATCGGAGAAATTTCGAATAACACTATGTTACCTCAATGGGGATATGCACATCCCCAATAATAAGAATATCATATTTCTTCTTGACAGTAGGAAGAGGAAATTCAAAACCTCCAAAAATAATCGATGGAATTTTTCCAATAGAGTTGATACTATGAACTTGAGGTTGTTTCCTCGGAAAGTGTACCGTATGCTCATTACCATTAACATGAAAAGTGACATTGCCTTTGTTGCAATGAATGACAGCCCCTGCAGTATTCAAAAAGGGTCTTCCAAGAATAATAGACATATTATCGTCCTCGGGAATATCAAGAATAACAAAGTCCGTTAAAATAGTAACGTTTGCAACCACAACAGGCACATCCTCACAAATACCGACATGTATAGCAGTTTATTTATCAGCCATTTGCAAAGATATTTCAGTAGGTTTCAACTTATTCAAATCAAGTCTACGATATAAAGAGAGAGGCATAACACTAACACCGGCTCCAAGATCACATAAAGCAGTTTTAACATAGTTTCTTTTAATGGAGCATGGTATAGTGGGTACTCCTGGATCTCCAAGTTTCTTTGGTATTCCACCCTTAAAATTATAATTAGCAAGTATGGTGGAAATCTCAGCTTCCGATATCTTTCTTTTATTTGTAACAATATATTTCATGTACTTAGGATAAGGATTCATTTTGAGCATATCAGTTAATCGTATACGCAAAAATATAGGTCTAATCATTTCAGCAAAGCGCTCAAAATCCTCATCATCCTTTTTCTTGGATGGTTTCAGAGGAAAAGGCATGGGTTTCTGAACCCAAGGTTCTCTTTCTTTACCGTGTTTCCTAGCAACAAAATCTCTCTTATCATAACGTTGATTCTTTGATTGTGGGTTATCAAGATCAACAGCAGGTTCAATTTCTACATCATTATCATTACTAGGTTGAGCATCATCATGAACATCATCATTAGCATTTTCATCAGGTTCATGTTCATTACCGCAGTTGTGTTTCAAAGATCGTAAATAGAAATATCATTTGGATTCTCAGGGGGTTCAGCAATAGGTTCACTAGAAGCATGCAAAGTCCTATCATTTTTCTTTTTCTTCTTTTTAAAAGGACTAGGTGCATCAATATTATTTCTCTGAGAATCTTGCTCAATTCTCTTAGGGTGGCCTTCAGGATACAAAGGTTCCTGAGTCATCTTACCAGTTCTAGTAGCCACTCTAACAAAGATAATCATTTTTCTTACTATTTATTTCATTGAGCAAATCATTTTGAGCTTTAAGTACTTGTTCTACTTGAGTAGTAACCATAGAAGCATGTTTACTAATGAGTTTAAGTTCACCTTTAACATTAGCCATATAATGACCCAAGTGCTCAATCATAGAAGCATTTTGTCGGTGTACTAGAGTAGGGGTACCCTAGTATCCCGTACTGCAGATGCCAGACGATTCAGCACCAGCGGCAGGGTTTGCCTCTTCACCGCCAAGATCCTCCGTGGCTCCTTTGGAGCCATTCAAGAACAAAGTATTTGATTAAGAAGACAAGGCCCCGGCAAGAGGAGCTTGCCGGGAAGGCCACTCAAGGCATGTAGAAGACAAGGCCCCGGCAAGAGGAGCTTGCCGGGAAGGCTCGGAGCGCGACAAGGATTCGGCCGCGACAAGGCGCTTGCCGCGGCAAGCAACCTCTCTCCATCTCCGCTCCAACTCATCCAGCAACGTGTCGCCATGGGACCATTCCATGCACGCGTGTCGAGAGGCTATGCAGCCAGCGGAGAGCAGCGATAAGCGGCGCTGACAAGCTTGCCATCGTGGCGAGCGGTGGCGCACCTGACGGTCTCTGTTGCACTGTTTGGGCGACACTGACGGGCATTTATTGCTTTTGTCCCTTGCCGTTAGAGTTAGGTATTTTGCACTGTACACTGTTCGAGTAGGTGTACCAACTCCTGTTTTTACATTTGTACCCTCGCCTATGTTGCCACCTGTCGGAGACCCCTTGAGCATATAAAAGGAGGCCCATGCGCAACGTAGAGGAGGTTCGAAGTTCGGTTCATTCGACTCACTAGAGACCAGATACGCTCACGCTTAGGTTTTGTAGCTCAGACGCTCCCTAGCAAGAACACAATACATCAAACAAGCAGCAGTAGGAGTTTTATCTCTCCGGAGAGCTCCGAAGCTGGGTAAACTGCTCGTGTGCCTGCCTCGATCCGCTCTTCGTGCGATCTCCGCCCCCCTCCGAACCACAAAGGGGCCTGGTCCGCCGGTCCCATAGGTGTTCGTGGGTACGATCAGCCTCCCCGACATCTTTGGCGCGCCAGGTAGAAGCGTCGAGGCCGTGTGAATCTGATCCGACGCGTTCACACGAGCAGCATCCTCAACATCTTCCTCAACATGCCACCGAAGAAGAAGGCTTCGCGGCAGCAGAGCCGTCGCGTCGTACCCACCCTCACCGCAGCAAGCGGGTGGTGGGGGCAGACGGCGGAGGAACGGGCGCCGACGAAGGTGTTCGCGGCGTTGCCAAGTCCAAGGACAAGGCCCGCAAACCTCGGCGTCCGCGCATCCCCGCGCCCATCTCAGAGACACGGGACCAACAACGTCATGGCGTTCACAATGCCATACGTTCGTTGGATCGAGACCCTCAAGACCAGCATGCGCGCCAACATCTTGCACGAGTGAGATACGATGCCGGACGGGTGCTGCTCCTTCTAACGTGAGTTAGAAGTCCGAGCATATCCCGCTCCTCGCACCGTTCGCCAATGCCACCCACTACTCCGGCAGAAGCTCTGGCGAGAGCTCAGCTGCTCCTCGACTACCCTCCAACGGCCAACAAGGTCGATGAGTGGAGGGCCACTATCCAGAGCCTCATCGGCTTTGCCAACGGCGACGCTCCGCGGCAACCAACGCCATCATTGCCGCGGCAAGGCGACAAAACGCGAGCCGGTGGCGGCAAGACTGTCGAGGTGCAACCACCATGCACTCTCCGCCACGAAGGCCAAGATCGCCGACTCACCGGATCCACCTCGACAACGACTCCACCGCGTCGCCGGATCCATGAAGCTTCGCCGCGATAAGCGCCAAGTTCTTCATGAGCGACAACAAGAGGGCGCTTCGAACTTCGCGTGAGCGCCGGAGAGAAGCGCGGCGTCGGTCCGACAAGCGTCTTTGGGCCTTCTATTGACGTGCAGCGCCCGGAGGAGCCAGCGACTTGCCGTCTGTGATAGGTTGCCCTGCGTTCACTCGTGAGCTGCGGCAAGTCCGGTGGCCCAGCCGAAAAACTTCAAACCAGACGCGTCGAGAAGTATGATGGCAGGACGCATCCGTCGGAGTTCCTCAACATCTACACCATCGCGGTGCAGGCTGCGGCGGGACGGGACCACAAGATCCTCGCCAACTACTTCCCGTTCGTGCTCAAGCCCAACGTCAGATCTTGGCTCATGCACTTGCCGGACAACTCCATATCCTCTTGGGCAGATCTGTGCCATCAGTTTGTTGGCGCCTTCACAGGTGGCCACAAACCTCATGGCCAAGAGAGTGACCTTCATCTGCTCGCCCAGAAGGAAGGAGAGTCCCTGCGTAAGTTCATTCAGAGATTCAGCCGTGTGCACTACAACATCCCAGATGTCCATCCTGCCGCGGTGATCAGCGCGTTTCATCAGAATGTGCGGAACCGCAGGATGAGGGAGGAGATGGCGATGTGCAAAGTCAAGGACGCCAGTGAGCTGTACGCCTTGGCCGACAAGTGTGCACGCTACGAGGAAGGGAGGAGACTCCGGGAGAAATGCGGAAGCAGGATCTCGACAAGGAGGAGACCGCCCGGCAAAGAAGGGCCGGGCGGGCGAGCAACAGGAAGAAGAAAGGTAGAGAAGTGCTAGTTGTTGAGCAGTCCGGCAATGGAGGTGGCGACAAGAAGGCCAAGGCTGGTGGCTCCGGCAAGGAGGTTGCCGCTGACGCCCACCACCAGTCGGTGGCGGCCGCCGACAAGCGGGGCAGCTCCGACAAGCGATCTTGCAAGATCCACCACACCAAGGGCCACGACCTCCAGAGCTGCAAGAAGGTCGAGCAGCTTGTCGAACAGCGAGAGCTGAGTACGAGCGGCGCGACAAAGAGAAGGCCTGTGAAGGTGCTGGGGAGCAAGCAAGAAAGCGTCCGGCCGGGGAGGGGCCGCGGCAAGGCCAAGCAACGGCAAGGAGACGGACCTCCCTGCGGCGCGACAAGGATGAAGATGATGATGGCAGCGAAGATATGGAAGACGCAGCGCTGGCGAGCAGGAGTTTGAGAAGCCACGAGGTCCTCTGCGTTGACGGAGGTGCTTCCTGCATACCTCACACCGCCAACTCAAGCAATGGATGCGGAGGTCAATGCAGGAACCATCCGTGATCACGCAAGCCTCTGAAGTGGTCCAAGACGCCTATCATTTTTGATATTGAGGACCACCCTGATCGCATAACTGCGGTCGGTGCTTGCCGATGTTGGTCTCACCAACCATCCGCAACCTCAAGGTCACCAAAATGCTAGTTGACGGCGGGCCGACTTGAATCTGATCTCCTCCGCGGTGCTCCGAAGCTTCAAATCCTGACGGCGAGCTCGAAGAGACCGGCACCTTCCAAGGAATCAATCCGGAAGGAGCAAGCGAAAGGGAAGATTACGTTGCGGTAACATTTGGCAGCGAGCTGAACTTTAGGACGGAGAGGGTCACATTCGACGTTGCCGATTTCCCATTGCCTTACAATGGGATACTTGGCCGTCCAAAGACTCGCCAAGTTCATGGCAGCCTCTCACTACGCCTACAACTTACTCAAGATGCCAGGCCCGATAAGCGTCATCTCTGTCCATGGTGACAAGAAGGATGCCCTTATCTATGCCGACAAGATCTACCGGGATGCAGCAGCCGCGACAGATTGCCAAACACTTGCCGCTGAAGCTCCCGGGGGGAAGAAGACAAAGTCCAAGTCCGGCAAGAGCTCTGATGCTCACTCCGGCAAGCGCACCTCTTCGGAGTGCTGCGCTACCGTAGAGGACGCACCAGCGAGCTCCACCGGCAAGTGCAAGAAGATGGTAGCTCCGCCAAATACCAAGAAGGTGCCCGCCAAGGAGGACGGCACTGGTGGTACCTTTACCATCAGTGCCTCTCTCGACCCTAAATAGGAAGGTGCGCTCGTTGCTTTCCTACGGGCGAATGTCGACGTGTTTGCATGGCAACCGTCGACATCCCAGTGTTCCTGTGGAAGTGATTGAGCACCGCTTTGGCCGTTTGTCCTCATGCACGGCCCGTCAAGCAAAAAGTCGAAGCAAGCGGTGGGAACGCCAAGAATTCATAGCGAAGAGATCAAGAACCGGAAGCGGCAGGCCTTGTCGAGGAGTGCTCCATCCCTCGTGGTTGGCCAATCACAGTAGTCGCAATGCGCAAGGCAAATGGAAAATGGAGACTTTGTATTGACTTCACGGATGTTAATAAAGCTTGTCCTAAAGATCCATTTCCCTTGCGGCGCATTGACCAGATTGTTGACTCCACGGTGGATGTGATTTGCTTTCGTTCTTGATGCATACTCGAGATACCATCAGATCTTCATGGCTGAAGAGGATGAGGAGAAGACCGCATTCATTACACCATGTGGCACATACTTTGTTTCATACGGATGCCTTTTTGGTTTGAAGAATGCTGGTTCAACATTTGCAAGGGTAGTCCATGGCGGCTTTTGAGCCGCAAATGCACGAAATGTAGAAGCCTACATGGATGACATAGTGGTCAAAAGCAAGGACAAAGCAACTCTGGTTCAAGATTTGGGCGAGACCTTTGCAAATCTGCGCCAAGATCAACCTCAAGCTCAACCCCGAGAAGTGCGTGTTTGGAGTTCCTTCCGCAAGCTTCTCGTGTTCTTCGTGTCTCAACGAGGGATTGAAGCTAATCCCGACAAGATCAAGGCCATTGAGAAGATTGAAGCACCAAAGCGCGTCAAGGATGTACGAAGACTTGCGGTTGCGTAGCTGCTCTCGGAGGTTTATTTCTAGGTCTCTTTGGCCGCCTGCCATTTTTCAAGATTTTGAAAAAGGAAGGTCCAATGAAATGGACTCCCGGCGGAGGCTGCGCTGCAGACTTGAAGAGATACATCCTCCACTCCAACACTTGTCGCACCTAAGCCACAAGAGAAGTTGCTTTGCTATATATAGCAGCAACCAATCAAGTGGTTAGTGCTGCGTTAGTAGCGGAGAGGGAGGCGGATGACGAGCCAGCAACCATGGCAAGCACATCCAGCGACAAGCAGGGGGCTTCGCCAACAAGCTCTGGTCCCGACAAGGACGAATCCGCGCAGACACATGACCAGATGTAGAAAAGGATGGTGCAGCGCCCGGTCTACTTTGTCAGTTCCCTCCTGCAGGGGGCTAGGTCGAGGTACTCTGGTGTGCAGAAATTGCTTTTCGGCCTCCTCATGGCCTCGAGAAAGCTGCGCCATTACTTCCAAGCACATGAGATCACAGTTGTCACTCGCTTTCCGCCGAAGAGGATACTACGTAATCCGAAGCAACAGGCAGGATTGTTGAGTGGGCATTGGAGCTGTCAAGCTTTGGTCTCAAGTTTGAAAGCAACTATCCAAAGCAGAGCGTTGGCAGAATTCATAGCAGAATGGACGCCAACACCAGATGAAGAGATTCCAGAGACGAGCATTCCCGTCAAGGAAGCAGGCAAAGAATGGCTGATGTACTTTGATGGTGCCTTCTCGCTGCAAGGCGCCCGGTCTTGCGGCGTCTTGCTTATCGCACCCACGGAGAGCACCTCAAGTACGTAGTCCGGATGCACTTTCCCAAGGAGCAAGCAACAAACAATACTGCAGAGTATGAAGGTTTGCTTGCCGGTCTCGAGATCGCAGTGGACCTTGGGATCAAAAAGCTTATTGTCGGTGACTCACAACTTGTCGTCCGCCAAGTGAACAAAGATTACGAGTCCGTTGATGGAAGCCTACGTTGATGAAGTGAGGAAGCTAGAAGAGCACTTTGACGGCCGCAAATGGAACATGTTCCAAGAGCTCGAGAATGATATTCTTGACGGCTTCGTCAAAGTGCTGCTGCACTTAAGTTGCACAATGGAACCAGGGATTTTCGTGCTCAAGCTGACTCAGCCAACCGTAACACCATCAACTAGACAAAGCAAGAAGAGGAAGTTGATCTCTGGTGACTACTTTCCGGCAGAGCTTCCCGAAGCCGTCGTTGCGAAGGTCCCCAGGATCAACACCAACAGTCTTTGAGGGCGATCTGCTCAAACAAGCCCTAGGGTTTGTATCGTTGAAGCGAGGCGCTTGAGCAAGTCTTGCTCCGGCAAGCTTGCCGGGGAGCATCAAGCTCCGGCAGAGCCGCAGGTTCTTGCCGTAGAAGCGGATGTTCCCGCAGCAGCAGATGTGCCTTTGGTCCTTGTTGTCGAGCCGCAAGCTCCGGCATGGGCGCAGCAGATTGTCCATTTCCTTCAGACAGGAGAACTTCCCGAAGAGCAAGAAGAAGCGGAAAGAGTAGCCCGGCAGTCAAGTATGTACCGGTTTGTCGACGACATCTGCATGTAAGAAGACTCAACGGTGTGAAATTGAAGTGTATTCCTGTGGAAGATGGATAGAAGCTGTTGGCGAGAGATACACGGAGGCATATGTGGTCACCACATTGGCGCCAAGAGCACTTGCCGCAAAGCTTTCCGGCAAGGTTTCTTCCGGCCGACAGCCCTCCGAGGATGCAAACTGCACAAGTAACCAAGTGTGAAGCGTGCAGTTCCATTCCAAACAGATACACCAGCCAGCTCAAGCTCTCCGGGCGATCCCTTTATCCTGGCCATTTTTGATGCAGGGTCGACATCCTCGGCCCTTTCCCCGAAGTCGGGGCTTTGAATACTTGTTCGTCACCATCGACAAGTTCACAAAGTGGCCGGAAGTGGAAGCAGTGAGGAAGGTGACGGCACAGTCAACAGTCAAGTTCTTCAGGTCGATTGTTTGCCGTTTCGGAATCCCTAACAGGATCATCACCGACAACGGCACACAATTTACGAGTCGCACCTTCATGCAGTACGTCCAAGATCTTGGCGCCAAGGTCTGCTTTGCTTCCGTGGCTCACCCGAGAAGCACCGGTCAAGCGAGAGGGCAAATGCTTTGAAGTGCTGCGCGGGCTCAAGACCGGAACTTTCGACAGGCTGCACAAGTGCGGAAGAAAGCTGGACCGAAGAGCTGCCGGTGGTTCTTTGGTCGATCGGGGCGACGCCAAGTCGAGCCACCGCCGGACACCTTTTGCTCTAGTCTATGGAGCGTAGGCAGTTCTCCCCACGGAACTCGTATCACGGATCGCCTCGAGTGCTCGCTTATGATGAGCTTGAGCAAGAGCAGCTGCAACAAGATGACGCGCTGCTCCTTGAGGAGGAAAATCTTCAGGCCGCTGTGTGAGCTGCTTGCTACCAGCAAGCTTTGCGACGCTACCATATCCGCAGAGTTAGTGCCAGAAGCCTCGAGGAAGGCGACCTTGTTCTTGGCGCATTCAGTCCGCCAAGAATTCAAACAAGTTGGCGCTTGAAGTGGGAAGGACCTTATCGGGTGAAACGAGTCACTAGGCCTGGCGTTGTCGCCTTGAGACCGAAGATGGCATCCCGTGAGCAACTCCTGGAACATTGAGCATCTTCGTAAGTTTTACCCATAGAGGCGCGGTTGCGGAACCCGTTCCGACAACCACCTTTCGTACAAGTCTTGCCGCTGTTGCATGTAATCCTTTGTACAAAGCGGTAGCAGACCCGTGCATCGATAAAGCTCATGTGTTGCGCACAACTTGTCAAATTCATGCTTTCATCATTTTATTGCATGTTTTGACTAACACTTGGTGCAACAACCACACAGTAAGCAAAATCGAGCCGCTGGGCTCCATAACGTTATTTCCTCTTCTTTCTCTTTTCTCAAAGAAAGAAAGGCTCCCTCGCGCACAAGTTAACCAGGGGGGAAGGAGAAGATAATACTATGGACCAGGCACCGCTCGAGGAAGTTTCGCCTCATCGGGAAGCAAGAGAGAAAAGCTAAGTTGCCAAAGTTTGAGCAATCAATTTTTAAATTTTTAAGTTATCTTCCTCGAACGATAGAACTTTGTATGGAAAACACATGCGCAGAGGAACCAACTCGGGCTAGTCGCGCCCTTACTTTGTTTCGAGTCCGGCTCAACAACTTAAGTGAGTTGCGGCTAGTCGCGACAAGGTTGCTTGTCGGAGGCGGACTGCCAAGAAGCCGGCGACGTTCAAGACTTTCGATGCTCATGACAAAAGTGCCCGCACCGACAAGTCCCCCAAATGCGTAAGGCGAGAACGCATTACAAAGGAAGGAATCAAGTAGAGGAAATAACGTTGCATTGATCGCCTAAGATAGAGTATATTACAAAATAACTTGTCGCTGATCTAACAAAGTGTTCTAAACATGATCGGCAGCGACAAGGGAAAGATAAAATTAGCGGCCTAGTCTACGCGGTCGTCATCAATCCGCTTGATCTTGTTCACCTTGTCCACAATGGGTGCGACAAGGGCTTTGAAACTCCTCCACGTTGGCATCTGGCGGCAAGGATGCGAGGACGCCCGTTAAGGTTGAGGCCCGGATTGTGGAAGGCCACCTTTATCAACACCTTCTCGAGGGCTCTCGCACAGATCTGGCGTGATTCCTCGGCCAGCTGCTTCGGGACCTCTTCCCGAGTCGGCGGAGACCCGTCCTGCGCCTTTGAAGAATAAAGCTGAGTTTGGCGCTGGGTTGGAGATGCTCGTCGGAGGAGTATGCAAGGTCCGCCATCCCAACCTCCATCAGCTAGATGTGGATGTCGGCGGCGGTGTCCACAAGACCTTGATCCGGTGCTCCACGCTCTCCCTCAAGGTGCTCTGGATGGAGGCAGCATTCGCTAGCAGCTCCTCCTTGGCCTTGATCGTCTCCAACAAACCCACCTCCCGCTCTCTGGCGCCGTCCAACGTCTACGTCAGAGTGGTCAGGTTCAGCTCAAGATCCGCCTTGGAATCCTTGGCGGCGTCGAGCTCCTTGCCCCTATCAGCGAGACGACTCTGCAGCTCGCCAAGAGTGTAGGCGTCCTTCTCGCGCTCATGCTTGAGCACGGCAAGCTCTTCGCCGCTCTTCTTGAGGCTGGCCTCCAGCTGTGCCACCTTCGCCTTCAGCTCTTCCTTGGCGGCCTCGGCGGCCGCGGCAGCATCCTTCGCCGCCTCTGGGCGCCCGCCAAGTGACTCCTCGCGCGGCAAGGTGTTCTTCGTGGCTGTCGAGTTGACCTTCCGCTGCGCCATTTCGCTTTCTCTTGGAGAGCTTCTCGACAGCCACCTGCTCCTCCTCATTGCGGCCTTCTCAAGGATAAAGGCCGTGCGCTCTTACGCAAGTTGCCCCCAGCTTACCTTTCGTCACGGAGAGCTTCTTGGTTGGCGCTCCGGAGCTCTTCTGCGCGCTTCTCCATGTCCGCTCCTGCCCTCGCGACAAGTGCTTCCCGAGACTCCAACTTGGCTTGTCGGGCGCGATAGAGCGACAGCAGCTTCTTCAGCAGCTGCTCCTCCTCAGACTCGCCGCTGCTGCTGCTTGGCGCGTCCACCAGCGTCAGCCCAGCAGAGGCGAGTAGCTCGCCGTCGAAGGTCTCTCCCTCGACCGGCGCCACGAGCTCGGTTCCTGTGGAGTTTGATGAAGACACCCTCGCCCGGCCTTGGTGGGGCGCCCGGGTGAGCTCCTCGGGAACTGGCCTTGCCCGGCCCGGGGAGTCATTTGTCGGTGTAGCTCCTGGCGCTCCTGCGGCCTCGGGGCCGTCGGTCGATCGCCCGACCCCTCGCCCGGCTTCTGCGTCGACAGCCTCGGTGGCCTTCGCCAACAGGCTCGTCGGCGGCGGCCTCTTCTTCCACAACAACGACCTCTTCTTCCTCGGCCAGGCCTCGTCGGTGTCGCCATGTGGCCTTCCTCCTCGCGGCGGCCTCGTTAGTGTCGCCGCGCTTCCTCCGCCGGGCGGCCTCGACCTCCATCGGCTCTGCGTCGGGCGAAGAAAGAGCAGTCAAGCAAATGTTCAAAAGAGAAACAAAAGAAAGCAAGCCCAAGGGAAATTTTCGTAAGGAAATTACACAGCGAGATCCGCAGCCATGGCCTCGACCACTGGAGGGTCACTGGCGCTGTCCCTTGCTGGGGTAGCTTCCCTTGCCGGGGTAGCCTCCCTTGCCGGAGTGGCCTCCCTTGTCGGGGGGCGCTCCCTTGGTGGAGAATCCTCCCTTAGCGGCGCAGTGGCAGCAGACAGGATTTCGGGGGCGGCTTCCGAGCCCTCCTGATGAGGCTGCTCTGCTCCTACACAAGCAAACAATCAGGTATCAACGAAGAAGGAGCACCCTGCACACCTAATAGTAAGGAGAAAACCGCACACTTACTTTGGGGGCTGTGCTGGGGGCTGCTCTGAGGAAGGGTTGCCGGGTCCGGCAAGGGGGTCTCGGACGCATCCCCTGTTGCCACGGGAGAATCATCCTCAACGACGACCGTCGGGATCTTAGCCCTCTTCGGACGCTCTGGGCCAGCGTCACGAAAAGGAAAGAGCCCAGAGCAAGCAAATCAGATTCAAGATGAAGCAATAAAATTGAAGAAATACAAGCACAATCTCAAGAGCTTACTCTTCGCCTTCCTCCTCGGGCTGGCGCTTGGAGAAGTCAAACTCGGCTCGCCTCCCGGTCTGAGGCGGGCGTGGGCTCTCTTGGCCGCTTGGCGGAGGCGTCGGCGGTGGCACGAGAAGATCCGCCCGATTATCGCCAGCGGTCTGGCGCTCCAGCGGCAACCTCGCTTGCCCTTGATAAGCGCGTCGCCCGTGGCCTTCTTCTTGTGGGCGATCTGCCGCCCGACTCGTCTCCGGCCTTGCGGAGACGCCTCTTCAGCGGAACAGGGGCTCATTGGCGGCAAGTCGGTGGTGGAGAAGAAGCGCCCTCGGCGGAGTCCGCTCGACCCGGCCTCGGGCTCGACAAGCTCGTCTCGCCGGCGATCTCCCTTCGCTCGGCAAGGCTTGCCGCCTTCGATGTCCGCCTCCTCCACGGTATACTGAAGGCTCCGGCGGCGGCTGCCGCCTCCTCCACCCTGGTGGCAATCGCGCCATCTCCTCGTCGGTGGTGTCGCGAGTGAGCCTTTTTTTCGTCCGGGCGGATCGGCACTTCTTCCAAGTCGTCGAAGAAGCTGCCGCACGACCTCGTCGGGGCTCCTGCCAGTTGGAAGCGATCCCATGGGAATCGCACAATGGCATCATGGCGCGGATGCGGTCGAGCGCCGAGTTGTTGCACAATGGGACGACCCCCCTCGGCAACATAAACCACTCAGGGTGGTCGGGGTCGTTCTTGAACAGCTCAAGCAGCATCACATCCAACTCCAAGACGGTCAAATTCCAGGTCAGGCCCGGGCGCAACCTCATAATGTCTGCCGCATTTTGGAACTCCCAAGCAGGCCTCCTCCTCTCCTGCAAGGGAAGCGATCTGTGCGGCGAAGGAAGTCTGCGCCAAGCTGCGCTTACGGTTAATCCGGCAAGCCCGAGGCGCAAAATCCGGAGTCACAGCTATGTTCAACTTCGCATCCTCCGGCGCCAAGTTACTCCAATCTCTGCCGCGCACTATTGGGGTTTGGCGCCTGGCGATCGAAGGGCTGCGGGTTCTCCTCTACGACCCAACACCAATTGGCTCTCCACTCCTCCCACTTGTTGCGGAACTCTCCTTCCAGATAGGCTTCTTTCTTGCCGATCCTGGAGACCCAAGCTATCCCTCCGGCAAGTGGCTCTCCTCTCTCGACGCGAGGCACGAAGAAGTGGCGGAAGAGTGCCACATTTGGGTGGACTCCGACAAAGTTTTCGCAAAGATGCGCGAAAACTGCCATGGTCAAGACGGCGTTGGGGGTGAAATCAAGGAGGCGGAGGCCAAATGTGTTCATGATATCGCAGAAGAACTCGGAAAAGGGCGGGCAAAGCCCGCAATAGAAGAAAAGGGCAAAAAAGGGGTACCCAGTTGGGGCCAAATCAGAAGCGGAGGCGGGGAGTACCTTCGTGGGCGGATGCGCACGCGTCTCCATTGACCAAAAGAGGTAGAAGACATCCCGCAGCTCCCTTGCACCCAGCTGGGGGGGGGAGATGGCCCGCTCCTTGCGCCAGCGCCCATGAGCCGCTTGCGGCCGACTTGACGCCCTTCTCCTTGTCGGCTTTCGGAGCCATGGCGAGGCGGCGGAGGAAGCCGACGGCGGTGGCAGCTTGTGGCGAAGAGGCGGTGCCGCTCTCTTCATGCCGGGAGAAGAAGGGGGAGCGGCGGTGGTTTTCTTGACAAGACAGCAATGGCGGAGTGGATGGCCTGCCTGTTTCCTCCGCTTATAAAGAGGGGAGGGGCGGACGTTCGCTTTTCCTAATAAAGAAACCCCCACGACCACGCCCACGATCTCGCACGACGCCACGTCAGTGCGTGCCGTTAGTGGGGGTCGTGGTGGGTCGAGGCGAGTTGCGGCGTGGTCGAGGCCGCGTGTGACCGTGCACTATTTTGGGCCTGGCCCGACAAGCTTCGGCACCGTGTACGGCCCAGGCCGGGGCTCTGTCGGTGTACTAGAGTAGGGTACCCTAGTATCCCGTGCTAAATGCCTGACGGACGATTCAACCCCATGGCGAGGTTTGCCTCGTCACCGCCAAGATCCTCCGTGGCACCTTTGGAGCCATTCAAGAACAAAGTATTTGATTAAGAAGACAAGGCCCCGGCAAGAGGAGCTTGCCGGGAAGGCCACTCAAGGCATGCAGAAGACAAGGCCCCGACAAGAGGAGCTTGCCGGGAAGGCTCGGAGCGCGACAAGCCTCCGGACACGACAAGGATTCGGCCGCGACAAGGCGCTTGCCGCGGCAAGCAACCTCTCTCCATCTCCGCTCCAGCTCATCCAACAACGTGTCGCCATGGGACCATTCCATGCACGCGTGTCGAGAGGCTGTGCAGCCAGCGGAGAGCAGCGATAAGCGGCCGACAAGCTTGCCATCGTGGCGGCGGTGGCGCACTGGACGGTCTCTGTTGCCTTTGTTTGACAAAGCGATTGGGCATTTATTGCTTTTGTCCCTTGCCGTCGAGTTAGGTATTTTGCACTGCATAATCGCTCGGTAGGTTTACCAACTACTGTTTTTAAATTTGTACCATCTCCTATGTTGACACCTGTCGGAGACCCCTTGAGCATATAAAAGGAGGCCCATGCGCAACGTAGAGAAGGTTCGAGTTTTGGTTCATTCGACTCACTAGAGACCAGATACGCTCACGCTTAGGTTTTGTAGCTCGTGCCGCTCCCTAGCAAGAACACAATACATCAAACAAGCAGCGATGGGAGTTTTATCTCTCCGAAGAGCTCCGGTTGGGTAAACTGCTCGTGTGCCTCGCCTCGATCCGCTCTTCGTGCGATCTCCGCCCCCCTCCGAACCACAAAGGGGCCTGGTCCGCCGGCCCCATAGGTGTTCGTGGGTACGATCAGCCTCCCCGACACATTTTGTTTTAATTGTCTTCGAAAATAAGCATTGAAATCTTCTTGCTTAACCATAAAGTTATCAAACTCATCCAAGCATTGGCTAGCAATTTTAGTAGGAGGGATTTCAGCTTTATCATATCTATAGAGAGAATTTACCTTTACTACGTGTGTCGGGTTATCAAGACCATGAGGTTCTTCAATAGGTAATGGATTAAGATCATATGTTTCTTCAAGATGAGGTAAATTAAGACCATGTATTTCTTCAATAGGAGGTAAATTCTTAACATCTTCACCTTTTATACCTTTTTCTTTCATAGATTTCTTTGCCTCTTGCATATCTTGGGATCGAGAAATAGAATGCCTCTTCTTCTTGGATTTGGTTTAGGAATAGGCTCAGAGCTGGCTCAGAAGTGTCCAATTATTTTCATTTGTCAACATATTATTCAATAGAATTTCAGCTTCATCCGGTGTTCTTTCCCTGAAAATAGAACCAGCACAACTATCCAGGTAATCTGTGGAAGCATCGGTTATTCCATGATCAGGCAAAGCATTAAGTAACTTGAGAAGCCTCCCCCAAGCTTGTGGGAGACTCTTTTCTTCAATTTGCACAAAGTTGTATATTTCCCTTAAAGCAGCTTGTTTCTTATGAGCAGGGAAATATTTAGCAGAGAAGTAATAAATCATATCCTGGGGACTACGCACACAACCAGGATCAAGAGAATTAAACCTTATCTTAGCACCACCCTTTGATGAGAACGGAAATATTTTAAGGATATAAAAGTAGCGAGATCTCTCATCATTAGTGAACATGGTGGCTATATCGTTTAATTTAGTAAGATGTGCCACAACAGTTTCAGATTCATAGCCATGAAAAGGATCAGATTCAACCAAAGTAATTATATCAGGATCAACAGAGAATTCATAATCTTATCAGTAACACAGATAGGTGAAATAGCAAAAGCAGGGTCAGGTTTCATTCTATCATTAAGAGATTGTTGCTTCCATTTAGCTAATAATCTCTTGAGCTCATATCTATCTTTGCAAGCTCAAATGGCTAAAGAAGCTTCTTTATCAAAAACATAACCCTCAGGAATAACAGGCAAGTCTTCATCATCACTTTCATCAATACAATCAGTTTCAATAATTTCTTTCTCTCTAACCCTAGCAATTTGTTCATCAAGAAATTCACCAAGTGGCACAGTAGTATCAAGCATAGAAGTAGTTTCATCATAAGTATCATGCATAGCAAGTGGCATCATCAATAACATGCGACATATCGAGCGAATAGTAGAAGCAGGCTTAGGTGTCGCAAGCTTACTCAATCTGAAGGCGAATCAAGTGCGAGCTAGATGGCAGTTCCTTACCTCCCCTCGTAGTTGAGGGATAAATTGTTGTCTTAAGCGTCTTTCAAGTTCTTCATAGTGACCAGCAGATATAAATCCCAAGTGACTCAAAGAATAGAGCTATGCTCCCGGCAATGGCGCCGAGAAAATAGTCTTGATAACCCACAAGTATAGGGGATCATAGCAGTTTTTCGAGGGTAGAGTATTCAACCCAAATTTATTGATTCGACACAAGGGGAGCCAAAGAATATTCTGAAGTATTAGCAGTTGAGTTGTCAATTCAACCACACTGGATAACTTAGTATCTGCAGCAAAGTATTTAGTAGCAAAAGTAATATGATAGTAGTGGTAACGTAATGAAATGTGATAGCAAAAGTAATATTTTTGGTGTTTTGTAGTGATTATATGATGTAACGGAAAAGTAAATAAGCGAAGAACAATATGTGAAAAGCTCGTAGGTATTGGATCGGTGATGGAGAATTATGCGGATGCGGTTCATCATGTAACAGTCATAACATAGGGTGACACAGAACTAGCTCCAATTCATCAATGTAATGTAGGCATGTATTTCGAATATAGTCATACGTGCTTATGGAAAAGAACTTGCATGCCATCTTTTGTCCTACCCTCCCGTGGCAGCGGGGTCCTAACGGAAACTAAGGGATATTAAGGCCTCCTTTTAATAAAGTACCGGAACAAAGCATTAGCACATAGTGAATACATGAACTCCTCAAACTATGGTCATCACCGGGAGTGGTCCCGATTATTGTCACTTCGGGGTTGCCGGATCATAGCACATAGTAGGTGACTATAGACTTGCAAGATAGGATCAAGAACTCACATATATTCATGAAAACATAATAGGTTCAGATCTGAAATCATGGCACTCGGGCCCTAGTGACAAGCATTAAGCATACAAAGTCATAGCAACATCAATCTCAGAACATAGTGGATACTAGGGATCAAATCCTAACAAAACTAACTCGATTACATGATAGATCTCATCCAACCCATCACCATCCAACAAGCCTACGATGGAATTACTCACGCACGGCAGTGAGCATCATGAAATTGGTGATGGAGGATGGTTGATGATGACGATGGCGATGAATCCCCCTCTCCGGAGCCCCGAACGGACACGGTTCTCATATAGGCAATTCCGTGCCTCATAGAGTAAACGCCCGTGGCTGTGCGTAAGACAGAGGTTCAGTTCCGTGGGCTAGACAACCGTGCATCTCCGTCTGGTCGAGTCTCACAGGCGACCGTGACTCTATGTAATACCATCGACCATGCGCAATAAACACATGATTGTGACCCTGTCTAATACTAAAGTATGCCTCCATGGGCTGATCGTCCGTGCTTCTCCGTCTGAACGAGTCGACTGCGGAACACAAACACAAGCGAACATGACTCTATTTAATACCACACGATGCCTTTGTGGATTTGATGCCCGTGGTTGTGACCCTAATGACTGGAACACTGAAACACAGAGAGTGCAAGCCCGTGCTTTTAAAAAACGCGCAACAGCGGTGACATCTGCAATTATGTCCCTGCATTGTGCCTAACCGTACCTCATGTGCATAACCGTGCTTGCGATGCGTGTCCAACCGTACTTCATGTGCCTTCGCGCAGTGCTTCTGTGATGCAAAGATTTCAAACACAACGGGTCACGGTTGTGTTTGCGTTTCTGTTTTACAAATGGATATAGTGCATGGCAGTAGGTTCACGGTGTTTCCTGTGAAAGAATTACGTCTTTACGTGCTACTTAAGCACGTGGAATCACGGGTGTGCCTATGTGGCATGTAGAACAGTGCGCGTCGTATCACTTCACGGCTGTTGTGTGGTTCGTGGCAAACCGTGTGTTTGCCATGGTCGTGCCTGTGTGACAGGTAGAACAGTGCGTCTCAAATCACTTTTCTACGAAGGCATGATCGTATGTGTGTTTGCTGACAAACCTTGGTTCACTGAATCATTTGGAACACAAACACAAGCATAAGCGAACATGACTCTATATAATACCACACGATGCCTTTGCAGATTTGACGCTCGTGCCTGAGACCCTTATCACTGAAACACAGAAAGTCACTAATGTACATAGCCATGGTTGCAGAGACTTGAAGCCCTTTTAGCTAATGAAATGTATGGCATGAGCAAAGGACCGTTTAGCCATAGACCGAAATACCGAGTTCGCTATTGGCAAGGTTACAGATTGAGCAAAAAGGTACGGGCATTGTTTCACCACACCTACGTAAATTCCAAACCGGAAAGTGGTGGCAACATGTCACTCCAGCACTGTTTCAGCACTTACAAGTGAAAGGATCCTTTAAATCCAGGTGCTCAACGCATGCATGCCTTAGATCCAAGTTCCCGTGGTTGCAACTTGGTAACAACCTAAGGCAAGCATGTTTAGAAGCCTTTTTGTCCCACTGAAGCACGTCTTGTTGCTGTTTGTAGAATTCTTTCGTGAAGTCTTCCTGAAGAAGAAACTTGATCCTCATAGTCTGCAGCTGTGCTGCGTTGAGAATAAAGAATGTCGCAAATCGAATGCTTTTCTCGCATTGAACATAGCTTTCCAGCATCAGTGACTTCAAACGAACGTCACGATGGTGCTTGCAAGAACAGTCGTTTGGAAGACTTTCTTCATTAGAGGCTATTTCCTGAATAAACATGAAGATTTGAAATGGTTAAGCTCCATAAAGAGTGATTCTACTAGGAGAGCAAGTGAAGGAATAATTCTATAACCTCTGTTGTAATAAAAGCTTTTCTTTAGTTTTGTCCTAATACTGGTCCATGACTATATACAGCTTTGTCCATTACATACAAATGTAAGTGACGTTTTTTTGTTGAATGGAGTTCTACACCATGCATGGTATGTGTTTTACAATTTGTGTGAGAAGCATCACCTCGATATACAAGTTCTCCAAGCTTCGGAAGTGTTCCAACAAGGAAAAGACTGCGTGCAGGTCATATTCCATGCTGATAGACAACATCTTGATAGAATGAACCGCTGTGGATGTGCTGACTGTCGACAAACACTTGATGTAGAATAAAACATAATATTAGTAGAGTAAAGGTTGAATTGGATGGAACTTGTTTGTACCAATGAATGGAGGTGAAAGTATTGTTGAAAGTTAGTACCTGAATAATTATACGGTCATTTGTGACGCCGGATTCACAGAAAATATTAGGTATTTTGCCCATGACCTGCAATTTAGGTGCATAGGTGATAACTATCCGCAACTTCTTGCAATCACCATCACAAAGCAACCGTTGAAGTGAGAGGCATCTTCTATAACAATTTTCCCATAGTAACCAGAAATGCAGATGCTTATAAGGTTAGGTGAGTTTATTCTGATGCAATGGTGCTGTTGTCCAAACAAGCAGCAGAGACTCAAGTGTAGGAGAAGTAGAGCTGATGATGCTTTGTAATGAGACGTCTGATACATCAATATCTACAAGCAAGAGTCTCCTGAGGAGTGGTAGTTTAAGCACCCGTACATAATTGTCTGGTAACTTGCAAAGAGCAAAGGCGATGGTTTGGAGAGAGGAGGAAATCTGAGGGTTTAATGCTGGTGGTGATGGCATGAGCGAAGGACATGAGAATGGCCCTATGTCATGTTGTCTCAAGCATGGTGGGAACAGGTAGTAAAACTTGAGCACATGGAGATTGTTCAGTCTTGGGGATCGAAGCCAGGCATCGACTGTGGAGTGTTTGCTGTCGGTGTCAAAACCGGTGGATCTCGGGTAGGGGGTCCCGAACTGTGCGTCTAGGCGGATGGTAACAGGAGACAAGGGACACGATGTTTTTACCCAGGTTCGGGCCGTCTCGATGGAGGTAAAACCCTACTTCTGCTTGATTGATCTTGATGATATGAGTATTACAAGAGTTGATCTACCACGAGATCAGAGAGGCTAAACCCTAGAAGCTAGCCTATGGTATGATTGTTGTTGTTGGTCCTACGGCTAAACCCTCTGGTTTATATAGACACCGGAGGGGGCTAGGGTTACACAGAGTTGGTTACAAGGAAGGAGATCTACATATCTGTATTGCCAAGCTTGCCTTCCACGCTAAGGAGAGTCCCATCCGGACATGGGGCGAAGTCTTCAATCTTGTATCTTCATAGTCCAACAGTCCGGCCAAAGGATATAGTCCGGCTGTCCGGATACCCCCTAATCTAGGACTCCCTCAGTAGCCCCTGAACCAGGCTTCAATGACGATGAATCCGACGCGCAGATTGTCTTCGACATTGCAAGGCGGGATCCTCCTCCGAATACTTCATAGAAGATTTTGAACACGAGGATCATGTCCGGCTCTTCAAAATAAGTTCCACATACCACCGTAGAGAGAATAATATTTCCACAAATCTAATTTGCTGACGTATTTCACAGTGTGTCATCACACCACAGCCAGGTCACCATTCGAAACGGTTTTTACAACCAACCTCAGTGTGTTTCGCGAGGAGGTTTCCATGGCACGTCTTTTCGAAGGAGAGATCGTGTCCCCTTATTGCGGGATTCCCATCAATACGGACGTGCGTAACCCAATCGTGCCCATTGGTATGACCCCTCGATTGGAGGTAAGTCCCAAACGGTCACGAGGAGGGCACTTGGTATTCAACCTCTTTATAAAGAGACCAAGGCCTATTCTTTTCTTTCGATCTCAATCGAATCCACCTCCCGCCTCGAGTTCCAACACCCAAAGCTCAGGTTTAGGCGCTTCGGACCTCCGATCATGTCCAGATCTAGCCTTCAAGGTCGGTGGAGGCCTTCCTCCGTCACGGAGGAAGACGTGACAAAGCTAAGGGAGGCCAGGTACCTGACCGGCGAAATCCCGCATAGGCTGCCTGCTCAAGGGCAGGTTATTCCCACTCCCAAGCCTGGTGAGAGCGTCGTGTTCGTATCTCACTTCCTCCGAGGGCTAGGCTTTGCGCCAGATCGATCCCTTCGTGAGGGGGCTTATGTTCTATTGTGGGCTGGACTTCCATGATTTAGCTCCGGAGTCAATCCTCCATATCTCATCGTTCATCGTCGTGTGCGAAGCTTTCCTCCGTATTACCCCTCACTTCGGACTGTGGCTCAAGACCTTCAAAGTGGAGCCAAAGATGATCGAGGGGAGAGTGCGGAGGTGCCGTAATAAGCAAAAACGCCGACGCCCCATGGCCCGAGGGCTCTTTCCAGGAGGTGTCCAGTCTATGGCAACAAGAGTGGTTTTATATCACAGCTCCCAGAGGTACCAAGTGGGTGGCCCCACCTGTATTTCGCTCGGGTCCCCCGCCATGACTAACGTCATGGGTCAACAAGGGGCTGGACTGGGGGACAGTAAAGGATGTGCCCTGCAGAGCCGGATACGAGATCTCCTTGAGAGAGATGCCAGTCTGGTCACAGTGATGCAAGTCATGTTAATTCACCGAGTCCTGCCCTGCAAACGTCGTCCCCTCTGTCTGTGGGAGTTTAATCCGGAGGGACCGCGAGCTCTTCAACACTTCCTCGGCATGACGCATGAGGAGATGTACAAATTGTTCTTCGGAACACAAATAATGTGTCCGGACACCACTGAGGATGCAGGTCTGAGCTGTAATCGCCCGTACACCCAAGTAAGTAGCCCCACATCCGAACACACTGTCCGTTTATTTATCACAACGTCGCTCTAAAAAAGTCGTTCTTTGACCAGGATTGGATAGCGAAGGCAAAGTTGATCAGGTGTCCGGCCCCCCTCCCTGAGACCTCACCAGATCCCGTGCTAATCAGGATGCTGGAGATCGCGCCTCATGAAGCGCCTTTAGGAGAAGATAAAGGGGGGAACAAGGAGGCTAGCCGGGGAGGAGGAACCAAAACTTCCTCTCCCCAGGGAAGAAAGAGGACCGCCTCCGAGGACCCGGAGATAATGTTCTCCAAACGGGGGAAGAAATCTTCGTCGAAGGGTCCTGCCCCGGGGGATACCCCGGCCGCACTATGCCCTCAAGGGGATCAGCCCTCCACCAAGCTGTAAGTAAAAGGGTACCTTAAAAAATATCTTGCCTTGCTTTTGAGGAAGATAACCGAAGCATTCATCTTGCAGTTCGGATCTTAGCCCTTCTAAGCAGAGTTCGTCTTCAGGGGATCTTCTTCCAAAGATGATGGAGAGTGAAATGCCTCCCCCTGCCATACCGCCTTGTGAGGCGGGCGACCCCGAGGTGTCTTTACGGAGGGTTTCTCCTGATCCGGCAAGGCCTGAGGGCAATCCTATGGCCACCCGAAGTCCTCAGTGTCCGGCTCTTGAGGAGAGCAACCGAAAGAGTCCGGCACCGTTTGGTGTCTTGATCCGGACGTCTTGAGGGATCAGTTAGAGCGAGCAGCTATCTCAAAAGAGCACCGCACGTTGATGGGTATGGTGATTGAAAGGATTTCATCCGCCGAAAGCGGGTTGCATGAAGCCTTTATGAGTCTACTGATGGGTTTTGAGGTACGCGAAATGATGTACATTTTTTGACAGTACTGCGCATTTTTAGATGCGCCCTATGTAGATAGTAGCCCCTAAGACTCTGGGTGCTGTCGAAGATGACGGCGAACGGAGGATCATAGTCCCAGGAATAATTTGACCGCCTTAATATGCAGGTGGCGAAGTGTCCGGTGGCCAGCCGGACTGATGAGTTTGCCGAGTTAAAGCGGCAACTTGACATGGCAGATGTCGACATCGTACTTGTCAACAAGCGGCTTGACGAGGCGCAAGGTATGAGATTCCTCCGGTGACACATGGGAAGAGGAGCATAATGCCAGTATCTATAACATGTGTGTGAATGCAGATGGAGCTGCGGCCGTGGAAAACCTTCGGGCGGAACTTGCCCGAGCCAAAGATAAAGCCAGGAAAAGCGATGCAGCTGCCCTGAAGGCAATAGAGGAGCTGAAAGCCGAACAGGCTACTCACTGCCAAAGCAAGGAAGAAATAGCCAGGATGGCTGTGGAATTGAGGAATGCCGCTGACCGTTACGAGCTTCTTGAAAAGGAAGATCGAGCGAAGAGGGCGGACCTGGAGAAGGCCACGATGGCGGCCAAAGACACCCGCTCTGCGATGAGAGCGATGAAGGAGGAGCTGCGTCAAGCCGGAGATATCGCGGCTGGGAAATCCTTTATGCTGCGGATGAAGTTCGAAGATCCGAAGTATGCCCGTTTGAACCGACTGTGGAGTTCTGCGGATGCATATATGGACTTAGCGGCGAGTGCTGCCGATGCGGCCGAATACTTCCGAGATCAAAAGAATCACGAAGTGGAAAAGCTGTTCTAGTCACAATTTAACGTTCCAGAGCGCCCGCCTCCATTGACTGACCGGTTGGCCGAATGGGCTGAGCTGAATAGATTGTCTGGACTCGCCATGAGGTCTGTTGTGGATCATCTCTGGCCGGAAAGGCCAAAGCCGAACAGTTATTTTAGTTTGGTGCAGCAGTTCCTTGTGCAGTGCCGCATATCAACGCGATGAAGAGGTCGGTGTGCGCAGAGGGTGCAGATGGCCCTTGCCCGTGTGAAGACATACTGGGCGGAGATGGAAGCGACCACCATTGCAACCCAAGATTCGGACGAGAGCCGAGTACCTGCCGAGTACTACTTTCGAGAAGTTCTTGAGGGCACTCGTTCAATAGAAGCGCAGTGCTCGAAGAATATTATGTTCTAATGACATGTATTCCCATTGAAAAACAATGTTTTACTGAATTTTAAAGGCTATTTTATACTTTTGCCGAAAAGAATTATAATACCTCATGTGCGGCCGTTTATGTATATATGTATATAACCTGAAAGATGGCAGTCGTCGGCTTCAGCCCCCACGCATATAATGCGGGGATGCTCGCAGAAGACACATGTTCACACTTGATCCAGCGTCTTGGTCCATTAAGGAGGTGATAGCGCAGCGAACTAGGCAATCGGACTATAATGCTTTAACACTTTCACTTAGCCAGAGGAGTTTGACAGTGGGGCTACTATATAGCCCCTGGTGGCTTCACGCTCATCCAAATTCGGGGCGCGTACATGCCTGGCCGGGAAACAGCCCTTCGTTAAGGCAGAGGAATCCCGAAGATTCCGCGAGGTCATCGAGTGGTTGACAAGTCTCACGCTATATCATGACAGTCAGTTTTCGGCTTTCTCTACTGAGGTGCTCGTCCGGATGACCCGGGGCACAATCACAGTAGTTCCCCTGGTGCCGCCTTAGCCGATAGAGCGGAACATAAGGCAGCAAAACACAGGAGCCCAACAATCAGTTTTCGGTCTTTATGATGTAAATCGGGCTAAACAGAGCCCTTTTGTAACAAGCCCTTGGTGTCCAGGTACGTGCAATATTCTGACGTGGCCACATGCCAAGACGTCGGCATCCTTCTCAATTGTACTGGGAACCCGAGGGATGCGTATCAACAAGAGACAGTAAAAAAGGTTTACGCAGGGTCTTAATCTAAAAAGAATCCTTAGGACGGGTCCCTGCTGCACGTCTGCGCCTGTGTCTCCGTTGTGCCGTATCCTGGACGGGTGTAGCACGATGGTCATCTGTAAAAGAGAGGAACTTAGTTGAAAAGTAGTCGTGCAGAAAGGTAGGTTATACTAAATAAACCATATACAGTTCAAGATGAGTAAAGTTGAGTCTAATTGTCACTTGTTTACACGCGTTGAGCCCCTTGTATTATTATATAGCCATCAAACCTGTATCAATTATGTATAGCTACACCGGACTCGTCTAACTGTGTCCGTGGTCTTAACGACCTGTCAGATGCTCTAGTTGGTGAGGCCGTCTAGTGTGCGGCTGCCTAGGCAGCGGCACGGTCTTCCGCGCGCAAGGAGCGCTCAATATTTCCTTGTACTTTAATGATACCGCGTGGACCGGGCATCTTAAGCATGAGAGAAGCGTAATGTGGTATTGCACTAAAGCGGGCGAAAGCTTCGCGTCCGAGTAGTGCTTGCTATCCACTTTGGAACGGAGCGATGTGAAAGGTTAACTTTTCGCTTCGGAAGTTACCAGGAGAACCGAATATAACCTCTAGTAGCAGGGAGCCCGTGCAATGGGCTTCTGGGCCTGGTGTTACTCCTTTAAAGGTAGTATTGCTATGGCCAATTTTTGTTGGGTCCATCCCCATTTTGCAGACTGTGTTCTGATATATCAGGTTTAGACTACTGCCACCGTCCATCAGGACTCGTGTAAAGTGGTATCCGTTAATTATTGGGTCTAACACCAAGGCAGCCCATCCTGCATGCCGGATATTGGTCGAGTAATCCCGATGGTCGAAGGTGATCGGTTGGGACGACCAGTGGTAGAACTCCGCGGTAACGGACCCTGTGGCGTGTGTCTCTAGGAGCGCCGCTTTGTTTCTCCCCTTCGTCACGTGTAACACGTTTACTGTTTTGACTTCTGGTGGGAATTTCTTCTGTTCCCCAGTGTTTTGTTTGCGAGGCTCGTCCTCATCTTCACTTGGTGTATCCAGCCCCTTGTGTTCGGCGTTGAGTTTGCCGGACTGCTTGAAGACCCAACATTCTCTATGGGTATGATTTGCAGGTTTGCCGGGGGTGCTGTGGATCTGACATAATTTGTCCAGAATCTTGTTTAGGCTGGACAGTTCGTCTCTGTTGCCTTTGGCTGGACAGTTCGTCTCTGTTGACATAATTTTCTCACCGAACGTGATCCAGGAGATTGGACCCTACGCCAAGGAACAACAGAGGCGGTCACGAGGGTGGGGGGCGCCCCCCTGCCTCGTGGGCCCCCTGTTGCTCCACCAACGTACTCCTTCCTCCTATATATACCTACGTACCCCCAAATGATCAGAACAGGAGCCAAAAACCTAATTCCACGGCCGCAACTTCCTGTATCCACGAGATCCCATCTTGGGGCCTGTTTCGGAGCTCCGTCGGAGGGGGCATCCACCACGGAGGGCTTCTACATCAACACCATAGCCTCTCCGATGACGTGTGAGTATTTTACTTCAGACCTTCGGGTCCATAGCTAGTAGCTAGATGGCTTCTTCTCTCTTTTTGGATCTCAATACAATGTTCTCCTCCTCTCTCGTGGAGATCTATTCGATGTAATCTTCTTTTTGCGATGTGTTTGTTGAGACTGATGAATTGTGGGTTTATGATCCAACTTATCTATGAATAATATTTGAATCTTCTCTGAATTCTTTTATGTATGATTGGTTATCTTTCCAAGTCTCTTCGAATTATCCGTTTGGTTTGGCCAACTAGATTGGTAGTTCTTGCAATGGGAGAAGTGCATAGCTTTGGGTTCAATCTTGCGGTGTCCTTACCCAATGATGAGAAAGGGTTGCAAAGGCACGTATTGTATTGTTGCCATCGAGGATACCAAGATGGGGTATTTATCATATTGCATGAATTTATTCCTCTACATCATGTCATCTTGCTTAAGGCGTTACTCTATTTTTAACTTAATACTCTAGATGCATCTTTGGATAGCGGTCGATGAGTAGAGTAATAGTAGTAGATGCAGAATCGTTTGGTCTACTTGTCTTGGACGTGATGCCTATATACATGATCATACCTAGATATACTCATAACTATGCTCAATTACATCAATTGCTCAACAGTAATTTGTTCACCCAACCGTAGAATACTTATGCTCTTGAGAGAAGCCACTAGTGAAACCTATGGCCCCGGGTTTATTCTCATCTTATCAATATCCATCACTTTAATACTTGCTTTGTTTTTACTTTTGCCTTTTACTTTTCACTTTGCATCTCTATACCAAAAAATACCAAAAATATTAACTATCATCTCTATCAGATCTCACTCTCGTAAGAGACCGAGAAGCGATAGACAACCCCTAATCGCGTTGGTTGCGAGTAGCTATCGTTTTGTCTTGGTCTGAGGGACTTGTGTGTGGTATCCTACTTGATTGATACCTTGGTTCTCAAAAACTGAGGGAAATACTTACGCTACTTTGCTGCATCATCCTCTCCTCTTCAGGGAAAACCAACCCAAGCTCAAGACGTAGCAAGAAGGATTTCTGGCGCCGTTGCCGGGGAGGTCTTCGCTCAAGTCAAGACATACCAAGTACCCATCACAATTCCTTATCTCTCGCATTACATTATTTGCCATTTGCCTCTCGTTTTCCTCTCCCCCACTTGACCCTTGCCGTTTTATTCGCCCTCTCTTTTCCGTTTGCCTTGATATCTTACTTAGCTCGTTTGCTCTTTTGGTTGAAATAGTTGAGTATTTATTCCTAAACAGAGAAGCTAATATCTATGGATCCTCATCCGCTTGCCAATCCTTTTAAGAGATCCAATTATGATGAACCAATTCCTAGTGATTTGGATGCACTAGATTATCTTTATAAGCTTTTGCCTGAAATCCGTAAATCTGAAAATTGTGATGAAGTACTTCACGATAGATCCTTGAATAAAAAGCATGATTGCAATGATTTTATTATAAATTCTATTGATGTAAATTATGCTAATAATATGCAAAACCCTAAGCTTGGGGATGCTAGTTTTGCTATGTCCAATAGTCATGATTGGGGAGATTCTTCTTATGATCTTGAAAATTAATTTATGCCCCATGATGAATATAAGATTGATAATAGTGTTTGCAATAATATTTAAAGTGGGTTTGGAAGACCTTCAACTTTAGATCCCACATATTTGGATAACATTCAATCTTATGAAATTTTTGATAAAAGTGGGCTTGGAGAAATCTTGACTTTAATTAATGATAATCCCACTATTTTGGAAGAGTGTCAACTTCGCATGCATGTGGATCGTGTTGAGAATATGTTATGTGATAGCTATATTGTTGAATTTTCTTATGATCCTACATGTAATTATTATGAGAGAGGAAAATATGGTTATAGAAATTTTCACGTTACTAAATTACCTCTCTTATGTTGAGATTGCTATTGTTCCTTTCCGCTTCCTTGCATATGCTAGCTTTTGCTTGCTACAATAATTTGTTTGCCTATATTATGCCTATGCATAGGAAGTATGTTAGACTTAAGTGTGTTTGTCACATGTTTTATGATGCTCTCTTTGTGCCTCAGTTCTTGTCTTTCTTGTGAGCATCATTGAAATCTCAATGCCTAGCTAAAAAGGCTTTAAATAAAAGCGCTTGTTGGGAGACAACCCAATATTTTTCCTTGCTGCTTAGTAATAAATAATCCATATAGCCTCTGTTTAGATGTGGTTTTATGTTTTAATTAGTGTTTCTGCCAAGTTAGACCTATAGGATCTTCTTGGATGATAGTTACTTGATCTTGCTGTAATTTCCAGAATCTTTACATTCACGAAAACAATTGTTAAAAATCACGAGCGTGATAAAATACTGATTCCAATTGCTGCTGATCATTAAACAAAATTGTCTAGGTCTTCCTATTTTGGTAGAAGTTTTTGGAGTTCCAGAAGTTTGCGTTAGTTACAGATTACTGCAGACTGTTCTGTTTTTGACAGATTCTGTTTTTCGTGTGTTGTTTGCTTATTTTGATGAATCTATGGCTAGTAAAATAGTTTATAATCCATAGAGAAGTTGGAATACAGTAGGTTTAACACCAATATAAATAAAGAATGAGTTCATTACAATACCTTAAAGTAGTCTTTTGTTTTCTTTCTCTAACTGAGCTCACGAGATTTCTATTGTGTTTTGTGTTGTGAAGTTTTCAAGTTTTTGGTAAATTCTTTTGATGGATTATGGAACAAGGAGTGGCAAGAGCCTAAGCTTGGGGATGCCCATGGCACCCCCAAGATAATCCAAGGACACCAAAAAGTCAAAGCTTGGGGATGCCCCGGAAGGCATCCCCTCTTTAAATCCACTTCCATCGGTAATTTACTTGGAGCTATATTTTTATTCACCACATGATAAGTGTTTTGCTTGGAGCGTCTTGTATTATTTGCGTCTTTTCTTGTTAGTTTACCACAATCATCCTTGCTGTACACACCTTTTAAGAGAGCCATACATGAATTGGAATTTGATAGAATACTCTATGTGCTTCACTTATATCTTTTGAGCTTGATAGTTTTGCTCATAGTGCTTCACTTATATCTTTTGAGCGTGATAATTTTTGCTCTAGTGCTTCACTTAGATCTTTTAGAGCACGGTGGTGGATTTATTTTAAAAAAACTATTGATTTCTCATGCTTCACTTAGATTATTTTGAGAGTCGTTAATAGCATGGTAATTTGCTTAATATTAATATACGTGGTATTCAAGATATGTGAAACTTTCTTTTGAGTGCGTTGAATACTAAGATAAGTTTGATGCTTGATAATTGTTTTGAGATATGGAGGTGATAATATTAGAGTCATGATAGTTGAGTAGTTGTGAATTTAAAGAATACCTGTGTTGAAGTTTGTGATTCCCGTAGCATGCACGTATGGTGAACCGTTATGTTATGAACTCGGAGCATGATTTATTTATTGATTGTCTTCCTTATGAGTGGCGGTGGGAGGCGGCGATGGTCTTTTCCTACCAATCTATCCCCCTAGGAGCATCGTGTAATACTTTGCTTTGATAACTTCTAGATTTTTGCAATAAGTATATGAGTTCTTTATGACTAATGTTGAGTCCATGGATTATCGCACTTTTTCCCATCCTTCCACCATTGCTAGCCTCTCTAATACCGCGCACTTTTCGCCGGTATCATACACCCACCATATATCTTCCTCAAAACACCCACCATACCTACCTATCATGGCATTCCCATAGCCATTCCGAGATATATTCCCATGCAATTTTCCACCGTTCCATTTATTATGACACGCTCCATCATTGTCATATTGCTAGCATGATCATGTAGTTGACATCGTATTTGTGGCAAAGCCACCATTCATAATTCTTTCATACATGTCACTCATGAATCATTGCATATCCCGGTACACCGCCGGAGGAATACATATAGATTCATATTTTGTTCTAAGTATCGAGTTGTAATTGTTGAGTTGTAAGAAAAATAAAAGTGTGATGATCATCATTTACTAGAGCATTGTCTCATTGAGGAAAGGATGATGGAGACTATGATTCCCCCACAAGTCGGGATGAGACTCCGGACGAATAATAAAAAAAGAGAAAAATGAAAGAAAAAAAAGAGGCCATAAAAAAAGAGAAAAGGCCCAAAGAAAAAAATGAGAGAAAAAGAGAGAAGGGACAATGTTACTATCCTTTTACCACACTTGTGCTTCAAAGTAGCACCAAGATATTCATGATAGAGAGTCTCTACTTTCATATACTAGTGGGAATTTTTCATTATAGAACTTGGCTTGTATATTCCAATGATGGGCTTCCTCAAATGCCCTAGGTCTTCGTGAGCAAGCGAGTTGGATGCACACCCACTTAGTTTCTTTTGTTGAGCTCTCATATACATATAGCTCTAGTGCATCCGTTGCATGGCAATCCCTACTCACTCACATTGATATCTATTGATGGGCATCTCCATAGCCGTTGATACGCCTAGTTGATGTGAGACTATCTTCTCCCTGTTTGTCTTCTCCACCACCACCATCCTATTCCACATATAGTGTTATATCCATGGCTCACGCTCATGTATTGTGTGAAGATTGAAAAAGTTTTGAAAATGTTAAAGTATGAAACAATTGCTAGGCTTGTCATCGGGGTTGTGCATGATTTAAATATTTTGTGTGGGGAAGATGGAGCATAGCCAGACTATATGATTTTGTAGGGATAACTTTCTTTGGCCATGTTATTTTGAGAAGACATGATTACTTTGATTAGTATGCTTGAAGTATTGTTATTTTTATGTCAATATGAACTTTTGTCTTGAATCTTTCGGATCTGAATGTTCATACCACAATTAAGAAGTTTTACATTGAAATTATGCCAAAGTATCACTCCGCATCAAAAATTCTCTTTTTATCATTTACCTACTCGAGGACGAGCAGGAATTAAGCTTGGGGATGCAGTACATCTCCAACGTATCTATAATTTTTATTGCTCCATGCTACTTTATCTACTGTTTTGGACTATATTGGGCTTTATTTTCCACTTTTATATTATTTTTGGGACTAACCTATTAACCGGAGGCCCGGCCGAAATTGCTGTTCTTTTGCCTATTTCAGTGTTTGAAGAAAGCAGAATATCAAACGAGTCCAAGCGGAATGAAACCTTGAAGCGTGATTTTCTCACCGAGCGTGATCCGGAGACTTGGACCCTCGCCAAGGAACAACAGAGGAGGTCACGAGGTGGGGCACCCCCTAGGCGCGCCCTGCCTCATGGGCCCCTGTTGCTCCACCGACGCATACTCCTTCCTCCTATATATACCTCACCACCCCAAACGATCTCGAGCAGGAGCCAAAAACCTAATTCCACCGCCGCAACTTCACAGATCCACGAGATCCCATCTTGGGGCACATTAGGAGCTCCGCCGGAGGGGGCATCCACCATGGAGGGCTTCTACATCAACACCATAGCCTCTCCGATGACGTGTGAGTAGTTTACTTCAGACCTTCGGGCCCATAGCTAGTAGCTAGATGGCTTCTTCTCTCTTTTGGGATCTCAACACAATGTTCTCCCCCTCTCTCGTGGAGATCTATTTGATGTAATCTCCTTTTTGCGGTGTGTTTGTTGAGACCGATGAATTGTGGGTTTATGATCCAACTTATCTATGAATAATATTTGAATCTTCTCTGAATTCTTTTATGTATGATTGGTTATCTTTCCAAGTCTCATCGAATTATCCATTTGGTTTGGCCAACTAGATTGGTAGTTCTTGCAATGGGAGAAGTGCATAGCTTTGGGTTCAATCTTGTGGTGTCCTTACCCAGTGACAGAAAGGGTTGCAAGGCACGTATTGTATTGTTGCCATCGAGGATAACAAGATGGGGTATTTATCATATTGCATGAATTTATTCCTCTACATCATGACATCTTGCTTAAGGCGTTACTCTGTTTTAACTTAATACTCTAGATGCATCTTTGGATAGCGGTCGATGAGTGGAGTAATAGTAGTAGATGCAGAATCATTTCGGTCTACTTGTCTTGGACCTGATGCCTATATACATGATCATACCTAGATATACTCATAACTATGCTCAGTTCTGTCAATTGCTCAACAGTAGTTTGTTTACCCACCGTAGAATACTTATGTTCTTGAGAGAAGCCACTAGTGAAACCTATGCCCCCCGAGTCTATTTTCATCATATCAATCTCCATCACTTTAATACTTGCTTTGTTTTTTACTTTGCCTTTTACTTTTCACTTTGCATCTCTATACCAAAAATACCAAAAATATTATCTATCATCTCTATCAGATCTCACTCTAAATGAAGTATTTGTGAAGGGATTGACAACCCCTAATCGCGTTAGTTCCAAGTAGCTATCGTTTTGTGCGGTCTGAGGGACTTGTGCGTAACCTCCTCTTGGATTGATACCTTGGTTCTCAAAAACTAAGGGAAATACTTACGCTACTTTGCTGCATCATCCTCTCCTCTTCGGGGAAAACCAACGCAAGCTCAAGACGTAGCAACCACCGTGCTCTTCGGGCTGTCTTCTTTATTTTGGCGCTTTCTTTTGCTGCTTCGTGGCTTCCCGTTTTCGTCTCTGACTTCGAATGTACTGGGGTCGCTGGTGGTGCATCAGGCTAACCAGCTGTCCTCGCCCGCGCAAAAGCGGGTCATGAGGCTTGTTAATGCAGCCATTGTTCTCGGCTTTTCTGGGCCGAGGTGTCTGGCGAGCCATTCGTCTCGAACGCTGTGTTTAAAAGCTACTAAGGCTTCGGCGTCTGGACAGTCAACTATTTGGTTCTTTTTAGTAAGAAACCTGTTCCAAAGCTTTCGGGATGACTCTCAGCTGTTGAGTTATATGACTTAAATCGTCTGCATCCGGTGGTCGGACATAGGTCCCTTGAAAATTTGCTCGAAAAGCGTCCTCGAGCTCTTCCCAACTTCCAATGGAGTTTCTGGGAAGGCTTTTAAGCCAGTGCCTGGCTGGCCCTTTGAGCTTGAGGGGTAAGTACTTGATGGCATGGAGATCGTTCCTCGAGCCATGTGGATATGGAGGATATAGTCCTCAATCCAGACCCCAGGGTCTGTCGTTCCGTCATATGCCTCTATGTTTACGGGTTTGAATCCCTCTGGAAACTCATGGTCCAGCACCTCATCGGTGAAACATAGGGGGTGTGTGGCACCCCTGTATTTGGGTGTACCGTGGTGTTCGGAAATTTGTTGTATTGTATTGCGTGCTGGGGCGCGCTTTCTTGGCCCGTAGATGGATCTGGTTGGGCCGTCCTTTTGATGCGAGTCCTCGCGTGGATCGCGTACTGGCTTGTATGCGGTGTCGTTTGCCGCTCTATGCTGGTTATGAGGTCGTCTATCCGACCGGATGGCTGTTTTGTTTCTTGATTGCGGGGGCTCTAAGGCCTCATCATCGAATTCAGGCAGTAGTTTTTGCTTCGGGTAGCATTTTGTGTGGCGACTGCGCCATACTTTTCCACGTTCTTGAGTACTTTACTCCATCTGATTCTGAGTGTATCTTGCACGGCCTTGAGCTTTCGATTCTACTTTTTCATACTCCGCGCAGTGGCGACAAGCCTTTGATGGAGATTCTGTTGTTCCAGGTGTTTGTCCGGTGTGATATCATCCGGACTGTTATCTTCGCCGGAGACGGGTTGTTTGGTTTGATTCTCCATGTTGCCGTGGTCGGACGGTGGTTCACTGTCGTGTTCGTCGTCCGCTGGCTCACCCTGCTCTATCGCTGGGTCTATATGATCGCTGTTTCTGTTGAGGCGGGATTTGGAGCGGCGCTTACGCTACCGCCTTGACTGCTTCTCGAGGGAACGATCCTTCGCAGCGTCCTTCCGTTCCTCGTCGTCGTTTTCTTTTGGTGTGTCCACCATGTATACATCATATGATGAAGTGGCTGTCCAGTGCCCTATGGGCAGTGGTTCCTGTTCGTCTCCTGCATCGTCGTCCATACTGTCGATATCTTCAGAGTCGAGGTCGAGCATGTCGGTCAAATCATCGATAGTGGCTACTAAGTGGGTGGTGGGTGGGTGGCGAATTTCTTCGTCATCCCCATCCCAATCCTGCCGGACATAGTCCGGCCAGGACTCTCTTGACAAGGAGAGAGACCTTAATGAGTTCAATATGTCACCGAAGGGCGAGTGCTGAAAGATATCCGTGGAGGTGAACTCCATGATCGGCGCCCAGTCGGATTCGATAGGCATGGGCACAGGCGATTCGGAGTCCGTGGCCGGAGAAGAATCCAACAGTTTGGAGTCACGGCTCTCGTGAAGGGTAAGGTTGATACTCGGCTCGATCGCCGCTGATAGTACGGCCTCCGTGGCGGGGTCTATCCACCCGTCCATGGATGGTGCAATTGGATCCGAATTGAGGGTCGGAGCGGTTGCCGGCGCGATCTCCTTAACACTGTCCGAAGGCAGAGCTAAATCATTCTCATCGTGACTGTGCGGCGCACTCGCAGGGGCTCGAATCCGTCGAAGTTCAAGTCTCCGTGGATGTCGGCCGTATAGTTTAAGCTTCCAAACCTGACCTGGTGGCCAGGGGCGTAACTCTCGATCTGCTCCAGATGGCCAAGCGAGTTGGCCCGCAGTGTGAAGCCGCCGAATACAAAGATCTGTCCGGGGAGAAAAGTCTCACCCTAGACTACATCGCTATCGATGATCGAAGGAGCCATCAGGCCTAACGCTGACGACACAGAGGAACTCTTAATGAAAGCAACAATGTCGGTGTCAAAACCGGCGGATCTCGGGTAGGGGGTACCGAACTGTGCGTCTAAGCGGATGGTAACAGGAGACAAGGGACACGATGTTTTTACCCAGGTTCGGGCCCTCTTGATGGAGGTAAAACCCTACTCCTGCTTGATTGATCTTGATGATATGAGTATTACAAGAGTTGATCTACCACGAGATTGGAGAGGCTAAACCCTAGAAGCTAGCCTGTGGTATGATTGTTGTTGTTGGTCCTACGGAATAAACCCTCCGGTTTATATAGACACCGGAGGGGGCTAGGGTTACACAGAGTTAGTTACAAGGAAGGAGATCAACATATCCGCATTGCCAAGCTTTCCTTCCACGCCAAGGAGAGTCCCATCCGGACACGGGGCGACGTCTTCAATCTTGTATCTTCATAGTCCAACAGTCCGGCCAAAGGATATAGTCCGGCTGTTCGGATACCCCCTAATCCAGGACTCCCTCACCTGCAGTGGAGGCAGGACGCCGGAATGTAGAGGCGGCGAACTGCGCTCTGACGGCCGGAGGGGATGGTCTCTGGAAGGTATGAATCATCATACGAATTATCTTCACCGACATGTTCTCCTCTGCAAAAAGTTCCAGTGTATGTTACGTGGACAAGTTCCTCCAGTGTGGCGGAGTTCACGGTGACCAACTCGAAATGTACTTGATCTAGAGGGTTAAAAAGACGTGGGACAGGGATCTCACGGCAGTCCAGATTCAGAGGAGCGGTGCGCCAAACAGGGCGGCACCGACGTGCGAGGATTTGAGTGCGAACGCCTTCCTTAGTGGAGATACGGGAGATGATTTCACTGAGGACACCGTCCGGGAGGTCACTGATGCGGTCCGGACCAGACTGCTCTTCTTGATCCTCGGATCCAGTAGGCGCACCCTCGGCGCTTCCAGCCGCTACCGCCAAACCATCAGAGGAAGGCGTCGCTGGTGCCGCGAGCCTCAGCCTCTTGGTGCTCGGGGCACCGGAGTTGACATCCATCTCCGTATCCATTGCTGGGATCACGCGGCCTGCGGGCGCCGCTTTATGTGGCACGGATCTGGACAGTCCAAGAAAGAGGGTGTGGCTAGAGTTTTGAGAGGCCGTCCGTCCTCCTTAAATAGCCGGAGGCTGGCCTCGGGCGACGATCCAGACCGGCGTTACCGAAGGAGACGTCCGTCGGACCCTTGGGTTTCTGTAGCGGCGGCACATGGCGTTCACACCCGAATACGTGGAGACGCTCATCGAAACGTTGGGTTTCCGCAATCAACGCACGAACGTGGCTCCGCGTAAAACACAAGCATGCCTCCCTCGGCATCCCGAACGTGCCTGTACTGGTAATATAGTCAACGGATGCATTTGGAACACAAAGAGACACGAAGCTGGCTCTGGATAATTACAGGTCATGCGTTTGTGAGTTTGACAACCATGCCTGTGACATGAAACACTGACACACAAAAAGTCGTCTTCGTGCATAAAGGATCATGACGCTACTAAACATATAAAGTCGCCTTTCGTGCATTTGAGTTAAAAATCTTACAACGAAAACAAATGTAACAAGGACAGTCGCCTGATTCTATTAGGTTTCCGTAATAAACGCACAAACGCGACTCCGAGTAGGAACACACCATGCCTCCATGGGCTGGACGTCCGTGCCTCTCCTTTTGACCGAGTCCACCGACTCATTTTGAACACAATCATAAAACCTTTGTGCGTGACTCTATATAATAGCACGCCATGGCTTTGAGGGCTGTATGCCCGTGCTTGTGACCCTTGACACTGAAACACACATAGCCACGAATGTCGACGCCTTTATCAAGAAAGAAGTGTGACGCTACTCGGTACTGAACCGTGTCTGTATGGACTTCTCATCTGTGCTTTTATGTACAAGGATATAAGCTTTTAAAATCAACGTCTCTCATATAGGCAATTTCGTGCCTCACAGAGTAAACACCCATGGCTGTGCGTAAGACAAAGGTTCAGTTCCGTGGGCTAGACGCTCGTGCATCTCCGTCTTGTCGAGTCTCACAGGCGAGCATGACTCTATGTAATACAATTGACCATGTGCAATAAACGCATGATTGTGACCCTGCCTAATACTAAAGTATGCCTCCATGGGCTTCTCGTCCGTGCGTCTCCCTCTGAACGAGTCGTTTGAATCATTCGGAACACAAATACAACCAAACATGGCTCTATATAATACCACACGATGCCTTTGTAGATTTGACGCCTGTGCCTGTGACCCTAATGACTGAAACACAGAGAGTCACAAACGTACATAACCGTGGCTGCAGAGAGTGCTAGCCCATGCCTTCATGGGCGTCACGTGCGTGCCTCTCTTTCCTACCGAGTCCACCGTGCTTCCGGCGTTGAACATATTCTTCTAGTGAATGTGTGCTGTAAATAATTAAAGCACTGAGGGGCATGCCCGTGCCTGGTCTACGTGTGCAATAGTGCATTTCATACCTTGAAAGCCGTGGTTCTATTTAATGTTTCAAGCACCCATCTACCATTGACTTGCTACGAGTAGTACTTAACCCGGGCCCTCCCGTCAGAAAGAATAAAAGAAGAAGTAATTAATCTGGACCCCTCCGCTCCCCGTCGTGGGTATTTAAGTCGTTTCGTGGATTGACATGCTAGTCCATTTCTCCAGATCCACCGTCTGTCCAGATCCACGCCACATATAGAGGCACTCGCAGGCAGCAATCTCAGCAATGGAGACGGAGATGGAGGTCAACTCCGGTGCCCCGAGCACCAAGAGGGTGGGGCTCGCTCCACCGGTGACTCCTTCCTCTGGTGGTTTGGCGGTAGTGGCTGGAAGCGGCGAGGGTGCGCCTACTGGATCCGAGGATCAAGAAGAGCAGTCTGGTCCGGACCGCATCAGCGACATCCCGGACGGTGTCCTCGATGAGATCATCTCCTGTCTGTCCACTAAGGAAGGCGTTCGCACTCAAATCCTCGCACGTTGGTGGCGCCCTGTTTGGCGCACCGCTCCTCTCAATCTCGACTGCAGTGAGATCCCTGACGGTCGTCTTTTTAAGCCCCTAGAAACAGTTCATATCGACGTACTGTCCATGCTCCCCAGTAAGGATGTCATTCGCATTAGATATTTCGGAACTCGGTGTAGTTTTCAACCTGACGTTGATGGTCCGTGCCTTCCGGAAGCCATCCTCTCCGGTCATGGGGGCACAGTTCATCGTCTCTGCATTCCGGCGTGCTACCTCCACTGCAGAACCTCTACAGTTGACGCCTGGCTTTGATCCCCAAGACTGAAGAATCTCCAGGTTCTCGAGTTCTATTACATGTTCCCACGTTTTGTGGGAAAAACCATCACACTACCACACGAAATCTCTTCGTCCACGCCCTCACCACCGACTTCCACGCTGTTGTTTTCCTCCTCATTGCACACCGTCACATTTGCTCTTTGCCAGATACCTGATGAGTATGCACGATCATTTAAACTTCCACTCCTCAAGAGGATTTCATTTTTGGAAGTTGATATATCAGACGTCTCACTGCAAAGCATAATCAACCATGGTTGCCCTGCCCTCGAGTGGCTCCTGCTTGTTTGCAATAACTTGGGCCACTGCATCATAATAAACTCAGGCAAAGTTGAAGTCATCTGTATCCTTTGTGAGAATGGTGAACTCATTGTTGAGGATGCACCCTCACTTAAACGATTGATTCACGATATTCAGAGCCGGCACTTGCAGATAACTGTCTTTTCTGCACCTAAACTTGAGTGTCTGGGTAATTTTTATGAAGGATTTCCTGAATCCAAGTTTGTTTTTGGCTCTACAGTTATCAAGGTACTCACCTTTTGCACTATACTCTTTACTTGCGTCTGTTGCAGTGCCGAAGTTTCATGTCATGCGACCTTTTATCTAGCTAATTTTATGATATGTGCTTGACGCGGGCTTTGTCTGTAGTCAGCCTATCAATGGTAGTTCAATCTGTGAAGACCCTGCCTATCCACATGTCATTAAATCTGAACAAGGTTTTTGCCTTGATGCGATGCTTTCCTAGCCTAGAGAACCTGTTTATCGAGGTAACAATTTCCAGACACATTGAAAGCACATACAATGCATAGCGTACTATATTGGAGGCCTCTATCTCTCTTTGTAGTCCTCGAGTATTCTCACTCTTCATGCATTTTCAGGGAGGAGTATGCCGCAAGAAAGGTGTAACAAATAAGTGGCGCCACAAGCACCAGGTGTTTTTCAAACAGCATGACATTACGCTGAAGACAAGGTAACCGGAAAAATATGTACACTGCAACAAAAACATTGAATTTGCAACGTTCTTTGTTCGGAACGCAAAGGAGTTAGAGACTATGAGGCTTAAGTTTCTCTCCCCCCAGACAACATCACTGAAGGATTTTATGAACATCAAGAAGAGGTGCTTCAATGGGGCAACAAGGCTTCTAGACGTGCTCGTCTTATATTGTCAGGGTATTGTAGGCATATGAACTTGGATTTAAAAGTACACATCTGGACAAACCAGTGTCCAATCATGGATTTGCCGGATCCATTGACCTGTGAATGTTGAAAACGCTTATCCGGCTGTCAGAGATAGGTGTTGTTGCGTGCTTTCCAGCTTGGACTTTCAGCTTGTACTTTATCCATTGTCTGTAAGGTTGTCAGGAACTTGTTTTTGTGCTCTTCAGCCATGAAGCAACTCACAAGCTCAAAAAGCTATCAAGTTTTCATGTTTTTGTGCAATCATTCGTATGTTTGGATTTCCTTTTGTGAATAGAGCGGCGACTAAAATCATCTGGAACACGCAATCACGTGTGATGTGACGGCCGTGCCTCTCCAAATAACTTCGTTAGTGAAGTATTTTACAATACTGAGGCGGTCGTGCCTCTTGTACCGTAAAGATCGCAGGCGTCTGTTGTCACTGCACGACACTTCCTTTGTGCATGTCCGTGACTCTGTGGTGAACGTTTGCGCGGAAACATGCTGCACAGTCTAGAACATAGTGTCTTGTAGAACCATGACAGTGCTGTTTCTGCAGATCAAGACGTGCTTGTCGTGGAACCACTGTGCTTGTGCTTTGTTTAAAAGCGTGGCGTCGCTAGCTTCGCAAACTAGCAGCTAGCGACACCCTCCTATATAAAGCACGCAACTCTCTCACCACGGCTCACCCTCCATCTTCTTCTACTCCGATCCAACTACCTAGCCATCAGAGCAAGAGCGAGACGGTGAGAGATCGGCCGGAGGCGATTCAGGCGACCACCGTATGTCTTATCGAGGTGATCAAGGAGAGAAACCCGCAGCCCAACACGCTGCAGCGCCTCTAGGGGCTGCTGATGTCCGCCACGGCGTGTTCCTTCTTTGACGCCAGCTTCGCCGCCTGGCTCAAGGGTGCACTGGAAGACTTCATCCACAAGTTCAGCTTCGCCAACAGCAAGGTGAAGGACCTGACTGCTCGCCTCCATTCCATGCGTCACCTCCACAAAGGCCGAGCCTCCGCCTCAGCTTCCGCGACCCGGCTCGCTGGCCTCCATGGGAACGATCTCTTTCGCTCACTGATGGTCCTACAGCTCCCGGTCGGCACGCCGCCGGAGGACCACTTGGAGGTCGCTCTCGCAGCCCGGCGCCTCATCATGCATGAAGACATTGACAAGTCAGCCAGATCTATGGACAGATTGTTTACGAGGACACCTGCAGCGCCATCCACGAGGCGACCATGGCGGCCTACTTCGACCATAGACAAACTTTGGCGAAGCTCGTTCAGGAGCACATCCACCTCACCGACGCTGCCCCCACTTGTCGTCCAACCTCCGGACCAGCAAGGACACAAGCCCGGGCGCCTTGATTAGGTCCCTGCCTGGGCTCTCCGTTCATTTGCTGCAAACCACATCTCACATGCTTGGAGGCAAGTTATATATATTTATGCTAGCTACTACTACTTTTGAGTTTTTAGTGACCCAGTCGATCTATCATGATCAGGACTTCTATTTATTGTGTGTGCTCTACTATAAATTTGAGTCTAATATTGTATGCATGTCGTTAATTTCCATTATTATTTTATAGCATCGATCGTTTACTATTACCAACTTAGTTTATCTCTTGTAGTCCACTTTTTATGCATCTCTCTATATGCGTGTGCATGTATAATCTGTTTCATTTGTGATGATGTTAATCAACATGCCTCTTCGTGCCTCTTGTACCTGTAAGACTGTGCGTCTGTTATCACTGCACGGCACTTCCTCTGTGTATGTCCATGACCCTGTGGTGAACGTTTGGGTGGAAACATGGTGCACAGCCTAGAACATAGCGTCCTGTAGAATCACGACAGTGCTGTTTCTGCAAATTGAGACGTGCTTGTCGTGGAACCACTGTGCTTGTGCTTTGTTTAAAAGCATGACATTGCTATCTTTTAAATACAAGGAAATATAGACAGCCTCCACGCCTTTTATATCGAATAATATACGTAACATCAAGAAAGAAGTGTGACACAACTCAATACGGAACCGTGTCCGTAAGGAGTTCACGTCCGTGCTTTTAAATATAAGGAAATAAGATTTTAAAAACAACGCCCCTCGCATAGGCCATTCCATGCCTCACAGAGCAAACACCCGTGGCTCTGCATAAGACAATGGTTCAACTCTGTGGGCTAAATGCCCGTCTATCTCCGTGAGCCTATGTAATACCATTGACCATGTCTTTTGAGCGCTTCAAAAACAACGTCTCTCTAATCTGCCACTCATTGCCTCACAAAGTAAACATCGAGTGTTCATATTAGAACCCAATTTTGTTCGGTTTGCGCAATAAACGCATGAACATGACTCTCTCTAATACTAAAGTATGCCTCGATGGGCTTCTCACCCATGCCTCTCCATCTAAACGAGTCGACGGAATCATTCGGAAAACAGACACAAGCGAACATGACTCTATATAATACCACATGATGCCTTTGCGCAAGACAAAGGTTCAGCTCTGTGGGCCAAACGCCTGTGCATCTCCGTCTGATAGAGTCACGGGCTAGCGTGACTCTATGTAATAATACTACCGACCATGCCTTTGAGCGCTTCATGCTCGTGCCTGTGTCCAGCTTGAGCTTGTCATAACATATGTGTCCAGCTTGAGCTTGTCATACTGAAGTTCGAGCTTCGCCTTTGCCTTCTCATCCATAAGATTGTACAACCTGGTGGATATCTCCGTCTGAATGAGTTGACTGAATCATTTGGAACACAAAACACAAGAGAACATGACTCTATATAATACCACACGATGCCTTTGCGGATTTGACGCCCGTGCCTGTGACGCTAATCACTGAAACACAAAAAGCAACGTACGTACACGACACAAGTCACGAACGTACATAACCATGGCTGCAGTGACTTGAAGCCCGTGCTTTTAAAAAACGCGCCCCAGCGGTAACATCTGCAATTATGTCTCAATACGGACACGGTTCTCATATAGGCAATTCCGTGCCTCACAGAGTAAACGCCCGTGGCTGTGCGTAAGACAGATGTTCAGTTCCATGGGCTAGACGCCCGTGCATCTCCGTCTGGTCGAGTCTCACAGGCGACCGTGACTCTATGTAATACCATCGACCATGCGCAATAAACGCAAGATTGTGACCCTGCCTAATACTAAAGTATGCTTCTATGGGCTTCTCATCCATGTCTCGCCGTCTAAACAAGTCAACTGAACCATTTGGCACACAAACACAAGCAAACATTACTCTATATAATACCAAACGATGCCTTTGTGGATTTGACACCCGTACCTGTGACCCTAATGACTGAAACACAGAGAGTCACAAACGTACATAACCGTGGCTGCAATGACTGCAAGCCTGTGCTTTTGAAAAACGTGCGCCAGCGGTGACATCTGCAATTATGTCCCTGCACTGTGCCTCATCCTTGTTTTTTTTCCTGAGATCTTCTCCTCCTCCTCCTCCTCCTCTGTTAAGCTCTTGTGTTTTTTGTACATGCGCAATGAAGACCTAACCTAAGTGTCTATCTCGTGTTCGGTTTGTGCAGTAAACGCTCGAACGTGACTCTGCCTAATACTGAAGTATGCCTCCATGGGCTTCTCGTCTGTGCATCTCCGTCTAAACGAGTCGACGGAATCATCCGGAAAACAGACACAAGCGAACATGACTCCTTCTGCCCAGCCATGGCGTAGATGGTCGGGATGGAGAACACTAAGAGGAATGGATGGCCTGGCGGCGGAAAAAGGGAGGAGTAGGATGTGGCTAGGGTTTCAAGACACCGCCCGTCTTAAATAGTCGGAGCTTCTCCTCGGGCGATGAGCCAGAGCGGTTTTACCAGAGGAGACGCCCGTCGGACCACTGGGTTTCCGGACCAACGGCATGTGGCGTTCACAGCCAAATCCGAGGAGACGCCCGTCGCACCGTTGGGTTTCCCCAATAAAGGCACGAATGTGACTCTGTATAAAGCATAACCATGCCTGTCTGGGCTTCACGGTGTGCCATTGTGTAGAATCACGTTAGTAAATAGTGGCTGTTCACATCTAAACCAATTCCGTTGGGTCTCCGCAATTAAAGAACGAACGTAACTGTGCGTAAGACAAAGCTTTGCCTTTGTGGGCATAACGACCGTGCTTCTTCATCTGATCGAGTGGACGGAATCATTCGGAACACAAAGACAGGCGAGCGTGACTCTATATAATACAATACCATGCCTTTGAGGACCGTACGCCTGTGCCTGTGAACCTTAACACTGTGACACATACAACGACAAACTCCACGCTTCTATCGAATAATATACGTAACATCAAGAAATAAGCGTGACCCAACTCAGTACGCAATTGTGTCTGTAGAGAGTTCGTATCTTGTGAACTTTTAATAACAAGAGTTCATGTCCGTAATACCACCGACCATGCCTTTAAGCGTTTTTATGCCCGTGCCTATGACCCTTAACACTAAACGTGTGTCTCCGTCTGATAGAGTCACAGGCTAGCGTGACTCTATGTAATACCACCGACCATGCCTTCCTGTGACCTGAAACAAAGAAAAGCAGGAATGTCCACGCCTTCATGTGTGCACAAGACATGACTCTAGTTGGTTCAAAAACTTTGGCTGCAGAGACTTCATGTCCGTGCTTTTAAAAACAGCATCTCTAGAACTGGCCATTATGTTAATGTTCATCTGTACCCATAAACTTGGAATGAACGTGATCCAGGTAAGCAAAACACATTTGTTATCAAAGTTACTGATGGCACGAGGTAACGCACGACAAAATAAGAAGCTTTTAGTGCACTGCTTAATAGCTTCAGACACGAGGATCAGGGTCGCTGCTGTCTACTTAGTCCGGCAAGACTTCTTTTTTGGTTGCTCGGTGCGAAGTTCCTCGATCTGTTTCTTCATAACGTATGATTCCAGCTTCAGCATATCGCGCTGAAGTTCGAGCTGCGCCTTCTCATCCATAAGAAGTGCAATGATGGCTTTGTTCTCATCGTCCAACTTCGTGGATATCTTCACAAAGTCTTCCACGGTATTGAACAGGTTCTTCAGCTGGTCAAAGGAGAAGATGTCAGATTGATGGCAGGACGCACCCTCATCAACATTAGGATGAAGCTCACCACAATGATCCATGTTTCACAACTAAATCAAGTAGCCGAAAGAAAGAAAAAAGGAATGAAGCCGAAGCAGGGCGAACTTACAGATGAGGAACCCTCGCCAGCCAAGATCTCCTCCTGCGACTGGACACGGCGCTCTAGAGTAGTCTCCTTCTGCATAGCCGTGGCTGATAGTGTCAGGATAGAGAACATCAAGATTACTAGATGGCCTGGAGGTGGACAAAAGGACGAAGGGGATGTGGCTAGGGTTTTGAGAGTCCGTCTGGCTTATTCGCGTTTCACAACTAAATCAAGTAGCCGAAGGAAAGAAAAAACAAATGAAGCGGAAGCAGAGTGAACTTACAGATGAGGAACCCTCGCCAGCCTGGATCTCCTGCAGTGTCTGGACAGTGGGTTCCGCAGTAGTCTCCTCCTTACCTGCCATGGCGGAGAGGGTCAGGACAGAGAGCAGCAAGAGGAATGGATGGCCTGGCGGCGGGCAGAGGGGGAAAGAGTGTGTGGCTAGGGTTTTGAAACTCCGTCCGTCCGCCTTAAATAGCCGGAGCCTGGCCTCGGGTGACGAGCCAGACCGGCGTCACCGGAGGAGACGCCCGTCGGACCCTTGGGTTTCTGTGGCGGCACCATGTGGCGTTCACACCCGAATAGGTGGAGACGCCCGTCGAAACGTTGTGTTTCCGCAATCAACGCACGAACGTGGATCCGCGTAAAACACAAGCATGACTCCCTCGGCATCCCGACCATGCATGTCCTAGTAATATAGTGAACGGATGCATTTGGAACAAAAAGAGACGCGAAGCTGACTCTGGATAATTACATGTCATGCGTTTGTGGGCTTGACAACTGTGCCTGTGACCTGAAACAATGAGACACAGAAAGTCGTCTTCATGCGTAAAGGACAGTGACGCTACTAAACATATAAAGTCTCCTTCGTGCATTTGTGGGCTTGACAACCGTGCCTGTGACCTGAAACACTGACACACAGAAAGTCGTCTTCATGCGTAAAGGACCGTGACGCTACTAAACATCATAAAGTCGCCTTCGTGCTTTTGAGTTAAAATCTTACAACGGAAACAATTCTAACAAGGACAGTCGCCCGATTCTATTAGGTTTCCGTAATAAACGCACAAACGTGACTCCGAGTAAGAACAAATTATGCCTCCGAGGGCTTGACGTCCATGCCTCTCCTTTTGACCAAGCCCACTGACTCATTCAGAATACAATCAGAAAACCTTTGTGCCTGACTCTATATAATAGCATGCCATGCCTTTGAGGGTTGTATGCCCGTGCTTGTGACCCTTGACACTGAAACACAGACAACCACGAACGTCGACACCTTTATCAACAAAGAAGCGGGACACAATTTAGTATGGAACCGTGTTTGTATGGACTGCACGTCCATGCTCTTAAATACAAGGAAATAAGCTTTTAAAAACAGTGTCTCTCTTATAGGCCAATCCGTGCCTCACAGAGTAAACATCCGTGGCTGTGCGTAAGACAAAGGTTCATCTCCGTGGGCTAAACGCCCGTGCATCTTCGTCTGATAGAGTCACAGGCTAGTGTGCCTGTCTGGGCGGCCATACCGTGCCTCTCCTGGTGATAGAGTCAACGGAATCATTTTGAACGGATCCCTCCACTCTTCTCCCCTTCCCTCCCATCCCCAGTTATGTTTCGACGGGTGTCTCCTCGTATTCAAGTGTGAACGCCACGTGGCGTCGCTCCGGAAACCCAAGGGTCCGACGGGCGTCCCCTCCGGTGATGCCGCTCTGGCTCGCCGCCCGAGGCCAGGCTCTGGCTATTTAAGCCGGACAGAGTCTCGAAACCCTAGACACACCCTCTTCCTTCGTCTTTTCAGATCCACGCCACATATAGCGGCGCTCGCAGGCAGCGTGATCCCAGCAATAGAGACTGTTGGGGATATTACCACTGGGCGTAAACCGCCCAGGAGAGGCCAGGTTAACTCCATTAGTAGTTCATTGTATCTAAATCCCATGAAGACAGACGGTGACGCTTTAAGAAGGCCCAGGGCCCAGAACTGGGTTAAGGCCTGTAGACGTAAACCGGCATTGACAATGTATCTTGTATTGTAAGGTAGAAAGAGTAGAGACCGAGCCGGACACGTTTATGAGCCGGCCTCGGGATTCTGTAAACCGACGGGCATCAACCCATGTATATAAGGGGCGACCGTGGCGGTTTAAGGACAACAGACAACAACTTCGAGACTCGGGCAAAGCATATTCGCTCCACTGGTCATCGAAACCCCATCAATTCCATCACAACTAGGCGTAGGCTTTTACCTTCATCGTAAGGGGCCGAACTAGTATAAAACTCTCTTGCGTCCCTTATCCGCTTTAACCCCTTTAAGCTAACCCGTAGCGATGGCTCCACGACTAAGTCCTTTCACGAGGACATCTGCCGTGACAAAACCACGACAGTTGGCGCCCACCGTGGGGCAACTTCGAAGGACTCAAGGGTTACGCTGTGGGCCGGATGACCAAGAGTCATCACGGCAAGCTCTACATCAACGATGCAGGCTGGGGCCCCGAGGCCGGCTCAATCGAGTACGGGTACCGGGTCCCCTTTGGCGGTATACACGTTTTCATTGGCAAGATCGGCAAACCGGGCCCTGAGCTGGACAACTGCACCGACCTCGTCGAAACGGCTTAGCGTGCGAGATCTTCCCGGGTCAAGCCTGTCATGAAGCGTGCCTTCGTGGGAGTCATCCACGGAGGGGAATCTGAGGATAGATCAGAATTTTGTGGAGACCGTCGTTTATTCCGGCGAAGAGTCATCGACCGGAGAGACCGAGTCGTTATATCAGTTGCAAGATGGCCGGAGTATTCCGGACCCCTCTGATCTGCCAAACCGGGTTGCAATCTTCATGACCGGTACGCAGCCGGCGCCCCACTCCTGAACCGCAGCGGTGATGATTTTCGGATCGGCAGTGGCAACAACGGCCGGGGCAGGAGGCCCTGTGCGACCACCAGCTCAGGTTCTATCTGATTTGTTTGATGCATTGGCAACGCTGATGGTGGAAGTTAACCCGGCGGATCAGGATGCTCACAATATGGAAATTGCGAAGGTGAAAGATCAGATCACCCAGGCCAAGGCCGATTTGGCAGCTAAGGATACCAGGATGGCAACGGAGCGGGCCGCTTTGGATGCACAGGCTTACCGGCTTATCTTTGGATCGAGTGCGTCGAGCGAAGTTACGAAAGGAGGCACCGATCTAAATGCGCCGGTTTATGATGCTAGGAACCTCTTTAACACCCCAGGAGCAGGGACAAGTAATCCGCCGGTGGTAAACCGTGCGGAGGCACCTGGAGCAGGGGCGCCGGTTCAGCCACTGGTGGCGGATCCGCCTTGTCAGAACAACATTGTAATAATGCATGTCCCAACGCCTCCGGGGCATTATTCTAACCCGATGGGCAACATTGTCGCTGCCGCTTCACGACTGGTTCTCCAGCGGCGGCCGAGACGCGTCGGGTTAAGTAGCTTCTTCAGACAGCCTTGGTTCAACAGGAGGCTTATTCATATAGTCGCGATCTGTGACACTCCAAGAATATTCTTCTGGTTTTCTTCAAAAATTTTGTTGGATTTTAAGAAGGTCTTCTAAACCCTTCCAAAAAAATCTCTCTCAAAAGCTTTTTCCCTTTAGCAAATATTTATTTTTGCATCTCCTTCAACTCTGGTGTTTGGTTTTAAGTTTTTCTTCTGATTTCCCTCTTCTCAAAATTTCAAGAAAAATCTTTGGAGTTTATTTCCTTTCAAAAAGAAACTCTAGGAGTTTTGCATCCTCTCCAATGTTTGAAACCATTCATGATTTTTACCATGCACCACATGGTAAAATCTTCCCTAAAATCTCTCCTTCTACTTTGGGCAATCCAAACATTATGTCTCAACAAGTTCAACCCTTTTCTGAATATTATTTCATTTAATTCTCCCCCCAAATCTTTTCTGTCCATTATTTTGAGCCTAGGTGATTTGCAAAGCAAGTACCTATATGCATTTGAGTTTTTACCTCAAACCAACTTCCATAGATAGTCCTTGGTACCCACAACCTAGAACAATCAAGATCCACTCCTCTTCTATTCAAAGATTTCAAATTTCAGTCTCTGCAAGTTTGGACCAGATTTGTCAAATTTGGTGAAATTCATATCTTCTCTGCTCCAAAAATTCCACAAAAATTCAGGCAGCCTCTAGATGCAATGAGAGGCCCCTCCACCAAAAACCAGCTCAAGGAAAAATCCCTACATGCCTAAATCATTCCATCGAACACCTTGCATGCACTATTTCTGTTCATCTTCAGTTAAATTCAGAATTCAGTGTCGATCTCCGTCAGAGTTTCAGTCACATGCCCACAGTGCACTTGGCACGTTGCTCGCAGCCTAGCCTGCTTGTCCGGAGCTTCACCGCAGCGTGCTTGGCGCGTTCTGGCGTCGGTGGCACCACTGGCGCCTGGCGGCGTGTCTTCTTGGCGGCAGAACCACCGTAGTGGCCGACAGGGAGCAGAACGGCGGCATAACGCCGTTCGGCGCCGCCCGAACATCCTGGTAGCTCCGCGTGGCCATTTCCTTGCCAGCACACGCATGCAGCACCGTCGTCGTGGCCTGGCACGCGCAGAGCGCGTTCTCTGCCGCCGACAGGCCGTGCGGCTGTTCCGTCGATGGCAGGCTGTAACCTCGCCCACCTTGCTGAGTTGGACACGGGGATGGCACCAGTTCTTCGTCTAGTCGATGCTCAAACTCCTAAGCCAACCGTGCAGCCACAGCACCGCCGTAATCACCTCGCCGGAGAACCCCGTTCTCGGCAACCGCCTCGGGCCGGCTATATATAGCAACCCGAGCGCGCTCTCGCCCCCGCACACCTACACCACCTCACTAGTGCTCGCCAAGCCCCTGGAAGGGCCTCGAGGGGGTCTTCTTCCCCGACTCCGGCCACCTCGTTCTGCCTTGGCCCCCACCTCGATCCACTCAGGTGAGGTCGTCTCCGGCGCCCTAACCTCGTCAGCAACCCTCTCGGGCAACCAAGAGTCTAACCCCGACCCCAATTTGATCTTCACAACTCTCTCCGACGAGGTCCACGACTGCCCGAACCGCCGTCCGCCGGAGCAAGCATCACCGTCGACGTAGTACTCGCCGGCGACCACTTCCACCTCCCACAGACGCGGAAGGACGTGCTGATCACGAAGGTACCGTCCGATCACTCTGCCTCGCCGTGGATCGCCGCCGGCGACCACCGCACCTCTCGGGCGCCGTCGCGCCCTGTTTCCCTCTTTTAAATTTTCAAACCCGACAGGTGGAGCCCACCTATCAGCCTCTCAGTCGTTTCTTTTAAACGAATCATTTTCTGGACTTTTCTGCAAAGCCCCCTGGAAGTTTTCTGTTTCATTACAGATGGGTCCTTGGACCAAAACCCTTATAACTTTTTAACAGAAAGAAATTTTTGAGTGATTCTTTTTCTGCCCTCTTCAAATTTCTGTCTAGTTTTTTTACCATATTTATTTGAAAAATATTTGGATTAAATTTCTGTGACCCACGGTATTTACGTTAGCGCGTGTATTTTGTGTACCGTAGATACCGAAGGAGGTGACGGAACCGCGAACTTCGCCGAGCTAGACCCCGACTACTCCGAACCAGGAAAGCAATGTTTGAACTTTTGATATGATGAGTGTCTGGGAATGTTTGCATTATTTTTGTATCATGGCACGTTCATGAGCATTTCGATGATAGTTTATCTCGTAAGAGTTGAGGCAAATGAGCTCGGTAAATTCCATGAGTTGTTGGAAACTTGTTGCATGGCCATGAGTTGGCATGAGTATGGGTAAGATGGCAGTGTTGTAGCATGCCAGGCTTATGCCATATCATTGACCCAATGTCAACATAAATCAGTCAGATTCCCGCCCGTCTTCCCTTTCGTACTACCACATGTTTCCCTTAAGGGAATACGACAATGAAGTTGCAAACCACTTCCTGGTACACACCAAATCGAGAGGCCTGGATGAAGGTTCCATGGCCCTGGATTAAAGCCTTTCATCCGGTCAGGGGGCAAGGGTGTTTCCGGTTGGGACCGAGAGGGGGGCACCCCTTAGAGCGCCACAGATATAAATTTGATCCCATGCTATTCGAGATTGTGATCTCCCCGTCTCAAAGTTTTTCTTAAACGCTGTCTAGGGTGATTCCTGGCAACATGAGGTATGATGGGTGTGTACTAGCTAGTTGTGTTTCCTCCGAAATACCGTAAATGGAACTAGTCCTTTGGGAATACGAAAATCCGTTGGCTGTGGACAATTTTGGTACAAACTCTGCAGAGTCAAAATTCTTGAATTCATCTTATTCATGTCCGAGGACCGTGTTCATCTCATCTTGTCAAGTGTCAGTCTCGGTGACAGAAACTCCTGAGAGCCACTTGAGTGTTAAATGTTTATTTCCTGTGAAAGGACTAACCCGCTTATTGTCTTGAAATGAATATTTTTCCGTGAGCACTATATCTTGTCAGTTATGAATAATGAATTATAAGCCCTTTCTGCGATGTCGCCAGACGTCCGACTGCGGCATTGTTGTTATTTATTTTCATTATAAGCCCTTTCTGCGATGTCGCTCCGACGTCCGACTGCGGCATTGTTGTTATTTAAATTCATTATAAGCCCTTTCTGCGATGTCGCTCAGACGTCCGACTGTGGCATTGTTGTTATTTAAATTCATTATAAGCCCTTTCTGCGATGTCGCTCAGACGTCCGACTGCGGCTTTGTTTTGGTTTACTTTTATTATAAGCCCTTTTTGTGATGTCGCTCCGACATCCGACTGCGGCACGCATGTATTTTTATTTCAATATAAGCCCTTTATGAGGTGTCGCTCAGACGCCTGACTGTGGAATATTTTACTTATTTATTCACCATTCGAGGCGTCGCTTCAGACACCCGATCGGTTTTGAGTTTTGTCTTCGTTGGGTTTTCGAGCGGACTACCGCCGACTCCCTTCTTATTTACCTTGCTATACTGATTAAATTGAGCATTGTTAAAATAAATCATGACGCATTCATGCATTCATTTGTTATATCTTTTGTCCGAACTGTCTTGCGAGTACTTTCAAAGTACTCACCTGGCTTGTAGATTTGGCGAGATCTTGTGAAAGCGATCTCATGGATGAAGAGTTCGATAGTGAGTCCGACGCCTAGAGGAATCCCAGTCAGTCTCGTGCGACCCCTGGATTGGTCATTGTGATATATCCGCTTCCGCTACCCAAATAAATTCATCGAGCCTCACCTCGACGCTCGATGAGCCACCAGTGCAGTAGACTTATTAACCACCCCACTGTGTTATTCCACCAACCACTCATATCTCGAGTCAGTAGTATTTCCACCCCACACCATTGTGTCATCCGCCATCATGTATAATTATTGGTGTGTTTGTAATAATTGGTTGGGCATCTTCAGTCCGACCCTGTAATATTGTAATGCTACTGGCTTATTGTATCAAAGTTTTGTCTACCGGTATGAAGAATTTTCCTCATATTGGACTTCATAGGTCGGTTGTTCAATAAATATTTTTATTGAAAAACCGATCGTGACAAGCTTGGTACCAGAGCCAGGCTGACTGTAGGAATCCACTAGGCGTGATCGCTAATCGGTTATTAGCATAATAGAGCTATTTATTATTTTCACAAATCTACTCAATTTCTAACAGTCAGCATAAATTTATGATTTGACTACTCAGGATTTTTGCCTACTTTTGTAGATGGCTGGCAACGACTGCGAGTCGCAGATGTTCGCCAACATGCCTGATGGGTTCGTCAAGCTTCTCTCCTTCATCGTCCAAGTCGCGATGGGGCGGATGTCCCGATCTTCTCTCTCTCTCAGCACAAGGTCAATGACCGTCTAACCATGCACCAAGCCACGGTGGAATTCAAGAGAGGACGAGTTGAGAGTTACCGGTTCATGGGGAGAGCCATGCCCACAGAGAAGCATGCACTGCAGATGGCAGCCCGTGAGGCGATAGCTCGTCTCAGGGATATCCTTCCTTCGATGAAGACTCGTCGCTACCGCTACCTGCCATGTCACGTGCCATATACCTGCCACTACGTGTTCTCTTGCCCTAGAGGAGAACGGGACGAAGCTTTTGAGATGCTTATCGAGTATCTCCGAGCTTTGGAGGCAGCCTTCGACAACCTGGTGGACGACTTTGTAGCTGCCCGCATGGACTCGGTCCATGGCTGTGCCGCCAACAGGAGGGAGCTCCTGCGCGCCGCACCGCCACTGACTTTCGTCTCGTCATCGGCATCGTTTGCTCCTACTGCCCGCACCGCTACTCGTCGTCTGCCTACCATGGAGGAGTTCAACCATGTCATTGCGCCTACTCCGGTTCGTTCTGCACCACCCCTCGTGCCCGCTCAGGTTCGAGTTGTTCCGCACAGGGCACTTGCTCCACCAACTCAGCGCAGCACCTCACGTCTGGAGCCTATCTCCGAAGAGGAGGTTTAGTCCCCAGCCTCACTATGCCTCACCCTTGGCAGGCCAAGGGAAATCCTTACCATCTTCGACTGAGTACGCTTAGCCGCCATGCGAGGTACCGACCTGTACGATATGTTTATATGTAAATAGGCTGTGAGAAGTAGCTTGTTTGTGCATCATGTAGGATCTGGAGGAGTGCACTAGACTAGATAACATGTCAGGATTATGTACGCATATCCTGAGTGATGTATTGTATAATTACTGCTTGCGTGTAAGATATGTAATGAACAGTCCTTCTCCGTGCACAAACGTATATTCTCTTGAAAAATCTTGGAGCATTTGCAACTTTTTGCATCTTCTTGAATTTATTGATTTTTGCGGCTCAATTCCTTTTCTTATGAGTGTTTCAAAATATATCCCTAGAGTGAACTATGTCTCGTCCTTGGACGTGCTCCATGCCGACTCCGACAGAGGAAAATTATGGCACACCCCCAGGCAACAATTTCACACAGGGGCAGGCAAGTCAGCAGGACAGTGAAACGACACTTTCCCAAATGTGCCGTCTTTATGAACAAAGTCAGCAGCAACATCAGAAATCTTGAACCAAGTCATCAATATGGGGAATCACCGTGGACAGATGTCAGCGACAATCAAAATTATCTGAGCTACAGAAGACACGTCCCCAAACATTTTCTCACACCGACAAACCTCTTGAAGCCGAGGACTGGCTTCGAGACATGGAAAGAAAATTAATCATTGCCCAGTGTTCAGATCTTGAGAAAGTGCTTTATGCTCCGCACTATCTCACTGGAGCAGCCGCATCGTGGTGGGAAAATTTCCTATACATGCACCCCAACGAAAATAATATAACATGGGAGGAATTTAAAGAAGGTTTTCGTGGGGCACATATTCCTAAGAGTCTTATGAAGATCAAAAGAGAGAATTTGATGACCTCAAGCAAAGGACAATGACGGTGTCGAGAATACAACAGTCAGTTTACTCTGTCTCGCTTCACGCCAACGAGGAGGCGTATGTCGAAAACAAAAAGATGGAGAAATTCCTAGACGGTCGACACCCGGCGCTTAAATGCCAATTGGTCGTACACACCTTTCCAGATTTTAAGACACGGTGGATAAGGCCATTACCTTGGAAAATGAGAGACGCGGCTTAGAAGATTTCCGCATAGCGGAAGAGGGACCGGACTAATCACGCCCGCAACCACCGCAGCAAGACAGATGTTCGTAAAAACTGGACACCCAAACCCACGATAAGCGTCTCACGCCCAATCAAGAATTTCCATGCAAGGGACAAGGAGTTCACATACCGCCCAAGCGTTACCTGTTACGCTTGTGGAGAAGAAGGGCACTATGCCAAGCAGTGCCCCAAGCCAAGGAACTCGACCCCAAAGCCGAACAACGGAAGCAATAATTGGCGTAAAGCGCAACAATTTCAACCCGAATAACAACCACAAGAAGGGTCATCTGAACCACGTGACCAAAGAGGAAGCAAAAAATGCCCCAGATATCATACTCGGTACGTTTCCTGTCAACACAATACCTGCCATGGTTTTGTTTGATTCTGGAGCTTCTCACTCATTCGTTTTGAAAAGTTTTGCTTTGCAAATAATTTTTCGATGCTTCCTTGGGAAAATCTATGATCGTCAAGTCCCACGGATTTAAGCAAGTTACCCGAAATTATTGCCAGGGCGTGGTTATCGAGTTTGAAGGGTTAAAGTTTCACGCAAATCTTATCGTGTTGGAAAATAAAGGACTGGATGTCATCTTAGGGATGGATTGGTTAACCACCAACAAAGGTTTTATTGACTGCTTCAACAGGACCGTAATTCTCACCCATCACCACGGGAAGACCATAAAAGTTTCAGCCAAGGAAAGAAAAATATCCTGGCAACCGAGATTGAACAAGGTGGATATTTCTGAATTGAGCAAGGTTCGATGGTGTGTGAATTTCCAGATGTGTTTCGAAGAGCTACCAGGCATGCCACCAGATCGAGAGATAGAATTCAGCATTGAGCTAGCACCCGGAACCGCTCCCATATACAAGAAACCATACAGAATGGCACCATCCGAATTGGTAGAACTGAAGAAACAAATAAAGGAATTATTGGAAAAAGGGTACATACGAGCCAGTTCCTCACCTTGGGGTTCACCAATTTTGTTTGCCAAAAAGAAGGATGGAACACTGAGATTGTGCATAGACTATCGAGCGCTAAACATGGTCACAACCAAGAACAAATATCCGATGCCGTGAATAAATGATTTATTCGATCAACTCGCTCAGGCCAAGGTGTTCTCAAAGATTGACTTGAGATCGGGATACCATCAACTGAAAGTGCGAACCGAAGATATTACCAAAACAGCTTTCACCTCCAGATACGGATTGTATGAGTTCACCGTAATGCCATTCGGACTAACAAACGCCCCGCATATTTTGTTCACCTCATGAACAAAGTATTCATGAATTTTATGGATAAGTTTGTTGTGGTATTTATCGACGATATTCTGGTATACTCCAAAACACCCGGAAGAAACGCTGAACATCTCCGGACTGTACTAGGAGAACTCAGAAACATCAATTGTACGCTAAATTCAGCAAGTGTGAATTTTGGCTAAAAGCAAGTAGGTTTTACGGGCCACGCATCTTGACCCAAGAAGGTATCGCCGTGACCCGGAAAAAGTTATAGGCCGTACTTGGTGGAAGCCACCAGCCAGCGTGGACGGATGTCTGAAGTTTCTTGGGAATGGCAGGATACTACCGGAGATTTATTGAAGGATTCTCCACCATAGCAAAGCCAATGATGCAACTACTCAAGAAAGGCGGGGAAGTTTGAATGGACGGAAGCTTGCGAGAAAAGTTTCCAAGAACTAAAGAGGAAACCGGCGACAGCACCAAGATTAATTGTGCGAGATATACACAAAAATTTTGAGGTATTTTGTGACACATCTCGAAAAGGGCCTCGGGTGCGTATTAATGCAAGAAGGCAAGGTTGTCGCATATGTTTCGGACAACCGCAAGCATGAGGAAAATTATCCTACTCATGACCTGGAATTAGCGACAATCATTCATGCACTCAAGGAATGGAGACACTTCTTACTTGGTAATCGTTGTGAAATATACACGGACCACAAAAGCCTCAAGTATATTTTCACACAACCAGAACTGAATTCTACGGCAGCGACGCTGGTTGGAATTAGTAAAGGATTATGATGTTGGAATCCACTACCACCCAGGCAAAGCAAATGTTGTAGCAGATGCTCCGAGTCGGAACCCCAGTCCGAACAACGACAGCATGCCAAACTTGAGACCTGAATTCCAGCAGGAATTTGCTAAGCTCAATCTGATGGTAGTCACTGAAGGCAGTGTGTCAAACTTAGAATTACAGCCTACCCTGATAGAGAAGGTTAAAGAGGCTCAACGTGGACACCCCAGCATTGAAGGCATAAAACGAAAGATGAAGTTGGGCAAGGCCTCCGAATTCGTTATTGATGAGCAAGGAATATTGTGGTACGGAAATAGGCTTTGCGTACCAAATATCCATGACCTTAAACAGCAAATCCTGGCTGAAGGCCACACCGCTCCATATTCAATCCATCATGGATGAACAAAAATGGAAAAAGATCTTCAGAAACATTTTGGTGGCATGGTATAAAAAGAGACATAGCCACGTTTATTGCATGTTGTGACTCCACATCCAGCGCATCAAGGCCGAGCACTAGAAATCGGCCGGGCTATTGCAACCAAATAAGATACCCGAGTGGAAATGGGATGAGATTGGAATGGATTTCATTGTTGGACTACCTCGGTCACAACACGGACATGATGCCATATGGGTCATCACTGATAGACTGACTAAAGTAGCACACTTCATCCCCGTGAAGACAACACACACCACTCAGAAGCTTGCTAGGCTCTACCTTTCCCGTATCGTTTGTTTACATGGAGTCCCAAAGAAAATAATCTCGGACGGAGGCACTCAATTCGTCTCCGATTTTGGGATCAATTGCAACAAGCTCGGGAACTCAGGTGGCATTCAAGATCGCATACCATCCCAGACGGATGGGCGGTGAGCGAATAAACCACATACTAGAAGATATGCTGAGAGCATGTGTCCTCACCTATGGGACCAATTGGGAAGAGAGCTTACCATACGCAGAATTCGCATATAACAACAGTTATCAGTCCAGCCTGCAAATGGCACCATTTGAAGCTCTGTACGGACGAAGATGTCGTACCCTGCTAAATTGGTCGGAAACCGGAGACAGCCATATCTTTGGCCCAGACCTGCTCAAAGAGGCTAAAGATAAGGTCAAGGTGATTAAGGACCGACTCAAGACAGCTCAGAGCCGACAAAAGAGTTATTACGATCAAAAGCATCGAGGAGTCAATTTTGAACCCGGTGAATTTGTGTACCTACGAGTATCCCCTATGAGAGGCCTGCATCGATTCAAGATTAAAGGGAAGCTAGCACCAAGATTCATCGGACCCTTCTGCATAGTAGCACGAAGAGGCACGGTGGCCTACCAGCTAGACTTACCCGAAGAATTATCCGACATCCACTACTTATTCCACGTCTCCCAATTGAGAAAGTCGTAAGCAACCAGGAGAAACAAGTACCCCATAAAAACATTGACGTGCAGCCAGACCTTACATATCGGGAGCATCCGATAAAAATCTTGGAAGAGTCTGAAAGGAGAACCCGACAGAAAACCATCAAGTTCTTCAAAGTTCAGTGGAGCAACCACACCGAAAGTGAAGCCACTTGGGAAAGAGGATTTCCTTCGGACAGAGCACCCACAATTATTTGAGGATCAGCTGGAATCTCGGGGACGAGATTTTTCCTAAGGGGGTAGGTGTTGTGACACTCCAAGAATATTCTTCTGGTTTTCTTCAAAAAATTTGTTGGATTTGAAGAAGGTCTTCTAAATCCTTCCAAAAAAAATCTCTCTCAAAAGCTTTTTCCCTTTAGCAAATATTTTATTTTTGCATCTCCTTCAACTCTGGTGTTTGGTTTTAAGTTTTTCTTCTGATTTCCCTCTTCTCAAAATTTCAAGAAAAATCTTTGGAGTTTATTTCCTTTCAAAAAGAAACTCTAGGAGTTTTGCATCCTCTCCAATGTTTGAAACCATTCATGATTTTTACCATGCACCACATGGTAAAATCTTCCCTAAAATCTCTCCTTCTACTTTGGGCAATCCAAACATTCTGTCTCAACAAGTTCAACCCTTTTCTGAATTTTATTTCATTTAATTCTCCCCCAAATCTTTTTCTCATTCATTATTTTGAGCCTAGGTGATTTGCAAAGCAAGTACCTAAATGCATTTGAGTTTTTACCTCAAACCAACTTCCCTAGATAGTCCTTGGTACCCATAACCTAGAACAATCAAGATCCACTCCTCTTCTGTTCAAAGATTTCAAATTTCAGTCTCTGCAAGTTTGGACCAGATTTGTCAAAATTGGTGAAATTCATATTTTCTCTGCTCCAAAAATTCCACAAAAATTCAGGCAGCCTATAGATGCAATGAGAGGCCCCTCCACCAAAAACCAGCTCAAGGAAAAATCCCTACATGCCTAAATCATTCTGTCGAACACCTTGCATGCACTATTTACATTCATCTTGATTAAATTCAGAATTCGATGTCGATCTCCGTCGAGTTTCAGTCACATGCCCACAGTGCACTTGGCACGTTGCTCGCAGCCTAGCCTGCTTGTCCGGAGCTTCACACGCGCGTGCTTGGCGCGTTCTGGCGTCGATGTACGCTGGCGCTGCTTGGCCGGCGTGTCTTCTTGCGGCAGAACCACCGTGGCGGCCGACGGGGAGCAGAGCGGCGGCATAACGCCGTTCAGCGCCACCCAAACATCCTAGTAGCTCCGGCGTGGCCATTTCCTTGCCAGACACGCATGCAGCACCGTCGCCGTGGCACGCAGCAGCGAGCGCGTTCTCTCGCCCGACGGGCCATGCGGCCGTTCCGTCGAGGGCAGGCCGTAACCTCGCCCACCTTGCTGAGTTGGACACGGGGATGGCACCAGTTCTTCGTCTAGTCGATGCTCAAAATCCTAAGCCGACCATGCAGCCACAGCGCCGCCGTAATCACCTCGCCGGAGAACCCCGTTCTCAGCAACCGCCTCGGGCCGGCTATATATAGCACCCCCGAGCGCGCTCTCGCCCCCGCACACCTACACCACCTCACTAGTGCTCGCCAAGCCCCTGGAAGGGCCTCGAGGGGCTCTTCTTCCCCGACTCCGGCCACCTCGTTCCGCCTCGGCCCCCACCTCGATCCACTCAGGTGAGGTCGTCTCCGGCGCCCTAACCTCGTCAGCAACCCTCTCGGGCAACCAAGAGTCTAACCCCCACCCCAATTTGATCTTCACAGCTCTCTCCGACGAGGTCCACGACTGCCCGAACCGCCGTCTGCCGGAGCAAGCGTCGCTGTCGATGTAGTACTCGCCGGCGACCACTTCCACCTCCCACAGACGCGGAAGGACGTGCTGATCACGAAGGTACCGTCCGATCACTCTGCCTCGCCGTGGATCGCCGCCGGCGACCACCGCACCTCTCGGGCGCCGTCGCGCCCTGTTTCCCTCTTTTAAATTTTCAAACCCGACAGGTGGAGCCCACCTGTCAGCCTCTCAGTCATTTCTTTTAAACGAATCATTTTCTGGACTTTTCTGCAAAGCCCCCTGGAAGTTTTCTGTTTCATTACAGATGGGTCCTTGGACCAAAACCCTTATAACTTTTTAACATAAAGGAATTTTTGAGTGATTCTTTTTCTGTCCTCTTCATATTTTTATCTAGTTTTTTATAATATTTATTTGAAAAATATTTGGATTAACTTTCTGTGACCCACGGTATTTATGTTAGCGCGTGTATTTTGTGTACCGTAGATACCGAAGGAGGTGACGGGACCGCGAACTTCGCCGAGCTAGACCCCGACTACTCCGAACCAGGCAAGCAATGTTTGAAATTCTGATATGATGAGTGTCTGGGCATGTTTGCATTATTTTTGTATCATGGCACGTTCATGAGCATTTCGATGATAGTTTATCTCGTAAGAGTTGAGGCAAATGAGCTCGGTAAATTCCATGAGTTGTTCGAAACTTGTTGCATGGCCATGAGTTGGCATGAGTATGGGTAAGATGGCAGTGTTGTACCATGCCAGGATTATGCCATATCATTGACCCAGTGTCAACATAAATCAGTCAGATTCCCGTCCGTCTTCCCTTTCGTACTACCACCTGTTTCCCGCAAGGGATACAGCTTAGTAAGTTGCAAACCACTTCCTGGTACACACCAAATCGAGAGGCCGGGATGAAGGTTCCATGGCCCTGGATTAAAGCCTTTCATCCGGTCAGGGGGCATGGGTGTTTCCGGTTGGGACCGAGAGGGCACCCTTAGTGCTGCGATATATAAATTTGATCCCATGCTATTTGAGATTGTGATCTCCCCGTCTGAAAGTTTTTCTTAAACGCTGTCTAGGGTGATTCCTGGCAACGTGAGGTATGATGGGTGTGTACTAGCTAGTTGTGTTTCCTCTGAAATACCGTAAACGGAACTAGTCCTTTGGGACTACAGAAATCCGTTGGTTGTGGACAATTTTGGTACAAACTCTGCAGAGTCAAAATTCTTGAATTCATCTTATTCATGTCTGAGGACCGTGTTCATCTCATCTTGTCAAGTGTCAGTCTCGGTGATAGAAACTCCTGAGAGCCACTTAAGTGTTAAATGTTTATTTCCTGTGAAAGGACTAACCCGCTTATCGTCTTGAAATGAATATTTTTTCGTGAGCACTATATCTTGTCAGTTATGAATAATGAATTATAAGCCCTTTCTGCGATGTCGCTCAGACGTCCGACTGCGGCATTGTTCTTATTTATTTTCATTATAAGCCCTTTCTGCGATGTCGCTCAGACGTCCGACTGCGGCATTATTGTTATTTAAAATGATTATAAGTCCTTTCTGCGATGTCGCTCAGACGTCCGACTGCGGCATTGTTGTTATTTAAATTCATTATAAGCCCTTTCTGCGATGTCGCTCAGACGTCCGACTGCGGCATTGTTATTGTTTACTTTTATTATAAGCCCTTTCTGTGATGTCGCTCCGACGTCCGACTGCGGCACGCATGTATTTTTATTTCAATATAAGCCCTTTATGAGGTGTCGCTCCGATGCCCGATTGTGGCATGTTTTACTTATTTATTCACCCTTCGAGGCGTCGCTTCAGACACCTGATCGGTTTTGAGTTTTGTCTTCGTTGGGTTTTCGAGCGGACTACCGCCGACTCCCTTCTTATTTACCTTGCTATACTGATTAAGTTGAGCATTGTTAAAATAAATCATGACGCATTCATGCATTCATTTGTTATATCTTTTGTCCGAACTATCTTGCGAGTACTTTCAAAGTATTCACCTGGCTTGTTGATTTGGCGAGATCTTGTGAAAGCGATCTCATGGATGAAGAGTTCGATAGCGAGTCCGACGCCTAGAGGAATCCTAGTCAGTCTCGTGCGACCCCTGGATTAGTCATTGTGATATATCCGCTTCCGCTACCCAAATAAATTCATCGAGCCTCACCTCGACGCTCGATGAGCCGCCAAAGGCAAAGAGACTTATTAACCACCCCACCGTGTTATTCCACCAACCACTCATATCTCGAGTCAAGAGTATTTCCACCCCACACCATTGTGTCATACACCATCATGTATAATTATTGGCGTGTTTGTAATAATTGGTTGGGCATCTTGATCCGACCTGTAATATTGTAATGCTACTGGCTTATTGTATCAAAGTTTTGTCTACCGGTATGAAGGATTTTCCTCATATTGGACTTCATAGGTCGGTTGTTCAATAAATATTTTTATTGAAAAACCGGTCGTGACACGATCGGATTCATTCCACTCCCCGTCCAAGCCGGAGTTACAGCAGGCATATGGATGATCCGGCAGTATCGAGCAACACGCGGAACCGTGATCCGCCCCGTGTTAATAACACGGCGGGTGACGATGAGGAGGTGGTGGACCGGGCTCGGGCATGCAGAGAGGCCGAGTTAGCAGCGCAGCATGAAGCCCGTCAACTCACTCTAGTTCGTCCAACCACGTCGGTGGAACCAGGGGTCACTTCTAGTTCTTTGGGAGTACCATGTTTCCTCCGAGCATTGCGTAATGTGCGCCTGCCCAAGGATTTCAAGGGCCCACGCAAGGTACCAAATTACACCGCCAATTTATCCCCTGAGACATGGGTCGAAAGCTATGAGATGGCCATGGATATGCTGGATGTGGATGATGCGGCATGTGCAAAATACTTCACCATGATGCTTAAAGGGATGGCCCGCACTTGGCTAAAGAGTTTACCGGCTAATTCTATCAGGTCATGGGCCGAGTTGAGAGCCCGGTTTATCCAGAATTTCAAGGATACATGCAAGCAGCCTATGTCAATTGTGGACTTAGTTGCCTGCGTCTAGGAGGAAGGAGAGTCAACAACCCGGTGGGTGCGTCGGGTCTTGGAAATTTTGTATTCATCAGACCGCATCAACGCTGATACCGCAGTTCTAATATTGGAAGGCAATTGCTGGTTTGAACCCCTAAAGTTGAATTTGGGACGGCTCAAACGCCATTGTAATGATATGGGAACCCTCATGGCTGCTCTAGTGAAGTATGCCGACTCTGATAGTACCAAGGATCCCGAGTCTGATGATGATAAGACAGGGAAGGGAAAAAGGAGCGGCAACGCCAAGGGGAAGCACCACAACCCGGTGGGTCATGGAAACGGCAGTAAGCGTAAAGCGGACCACAACTTAGACTTCGTGGCTAATACTAGCACGCAGGACAAGGGCCAACGGTGTAAGGGTAAACCGCCCCAGCACGGTGGAGCACCAAGCCCTAACCCGGACCGCCTATCTTATCTGTTGAACCAGCCTTGCCCGAAACATGGGACAAAGGAGATTCCATCCACACACCTCTGGAAAGATTGCTACATCATGCAAGAATTCAAAAATTCTAACTCTTTCCGATATGATAATGGGCCGGGTGGCGGTTCGGGTCACGGATCTCATGGGCCGGGTTATGGTGGAGGCAACTCCGGTTCAGGTTTTCATGGTAACCAGAGCGGGCATGGCAATCAGGGCAACCAAGGTAGTTATAACAATCAGGGGAACCAGCAGCAGTCGGGTTACCAGAGCAACCCGAAGCAGTTGAATAGCAGGCAGTATCATGTCTTTACTACTAGTCTGGACAATCGCGATCAGAAGCTTCACAAAAGGGCAGTGAATACCGTTGAACCAGCGGTGCCCAGTTATTTGCGCTGGTCAGAGTAGCCAATTGTGTGGAGTAGGGAAGATCATCCACCCCGAGTTGACAATCCGGGTCATCTGGCACTGGTGGTGGCACCTCGGGTGGGAGGTTTCACTAAGTTACTCATGGACGGAGGAAGTAGTATCAATATTCTTTATTATGAAACTTTCCGTCGCATGGGGTTAACAGATAAAAATCTTAAACTGTCCAATACGGTGTTCCATGATGTGGTGCCTGGTAAATCGACATATCCTGTTGGTAAGATAGCTCTGGAGGTGGCTTTTGGGGATCAGCTTGACTCGAGATCAGAAACTTTGACCTTTGAAGTGGTGAAAATGAAAATTCCATATCATGCCCTGTTTGGACGGCCAGCTTATGCCAAGTTTATGGCCCGGCCTTGCTATGTCTATCTGCAGCTCAAGATGTCGGGTCACAAGGGAACTATAACCGTACATGGGAGCCGCAAGATTGCTCTGGAGTGTGAAGAAGGTGATGCGGCTTATGCTGAGTCGGTTTGTGCAACAGAAGAGTTCAAGTTTTATAAAGACAATGTTGATCCGGCCAATATGAACTCGTTGAAAAAACCAACTATGGACCATGATCCGGCCCTGAAATTTAAATCGGCTGATGAGACTAAGCTTGTTGACTTCGTACCTGGCGATTCATCCAAGCAGTTTAGCATCAGAGCTAACTTGGATCCGAAATAGGAAAGCGTGCTCATCGAGTTCATTCGTGAGAATCGGGACATCTTTGCATGGAAGCCTTCTAACATGCCAGGTGTACCGAGAAAACTCGATGAGCACACTCTCAATGTTGACCCCAAGTATAAACCGGTCAAGCAGTTTCTCCGCCGGTTCAATGAAGAAAGACGCAAGGCTATTGGTGAAGAAGTAGCCAGGCTCTTGGCGGCTGGATTTATCGTTCAAGTATTCCATCCTAAGTGGTTGACTAATCCGGTGCTAATGCTTAAGAAGAACGGCACTTGGCGTATGTGTGTGGACTACACAGATCTCAACAAAGCTTGTCCAGCAGATCCTTTTGCCCTCTCCCGTATTGATCAAATTATTGATGCTACGGCGGGTTGCGAGCATTTGAGCTTTTTGGATGCATGTTCCGGTTATCATCAGATCAAAATGGCAGTTAAGGACCAGGAGAAGACGACCTTCATAACTCCCTTTGGAGCCTTCTGCTATGTGTCCATGCCCTTTGGGCTCAAGAGTGCCCAGGCGACTTACCAACGGTGTGTGCAGAATTGTCTTCATAAACAAATCGGCCGTAATGTTCATGCCTATGTGGATGATATTGTGGTGAAATCAAGGAAGAAGGAGACATTGATTGATGACTTGAAGGAAACCTTTGAAAACCTGCGGGTTTACAAAATGATGCTTAATCCGGCCAAGTGCGTTTTTGGTGTACCAGCAGGCACACTCTTGGGCTTTTTGGTGTCTAACAGGGGCATTGAATCTAATATGGAAAAGATCAAGGCTATCACCTCCTTGGCCAAACCAAAGTGTATCAATGATGTTCAACGCATGGCAGGCCAGATTGCCGCATTGAGCCGGTTTATCAGCCGCCTTGGTGAGAAGGCCATTCCTTTGTATCAGATGCTAAAGAAAACCAGATAACTTCGTCTGGAGTGACGCTGCAAATGAAGCGTTTGAGGACTTAAAGCGGCAGCTGGCTAACCCGCCAGTTCTTGCTGCTCCGGTTGACAAAGAGCCATTGTTGCTGTATGTAGCAGCTAACGCTCATGCGGTTAGTGTGGCTATTGTGGTGGAGCGCAAGGAGGCAGGAAAGGAATATCCGGTTCAACGTCCGGTTTATTATATTAGTGAGGTACTTATTGAGTCCAAGCAGAGGTACCCGCACTGGCAGAAGTTGGTATATGGAGTTTTCATGGCAAGCCGGAAGCTTAAGCAATATTTTCAAGGCCATCCAATCACGGTGGTCAGCTCTGCTCCTTTGGGAGATATAATCCAGAATAGGGAAGCAACTGGCCGGATTGCTAAGTGGGCTATCGAGCTTGGGCCTCACGGGTTGAAATACATACCCCGAACGGCGATCAAATCTCAGGCACTTGTGGATTTCATCAACGATTGGACAGAACTACAAGCGCCGGAAGAGAAGCCGGATCACACTTATTGGACTATTCATTTTGATGGGTCCATGCAATTGGAGGGATTGGGGGCTGGAGTCGTATTAACTTCCCCACGAGTTGATAAGTTTTGTTATGTTCTCCGTTAATGTTCCCTTACACTAACAATGCAGCTGAATATGAGGCCTTACTCCATGGTCTTCGGATGGCTAAGGAGATGAACCTAAGCCGAGTTAAGTGCTTCGGTGACTCGGACCTGGTAGCTCAGTAAGTGTCTGGCACTTCGGATTCCAAGGACCCGCTCATGGCAGCATATCATCGTGAGGTGGATATTGTTGCAGTTCACTTTAAAGGTTATCAGGTGGATCATGTGGAACGGTGGAAGAATGAAGCGGCGGACGCTTTAAGCCGCCTGGGTTCCCAATGTAAACCGGTTCTACCTAATGTTTTCTTGGATGTTCTGCATAATCCGTCCGTCAAACTCCCTGGTGAAGAGGATTTTGCTATTCCTGATCCGAAAGCTCAGTTAGTGGCGGCTCTTCATGTTATCCTGGATTGGACGGTTCCATATCTGGCGTTTATGAACCGGGGCGAGTTACCAGAGGATGAAACTTTGGCGAGGCAGATAATCCGGCGGTCCAAGTCCATGACTATTATCAATGGTGAGTTGCATCATTGCAGTGTGACAGGGGTGTTTCAATGTTGCGTGTCCCCTGAAGAAGGCCGTGAAATTTTGCGTGAGATCCACGAAGGAGATTGTGGTCACCACGTTGGTTCAAAATCTTTGGTGGCCAAGGCGTTTCGTCACGGTTTCTATTGGTTGACAGCTCATGTTGATGCCAAGGACTTGGTCAAGAGATGTGATGGCTGCCAGAAATTCTCAAGGCGCGCTCATGTACCGGCTCAAGAATTGAGGATGCTTCCAACTACCTAGCCATTTGCGACTTGGGGGCTGGATATGGTTGGGCCTTTCAAGAGGTCCAAGGACAACAAGACCCACCTTTTGGTGGTGATTGACAAGTTCACAGAGTGGGTGGAGGCAGAGCCAGTTAGTAAGTGTGATGCAGTCATGGCAGTTCAACTCATCAAAAAGGTGATCTTCCGGTTTGGCTTTCCACACAGCATTATAACAGACAATGGTACCAATCTGTCAAAGGGTGCCATGAAGGAGTTCCGCTAGCGTGAGCACATCCGGCTTTACATGTCATCAGTGGCTCACCCATAGTCCAATGGTCAAGCGGAGAGGGCCAATCAAGATATCTTGAGAGGCATCAAACCTCGGCTTGTGGTTCCTTTGAAACAGACGCCGGGTTGTTGGGTTGAGGAGCTACCTTCAGTATTATGGAGCATCAACGCCACACCTAACAGATCGACGGGATACACGTCGTTCTTCATTGTTTATGGAGCGGTAGTAGTTCTTCCTAGTCACATCCGTCATGATTCACCTCGTGTAGCGGCATATGTTGAAGCTGACAACGAGAAGGCACGATAGGAAGCTCTTGACCTGTTGGATGAGGAACGTGACATAGCGGCAGCCCGCTCGGCGATTTATCAGCAAGATCTGCGACGTTATCACAGCCGCCGGGTTAGAACCAGAACCTTTCAAGAAGGAGATTTGGTGCTTCGACTCATCCAGGATCAGACGGATATGCATAAGTTATCCCCCCCTTGGGAAGGACCTTTTGTGGTCAGCAAGAATCTGCACAACGGGTCGTACTACCTAATCGATGTTTGAGAGCGCAAAGACTCACGTAAATAGGAGGAGGAGACCAACCGGCCGTGGAATATTGCTCATCTTCGGCCTTACTATACTTGAGCTATAGGCTCTGCTTATGTACATATTATGACAATGTATATATTATGATCAATATAATAAACCTGAACCTCAGCTAAAGCGGGGTATCTGTTGTTTTATTACATCATGTGTGGTTACATGGAGCTTCTGATTCTAAAGCGGCGTCCGGTTTACCCCTTGATTTAGCTTCCCAAAGCTTTATATTACATCACTTGGGGGCTTGGTCGTATCCGAACCATGGCTACACCTCTTGATAGGCGCAATGCCATAGCACACTTGGGGGCTTGGTCGTATTCGAACCATAGTCACACCTCTTGATCGGCTTAAAGCCAAATCAATCCGGCCAAAGAGAGTGTTGTAAAACAACAACTCAAACATAGGCACCCACTGAGCACAGCTCAAAACGTTACTTGGGGATTCTTTGCTATCGCAATGAACTTAGAATCTACACTTGTAATGGGCTATCAAGCCATGGCTTGGAAGCCTGGTGTATACACCTAAAACCCTGGATTAACTTGCCTCTTTAAGTAAGTTACTCCGCCAGTAAACCTGGTATGACCCTTTGAACTTTGACAAGTTACTCTAACATACAGGACCACTGAACTTGTCAAGTTAAAAGCGATGATTGGTTAAGGATTGAGAACCATCTTAAAAGGCTTTGCAAAAATGGTTTAACTCAGTGGCCTGGCAGCCCATGAAAAGCCTCGAATTTGGGGCCTGGCAGCCCGTGAAAAGCCTCGACTACAACGATTTTTATTTTGCCTTTTGCTAAGTTTTCTTTTTATAAGATTTTAATGTTTTTAAACCGGTGCTTATCAACCCGGTTAGGCAGTCAACTACAAGTTGTCAGTACACAATCAAATTATAATCCGGAGACTATCAGCCCGGTCTGGTTTTGACGCAAAGTCACCAGTATGGAATAAACCGGTGTTTATCATAACCCAGAACGGTTTTATTATAAACTAGCATCATATAACATGAGTTGTTTATCCTACAGAGTAGGGCTCTGGCCTTCAACGTTGATCAGCCAACATTATGCTTGCAGATCACATGTATTATATATTTCCATATTTGGTTATATTTCACAACCAGGGTTGTCAACCTTGGTCATATATATATGGGTATCATGACCCGCCCGGTGGTAAACCGCCAGGGCGCTTTAAGCTTCTTATCCGCAAGAACAACTTGAATAAATGGTTATGGAAATCATGTTTTAAGCATGTCGAATTAACCAAGCATCAGTTGCAGATAAATATGCGTGAAGGCATATCATACCAAGTATTCTTACTAGCCTATTACAAGGCGATTCGGTGCCCAAAAGAATAATTGTTTTCTCAAGCACATGTTGCAGCATGTAGAAGACTAAACCAGCCTCCGGTTCATAATTGGTCACCAGCTTAGCCTGACGGCTGCGGATCATCTCATGCCGGTTCACCTCCCTCCTCTCTACCCAGCGGCTGGAAGTCAACAGTCGCCCAGTTGATCCCAGTTAAGGCTTGGAATACAGCTTCATCGCTTATAAGCATGGATGGTTCAATGTCAGGGGCATAAGTGTGCTTACGGATTGGCGGGATAAGATTTTGAGCTTCAGGAATTGGCGCAGCAACCCGTTTGTTCTTGTCATCATAGCTTGACTGATAGTATGATGACAAGAACAAACGGGTTGCCTTCAAACTGGGATAACCATGGGCCGCTTCAACTGGATCAAGGTCAGGTACCCATGCTTTTGCCCGGGTCAGTGCGGCCAAAGCGCCCGTTCTAGCGGCAGACTTTTTTAGCTCGTCTACCCGGGCAGGAAGCATAGATAACCTTTCTAAGGTATCCTTGATCAATGTGGGAGGCAGATTATTGTGTGAAGCAGTATAAATGATCCGTTGTGCGCCGGTATACAGCTGCTCTATCAGAGTATAGGCCGCTTTCAACTTCTTCTGAACATCAGATCCCAAGTGGCTAATACGAGTTCTTGTATCATTACAAGGATTAGTAAACCGGCAATGCGTGAAAGGATATGTTGAAATCAGGAATCAAGGATGCTTACCAAACACAGCTGCAGTCATGGCATGAACTTGCCGCTTTACGCTGGTCAGTTCATCAACCACCGGTTTAAGAGCGGCCTCTGCTTTCTCAGCCTTTTTAATCAAAGCGGATTTTTCAATCTCCCAGTCCGCCCGCTCCTTGTTGAAGCCCTCTTTCAGTTTCTCCATCGTGCCTAGAGCACTGGTCAATTCTTCCTTCTCTTTGGAGGTTTCAGCTTGTTGGGACTTGAGGTTCTCTTGCAGATCGGCGGTTTGGTTCTCTTTCTTGCTCAGTTCAGCCTATAAGGAGACAGATATATAATGAAGTTGACAGTACATATTTGAATTACCAAGCACATAACACGTTATGCCCTTAGTACTTGAGGGCTAATGCATATTTGCTCTTTATCAGAAATTTTTACAAGTCCCAAGCACAATACAAGTATTAAGCTTGGCACTTGGGGGCTAATGTGTATTTGCTCATAAATTGCTGAGATGGAAATTCTACTACAAAGTCCTGGTTTATTTTCATAAAGTTAAACCGGCCCTTGGGGGCTACATCAGTGAAGTTAAGATGCATTATTGCAAACATGAAATTATTATTAAAGTCCCAGTTTAAGTTGGTATCTTAAACCGTCACTTGGGGGCTACTGGAGTTGATAAGCTGCAATTAAATACAAGGGGGAAACACTTATGAAGTTACCTCATATCGTTCCTCCATCATATTTACCAAGCCAGCTTCATAGTCACGACTGGTGTACAGACGGTTCAGATAGCCAGAATGAAGGTCTTGAGCATTCAGATGGGCATAAGTTGACAAATCAGCATTCCATTTGCCTTTACCAATTGCAGAGAACTCCTCTTTGGCAGTATGCTTGGACAAAGCGACAAGATTGCCAGGAGTGGTGTGGCCAATACCGGTAATCATAATATCATCATCTTTGTCGTCAGCAGCCGGTACTGGAGATGGCGGTTTGTCAGTATGTCCAACGGGACTTGCCGGTTTGTTGTCAGTCCGGACAGGGTTGGTTGGCTGGTCAATGTGGCCCGTGGTGTCAACTTCTACCTGCTCAGCAACGAAGTCATGATCTTGATGTGGTGGGTCATTCAGCATGTCATCAATGTTGGTCTCTTCAGGATCAAGAGTTTTCTCCGGTTCAACAGCCGTGTCTTCCTCTGTCGGTTTATTCAGACGAGCCTGCTTGCTGGGTCTGGGCTTGGCACTGAGGAAAATAAAAATGAGGATCAGTACAGTATATATTAAAATAACACATCAAGGATATAAGTAAGAGTATGGCTCACCCAAGCACTGTTTTGAGGGGTGGAAGCTTTGTGGCAGACGATTCGCCAGATGATGAATGAGAAGTACCCTGATAATTTGAGTCAGATGGATTAAGAGGTTGACGAAAACAACCCGCTTTTTGGGCGAGAAGTGTCAAGGGGATAAGAGACCTCTGATCGGCGTTTCCGAACCGGAGTGTTCGGTAAACCAGCAGAGGTAACTACCTGGCCGCTATGCCGGGTTGTGCGGCAAGCCTCGTGCTGTTGTGTCTTCACAAGAAAGTTTGGATCCAAGTAAGCAAGAGGATGAGAAAATTTAACTTTCCGGTTTGCTCGACGGATTTTTAGTGTTGGCAAAGGATTTTAATCTGAGGAAGGAACGATTACCTCTACAGCATCGGCTTGGCTGACTTCAGCGTCGTCCTGACAATAATCATCATCAATAAGGCGTATGAAAAATGGACCAAGTGAGTCAAGTTCTACCTCTAATTCCGGGTTACCCACATCATCATTAGCTGGTAGATCGGAGGATGCAGTAGTCCTTTTCTTGGCAGGTTTTTTAACGACCTTGGTCTTTGGACGAACTGGGTTCACCGGTTTGTCTTGTGGGGGTTTCTTATTCCAGAATGGATCATCACCCTGTCAGAAAATAATCACTTTCAGAGAATATTTGGACAGAAGCAACTTCAGATAAAAGGATTATATGATTCTTACAGCTGGCGGTTTGTTGAAGGTACAGAAAGGGAGTAGTCCGGTTTGGGCAGAGACAGCCTCCGGTTAATTCAACATCTTTTTTACAGCCTCAGTGACTTCTTCATCTGTAAGTTGAATATCAATGTGCCGCTGAACATCTTTCAGACTCCCCGTATACTCACACATCAAACCGGAGCGCCGGCTTAAGGGCAGAATGCTCCAGCTAATCCAACAACGAGCAAGATCAACTCCTGTTAAACCGTTTGCCAGGAAGGCTCTATGTTTTGATAATTGAGGAGCATAGTTGGCCCTCTCTTTTGCAGTCAACCTTTGATGGAAAGGATGGGTGTTGCTCAGACGTTCAGGGCAGTAACCTGGCATGGGGTTTTCATCAGGTGGAGATGTGTCTTTGCAATAAAACCAAGTGGCGTTCCACTCCTTGGGGTGACTGTGAAGCTTAGGATGAGGAAAAGTAACTTCCTTCCTCTTCTGAACCGCCATTCCACCCAATTCAGTGTTGGGCCCATCTGTAAATTCTGTGCGACGGTCTAAGTGAAAGAAATCCCTGAACAGTTCTACTGTAGGTTCCTCTTGAAGGTAAACCTCACAAAAAACTTGGAAGTGGCAGATGTTGGTCACAGAATTAGGACCGATGTCTTGAGGACGCAGTTGAAAGCTGGCTAGTACATCCCGGAAATTTTTTTAACCGGGAGGGTTGAAACCCCGGTTTAAGTGATCAGCAAATACAACTAACTCTCCGTCTTTGGGGGTAGGAGGATTTTCCGGGTCAGGGACCCTCTAGTGGATAACATCCTTCTTTGATAAAGCACCCATTTTAGCAAGGTTGTTTAGCTGTTCTTCAGTCACTCGAGAAGGGGCCCAATTGCATTCATAGACTTGCTTGGCCATGGCAACGAAAATCTGAAACATTATGTTTGCCGGTTTAAGATTTACAGTGGACAAGTATACAGTGATATAAGGGTATAAGTATATTGGTAAACCGGAGTTGGCTGATCATAAACAGGAGTTCACTATAAAGATAGGATAATGGTGAAGTACATTGGCGGTTCAACAAGGGGACTAATGGTATCTACTGGGTCGTCATTTTTCTAAAAAGTTAAACCGCCTAATCTGGCATTGAAGATACAAGTCTACAGATGCATAAGTGAAGGAAAAACAGGTTTCGCAAGTTGGCATTATAATTTTGGATATGCCGCATGTCAAAAAAGGAAAACATATTCAGACCTAAGAGTTAGTATCGAAACAGTTGATGAAGGTTCAGATGGGATCTTCTTTTGAAACGGAGTGAATGGATGGAAATAAAGGCTATGGCTGTCACTATACAGAGTAATATCCAGGTTCGAATCAAAGAATCATTACAGACACGAGGAATGCCGACGAACACCGACGAACACTAAAACCCTTGAAACATATCTATGGTGGAAGAACAGAAAGCTTACCGATGCTGATGGAAGAGCGGAGAAGAGCCGCAGTTCTCTGGTACGCTCAGGGTGATGCAGCGGCCGGAGTTGAGGCAGAGGCAACGATCGACGGTGGCGGCGGAGATCCAGAGGTTGAGCAGCGTGAGGAAGACGATGACGCGAAGAGGCACGAGGGGGAAAAGTGAAAATGACCCCTCGGCCCTATTTATAAGAGGAGTGGATAAAAGGCAGTCATGAGAATCGAGGAGCCCAAAAAATGGGGTGTGTGACAGCTTTTGTTGCCTCGATTGTCGGAGGGCCATTAATGAAGATGAGTATATCCAGCTTAAAATAATAGAGGATGTCATGGTGGTTTACCATGGTCCTGGAAGATGATGCCATGGCGGTTCATGGATTGTGTGAAGATATTGAAGAAGAAATTTTATTAAGTGCTCAGGACTGACATGAACTAGTTCAAATCATTCTGGGGCCTAATGTTGGGGATATTACCACTGGGCGTAAACCGGCCAGGAGAGGCCGGGTTAACTCCATTCGTAGTTCATTGTATCTGAAGCCCATGAAGACAGACGGTGACGCTTTAAGAAGGCCCAGGGCCTAGAACCGGTTTAAGTCCTGTAGACGTAAACCGGCATTGACAATGTATCTTGTATTGTAAGGTAGAAAGAGTAGAGACCGAGCCGGACACGTTTATGAGCCGGCCTCGGGATTCTGTAAACCGATGGGCATCAACCCATGTATATAAGGGGACGACCCGGCGGCGGTTTAAGGACAACATACAACAACTCGAGACTCAGGCAAAGCGTATTCGCTCCCTGGTCATCGAAACCCCATCAATTCCATCACAACTAGACGTAGGCTTTTACCTTCATCGTAAGGGGCCGAACTAGTATAAAACTCTCTTGCGTCCCTTGTCCGCTTTAACCCCTTTAAGATAACCCGTAGCGATGGCTGCACGACTAAGTCCTTTCACGAGGACATCTGCCGTGACAAAACCACGACAGAGACGGAGATGGAGATCCACTCTGGTGCGCCATGCACCAAGAGGGCGAAGCTCGCGCCACCGGTGACGCTGTCCTCTGGTGGTTTGGCGGTAGCGGCTGGAAGCGGCGAGGGTGCGCCTGCCGGATCCGAGGATCAGGAAGAGCAGTCTAGTCCGGACCGCATCAGCAACCTCCCGGACGCCATCCTCGGTGAGGTCATCTCCCGTCTCTCTACTAGGGAGGGCATCCGCACTTGGATGCTCACACGTCATTTGCGCCCTGTTTGGTCGACCGCTCCTCTGAATCTTGACTGCCGTGAGATCCTTGTCGCTTGTCTTTTTAACGCCCTAGAAACAGTTCATGTCGAGATCATCAGTAGGGTCTCTGCCTACAGCGAGGAGCTTGCTCACATACGATACATCGGAACTTGGCATCAGGGAAAAACAGTTCCTGGTGATGGTTCGTGCCTTCCAGAATCCATCCTCTCCAGCCATGTGGGCGCAGTTCTCCGCCTTTGTATACCGGCGTGCTACCTCCAATGCAGACCTTCTACTGTCCACGCCTGGCTTGAGTCCCCCAGATTGAACAATCTCCAGGTGCTTGAGTTTTACTACCTATTTCCGCGATTTGTGAAAAAAAACTGTCAAACTATCACACACATGCTCTTCATCTATGCCCTCACTACCGAAGTCCATCTTTCGGTTTTCCTGTTCTCTATGCACTGTCAGCTTCGTGTGTTGCCAGATACTAGACTATTATGTAGAGGTACTTGAACTACCACTGGTCAAGAGACTTTCGCTTGTTGAGGTTGATATATGAGACTTCTCGCTGCAAAGCATGATCAACTCTAGTTGCCCTGCACTCGAGTTCCTGCTGCTTGTTTGCAATAGAGAAAGGCATCGCATCAAAATAAATTCCCCTAACCTTGTAAGCATCGGCATCCGTGGTGAGAAAGAAAAATTCATCATCGAGGATGCCCCCTCACTTCAAAGGTTGATCCATGATCTCCAGAGCAATAACATGGAGGTATTCATCGTCTCCGCACCCAAACTGGAGACATTGGGAAAATTCAGGATCTCGCTTGACTCCACGGGTCTTATGGTACTGACATTTCACAATAATTCCAGCTGCATTTCCTTGAGAAAGTAGTTTCATGTCATCCAACCTTTTGTTCTAATAAATTTTATGTTATATTTTCTATGTTATGTGAAGGGTTTGGCGTCGGTCAGCCTATCTACAATCCGGCAATCTGTCAAAACCTTGTTTTTGGCCAAGACTTATATAGTGGACCTGGTCATTCACTTTCTTAAGTGCCTTCCAAATCTGGAGAACTTGTTTGTTCAGGTGATGATTCTCACGCCCAATGAAAAGCTCATACCATGCATAATGTAGCACTCCTTGCATCTCAAAAAGCTTATCTTACATTTTGTTTGCAATGGATACACCCTATGTCTAGGCATGTTTTTATTATTATTATACATACATCCGTATCTAGGGAAATGTTCGACGAACTGATTGGGATGGGGGTCATGGAATTTATCGTTCATTTTGTCCTTCCATAGATCTTGAGTATCTTTCAACCTTTATGTGTTTTCAGGGAGGAAACGTTCCTGATGGTGTAAGAAATATTTGGCGTCGCAAGCACCGTGCGTTTCTCAAAGAACACATCATTCATTTAAAGAAAGTAACGCTGGAAGATTATGAAAAAAGCGGGAAGAACACTGAGTTTGTGAGGTTGTTTATTCTAAATGCAACGGAGCTAGAGACCATGAGGATTAAGTTTCGCTTTCCCTCAGACTTCACGCAAGAATTTTATGAACAGCAACAGAAGTTGTTCCTGTGGGAGAATAAAGTTTCCAATCGTGCCCATCTCAAGTTATCGACATGCTGCAATCATCTGTGTTTGGATTTGAAACACAGCGTGTTGAATGCCTGGATTTGTCGAGATCTGTTTACTTGTGCCTCTTTGGACCACAGGCTCAAGTTAGTTCCTCAAGCTAGTACAGGTTAGATGCTTTATTGCAATCTGAGACTGTGTTATGTCTAAACATGATCAAACAATCCATTCGCCTTTTGCACCGTTTTTTAAGCTTGTTATAACAATGCTTTTGTGCTATGCACCCGTTGTTCTGAAAATTTGATAGTTTTATGTCACTATAGCGGTGCTACAAAAACATTCGTGTGCGGTAGTCGACCAGGGAACAAAAACATTTGGAAGAGAAGAGGCACTGCCTTGCCTGTTCTGCAAGGAACGTGCATCTAGTGCATGTAAGCCAGTGCGTCTGCAGTGACCGGACGACACTGCCTCCTTTCGTGGCAGACTGTACGTGCACATCACCGTGGCTCTGTTTAATCTCAAATCGTGCTCCCAGCGACCTCAGACTGTACGTGCCTTTCATGTAAACGCATGTCCGTGAACGAGTTTATGTCTGAGTACAAACAATCGAGTCATGGAGGCACATACGTGCGTCTGCATCAGGAGTAGGCAGGACTCTGTAGATTGTTGATTTTATGTGTGTCAGCGCTAGTGCGGTGCTTCTGTCTCACATAGGACCGTGCCTTTGACAAGTCAGTGCCAGGTTACCAGAGGCATGGTTCCCTATGCCTGCCAAAGCAACATATGTGCCTTACTAGATTACAGTAACCCATGCCTCATTAAACGATGCAAGATGAAATATTATTGGATGTGCCTCGCTAGCAGCATGTTTCTTTGAAATATAAAATATTCAGGAGATCAATATTTGATGTGCGTAGACCGTCACACACCCACTGAAAGATTGCAAAAAATGAGATACATGCCTTTAGTCAAGTAACCATGTCCAAGCATAAACTTATACTAGACGAGTATCCCTTGCAACATTTCAAAAGAAGGCAAATGTAAATGATCATTCTTGGAGGATTGCCTTGATCATCAGGAGGTCATCAGTGTTTGCAAACCCTTGCCCCAAAAGATCATAGATGACGCTTTGCATCTTCTTTCTATTCTCCTTCATCTTATGCACCTCCTCCTTCAGAAAATCCCTGTCCAGCTTAATATCACCCTTGTCGTCCTTAAGATTATGAATGACACTTGTGAGAGACCTCTGAATGCGCTTGACGTCTTTATCAACGATACTCATCTGCTTCTTCTGCCTGTCAATCTTCATGGTAGTTACATTAGTTCTTTCCATAGCTACAACAAGATTCTCGAGCTTAAGGTTCACTTGTTCAATATCCATTTTAAGCCTGCTTATCTCTTCATCCTTTGCTTGCCTATCATCATTGCTCTCATGCAACATCCCCCATAGCTTGTGTAGGCACCTCTGCATAATGATAGGCCATGGGCGGTTAACCCATTCGACGAATCCATAGTTCATGTCTCTCTGCGAACAAAAAGGAACAAAATAAACAGAGACTATTAATACACTGGTGCACATATACTTGGTTTATAACCTTGTTCAACTAACTATGAACCGTGTTTGTGCAATGTGGCACGTCAATGGTTATGTACCCACAACACTAATTATGGTACTTCGCCCACCCTGTCCGCGGAGTTATTTCATAATTGTACTTAGTTTCTTTTAAGCCAGCTTGAATTAATATGGAGCTACCTCTGCAGTCAACTTATTTGGAGAGTTTTTTTTAATAATATACTGACCATTAAACAGAAGTCCCATTTCTAAACAAACATGAGAGTGTCTAGATCACTTCTTTTGTGTTCAGTGATGCAAAATAAGTAGTCACCTTTACCCTTTTATGTAATGTAAAAGGACTACACAATGTTTCTTATAATCAACCGTAAAACACAAGAAGAAATTAATCTTCTTTGAAAGACTACAAGCCCTATATCCAAACAGTTTGATTCAACAAGAAAGTAGGCTCGAATTTTTTAAAGTGACTAACTTTCACAGCACAGCCATAGAACCTCCTCCCAGTGTCACTTCCTTCAAAGGCCACACACCTGAGAGGCTTGGTATCATGGAGAACACAGTAGAGAGGACAATCGAGCTCTTTGCCACAGAAATCATGGTCTTCGATGGTATCAGGGTTCTCCTACAAGGACACATGAATGTTTAGAGCTTAGATCTTTTGTTTGGAAAACAAACCCCAGTTCAAGGCTCCGCATGTAGCAGGAAATCACCTACATAGAAATCAAAATCCAGCTCAAGGAAGTTCAAGCCTTCCTTCCTCCCCTCTTATCTGAACTTTTGTGTCGACATGGCCCGGAGGATGTGAGCAGATGCGGTGCCGTAGGCGGCGTCGAATTCGAGAGGAGAGAGAGAGGGGGGAGAGAGAGGGGAAGAGATATAGTGAGAGAGCGAGAGGGGAATGAAAGCGAGGGACTTCGACATGGTCCGGCTCGACCAAATACTACACCTACTCGCCAGACCCACCAACCCCACCCCCTCCCCAGCCCCCTTTTTTTACGATGGGATGGCAAGGAGCCATTTACTATTGTCAGTAGTTTCAGCTTTGGCGAGCGAGTACACAAAATTACTTCCCTCTCCATAATTACTCCATAAATACATCGTTTTGTGCATCTTCTCTCCCGAGTCACTTGCTCTTATGCTCCCTTTCTTCTCTAGTTCCTTCCGTCTTTCTTTCTTTGTCTTCCTCACTCTACATTCCACATAGATGGGTCTATGATTCGCCCACTTGCTCTGACATACAGTAATTTTTTCCCCTCAGCTTAATACTTACGCGTTGCGCACTGTGTTTTTTAGATGGATTCTTGTTGTATGTTACCCTTTTAATTTTAGTTTTTGTGTTAATATCTTACCCCTTTTAAGAGGTTCTATAGGGGAATAATGTTGGAGGAAAACATTTGATTTTTTTTCCAGCTAGTTCTCTACAAGCTTGTAGATTTGAGGAGGTCTGTGCATGTTTTTTCATTTTTTTTCAGAGACACTAACATCAAGGGATATAACCATATCAACACTCGCCCCGCTCTATCTTACTCGCTGAAACAACCGTGTATCAGTGATATACAGTCCTTAATTCTTTGTACCATTAGCGGAGTGTTGAAATAAATTTTTTAATAATTAATGAACCCGAGTCTTATATACTATTACATCTCGCAGACAAAGATGGCGTGTGATGTTTGCAGGAACCTCAACTGTCCCGGTGTTGAATCTGATGTTGCACAATCTTTCTTGATTGTGTCTTTTCCTCATTGTTATGAGTCATGTGTGGTAAGTTTTGCTACCAAATCACGGGTGGCCAGTAAAAAAAACTTCGTCATTGTATTTGTTGCAGTTATCTTTATTCCGCAGTCAGCAACCACACGTATTCCTTCGGAGCGAACTATACTGCTTATGCTTGTTTTTATTTTATAGGCCTTGATGTAATTAGAAGTTCAATTGTTTTGTATAGGTTTAACTAAATGTCATAGATGGTGCCTGTGCCCGTGCGTGAAAGCCAAGAAATTTCTAGAAAAAAAACACTTTCATGCATTTTTTTCTTCTGAAAATCAGTACAACATTTATATACCTTTGTCTTAATTTTACTTTTATGCAGTATGTCCCATGCTACTACCGGAACCAGGTCCTTTCTTTGATCTCTTTATGGAAATATTAAGCTTTCGAGGATGGTTTTGAAGACGAAGATTTTGACCTTGTGTTCGGCACCACTGAGGAATTGCCTTACAATATTAAGTTTACAGATGGCAACCACAGGTCTAAGTTTCATGGACCTGGATGGGAAAAGTTGATACGTGACTATGATCTGTTTTATGGTGATCTTATAAAATTGGATTTACAAGCAGAAGATTTCTTCTTTGCCATTGACTTGACGTTGAGTGAATCTCGAGGTGGTCACAAAGCGTTTCCCAAACCTTCCATTGGTATGTTCTAATTGCTTATCAATATTTGTTCTGGTTTAACATTTATCTATTATAATTTTGCTACGGCATGCCGTTGATATTTATGTGCTTAATCTCTGTGATATAATGTATTAAATCTTTCTTTGTACTCACAATGTAGTTTAAAACTGCAATTTCCCTTTTAAAAGCCAATATTCATTTATTTTAGTTTTAACTGCTCTATTCATTGCTTCACACATAGTGGCTAATACATTGTTGTATTTATTTAGCCCTTGAAGGCCTCAGTTTATTGGAAAGGAGCTACATAGACAAGACAGTCTACACCCGGGGCATAAAACTTTCCTATATCGACATGGCTTGCATGATTAAACAAGTCCTAAATGCTAAACACATCCCTGCCATTACCTTTGTGCACCGTCTATGTTTCACCGAAGTTCACACAGACCGTTTGGTACGTCATTGTTTCTTTCTCTAAACCACAGTCAACATGCGTGTCTTCGTAATCTAATGCCAGAACAATTTGTTATTCTATAGAAAATCCCAGCTATTGTTACCAATGATCTTAGGATGAAGCTTGGATATTTTCCTCTCAAGGGCAGCATCAGGCTTGTTCAAATTTTCAGCAACCTTGATTTGCCTGGCACCTACTGTATACACAAAGATGGAAGGATGGCGATCACCAGGATTTCTGCTTTTGCAGATGCAGCCAGGCTGACAGTTGATTGCGTTGTACTTATCAGTGTCGAGTGGCACACTATGCGCGGGGAGGACTCACTCTCACTTGTGATCACCGGTCTTTACAAAAAAACGGCATGACACAAGATGTGTACGGTGATGGAGGGATGGCATTACACCACATAAATTTTAACTACTATGGTTTTAAGTTAAGTATCATACGTGTGTTATTTCAAACTATGAGTGCAGTTGAAATCCTCATAGTACATACCTAATAGAACTTATCAGTTCAAATTCTTATTCAGACTATGGTACTGAAAGCAGATGCGATCATAAACGTGGTTGTCGTCATTTATTCTTTGTTGTTACGGTTGTTGTTGTTGTTGTTGTTGTGGGTGTGTCTCTCGGTTCGACATGTTTGCTCAGAGAGGCACTTGAACCTAGTGCAGGTCCAGTCCTGTGTTAAGAAGACTCATGGTCATGCCTCTGTGCTTTGATTAACTTAGATGACTTTGTGCAGTAAGAGAGGCACAACCGTGAAGTTAGTGAAGGCACGGTCATATAGTATAAGAGGGGACAGTCGTGCCTCCCAGTTGTCATTATTTCAGCTGAGTCATGTACTCAGATAGGCACGTTAATTCGAGCAAGCGGAGAGCCTTTGTCCCATATTAGGAAGAAGACTTGCGGTCGTGTGTCCCATGTCAAAAAGAAGAGCCGCGATCGTGCGTCCGTGCTCAGTGTGTTTGTAGTGACACGCTGCTCGGGGAGGCATGTGCGTGAATCAAGTGGAGGAATGGAGTCCGACTTGTTGCCACTGTCCGATGTCACTGTTCTCGTAACGAAATCACTTAAAAAATACTAATTTTTTTGATAAATGGTGTTTTGCAACACCTCCGTCCTACAAACCGTCTTTCCAGATCCACCGCACAAGTCACTCCTAGATGGAGTCTGATGCTTCTAGTACCAAGAGGGCAAGGCTCGTGCCACCGACGACGCATTCCTCTGGGTGTTTGGCGGTACCGGCGGGGACCGGTGAGGGTCCGCCCACCGGATCTGAGGAGCACGGGAAAAAAACTCGTCTGGACCGCATCAGCGATCTACCGGACGTCATCCTAGGTGAGATCATCTCTCGTCTCCCCATAAGGGATAGCATCCGTACTCGCATCCTCACTCGTCGATGGCGTCCTTTATGGCCCACCGCTCCTCTGAATCTCGACTGCTGTGAGATCCCTGTCGCTCGTCTTTTTAAGCCTCTAGAAACAATTCATATTGAGAAAATCTCCATGGCGCCTCCTACCTGGGATCTGGCCCGCGAAAGGCACTTCGGAACTCGGTGCCCTCGCAAATCTGGCACTGACGATACGACCCTTCCAGAAGCCATCCTCTCCGCCCATGGAGGCACAGTTCACCGTCTCTGCATACCGGTGTGCTACCTCCAGTCCAGACCCTCCGCCGTCGACGCCTGGCTGAAATCATCCAAACTAAACAATCTCCAGGTGCTCGAATTCTATTACATGTTCCCAGATTTCGTGAGAGAGTGTGTAGTACGACCACTCACACACCCATCATGTGCGCCTTTTGCACCAGCGTCCTTCTCTCGGTTTGCATCCTCCCTACACAGCGCCACCTTTGCTCTTTGACAAATATTAGAAAGTTATGTTCAGGCTCTTAAACTACCACTGCTCAAGAGACTTTCACTTGTGGACGTTGGTATATCAGACATCTCACTTGAAAGCATCATCCACTCTAGTTGCCCCACACTCCGGTGCCTACTGCTTGGAATATGGAAAGCCGCTGCATAAGAATAAACTCACGTAACCTTGTAAGCATTGGAATTCGATGTGGACATGGAGAACTTGTTATAGAGGATGCCCCGTCACTTCAGCAGTTTCTTAACGATATTCTCAGCAGCAACTTGCAGATAACTGTCATGTCTGCACCTAAATTGGAGACTGTGGGCAAATTCCATGATTTTTTCTCTGAATCCAAGGTCACGCGTAACCCTACAGTTATCCAGGTACCTAGTTTTCAGCTGCATTTGTCCGACTAAACAAATTTCATGTAATAGAACCTTTTTTCAATTTTTAAAATCGTTGTGTGTGCACCATACAGGGTTTGCCGGCAATCAGCCTGTCAATAGTGCTTCAAACGGTCAAGACTTTGCTCATCAAGATGTGTTTTGTAGTCGACGTGGCCGTTTCCCTGATGCAATGCTTTCGAAGCCTTGAGAACTTGTTTATCGAGGTAATTATTCTCACACACATTGAAAGCCCATAACATGCATACTGTATTACTTCTACTGTATGTCTTAAAAAGCTTGTATTACATTCGTCTGTAAATTGATACACCCATGGCTAGACATGTTTTAGTATTACATACACCCGTATCTACAAAAAAATCTAATAAATACTTTACACTGGATGATCTTTCGACAGAATCTCTGTTTTTAGAGCTTAAGTATTTTCATTCTTCATGTACATCTAGGGAGGACTCTGTTGCGGAGAAACAAATGCATGGCGTCGTAAGCACCGACCGTTTGTCAAACGAGGTGACTTTCGTTTGAAAGACGATGTATTTGGATGACTATGAACCCTGCTTGGTAAACATTGAATTTGTGAGATTCTTTGTTCTGAGTGCAAGCAAACTTGAGACCATGAGGCTTAACTATCGCTTCCACCAAGACTTCACAGAAGAATTTTACGAAAAGCATCAAAAGGATCTTCTGCGGCACAAAAAGGCTTCTGAACGTGCTCGCCTTATATTATCAGGAGCGTGCAAGCACTGGTTCTTTTATTTAAAAGTCACGCATGTTGAATACCTGGATTTGACGGACCCATTCAGCTGTGACTGCTGAACACAGAGCTGGAGTAAGTTGTTCAAGCTTGCAGGGTTACATGTTGTTGCACCCTTTTGAACGTGCATTTTGTCTAAACATGAACAGACAACCCTTGTAATATTTTGTACCGTTTGTAAGCTTCCCATAACAATCCTTGAGCAGAAAGTGTTGTAACTGTGCAAATGAAAGTGTTGTAACTGTGCAAACGTCCGTGCCTTCAGGCACATTGAATGTTTCAGCGGAAAGATTCTGAGTATTTTACCGGCACGACACTGACCCTTTGGTAGTACAGTACCATGTTCCCACTGATAAGGAACTCGTCAGTGTGAACCTTTCCAATACCGAAGCAAGTCCGTGATTCCTAGGCCAATAAAACCGTGTGTCTCGTGACATGACGGCTGTTCTTCATCTTGAGGTCAGACTTTGTCTAGAAAATTCACAATCGTGCTTTTCTAACTGACTATCAAGAAGGTTCGTACACGTACATGTAGAGGCCTTACTTCGGCGCCTTCTGCGCACACTTTTCTGCACCCAAAAAGGGTTTATGTTGAGCCAGGCCTAGAGAAATGTCATGCCCGTACGTGTAGTGGCTCCCCAACAGTGCCTCTGGCGCCTGCATCTACGTGCCTCACGTGACATAAGCCGTGACTGTTAGGTGCCCGTGGAACCAGACGCCCGCGGGTCCAGAGAGCTCACAACGGTGTCTCTCCAGCAGAGCATTCTCACCACATTTTTGTGCATCCATTGGGTTGACACTCGTGCCTAAGAGGCTTCATTTCCGTGCCTCCGATGTTTCAATACATGTGCCTCACATGACACTTTGTTGTGAACCTTGTGGTTGTAGAGAATACACGCCCGTGCCTCCATAGCTGAGTATTCGGATCCATGCCTCTGCCACCGTCATTTTGTGCATTCAGAGGGTTGACAATCATACGTCCCTGTAGAGGCTAGACTTCAGTGCCTCTGGAGCCTGCACCCTTGTGTCTCACGTGCCACGAGCCGTGGCTTTTACGTTACCCTGGAGACACACTGCCGTGGATCCAGAGACTTCACAAACGTGTCTTTTCAACTGAGTGTTCGTAGCCATGCCTCTGCCACCACACTTTTGTGCATCCAGGGAGTCGATAGCTAGCCGTGGAGGCTTCAACGAGGTGCGTGCTTGTATAGACTTCAATTAGGTGCCTCCACCGCCTGCACACACGTGCCTCAGATGACGCTTGCCCCCGTCACTACAAATAAAATACAATTCCGTGATGATACGTGTTTGTCATAGTAGGTCACATTTTTTGTCATGCATGTACATCCATGACAAATTTATGACAGAATCAAAATAGTCATACATGTGCTGTCGTAGAAGTGTTCCATGACATTACCAAAATTATCATCACAGACGTGTCCACTTCCATGACGATAAATCGTGCGTCCGCGAAGTGCTTTTCGTCAAGGGTGACCGACATGTGGCATCCACCGTAACGGAACGCTGTTAAGCTATCGGGTCCGGTTTTGGATCCGATAACCCGTTAACAGCCCCGACCAATGGGGATTTTCCACATGTAGAATCATCATTGGCTGGAGGAAACACGTGTCGGCTCACCATTGGGACAGATGTCATCCACTCATTGGACCCAAAGCGCCTATGATATGTCGACACGTGGCACGGCCCAACAGAGGCCCATTCCTGTGAAAAGGCCACCCATTTGACTTGGTCAAAAGGTGGCGGGCCGGCCCATGGCAAGCCTATTAATGGCACGTTCGCATATAGCCCATTTACAACCCGCTAACCCACAGCCTGTTTACGGCCTATCCGGATTAGGCCCAGTAGCGTTATCTGGGCCGTCCAATATAATTCCAGTCCGTTTTAACTTCCGGCCCATGTATGGCCCATGACGTCTTCTGGCCCATCTGAGGCCCTTAGTAACTCTCGGCCCGTTAACGGCCTGTGGTAAAACTGGCCCGTAATGAACATTGTATCACTTTATACCCATTAACGGCCCATTATTCCGTTGGGCCGTTTCCAAGCCATGTTATCTTTCGGCCTTCTCAGGGCCCATTTATTCTTGGGCTCATTTCCAGCATTCGGTTACTTACGGCCCATTACTGTCATTTTCTGCTTGTGGGCCAAATTCAGCCCGTGCATACAGTCGGCCCGTTTGTGGCCCATTAATACGTTGGGTCGTTTTCATAGCGTCATCAAATACGACCGATTAACGACGGCCCATTATGGTCGGCCCATGAACGGACGATTCAAACTCTAGCCCGTTTACGTCCATAAAGTGGTATGTTATTGGCCCATGTTTGGGCAATCGATCATACGGCCCGTAGAAGGCCCATTAATAATACAGCCCATAGAAGGCCCATTGATGATACGACCCGTAGAAGGCCCATTGTTTCTACGCCCCGTAGAAGGCCCATTGTTTCTATGGCCCGTAGAAGGCCCAGTGTCACTACAGTAAATATGTAGCCCATAGTTATTGTGGCCTAGTTAAAAAAAAGGTTATTGCGGCCACTAGCAAACCACGGAAAAAGAACAACACTGACTACAAGCAAACAAATAAGCAAGACAACAAGGAAATAAATAAGGAAGCAACTTACGCTAGGCTATCACGGCTATTACACATATTACATCCACTAGGCATCAAAGTTCACCACCAGTGCAAATATAGGGAACAAAGAAGCATATCATATACACTAGTTGTCAAAGTTGGCGACCAGTGCAAATAAATGCGGCAGGAAAAGATGTCCAGAACTGAAACCACTTCAGAAGATCTCAAGAAACAATATCCACAGGTACCCATGATCTTTGGCAAGATGCTTAGCAAGCTTATTAACTTTCTCTTGTTTGGCGCTTAAATCCTCCAGTAACTTCTTTGTTGCACGGAAAGTATGCATCTGAATTCTGCGGGGACTTCCTCGGTCCTTGACTTCCTGTCATAACACATCCGATCGATGTCTTTGAACTTGAAGCTGAGACTCAAGAAGACGATCTGATTCAGCAGCGAGTTCGAAGAGCTTGTGCCAGTAGTGGCCAGTAACTCGAACACTACATCAAGACAGGACTTCTGGGTTCTCTCACTGTCGTCAAGGTAGTTTTTATCAGCTTTCTTGGAGACCAACAGGGATGTCTCACTATCTTGAACCTTATCTGCATTACTTCCTTCACCATTGCATAACGGGGTACTGTTCTCTGATATTTTGTCCGCATTCTAAAAGAGAAACAAGCAGACACATCACATGTTTAACATGTTGTATATGAAACTCATTTTGGTAAATCAGTTTAGTAGTAAAGTCCACACGATAACAGCATGAAACAAACATATATCTATGTACCATGGTCACTTTATGGTCTATATCATTCTAGTTTTTGTTGCCAAATCAAGATGGAGACACAATTCAAATAATATTTGTTCAAGACAAAGCAGAGTAGACAGAATATAAGTGTGGGAAACTATAGAGACACTTGTAATGTGCATGACATGAGAACATAACTGTTTATCCAATTGAAACTGAAATCAATATAGTGCAAGTTACAACAGCAAACCAGTTAAAGAAACAAGTTTAAAACATACCTGTTGCGCCATTGGAGTTTCAATTCCATCCTTCAAATTTTAAAATAGTTGGTTTGAGTAAATACAGTGATGCAAGAGCAAAGGAGTATGAACCATAGCTACAGAACCTGACCTGAGAACAATTATTCTTCTCCTTTAAGCGTTGAGTTGGGATTCGGAGTGGTTGTCCTCATGCATTGGGCACTGCAGTTCCCTTACTAACTGCTCGTGTTTGGGTGCTCTGTGGTGGAGACGGTGCTGTGTCAACTGGGCTGGTTACTATCTGCTAGGGTTGGGGTTAGAAGGGGTGTAGCTGGTTCTCTGTCCAACTAGGTAGGGGTAGAATCTGCGAGAGTCTGGGTTATGTGTGGTGGGGCTGGTTCTTGGGCAAGTACAACCGTGGATCTATCTCCATCAACTGGTAGCACTATCTTTTTACGAAGACCGTGTTGTTACTCCCTTAGATCTTGCCATCACCCTCTCCAATTCAAATGGGTGATAAACAAGAGAAATGGCAGAATGTACAGAAATTATATGATAGACAGGTGCAATGGATAGTGGGGAATAAAAGAGGGCATGAAATAATTCACATTTATGTTGTCTAACCAAACAGGATAGCATGACACAATTTCACATATATGATGCCTAACTAAACAGGATAGCATGATACAATTTCACATTATGATGGCTAACTAAAAAAGATGGAAAGACATAGTTCAAAATATGATGACTATGTAAACATGATGACATGATATAACTATATAATGTGTTTATTAAATAGGTTGGCATGCCATAATTCACATACATGCGCCTATGGAAACATGATAGCATGATATAATTCCCAGATAGAATGACATAAGTCAAAATATGATGACTGTAAACACTAAACAGGATGAGATGATATAACTATATGATGTCTTTATTAAATGGGTTGCCATGCCATAATTCAGATAGATGTTGTGTATGTAAACATGATGGCATGATATAATTCAAATATATGATTTATATAGTAAGCAAGAAAGCAGATGGCAATCCATATATGATGTAAAAACTAAGCAATGCAAGACAACATGCATGACATGGGTAATATAACCACCTGCCAAGTTCGAGCATAGACCTCGGGGAAATAGGACTGGTCATCGGTCTACGAATCCTCCTCGAGGAGCTCTTTGTATCCAGCAAGATGTCTGCTTCAAGCAGTAGCCTTATGCGCTCTGAATACCTTGTTTTCACTCCGGATACTTCCTTCACCGCTTCAAATGGCTGATGCACAGGAAGAGTAGTTGAATATACAAAGCGTTGTCGACAAATGGAACACGTAATACAAAAAATGATAGCATGATATAATTCACATACATGATGATTGGCTCAACAACATGGCATTGCATAATTCACATATATAATGCATTTGCAACAAGATAGCATTGCATAATTCACATATATAATGTCTTGCAACAAGATGGCAGTGCATAATTCACATATATGGTAATTAGACACTAAACAGGTGGCATTCACAGAAAGCATGTCTAAACTAATCAAATGACATCGCAATGCAAGACACCATACGCACGATATGAGCAAAATAATCCTGCCAAGTTAATTAGAGCATACACCTCGGGGGGGATAGGACTGGTCATCTGTCTCTGAATCCTCCTCTAAGGAGCTATCCATAACCAGCGAGATATGCACTTCGTCGGATAGCATAGTCTGCTCGGAAGACCTTGTTTTCACTCCAGAATTTTCCATCACCGTGTCAAATGGCTCATGCACACGAATAGTAGTTGAATGTACTAACATTGTTGACAAATGTAATACGTAACGATACAAAGATGGCCTGATATAATTCACATATAAGATGACTGGCTAAGCAGGATGGCATTGCAAAATTCACATATATGATGCCTGGCTAAACAAGATGGCATTGCATAATTCACATAAACGATGAATAAACTAAACATATGGCATTTACACAAAGCATGTCTAAACTAAGAAGTTGACATATTTGATGTATAAAGTAAGCAATGCAAGGCACCATATGCATGATATAACCAACATCAGCATGCCAAGTTAGAGCGAAGACCTCATGGGGTAAATAGGAGTGGTCTTCTGCTTCTGAATCCCCCTCAGAACAGTTATCTTCCACTTGATTACGATCCTAAATGGGTGGAGGGGGGCTACCTTTGCGCCCACCATGGAGCGACGTCTGCATGAAATTTTATTGACATGCAAGGCTCGTCTCTTTTGCTCTACATGTTCAGTTCCATTGTGTACAATAACTGACATGCATAGGAATAAAACATAGTGAGATTATGTAAGGAGTGCATGCACAAATCCAGAGTGATGGTAGCAAACTGTGGATAGACCCAAAACCAATGATAGCGAGCGGATAATAGCTTTAGTTAAAAAATACAGATAATGGCTCCTTTAATGTTTGTTTTCACCCAACATGAAACTCATAGTAGACACCAAGATTAACCAGATAGTAGACATATAGTACTGATTGCTGCCCCAATATGTACCCCACAACCATTTAAAAACTCAAGTTTCAGCATAAGTTTGGACCTGACTCAGAGTCTAATAGGTGAACACGACAATAAAGTAGCATGTCATCATATTAAGCAATGCATAACGTAAGCAGACACGAAAGAGTGCGACCTCTCTTGCGTGTAGTCCTCAAGGTCATCTGCTCAGTTGATGATGGTAACACAGTTGTCGTTGCTGCCGGCGGCAGGGAAAAAGATCTAAGGCGGTGAAAGACAGTCTGGAGAGCGGATCCCTGCTGTGGTGAACCCTTCCGTCGTTGGAGCAGCGGATCTGGGGTGGAACACAGCACCATAGGAGCAGGACAAACCACACAAGATTTTCTTTGACACATATATGTAATAGAAGTAATTGTGTAAGGGCTTGTTTGAATTTGAGGATTCTATCAATGCAGGGATAGGAAATAGACAGGAATAGTATAGGAATGCACGTGCGAAACAGAGAATTTAAAAACACAGGATTTCTGCCAATCTGGGTGTTTTGTTCACAAGAATTGGAAGATCACAGGATGCAAAGAAGCATGGTGAGATTAAGTCAAACCACAAGAAAATGTACGGTTATAATGCTATTATGCTACTATCTCTTAGTCTTGTGCTTCATGAATAGGAATTTGAAAAGGAGGACAAGTGGAAATTAAAATTCCTACGGTTTTTCTTTCAAGGAGACACTAAAGGAACAAATCCTACAGTTTTCCATTGCTCCATTCCTTTGAATCAAATTCATGAAAAATAGTACCATACGAAACTTTCCAATTCCTATGTTTTTCATTCACTTTTCCTTTCAAGCACTGGCAATTCCAGTAGGCAGGCTTGAGCAAGGAAAAGCCTACACTAAAAAATGTTTTTGTGCTACTTCTATTACTTCGGACCCAGGCCACTGCCCTACTAGCTCAACTCCCAGGGCCATCGACAAATGCACAGCTCAAATGCACAAATATAAATAATGATGGCGTTCAAGAGAGTCCATCACGGATAGCTAAGTTGCCTGGTACCTCACTGCTTGTCATATAGTAGGATAAAATAATCGTATTTCCCGTTACTCCGTGTGCTCAGTGGACAATATATATAACATGTAGAGTAAAAAAGATATGCAACAAGTGTAAAGCCTCTTTGGCGAAGCCATGTCGATCTCAGCGTGATTGGGTTGGCCGGAGAGGATGCTCCGGCTGACTTGGCTGTCGGAGGAGGGGAAGATCTTAGGCGTCTGGAGATGGAGCACGAGGTACTGCTCATTGTGATGGAGGGTTTCATCGTTGGAGCAGCTCACGGTGAGTTGTCGGCCTTGAGTCTGAAGCAGGACAAGAGAGACAACGTTAACCTGAGTGGAATTCCAATAGCATCTCCAATAGATGACGTAAAATACATAACCACAAAGTGCTATATGTATACATCAGCCGCTCATCTCTGAACTTAACTGTCGAAACTGAATTTAACTGTCGAAACTGAACTTAACTGTCTAAACTGAATTTTCTTTGTCGGCCCAGAACGTACTAGAGGTGAGGCTACACGTCGACCGACCGACTTTTCATCTCTGGTCAGTCGATTTTGCCTCCGTTGGATATGAAATCAAGGGCCTGCATTTCATCTTCAACCTCCACCCCCCTGAGCCGCCAGCCACCACCGGCCAAACAGCCGCCCTTCGCCCAAAACACTCCCCACCGCCGGCCACGCCGCCCGGCCATCCCTCTAGTCCCCCCGTGCCGAGCTTTTTCTCCGCGATCCCCACGCCACCGCCCCACCATCGCCGGCGACCACCGCCCCCACCCTGAACCCTAAGATAGATAGTGGGGTACTTCTCCGACGAGCCCCCCTCCCTACTGCGGCTGGTTCTTCCTTAACTCCGGCGAGCCCGCCACCCTGAAAATTGGTGACCCAAAAGTCGATTCAGTCGGTGAAGTGTAGCTAAATCTGAGTAGCATCGCATGGCCGAAACAGCGAGCGAAGCGATGGCGTGAGCAAGAGCAAGAGCAAGAGCAAGAGCGGACGAGGGGACCGAGAGCAAGAGCACAGCAGCGAAAGCAAGAGCTAAAGCAGGAGCAGTTCCTCTTGATGTGGGACGTCGCCGCCCGAGGGAGCGACACCGTGGAGGAAGTGGCGGCGGCCTTCTGGTGGATGGAGTCGCGCCGTGTCGGCTCGGGACCGAGCGCCGACAGCACCGTGAGATCGAATCAAGAAGAAAATGCGGCGATTAGTGTACAACCTCCTTGGTGGCGCTGACTAGGCCGTAGCTTCATCCGAGGAAACGGTGATGCCGATGCTCTTCCGGTGGTGTTGGTGAAGACGGCGGTTTGGGAATGGAGGTGGCACGAAAGATGAGGGGAACGTCGGGGCAGCTCCTTGGAGGTGGAGGACGGGGTGGCTGAACCGGCGTGACGACCAGATCGACAATGGATCCTCATCTGGTACGGTGGATGAGGGACGTCGAGGTGTTGCTGTGGACGATGTCATCAGGGAAGAGGCTCCGGATCGGTGGCGGACGGAGGAGGGTGTGGGGCTTCGCGGGTTTTCCCGGCCTCGGTGTACGAATGGGTGGCCGGATGGGATGGGAGTGGGGAACCATGCCTTAGGGACGTGCTTGTCCGAAATGTGGGGTAAGTTACGAAAGTACCCCCACCGATTTGAGGCGGTTCTTTTGGTTCAGGGGTATCACGGGCATTTCGCCTGTCGGGATTTCACAGGAGATGGGATTTTTCGCGCGCGTTGTAATTTTGGAATAGCAAGGCGCGGGTTGAGATGGAGGGAGTTGTCGGAGCACAACGAGACAAAGATGTATCTTAAATATTTCGGGCTAACAAGGCGCGGGTTGAAGAGGCGGGAGTTTCGCAACACGATAGACAGAGACGCTAGCTTGAAATTTCGGCATAACAAGGCGCGACCTGAAATTTCGGGAGAACAAGCTTAACGTGTACCCAAAAGAAAAAAATACAATTTAGACTAGTATGATATACTACGTACAATGTGTTTAACACGCACAACGCACACACAGACACCATTTAGAATAGTAAGGTACACGTGCATTGCACGCATGAGATTTGGAAGCCAAATTATGAATAAATACCACATTATAACATGTAAGCTTTGAGTCATATATGCATGATGTAGATGTTCGTTTAATTCTCATAGTTCATTTCATTCAAAATCATCTAGTTTTTATAAGAAAGCTAATCTATTTTAAGATTCATGGAATTGTGTGTTGTAAGGCATAAAGTAAAAACAAATCATGTAGAAAAACATTTGGGCAATTCTGATACGGAAGATTCTAGAACAAAGAAGAAGTGCTTGTGTTTTGAGGTTTGTGCATTATGCTTAAGTTCAACCATAGAGTCTTCTAGATTGTACATGTGGCAAAATTTGGTGGAATCTAGATGATATCCAACGGCCAGTAGTGCTCAAATTTTCCAGCTCTGCACCATCGGATTGGCCTCATCCAACGACCATCTTTCAAAGTTAAAATTATCCGCACACTATATAAAAAAATATAAAATATAATATATATATAGGGGTATAGATATAGATATGTGATGCGAAAGCCACCCATCATCTCCAATTAGAATAGTTTGTCCATGCACGGATGCAATGTGGCCTAACGATGTCTGCCATCGGTATCTCAAATTCAAACCAATCTGACCTTGTTCAATGTGTATACATTACAACATGCTCTTTTACAAACCACACCGCGCAGATCTCCGTTATATTCATGCATGCATGGGTTTCAAATATCATGACCTCTTATTCAAATATTTGAATTCACCTTTACATTGATTATGACCTCACGTAGTCTTTTACACCCACACATTGGTCTTCTCTTTATAATTGTACCACTAACTTTCTCTCGTGCATGCATGCACACACACTATGAGTCGGCATTATCCATCGCACACATGCAATCTTTTTCTTCAGGTCGGTCTCCCATGAAGGCACACACACACACACACACACACACACACATCTGATAACCCACAAGTATAGGGGATCGCAACAGTTATCGAGGGTAGGGTATTCAACCCAAATTTATTGATTCGACACAAGGGGAGCCAAAGAATATTCTCAAGTATTAGCAGTTGAGTTGTCAATTCAACCATACCTGGATAACTTAGTATCTGCAGCAAAGTATTTAGTAGCAAATTAATATGGAAGTAATGGTAACAGTAGGAAGGTAATATTTTTGGGTTTTGTAGTGATTGTAATAAGAGCAACGGAAAAGTCAATAAACGAAGAACAATATGTGAAAAGCTCGTAGGCATTGGATCGGTGATGGAGAATTATGCCGGATGCGGTTCATCATGTAACAGTCATAACATAGGTGACACAGAAATAGCTCCAATTCATCAATGTAATGTAGGAATGTACTCAGAATATAGTCATACATGCTTATGGAAAAGAACTTGCATGGCATCTTTTGTCCTACCCTCCCGTGGCAGCGGGGTCCTAATGGAAACTAAGGGATATTAAGGCCTCCTTTTAATAGAGTACCGGACTAAAGCATTAACACATAGTGAATACATGAACTCCTCAAACTACAGTCATCACCGGGAGTGGTCCCGATTATTGTCACTTCGGGGTTCCCGGATCATAACACATAGTAGGTGTTTATAGACTTGCAAGATAGGATCAAGAACTCACATATATTCATGAAAACATAATAGGTTCAGATCTGAAATCATGGCACTCGGGCCCTAGTGACAAGCATTAAGTATAGCAAAGTCATAGCAACATCAATCTCAGAACATAGTGGATATTAGGGATCAAACCCTAACAAAACTAACTCGATTACATGATAAATCTCATCCAACCCATCACCGTCCAACAAGCCTACGATGGAATTACTCACGCACGGCGGTGAGCATCATGAAATTTGTGATGGAGGATGGTTGATGATGACGATGGCGACGGATTCCCCTCTCCGGATCCCCGAACGGACTCCAGATCAACCCTCCCGAGAGGTTTTAGGGCTTGGCGGCGGCTCCGTATCGTAAAACGCGATGAATCCTTCTCTCTGATTTTTTTCTCCCTGAACACGAATATATGGAGTTGGAGTTGAGGTCGGTGGAGCGTCAAGGGGCCCACAAGACAGGGGGCGCGCCCAGGGGCGCAGGCGTGCCCCCACCCTCGTGGACAGGTGGAGGCCCCCCTGACGTGGATTCTTCTTCCAGTATTTTTAATATTTTCCAAAAATAAGTTCCGTGGAGTTTCAGGTCATTCTGAGAACTTTTGTTTCTGCACATAAATAACACCATGGCAATTCTACTGAAAATAGCATCAGTCCGGGTTAGTTCCATTCAAATCATGCAAGTTAGAGTCCAAAACAAGGGCAAAAGTGTTTGGAAAAGTAGATACGACGGAGACGTATCAACTCCCCCAAGCTTAAACTTTTTGCTTGTCCTCAAGCAATTCAGTTGATAAACTGAAAGTGATAAAGAAAAACTTTTACAAACTCGGTTTGCTCTTGTTGTTGTAAATATGTAAAGCCAGCATTCAAGTTTTCAGCAAATATTATGACTAACCATATTCACAATAACACTTAGGTCTCATGTTCACTCATATCAATGGCATAATCAACTAGCGAGCAATGATAATAAATCTCGGATGACAACACTTTCTCAAAACAATCATGATATGATATAACAAGATGGTATCTCGCTAGCCCTTTCTGAGACTGCAAAACATAAATGCAGAGCACCTTTAAAGATCAAAGGACTGACTAAACATTGTAATTCATGGTAAAAGAGATCCAATCATAGTCATACCCAATATAAATTAATAGTAATGGATGCAAATGACAACGGTGCTCTCCAGCTGGTGTTTTTAATAAGAGGGTGTTGAATCAACATAAAAGTAAATAGATAGGCCCTTCGCAGAGGGAAGCAGGGATTTGTAGAGGTGCCAGAGCTCGATTTTAAAATAGAGATAAATACTACTTTGAGCGGCATACTTTCGTTGTCAACATAACAACCAAGAGATTGCGATATCTTCCATGCTACGCACATTATAGGCGGTTCCCAAACAGAATGGTAAAGTTTATACTCCCCCTCCACCAACAAGCATCAATCCATAGCTTGCTCGAAACAACGAGTGCCTCCAACTAACAACAGTCCCAGGGGGACTTTTGTTTGCAGTTATTTTGATTTAGTTTGCATAAAGCATGGGACTGGGCATCCCGGTGACCTGCCATTTTCTCGTGAGTGAGGAGCGGAGTCCACTCCTCTTGAGAATAACCCGCCTAGCATGGAAGATACGGACAGCCCTAGTTAATACATGAGCTATTCGAGCATACAAAACAAAATTTCATTTGAAGGTTTAGAGTTTGGCACATACAAATTTACTTGGAACGGCAGGTAGATACCGCATATAGGAAGGTATAGTGAACTCATATGGCATAACTTTGGGGTTTAAGGGATTGGATGCACAAGAAGTATTCCCGCTTAGTACAAGTGAAGGCTAGCAAAATACTGGGAAGCGACCAGCTAGAGAGCGACAACAGTCATGAACATGCATTAAAATTAATAAACATTGAGTACAAGCATGAGTACGATAAAATCCACCATGAACATAAATATCGTAAATGCTATGTTGATTTGTTTCAACTACATGTGTGAACATGTGCCAAGTCGATCATTCAAAGGAGGATACCACCCCACTATACCACATCACAACCATTTTAATAGCATCTTGGCATGCAAGGTAAACCATTATAACTCATAGCTAATCAAGCATGGCACGAGCAACTATGATCTCTAATTGTCATTGCAAACATGTTTATCCATAATAAGCTGAATCAGGAACGATGAACTAATCATATTTACAAAAACAAGAATGATCGAGTTCATACCAGCTTCTCTCATCTCAATCAGTCCATCATATATCGTCATAATTGCCTTTCACTTGCACGACCGAATGATGAGAAAATAATAAGAGTGCATGTGCGTTGGACTAAGCTGGAATCTGCGAGCATTCAATAAATAGGAGAAGACAAGGCAATATGGGCTCTTGGTTAAATCAACAATAATGCATATAAGATACATTTGAACAATTTAATCATGGTCTTCTCCTATCGACCCCCGAAGAAAAGAAAAGAAATAAAACTATTTACACGGGAAAGCTCCCAACAGGCAAAAGAAGAACTGGAAATCTTTCTGGGTTTTCCTTTTTAATTACTACTACTAGAGCAAGAAAGTAAACTAACTAAAAGCTACAACTAATTTTTTTTGTTTTTCTTAAGATTTATTAAACACACAAGAAGAAAGCAAGAAAAAGAAAATAAACTAGCATGGATATTAGAGTGAAAAAGTATGAGCACCGACATCTAGCAGTGAGTGTGTAAACATGAATGTAATGTCGGTGAGAGATACATACTCCCCCAAGCTTAGGATTTTGGCCTAAGTTGGTCTATTGCCACGCCTTATTCCAATATCCATCCAATCTTTACCCAAGGACTTGAAAACTTCACCACACAAAACCTTAACAGAAAATCTTATGAACTCCGTTAGTATATGAGAAAATAAACCACCACTTTAAGGTACTGTAATGAACTCATTATTTATTCATATGGGTGTTAAACCTACTGTATTCCAACTTCTCTATGGTTCATACCGCCTGATACTAGCCATAGATTCATGAAAATAAGCAAACAACACATGAAAAACAGAATCTGTCAAAAACAGAACAGTCTGTAGTAATCTGTATCAAATGCAAACTTCTGGAACTCCAAAAATTCTACCAAAATAGTAAGACCTATATAATTTGATTATTGATCTACTGCAATTGGAATCAGTATTTTATCACTTTCTGGTGATTTTTAACAATTATTTTTGTGAGCAGAAAGTTTCTGTCTTTTTCAGCAAGATCAAATAATTATGACCCAAGAAGATCCTATAGGTCCTACTTGGCACAAACACTAATTAAAACATAAAACCACATCTAACAAGAGGCTAGATGATTTATTTATTACTAAACAGGAACAAAAAGCAAAGAACAAAAATAAAATTGGGTTGCCTCCCAACAAGCGCTATCGTTTAACGCCCCTAGCTAGGCATTATTTTTGCTTTATTTAATCTAAACAATAGAAAGTAAAAGGAGGGTACAGAAGGTTGTGCTTTCTAACTTCATCCAGCTCATGCTCATCAAAAGTAATACACTAACAAGGTTGATCAAGTCTTGTTAACAAACTCATTCCGAATAACATGAAACTGGAGGAATTTCGAATAACACTATGTTACCTCAACGGGGATATGCACATCCCCAATAATAATAATATCAAATTTCTTCTTGATAGTAGGTAAAGGAAATTCAAAACCTCCAAAAATAATTGATGGAAATTTTCCAATAGAGTTGATACTCTGAACTTGAGCTTGTTTCCTCGGAAAGTGTACCATATGCTCATTACCATTCACATGAAAAGTGACATTGCCTTTGTTGCAATCAATAACAGCCCCTGCAGTATTCAAAAAGGGTCTTCCAAGAATAACAGACATACTATCGTCCTCGGGAATATCAGGAATAACAAAGTCCGTTAAAATAGTAACGTTTGCACCCACAACAGGCACATCCTCACAAATACCGGCAATTATAGCAGTTGATTTATCAGCCATTTGCAAAGATATTTCAGTAGGTGTCAACTTATTCAAATCAAGTCTACGATATAAAGAGAGAGGCATAACACTAACAGCGGCTCCAAGATCACATAAATCAGTTTTAACATAGTTTCTTTTAATGGAGCATGGTATAGTTGGTACTCCTGGATCTCCTAGTTTCTAAGGTATTCCACCCTTAAAAGTATAATTAGCAAGCATGATGGAAATTTTAGCTTCCGGTATCTTTATTTTATTAGTAACAATATCTTTCATATACTTAGCATAAGGATTCATTTTGAGCATATCAGTTAATCGCATACGCAAAAAGATAGGTCTAATCATTTCAAAGAAAGCGCTCAAAATCCTCATCATCCCTTTTCTTGGATGGTTTGGGAGGAAAAGGCATGGGTTTCTGAACCCATGGTTCTCTTTCTTTACCATGTTTCCTAGAAACAAAGTCTCTCTTATCATAACATTGATTCTTTTATTGTGGATTATCAAGGTCAACAGTAGGTTCAATTTCTACATCATTATCATTACTAGGTTGAGCATCATCATTAACATTATCACTAGGTTCATTTTCATTACCAGATTGTGTTTCAGCATCAGAAATAGAAATATCATTTGGATTCTTAGGTAGTTCAGCAATAAGTTCACTAGAAGCATGCAAAGTCCTATCATTTTTCTTTTTCTTCTTTTTAGAAGAACTAGGTGTATCAATATTACTTCTCTGAGAATCTTGCTCAATTCTCTTAGGGTGGCCTTCAGGATACAAAGGTTCCTGATTCATTTTAGCAGTTCTAGTAGCCACTCTAACAACATAGTCATTATTCTTACTATTCAATTCATTGAGCAAATCATTTTGAGCTTTAAGTACTTGTTCTACTTGACTGGTAACCATAGAAGCATGTTTACTGATGAGTTTAAGTTCACGTTTAACTCTAGACATATAATCACCCAAGTGTTCAATCATATAAGCATTTTGTTTCAATTGTCTGCCAAAATAAGCATTGAAGTCTTCTTGCTTAACAATAAAATTGTCAAACTCATCTAAGCATTGTCTAGCAAACTTATAACAAGGAATATCACCTTCATCAAATCTATAGAGAGAATTTACCTTTACTACCTGTGTCGGGTTATCAAGACCATGAGTTTCTTCAATAGGTGATGGATTAAGATCATATGTTTCCTCAACAGGCGGTAAATTAAGACCATGTATTTCTTCAATAGGAGGTAAATTCTTTACATCTTCAGCTTTAATACCTTTTTCTTTCATACATTTCTTTGCCTCTTGCATATCTTCAAGACTGAGAAATAGAACACCTCACTTCTTCGGAGTTGGCTTATGAATAGGCTCAGGAGTTGGCTCAGGAAGTGTCCAATTATTTTCATTTGTCAACATATTATTCAATAGAATTTCAGCTCCATCCGGTGTTCTTTCCCTAAAAACAGAACCAGCACAACTATCCAGGAAATCTCTGAAAGCATCGGTTAGTCCATTATAAAAGATATCAAGTATTTAATTTTTCTTAAGAGGATGATCAGGCAAAGCATTAAGTAGTTGGAGAAGCCTCGCCCAAGCTTGTGGGAGACTCTCTTCTTCAGTTTGCACAAAGTTGTATATATCCCTTAAAGCAGCTTGTTTCTTATGAGCAGGGAAATATTTAGCAGAGAAATAATCAATCATATCCTGGGGACTACGCACACAACCAGGATCAAGAGAATTAAACCATATCTTAGCATCACCCTTTAATGAGAACAGACATATTTTAAGGATATAAAAGTAGCGAGTTCTCTCATCACTAGTGAACAGGGTGGCTATATCATTTAATTTAGTGAGATGTGCCACAACAGTTTCAGATTCTTAGCCATAAAATGGATCAGATTCAACCAAAGTAATTATATCAGGATCAATAGAGAATTCATAATCCTTATCAGTAACATAGATAGGTGAAGTAGCAAAAGCAGGGTCAGGTTTCATTCTAGCATTAAGAGATTGCTGCTTCTATTTAGCTAATAACTTCTTAAGATCATATCTATCATTGTAAGCAAGAATAGCTCTAGCAGCTTCTTCATCCATAACATAGCCCTCAGGCACAAGATGCAATTCATATTTATTAGGGGGAGAGTCTTCATCATCACTATCTTCAATATTATCAGTTTCAATAATTTCATTCTCTCTAGCCCTAGCAAGTTGTTCATCAAGAAATTCACCAAGTGGCACAAAGAGCATCAAGCATAGAATTAGTTTCATCATAAGTATCATGCATAGCAGAAGTGGCATCATCAATAACATGCGACATATCGTAATGAATAGCGTAAGCAGGTTTAGGTGTCGCAAGCTTACTCAAAACAGAAGGTGAATCAAGTGCAGAGCTAGATGGCACTTCCTTACCTCCCATCGTAGTTGAGGGATAAATTTTTGTTTTCTCGTCTTTCAAGTACTTCATAGTGACCAGCAGATATAAATCCCAAGTGACTCAAAGAATAGATCTATGCTCCCCGGCAACGGCGCCAGAAAATAGTCTTGATAACCCACAAGTATAGGGGATCGCAACAGTTTTCAAGGGTAGAGTATTCAACGCAAATTTATTGATTCGACACAAGGGGAGCCAAAGAATATTCTCAAGTATTTGTAGTTGAGTTGTCAATTCAACCACACCTGGATAACTTAGTATCTGCAGCAAAGTATTTAGTAGCAAAGTAATATGTAAGTAACAGTTACGGTAGCAAAGTAATATTTTTGGGTTTTGTAGTGATTGTAACAAGAGCAACGGAAAAGTAAATAAACAAAGAAGAATATGTGAAAAGCTCGTAGGCATTGGATCTGTGATGGAGAATTATGCCGGATGCGGTTCATCATGTAACAGTCATAACATAGGGTGACACAGAACTAGCTCCAATTCATCAATGTAATGTAGGCATGTATTCCGAATATAGTTATACGTGCTTATGGAAAAGAACTTGCATGACATCTTTTTTCCTACCCTCCCGTGGCAGCGGGGTCCTAATGGAAACTAAGGGATATTAAGGCCTCCTTTTAATAGAGTATCGGACCAAAGCATTAACACATAGTGAATACATGAACTCCTCAAACTACAGTCATCACCGGGAGTGGTCCCGATTATTGTCACTTCGGGGTTGCTGGATCAGAACACATAGTAGGTGACTATAGACTTGCAAGATAGGATCTAGAACTCACATATATTCATGAAAACATAATAGGTTCAGATCTGAAATCATGGCACTCGGGCCCTAGTGACAAGCATTAAGTATAGCAAAGTCATAGCAACATCAATCTCAGAACATAGTGGATACTAGGGATCAATCCCTAACAAAACTAACTCGATTGCATGATAAATCTCATCCAAACCATCACCGTCCAGCAAGCCTACGATGGAATTACTCACGCACGGCGGTGAGCATCATGAAATTAGTGATGGTGGATGGTTGATGATGACGATGGCGACGGATTCCCCTCTCCGGAGCCCCGAATGGACTCCAGATCAGCCCTCCCGAGGGGTTTTAGGGCTTGGCGGCGGCTCTGTATCGTATCGTAAAACGCGATGACTCCTTCTCTCTGATTTTTTTCTCGCCGAACACGAATATATGGAGCTGGAGTTGGGGTCGGTGGAGCGTCAGGGGGCCCACGAGGCAGGGGGTGTGCCCAGGGGGGCAGGCGCTCCCCCCACCCTCGTGGACAGGTGGAGGCCCCCCTGACGTGGATTCTTCTTCCAGTATTTTTAATATTTTCCAAAAATAAGTCCCGTGGAGTTTCAGGTCATTCCGAGAACTTTTGTTTCTGCACATAAATAACACAATGGCAATTCTGCTGAAAATAGCGTCAGTCCGGGATAGTTCCATTCAAATCATGAAAGATCCAAAACAAGGGCAAAAGTGTTTGGAAAAGTAGATACAACGGAGACGTATCAACATCCCCCTTTCCATCATATCGGGCATTCTTTATCTCTGTCGTGCATGCGCAACGATCGATGTTCCTCTATGTGTGTTTGTGTTTGTGTGTGTGTGTGTGTGTGTGTATAGCTAGGTCTTTCATAGTTTTCCACATAAACCGGTCAATCTATATATCTAGTGAGGTCTCACCCTCTTTCCCATGTCCACATCGATCAATCTATACTCTCTATATAGGATTGCATATATAGCTAATACACCCACATTAATTATATATCCAACGCCCCCCTCTCATCATCCATGCCTTCCGCTTCATCGCTCAGACGCGAGCACAATGGCCAAGACAGGGGGCAGCAAGGGCCCTGCCCCCCTAACATCACTATATATCGAGGCTAATATGAATGTGATAATTAGACAATTGCTGGTAAAAATGGTTTAAGTTGATGAGTTGGCCCTCCTCGTAAAGGATTAGCAATGCTTGGCCCCCTAGCTCATGGGACATTTTTCATGTCTCCGTCACTGCGCGCAACAGCGCACGTTCTCGCCCCTCTCTCTAAATATCGATCTCGCAGTTGTGCACTCCTGCATAGTCTCCCTCCACTCGGCCCCTCGCACCATCTTCTAGCTCCCCACCGGATTTTGCCACATGTACAATCTAGCAGACTCCATGGTTGAACTTAAGCATAATGCACAAATCTCAAAACAAAAGTGGTTCTCCGTTGTTCTAGAATCTTCCGTATCGTGAATCGCCCAAACTTTTTTTTCTAGTTTAATTGCCATTCTTTGTTTGCACTTTATGCTTTACAACGCACAATTCCATGAATCATAAAATAGATTAAGGGCTTCTTTGATTCAAAGGATTCTTGAAGGAATTTTGGAGGATTCTAATCCTTAGGAATTTTTCCTATCTTGGTTGTTTGATTCGTAGGATTGTAAACCATAGAATTTTTTCCATATGATTCATTTGCACTAGAATTCATAGGAAACATCCCATCCACTCAAACCTATTTGAAAGAATTCTGCGTTTTTTCGATGCACAATCAAACTCTCGTACCATCCTGTAGGATTCAAGACGACATTCCACTCTAATCCCATGTTCTTCCTATTCCCGCGTTTTGGAAATCCTACGAATCAAAGAGGCCCTAGGTTTTTTATAAAAACTAATTGATTTTGAATGAGATGAACTATAAGAATTAAACGAAGGTCTACATCAGGCATATATGACTAAGAGCTTACATGCTACAGTGTGGTATTTATTTGCAATTTGGTTGCAAAATCTGACGCGTGCAATGCATGTGTACCTTACTAGTACTTCGAGTATGTGCAAAACATAATGGCACGCTACACAGTGTCTCTCTTACAGTTCATGAAGCCACGTGGGGACGTGACACATGTGGAGGCGTTGTCGCGACATCCTTGTGTGGATTGATCACAGTGACGTGCTGCTGGTTCCAAAATAATGTACTCGTCCTCCCTGAGCCACACTGGCAGTACATGCATGAAGCGAAGGTGTGCACGCACGCTACGCACACACTCATTCCCTCGCACGCACATGCGGGTACACGAGCGGACGCAAATTTGTACCAAGATCCACCCCATGTGATAATTTGACGCGTGTAAAGTCCTTCACTTCATTTATGGTCAATTAATACAGCGCGTGCAAATTGAGTGGACGTGAGGGCGGAAGAAAGACATTACTACTCCACTGCGCGCATGCGAGTAGTTAAATCATGGGTTTCTAGTAGTACTTCCATTGGTCTCCTTCGTATTTTGTGCCAATTTTTGACAGTAACATATTATTTACGCATCCGAAAGCAAAGGCAGTCTACTTGAAATTTATGTTCCACTAAACTCATCGGGAGCCGTTTCGAGCCTCGAAACCAAAAACCATCAATTAATCTTTACCTTGTTCCCATCACATTCGAAAGTACTAGTGCTACAATTAAGTGCAAGCCTGCTCACACCTACCAGTACGTACCAAACCTGAACGTGTTCCCACTATGCAGGTTTTAGTACTAGTGCTAGTACTTAGGCTATAAAAGGGGGAACTACCTAACCGAAAATTACTCTACCTTCCTCCTCATAAGTCCTGCTTCTTCGTCCGTCCTTGCCATGGCTGGTGTGCAGAGCTCTAGGTCGAGAACTACTCGTAACAAGGGAGCGGCAACCAAGGTTACGACAAAAGAGAGAGGACTCGCCGCCATGCAGAGACCTCGAAAGATCTCTCACGGGCAGGCGATTGCTCCTAGGAGCGCCCTTGACGCGGAGGCGAATATGCCGAGCTGGCGGCGCTAGAGTCGTTATCCCTCGACGGCCTGCTCGATCAGCTCAATAAGCACCTCAATAAGCAGAAGGAGTTCATCCACGGCTTGGTGGAGATGCTGAAGGAGAGCCTCGACGACATGCCCGCTGAGCTCAATGAGCAGGGGGAGTTGACCGCCGGCTTGGTGATGCTGCTGAAGAAGAGCATTGCCTCGGAGAAGAAGGCGACCGGCGAAATCCTGCAACTTTAGGAGGACAACGCGAAGCTCTGCCACGAGCTCGACCTGCTGAAGGAGGAGAATGCCGGATGGAAGAAGCTGCATGAGAATAGTAGTTCCTCGATGAAGGTGTTGCAGGCCCTCATCATGGAACAGAAGGAGGAGTTGGTGAAGTTCCGCATCGAGCACCCGGCTGCTGTCAAGGTACGTAATGCGGCCGTGGAACAGATGATGAAGGCTCGCGTCGAGAAATCCCGCGTCATGGACACAATGATGAAGATGGCGGAGGAGACGCGCAAGGAGATGGAGGTCGTGAAGGCGATGAAGAAGCAGTTACGACTCCCCGACCAGCAACCCTTCATGTAGTGAGAGCAGCGCCCCAGACTTGTGTGTGCGTCTTCCTTCTTTTTTGGGGGGTGATAATCCTCCTTCTTCTTTTGCTCCTGTGTTTCTTATTTTGCTTCGGGTGTTTCACCGCACGTGTCACCTTCTGTCACGCCCAATATGCGATACTATCCTAAAGAGACTTGAAGGTCCCACCAAGGATAGAACCGCATATTGAAACACTTTTGCAAGGTGGATATCATTACATCAACATTACATAATAGATGGGGATACATACAAGAGGCATACAATGCCACACGAATACAACATCACAATACATAAGAGCACCATCCGACTACGGATGAAACACAAACAGAAACTCAAACGACATCCACCCTGCTAGCCCAGGCTGCCGACCTGGAACCTATCCCCTGATCCAAGAAGAAGCAGAATAAGAACTCCAAAACAAGTAAACATCGCTCTCGCGCCATGATCATCACAAAACCTGTACCTGCAACTGTTGGAGTAGTAATCTGTGAGCCACGAGGACTCAGCAATCCCATTACTAGGGGTATCAAGACTAGCAAAGCTTAAAGGGAAAGGAAGGGGAAAAGTGGTGAGGTTGCAGCAGCGACTAAGCATATATGGTGGCTAACATACGCAAATAAGAGCGAGAAGAGAGCAAGCGAAACGGTCGTGAAGCTAGCAATGATAAAGAAGTGATCCTGAACTCCTACTTACGTCAAACATAACCCAAAACCGTGTTCACTTCCCGGACTCCACCGAAAAGAGACCATCACGGCTACACACACGGTCGATGCGTTTTAATTCGGATCTGATGTCAAGTTATCTACAACCAGACATTAACAAATTCCCATCTGCCACATAACCGCGGGCACGGCTTTCGAAAGATTATACCCTACAGGGGTGTCCCAACTTAGCCCATGATAAGCTCTCGCGATCAACGAAGGATATACCTTCTCCCAGGAAGACCCGATCAGACTCGGAATCCTGGTTTACAAGACATTTCGACAATGGTAAAACAAGACCAGCAAAGCTGCCCGGATGTGCCGACAAATCCCGATAGGAGCTGCACATATCTCGTTCTCAGGGCACACCCGATGAGCCAGACGACGGGTTGGCATAGACCCTGGTTGCCCAGGCGCCGGACATCGCTTCGGTTTGGACCAGCACTCGGATGAGAACTGGCGGGGGTAAATAAAGATGACCCTCGGGCTCCGAAACCCAAGCGAAAAAAAGGGCTAGGTGAGGCAAATAGTAAAACCAATGTTGGGCCTTCTTTGGAGGAGTTTTATTCAAAGCGAACTGTCAAGGGGGTCCCATAAATCACCCAACCGCGTAAGGAACGCAAAATCCGGGAACATAACACCGGTATGACGGAAACTAGGGCGGCAAGAGTGGAACAAAACACCAGACATAAGGCCGAGTCTTCCACCCTTTACCAAGTATATAAATGCATTAATAATATAAGATATATTGTGATATCCCAACATAATCATGTCCACCATGGAGCAATCTTCAACTTCACCTGCAACTAGCAACGCTCTAAGAGGGGCTGAGCAAAGTGGTACATAGCCAAGCAATGGTTTGCTAGGAAGGGTGAAAAGGTTAGAGGCTGACATGGCAATTTGGGAGGCTTGATAAACAGGTGATAGGTAGCGCAGCATAGCGATAGAACGAAGCAACTAGCATAGCAATGATAGTAGTGAGATCCAGGGTAGCGGTCATCTTGCATGAAATCCCGCAAGGAAGAAGAACGAGTCCATGAAGAAGATGAAGCCACGAATACGAACCAAGCGTAGATGAACGAATCCTCACGATCGCAACGAAACGGGAACTATCGAGAAGAAGCACACAACATGGTGAACGCACCACACATAGACAAGACATGATGCACAACAAGCATGATGCATGACAAAGCTACATGAAGCTACTCATGGCAAGAGATGATGCATACAAGAGCAACACATCAAAGCAAGTTTAAATATGGCCGGAAACAACATATACCAATTCCGGTAAGTCATCATATGCAAATTTCAAAATTGGTACAGATATGAAAAAACCTTATGTTAAAATTGTTAAACAGCAAGTTAAGATGCACCAAGATGATCTACATGAGATTCTAGCCAAGATACATTTAAAGTTCATTAGATTTGGAGCTACTGCCTAGAAGATATGAGCACAACAAGTTCAACATGGCATTGATGCAAAATGCATCTAAACATCAAACAAACACCTCAAAACAAGGATGCAACATGATAATATGAAACTACATGCAATTCTAAGCAAGTTTCATATAGAGCACACTCAAAACGGAGCAACGGTTCCACACATACACTATACAAGTTTAAAGGACAAGCTGTCCAAAACAGTAACTAGGCATATTGCAAGCATCAAAACAACATGCTACATCACCCCAAAATGAAAACAAAAGGCATAGAGACGATTTACAGGTAAATCATAACAAAACATGAACACTGATCTATCTCCATAAAACACTAGAACATGCTCAAAAAGACATGGCAAGATTGCAAATAATAACAGTTTCAGACTTTGCAGAAATAACATCAGGTTGCAATGTTTAGAGCTATTAAACAACATGTTAAAGGAACTTATCATGGCAAATAATGGCATGGAATGCTACTACTAAATTCATAGAACAAAAGTCCTTTACTGTCCATGAGCCAAAAAGGTTCAGAAGATATGATGGCACCCATGTAAACATGGCAAATGATATGACAGATTCATACATGGCAGGAACAACAATAAGTAGGCATGTTGGTGAGCTTGAACCAGTCACCACAGAGCAATACATGGCATGGAAAGTCAACCAACAGTACGAATGCATGTTTATGAAGCTAAGAATGGCAAGAACAAGTTCATAGAATGCCTGGATCACTAACAACAATCATGGCAACATTGAACTTAATGTTAACAGGCTGACATCAACATTATTTAGTAAATTTGGAGCAAGATTACAACAAGCTACATTAGGATATAAATGCAACAAGGGGCATGGATGGCTAGAACATGACACGTATAACAAAACATCCTTAGTGAACATCTCCAGATTATGCATAGAATCACTTGTAGCAGCAGGATTACATAGCATCACAAAATAACAGATTCAGCCTAGCAAAACAGCAACAAGTACCATACTTAACAAGCTTGATGCACTCACTACAAGACTCACAAAAATACATGGATGGCACCACTGTAAGGATGGCATGATTTAGTTCAAAACACATGTAGATCTCATGCTCATAGGATGCACAGATCAAATGCAACAAAAATGACAAATCATCAAGTTATAACAGTTTCAGCAGATTAACATCATATAGCACTCTTGCAACGATGATTCAGGCATCACGATGAACTCAAACAAGCATGACAAAATGGAATGAAATATAGAGCATCTCACGGCGAACATTGTGATATATTACACGCACGGAACGGAGCTACGGATGCAGAGTTATGGCATGTTGAACAGGGGACCAGAATATGGAAAATTACGGGGACTTAGAAGAAAATCACCTCCGTGAAAGTCAACGCGGGACGGAGCCGTGCGGGACGAGGAGATCCGGGATCGGGGCGCCGTTTGGATGGGCTCCTGGTGGATCTCATCCCGATCCGGGGGCGACGGATCCGGCTGCTCCGGCAAGAGCTCCGGCGAGGGCGGCGACCGGAGTTGGAGGGGCGCTGGTGCGCCGGCGAGATGGCGGAGATGGGCCCGACGCGGCCCGGTTCGGCCCGGGGCAGGCCGGATCTGGGCCCCGGGTGGCCGGCGCGGTGGGAGGCGAGAGGAGGCGAGGTGGCGCGCGCCGGTTGGCTGAGGCGGCGGCGGTGATGAAGTGGCAGAAGGCGATTCGCTGGAATGAGGTGGAGGCTTGACGTGTCCGGCCGTCGGCGGACATGTCCGGCGGCGCGGAGGGAGAATTTAGGGTTTCATCTGCGATTTGGACGGGGGAGGCACATATTTATTGGTAGACGGAGCTAGGAGACTCCAATGAGGTGCGGTTTTCGGTCACGCGATCGTGATCGAACGACCGAGAGCATGGAGGGGAGTTTGCTGGGTTAGTGGGCTGATTTGGAGGGTTGTTGGGCTGCCAGAGAAAAGGGGTTTCGGGCTGCGCGGTTAACCGTTGGAGTATCAAACGGACTCCAAATGGCACGAAACTTGACAGGCGGTCTACCGGTGGGGTACCAAGGCCGCTTGGCAAGACTCGGTCCATTCCGAGAACGTTTAACACCCGCTCACAACGAGAGACAAAAAGGGGATGCCGGAGGACATAGGAGTGCCGGATTGCAAAACGGACAACGGGGAAAAAGCTCAGATGCAAGAAACGAACACGTATGCAATGCAATGAACATGATGAACATGATAAAATGCAACACCCAAGCAAATGACATGGCAACGCCGACGAATAACTAGCAGACATCTGGCGCATCGGTGTGATGCCCGAATAATTAAGCTACAGTAACCCTCTGCTAATGATGCCACGTCACCTCGATTACTGTTGCTAGTCTCACGTTAATTCGAAACCGATTCAAATTCAAAATCAAGCAAACAATAAAAGATTTCAAATATTAAAACTAAAATGTTTGGAGTGAGCCAAATAATGCATAGGTAATTATGGTGGAGAAACCACACTTTTATAAAATGTTTAAACGCTCAAATGGAAATGAAACAACAACATAACCAATTTAATAAATGCCTTTTCTTAATTAAAAAAATGTTAAAATATTTTATCTAGGGGTTTAAACTTTAGTATCAGAGGTATAATTAGTAATACTGATTTTGGTACAACTCTTATGTTTATATAAAACTTGAATAAGATGGGACTAAAAATAAAACAGTAAAAAAACCAAAATAAATAAAAGGGTAAAAACAAAATAAAAGGAAAACTGTTGAAAACAAAAGCACCCCCCCAACTGGGCCGTGGCCCGACGGCCACTGCCAGCTAGCCGACCCAACTCCCCTGGCCTATAACCAACCCCTATGAAACCCTAGCCCGATCCCACTCTCCACTCCTCCCCACGATCCCCTTCTCTCACCCGTCTGGATCGGGATCGAGGCGACCTTGCCCTCGTCCCCATCGCCCCTGGCGCACGATCCCCTCTCCTCCCCACTCCCTCTCGTTTCTCCAGCGCCGCCATGCTCCTCGCGCGGGAGCCCTACCCCCGCCGGTGCGCCCGCCCCGAGGAACCACCGTCCCCGCCCCGGACTTGGCCGGATTCGCGCCTCCACGTCCTTCGGCCCCGACTTCCGCCACACCAATGAGCAAGTCCAGCCAGCCTCCGCCGCCCCTTCCCGTTCCAGGACAGATCCGGCTGCATCGACGTCGTCACCCTAGGACTCGACGCCCCGTCCGTGCCCTGCGTCGCTGCCTCCAATGGCCCCGTGCTGGCCACAGCTTCACCACCGACAACGCCCTCGCCGCATGGAGCGCCGCCTCGCCGGACTTCCTCCCCAACGTCGCCGTCGTCCCCGACCTCCGTCAAGCCCATTGCCCCGACCCTGCTCCGCACGGTGAGGCCACGACCTCCCTCTCCTCCTGCCCCCCGCGCTTGCGCGCTCTGGCTGACCTCCTCCCTTGAGGGCGCTCACCGCACTCCGGCGAATACCACAGCCGCCACGGCCTCTGGCCTCGCCCCGCCGCTCCCTGCGAGCGAGTGCCCGCACAGGCGCCCGTCGTCTCCATCCCGGGTGGGCTCGAATAATAACTAAAATAATAATACTTAATTAATTAATTACTTAATTAATTAACTTAATTAATCACGTTTAGATTAACCTAACAACTAATTAACCTAATTAAATAGTGTTAAGTAACCTTAGACAATGACATGTGGGACCCTTCTGTCAGTTTGACCAGTCAACGGTCAGCGTTGACCGCTGACGCCATGCTGACTCAATAAACGTTTTAAAATTAAATTAATTCTGTTAATTCTAAAAATGATTTAAAACTTTGAAAATTAATATAAAATAATCCGTAACTCGGATGGAAAAACTTTGTACATGAAAGTTGCTCAGAACGACGAGACGAATCCGAATACACAGCCCGTTCGTTCGCCAGGCGTCCCTAGCAAAGTGAACCTGCAACATTTCACCTCCGTTTCTTCTGTCTGAAAACGCGAAACACCGGGGATACTTTCCCGGATGTTTCCCCCTTTCGTCGGTACCACCTACTGCCGCGTTAGGGCACACCTAGCACTGCGCATTGTCATGTCTTCCATCGTCATGCTTATGTTTGCTTTTTATATTTATTGTTTCTTCCCCCCTCTTCTCTCGCTAGACACCGAGACCGACGCCGCTACTACCCAGTATGACTACGGTGTTGACGACCCCTCCTTGTCTGAGCAACCAGGCAAGCCCCCCTTTGATCACCAGATATCGCCTATTCTTCTCTATACTGCTTGCATTAGAGTAGTGTAGCATGTTACTGATTTCCGTTAATCCTATTCTGCTGCATTGCACATCATTGTTGCTACAGCTTGTTACCCTTACCGCTATCCTACTGCTTAGTATAGGATGCTAGTATTCCATCTGTGACCCTACCTTCTTGTCCGTCGGCTGTGCTATACTATCGGGCCGTGATCACTCGGGAGGTGATCACGGGTATATACTATATACTTTAGACATGATACATGTGTGACTAAAGTCCGGTCGGCTCGAGGAGCACCCGCGAGTGATTCACGGATTGGGGGCTGAAAGGACCTTTGTCCCAACGGCCCTCTGTGTGGACTTTGTGGCTGAGCGACAGGGCAGGTTGAGACCTCCTAGGAGAGAGGTGGGCCTGGCTTTGTTCGGCGTTTGCGGATACTTAACACGCTTAACGAGATCTTGCTATTTGATCTGAGTTGGGTCGTTGACCTTATACGCACTAACCGCCACGTGGGACAAGATATGGGCAACCGGCGTTCTGGTATCAGCCGAAGCATTTCGTGACGTCGGCCCGAGCGGCGTCGCCCGGATTGGACTGGAATGCTCGCTAGGCTAGGTTCTGCTTCGGCGGCGTTACGCGTGCAGGTCTTGTGAAGGCGATGGGCCCAGACCCCTGTGCACTTAGGTTTAGACCGGCGTGCTGACCTCTCTGTTGTGCCTAGGTGGGGCTGCGACGTGTTAATCTTCCGTGTCCGGGCATGACCCAGAAAAGTGTGTCCGGCCAAATGGGATCGAGCATGTCGGGTAATGTGGTGCACCCTTCCAGGGAAGTTTATCTATTCGAATAGCCGTGATCTTCGGTAACAGGACGACTTGGAGTTGTACCTTGACCTTATGACAACTAGAACCGGATACTTAATAAAATACAACCTTTCAAGTGCCAGATACAACTCGGTGGTCGCTCTCTAATAGGGCTACGAGGAGAGGATCGCCGGGTAGGATTATGCTATACGATGCTACTTGGAGGACTTCAGTCTACTCTCTTCTACATGTTGCAAGACGGAGGCTGCCAGAAGCGTAGTCTTTGACAGGATTAGCTATCCCCCTCTTATTCTGGCATTCTGCAGTTCAGTCCACTGATATGGCCCTTTACACATATATCCATGCATATGTAGTGTAGCTCCTTGCTTGCGAGTACTTTGGATGAGTACTCACGGTTGCCTTGTTCCCCCTTTTTCCCCTATCTCTATCCGATTGCTGCGACCAGACGACGGAGCCCAGGAGCCAGACGCCACCTTCGACGACGACTCCTACTTTGCTGGAGGTGCCTTCTACTACGTGCAGCCTGCTGACAACGACTAGGAGTAGTTTAGGAGGATCCCAGGCAGGAGGCCTGTGCCTCTTTCGATCTGTATCCCAGTTTGTGTTAGCCATCTTATGGCAACTTGTTTAACTTATGTCTCTACTCAGATACTGCTGCTTCCGCTGACTCGTCTATGATCGAGCACTTGTATTCGAACCCTCGAGGGCCCTGGCTTGTATGACTTAATTATGTTTTTCGAGTTGTGTTGTGATATCTTCCCGTGAGTCCCTGATCATGATCGTACACATTTGCGTGCATGATTAGTGTATGATTGAATCGGGGGCGTCATAAGTTGGTATCAGAGCCGACTGCCTGTAGGAATCCCCCTTTCCAACTCCTTGGCCGAAGTTTAGTCTAGTCGATGAAAACTGTTTTACTAACATGGCTGTGCGGCCCATGGTCCCACGTCGCCAATTGGGTGGTATTAGGATCTTTTACTCCTCGATCTTTGCTCTGGAACTCTGATCTCTCTCCTATTCTGGTTTAATGATTTTACTAAAATCTAACTTTAGGTTCTCGAAAATACTTTCTCCCGGAGAGCCCCTTCAGTCCAGATGATCGCCGGCTGCACCAGAAGATTTCGAAGATACTCTCTGATATTCTCTCGAGACCTTGTGCATATTGCTTTTGCAATTCCCTACCACCGAATTATCCCTATGGATAAATGCTTACACCTATCATGCTTACTTTTATTCCCAGTCGATCTTGTTATTACAAGATACCCCGAGAATCCTTTGTGCCTACTGCCATGCAGTTCCTTGTCACCTGAATACACCTACAAATTAATCCTCACACTTACCGAGGATTTGTTTCTCCCCAGTTGTTCCAATGGCTCTAGAAATTCTTGTATGCCTGCATTTTGGTTAATTCCGAATGCCTAGCATTATTCATTGACATCCTTTCTCACTATCATTTTGAGACCGTTGATTCAATATGATGCGGATGCTCGCAATCATCAGTCGCAATTAGAATTCATCCTTCCGGCTCAGACGTCATTTTTGAACATGAGCTGATTCTCGACCAATCAATTTGTCATCGATTATACACCTAAGTTTATTCAACTAATCCATCCTTAATCAGAGCGTTTGCTTCTGATCCTTTGTATTGGAAATCATAAATCCTTTGCATTTGAACTTTGAATTAGTCAGATGTTTCTATAATCAGATCTCCTTGCATTCTTGTTCCTCTGGTTGAGTACCGATGCTCACATCAGATCCCTTGTGGACCATCGATTCCTTTGTTGGATTTTATCCGACAGTGTCCTTCATATTGAGTAACCTTGTGAGCCTTTCCATGGGTATATAATGCCTTTGGTAAATTGTATCATCTGCTTTTGAACAATGCTCTACTTTCGAGCTTGTATTATTTACTCCGAAGTTTGTGGTATATGTTCCTAAGATGCCCTGATGGGTTGAACCTACGCCTTCCCTAATCCGTGTGAACTCGAAAGATTACACGGGTCATACTTATCTGGTATTGCACCCGGTAAAAAAAATTCAAACACTAATGTCATTTTCGAAATACGAGAGGTGAATTAAAGGTTATGCTTTGAACAAGTGGGAGTCGACCTTGAACCCTGTGTTCATGCCCATGGACACGATGTATACCTTATCATGGAAGCTTCTCTTAAAATAATTATCCCCTTGTTATAAGGTCATCTTGTATCCGTGGACGTGGTTCCGACCATGTTTCTCCTTGATTCCGTTTCTCGTGCAAGTTTGAGCACTTGTCTTCTGCAGAGCAATACCCTAGTCCAACCTCTACCTTGATCTGTCATCGAGTATTACCCCCTGGTATCTTGAGATTATCATGGAACTGCATAACTTCTTATGAGTTCTTCATCAACTATTATTCTCGCCGATTCCAATTTCCCTCGGGTTCTGAGTTATTAGTCACTCGAGAACACCGATAAGTGAATCGATTCCGCACTCCGATTCAGTAACTCAAGTAATTTTCGTTGCTTATGATTTAATAATCCTTCAAGTCATGCCTAGCCTAATCGGCTATATCATTATCGCGCTAATTTTTAGCCTTGCTACCTCGTCCTTATTCTCGGAGCACAACTTTCGACGATGAGCTAAGCTTACGTCGATTTTCCTCGTCATATCATTTCGCCTTGAATAGCAAGCTTCATTTCGAGTTTGTGTCGTACTCGTGGTTCCAATAACCTTTCACTCCATCATTCCTTTGACTTGATGTCATCGCCGATCGATTACATCTTCATGAAATCTCTCGACAAATGCGTCATGATCATCATCAGCATTCTGAGCTCTTCCAGGATATCAACTGAATTCATGTTGAGAAATACCATCCTTGCCCTCAATGATTTGTTTTATTATCAACCACTTTATTGCCTTCCGTTCAACACAAACTTGATTGTGTTTTGTGTTATACCTTGAGATCCTTGCTATCCAGCATTTGTTCTTCTTTACCTTGGAGTATTACCATCTTTTATGTCAAGAATGTCATGAGAATTTCACATCCTCTTAAGAATTCTTGATACAGGTGATCCTTCTTGCCATATCCATTCATTCCTTGGTCCCCGTGTTGTTTCTAACCGGAGAACCGACAATTGAACTATGATGTGCGACTTAAAAACTTCTAAGAACCCTATTGCTTTGAAGTTAATGGTCGATATTTCATTCTTAGACCATTGGTTATCGAATCATCATTCTAACATTGATCGTACTACCTAAGCCCATGTTTCGGGTGCACTTTTCAGCCATTGTTTAATTATGTATGTTTTCCTCGAGCATACATCATTATATCATTTGATCCCACAAATGTTATCTCCTTGTTCACATAACTGTGGAAATCCACCTTTTTGGAAATCTCGAGGATTGTCGCTGACTCCATCAGCTACCCCCTCGCCCCTTTCCTTGGTTTAATGATGAATTCTTGTTTCAGAATCGCTTCCATAGTTCATTCCCCAAGAATATTACAATGTCATCCCGTCAATTTGTGTTGTACCTTTTCTTCTCAGACATCCTGAGTCTGAGGTATCCTGACACCGATCAGATCTGAATCTCGGTTAGATATGATGGTTGGAACATATATCCAAGAGTTATGTCATTGGTCTTTATATGACCCAGTAAGATGATGTCATGCCTAGCACACCTGGCCAGAGGACCTATTGTTATAGTACAGTTTCCTTTTAGCAAGGTTAGCCATTCGTCCATGAGAAAATTGTAAGACTTATTCTATAAGTTGTTCCTGATGGATCCTTTGCGTATCCAAAGTCTGATCTTTACCCAGTGAGCATGTCAATGCTATCTTGAAGCATGTCTGAGGTACTCATATTTCCAATAAGAACATTTGAAGCACAATGCTAAATTTTCCTTATCAGTTATCCAAACACCTTTGTATGGGTAATATCATGAAATTTCTCTCATCTTACCTAAAGGGTTTTGTATGTTATATCCTGTCATGGATATCATGCCCTGCTTGTCCTTGGAAAAAATATACCCCTGAAGTGTGTGTTTAAACACATTTTCCCTTCTATTGTTCTGTTTAATCTGATAATTTCATTTTCCTTTCCATTGGTTGTTTAACATTTCTTGTGGTCTATATGACCTAAGCAATATTAATTATCGTCCTATGAAAACACCCCGGTGTGCAATTCTGTCAGTAAGACCCTGTTACTTATGTTGATGACATTCCGGTAACCACCGATGGACGAGAACCTTTCCTATTGGTCTGCCTCGTTCAACGAGCAGGAAAATGGTTCTCTTCGTCCCCCGCCCTTGGTACTAATGTTGTTGCCAACATAACGGATAGGCTATCGTCTGCCATGCCTTGCTACCATGACCGTGCAATATGTCGGCGTCCTTCCTACTTTTGAACCACATGGTGGGCCCATAACCAACAGTTCCACAGGATCGAAACCTGACTCTCCCGCACCCCCTGTTCCCAAGGTTGTTCGTCGCGTGTGGCCTCGTATGTAATTCACGAGCCATCTTCCGAGGGATCATCAAATCTGTTACCGGACACAATACTTATTCCCGTTGCTTTGAACCCTTTCACGCCCTATTTTTGCCTGCTCGCTCGAAACTTCCCATGAAACCTCATTACTTTGCTCTCGATATTTTCTTAAGTTTCAATTCCAGAGTTACGTTCTGCCACCTTCTCCGATGTTATCGACCAGATAGTCAACCTTGTAGAGGTTCGTTCTCCCGGAATACCCCCTTATTCTTTTGTAAGTACGATGGAGGTCCCGAAGAAAGGATGAGGACTTGATCATGGTGACTTGAAGCAGAGAAATGAATACATCAACGTAATGGATCGACCTATTCAGAAGAGCAACCAAAAATGAGAAGATTCGTTATAATTTCGTAACCAAATCCCTTCCCCCTTACTCCCGCTCCTAAATCTCGGGACGAGATTTCTTATAGTGGAGGAGAATTGTGACGCCCGGATAATTAAGCTACAATAACCCTCTGCTAATGATGCCACGTCACCTCGATTACTGTTGCTAGTCTCGCGTTAATTCGAAACAGATTCAAATTCAAAATCAAGCAAACAATAAAAGATTTCAAATATTAAAACTAAAATGTTTCGAGTGAGCCAAATAATGCATAGGTAATTATGGTGGAGAAACCACACTTTTATAAAATGTTTAAACGCTCAAATGGAAATGAAACAACAACATAACCAATTTAATAATATGTTAAAATATTTTATCTAGGGGTTTAAACTTTAGTATCAGAGGTATAATTAGTAATACTGATTTTGGTACAACTCTTATGTTTTTATAAAACTTGGATAAGATGGGACTAAAAATAAAACAGTAAAAAAACCAAAATAAATAAAAGGGTAAAAACAAAATAAAAGGAAAACTGTTGAAAACAAAAGCCCCCCCCCCCCAACTGGGTCGTGGCCCAACGGCCACTGCCAGCTAGCCGACCCAACTCCCCTGGCCTATAACCAACCCCTATGAAACCCAAGCCTGATCCCACTCTCCACTCCTCCCCATGATCCCCTTCTCTCACCCGTCTAGATCGGGATCGAGGCGACCTTGCCCTCGTCCCCATCGCCCCTGGCGCACAATCCCCTCTCCTCCCCACTCCCTCTCGTTTCTCCAGCGCCGCTATGCTCCTCGCGCGGGAGCCCTACCCCCGCCTGTGTGCCCGCCCCGAGGAACCACCGTCCCCGCCCCGGACTTGGCCAGATTCGCGCCTCCACGTCCTTCGGCCCCGACCTCCGCCACACCAACGAGCAAGTCCGGCCAGCCTCCGCCACCCCTTCCCGTTCCAGGACAGATCCGCGTCCCGTCCTGCCCCGCGTAGCTGCCTCCAATGGCCCCGTGCTGGCCACAGCTTCACCACCGACCGCGCTCTCGCCGCACGGAACGCCGCCTCGCCGGACTTCCTCCCCAACGTCGTCGTCGTCCCTGACCTCTGTCAAGCCCATTGCCCCGACCCTGCTCCGCACGGTGAGGCCACGGCCTCCCTCTCCTCTTGCCCCCCGCGCTTGCGCATATGGCCGCGGCCTCCTCCCCGCGAGGCCGCGCTCACCCACACCCGCCGTCGCGCCCCGGCGCCCCTGCTGCTACTACGCCGCGCCTCCACGCGCGGCAGTGCCGCCACGGCAGCCACCACGGGCTGCCCGGCCTCGGCCTCGCCCGCTCCTCCCCTGGCGAGTGCCCGCCTGACAGCGCCTTCTTCGCCCCCATCCCGGGTGGGCTCGGGCGCGTGCCCGCAGCCCATTACGCCCGCTATGCCCCCTGGGTCTATGGCGAGGGGGCCCCACCCCCCCTGAAACGTTATTAAAAAAAGAATAAAAAAGAATATATAACTAAAATAATAATTAATTAATTAATTAATTACTTAATTAATTAACTTAATTAATCATGTTTAGATTAACCTAACAACTAATTAACCTAATTAAATAGTGTTAAGTAACCTTAGACAATGACATTTGGCACCCTTCTGTCAGTTAGACCAGTCAACGGTCAGCGTTGACCGCTGACGCCATGCTGACTCAATAAACGTTTTAAAATTAAATTAACTCTGTTAATTCTAAAAATGATTTAAAACTTTGAAAATTAATATAAAATAATCCGTAACTCGGATGGAAAAACTTTGTACATGAAAGTTGCTCAGAACGACGAGACGAATTCGAATACGCAGCCCGTCCGTTCGCCACACGTCCCTAGCATAGTGAACCTGCAACATTTCACCTCCGTTTCTTCTGTCTGAAAACACGAAACACCGGGGATACTTTCCCGGATGTTTCCCCCTTTCGTCGGTACCACCTACTGCCGCGTTATGGCACACCTAGCACTGCGCATTGTCATGTCTTCCATCGTCATGCTTATGTTTGCTTTTATATTTATTGTTTCTTCCCCCCTCTTCTCTCGCTAGACACCGAGACCGACGCTGCTACTACCCAGTACGACTACGGTGTTGATGACCCCTCCTTGTCTGAGCAACCAGGCAAGCCCCCCTTTGATCACCAGATATTGCCTATTCTTCTCTATACTGCTTGCATTAGAGTAGTGTAGCATGTTACTGCTTTCCGTTAATCCTATTCTCACGCATAGCCTTTGTCATTGTTGCTACAGCTTGTTACCCTTACCCGCTATCCTCTTGCTTAGTATAGGATGCTAGTATTCCATCTGTGGCCCTACCTTCTTGTCCGTCGGCTGTGCTATACTATCGGGCCGTGATCACTCGGGAGGTGATCACGGGTATATACTATATACTTTATACATGATACATGTGGTGACTAAAGTTGGGTCGGCTTGAGGAGCACCTGCGAGTGATTCACGGATTGGGGGCTGAAAGGACCTTTGTCCCAACGGCCCTCTGTGTGGATCTTTGTGGCGGAGGCGGCAGGCGAGTTGAGACCGCCTAGGAGAGAGGTGGGCCTGGCCCTGTTCGCGTTCATGGATACTTAACACGCTTAACGTGATCTTGGTATTTGATCTGAGTTGGGTCATTGAACTTATACGCACTAACCGCCACGTGGGACAATATATGGGCGACCGGCATCGTGGTATCGGCCGAAACGCTTCGTGACGTCGGCCGGCGGCGGCGCCGGATTGGGCTGAGCACGCTAGGCTAGGTGCGCTTCCGGCGCGTTAGCAATGTCTTGAGGTGTGCTAAGGCGATGGGCCCCGGACCCCTGTGCGCTTAGGTTTAGACCGGCGTCTTGACCTCTCTGTTGTGCCTAGGTGGGGCTGCGGCGTGTTGATCTTCAGCGGCGGGCATGACCCGAGAAAAGTGTGTCCAAATGGGATCGGCGTGTCCGTAATGTGGTTCACCCTGCAGGAAGTTTATCTATTCGAATAGTCGTGATCTTGATGTGACGACTTGGAGTTGTACCTTGACCTTATGACAACTAGAACCGGATACTTAATAAAACACACCCTTTCAAGTGCGGATCGACTCGGTGGTCGCTCTCTAACAGAGCTACGAGGAGAGGATCGCCGGGTAGGATTATGCTATACGATGCTACTTGGAGGACTTCATCTACTCTCTTCTACATGCTTTGCAAGGCGGAGGCTGCGAGCGTAGTCTTGACGGATTAGCTATCCCCCTCTTATTACGGCATTCTGCGATTCGGTCCAATCGATATGGCCCTTTACACATATATCCATGCATATGTAGTGTAGCTCCTTGCTTGCGAGTACTTTGGATGAGTACCCACGGTTGCCTTGTTCCCCCATTTTTCCCCTATCTCTATCCGATTGCTGCGACCAGACGACGGAGCCCAGGAGCAAGACGCCACATTCGACGATGACTCCTACTACGCTGGAGGTGCCTTCTACTACGTGCAGCCCGCTGACAACGACCAGGAGTAGTTTAGGAGGATCCCAGGCAGGAGGCCTGCGCCTCTTTCGATCTGTATCCCAGTTTGTGTTAGCCATCTTATGGCAACTTGTTTAACTTATGTCTGTACTCAGATACTGCTGCTTCCGCTGACTCGTCTATGATCGAGCACTTGTATTCGAACCCTCGAGGCCCCTGGCTTGTATTATGATGCTTGTATGACTTAATTATGTTTTTAGAGTTGTGTTGTGATATCTTCCCGTGAGTCCCTGATCTTGATCGTACACATTTGCGTGCATGATTAGTGTACGATTCAATCGGGGGCGTCACAATCGGATCCGTGGCGTTACAACACTCCTCCACTAACAAGAGATCTCGTCCCGAGATCTTAGGACCGAGACGGAAGAGGAAGAGGAAGAGGAAGAGGAAGAGGTGAAACAAGAACTCAAGAAAAGAAGCAAAGAATCAAGAGCACTCGAGAAGAAGAGAGGAACGACGAGAATGACGAGAATCGAAAGCTCACGGAATCAGATAGACTATGAAACTACTCCGGTTAGAATGTGATAAGAAACGAATAAGACTGAAAGGATTTAGGCAGAACTCTGACTAAAACATGGAGGAATAGAACACGAGCTAGAGAGGATGGAATGATACTTGATGAAGACATGACACAAAACTCCGGAAAGAATTGAAAGAATTGAATGAAAAGAACTTAGAAGGAAGGATTGAACGGAGTTGTTGAGAAAATCAACAACGAAAGAATAAGCTTGTCGTGGACTTATAGGTAATATCTCAAGATCATAAGGTGAAAACCGGCCACAAACGGAAATGATTGGATAGCAGAGAAGAACGAACAAATGCAAAACTCCTTTTCAAAATAATACGAAGAATTAATTGCACCTCGAGAAGCAAGAAAAAGGATACTTGAACTCCTCCAACAAAATCTTGATGAACTCTTGAGGAATGAATTAAACCGTGATGAGTCACCGTGAAGAACTCCGGTAACAAAAGGATGACGAGAAAAAATTGAAGGATGAAAGAATAAGATTAAACCTTGTGGTGTTTTAGATGGAGGTTCCGACGAAATGGCTGAGGAAATTTGGGCTCCGGAAAAGAAAAGATGAAAACAATTGGAACTAGAATTTATTCATCAAGAACAAACTCCGAAGGAAGGGATTAATCACTTTGAGGTAATAAGAATAAGATTTATTGTATTCTTATCCTTCTCAAATTTAATTGATGACAACCGGATTTGGCATGCAACTTATTCTTCTTGAAAAGGATTGTGAAGTGACATATCGCAGACTTGAGAAGGCCTTCATGAACCACCGGTAGGATTGGAAAGAACGAATGAATTGATATAATTACCAAAGGAAAGGAATCTGAAGAAACCAACGTAAGAATTCGAAAATGACTGACGAAAGAGAATGAATCGCCGGGAAGAATTAGAAGAACAAATATGCCTGAGGGGATTTAGATGCAAAAGAACAAAGAGATTATGAGCTAATTAAAGAATACTTGAACGAAGCACTGGGATAAATAGGGAACGGTAACTGGAACGATGGCCTCCGGTGAAACGAAAAAGAAATCAACGCGTGAAATACTCCGGATGATTAAGAAAAAAAATATCTGACAAATGGAATAATTCGCGAAGATAAGATGAAGCTAGAACCACGGAACTTCGAGAGAACGGACAAGATTTAGAGGAAAAACGCCACCAAAATTTACTTAGATAATCCGGGAGAACGAAAAATCGAAGAGGTTAAGGCAACAATGAAAGAATTTGAACAATTTCTTGGAGAACATCTGACTGAAGAAATCATTTCTTACGTCACACTCTGATACCAACTTGTCACGCCCAATATGTGATACTATCCTAAAGAGACTCAAAGGTCCCACCAAGGATAGAACCGCGTATTGAAACGCTTTTGCAAGGTGGATATCATTACATAATAGATGGGGATACATACAAGAGGCATACAATGCCACACGAATACAACATCACAATACATAAGAGCACCATCCGACTACAGATGAAACACAAACAGAAACTCAAACGACATCCACCACCTTTAGCCCAGGCCGACCTGGAACCTATCCCCTGATCGAAGAAGAAGCAGAAGAAGAACTCCAAAACAAGTAAACATCGCTCTCGCGCCATGATCATCGCAAAACCTGTACCTGCAACTGTTGGAGTAGTAATCTGTGAGCCACGAGGACTCAGCAATCCCATTACCATGGGTATCAAGACTAGAAAAGCTTAAAAGGAAAGGAAGGGGAAAAGTGGTGAGGTTGCAGCAGCGACTAAGCATATATGGTGGCTAACATACGCAAATAAGAGCGAGAAGAGAGCAAGCGGAACGGTCATGAAGCTAGCAATGATCAAGAGGTGATCCTGAACTCCTACTTACGTCAAACATAACCCAAAACCGTGTTCACTTCCCGGACTCCACCGAAAAGAGACCATCACGGCTACACACACGGTTGATGCGTTTTAATTCGGATCTGGTGTCAAGTTATCTACAACCGAACATTAACAAATTCCCATCTGCCGCATAACTGCGGGCACGGCTTTCGAAAGATTATACCCTGGAGGGGTGTCCCAACTTAGCCCATGATAAGCTCTCGCGATCAATGAAGGATATACCTTCTCACAGGAAGACCCGATCAGACTCGGAATCCCGGTTTACAAGACATTTCGACAATGGTAAAACAAGACCAGCAAAGCCGCCTGGATGTGCCGACAAATCCCGATAGGAGGTGCAGATATCTCGTTCTCAGGGCACACCGGATGAGCTAGACGATGGGTTGGCATAGACCCTGGTTGCCCAGGGGGCGCCGGACATCGCTCGGTTTGGAATAGCACTCGGAGGAGAACTGGCCCGGGGGGTAAAATAAAGATGACCCTCGGGCTCCAGAAACCCAAGGGAAAAAGGGCTAGGTGAGGCAAACAGTAAAACCAATGTTGGGCCTTCCTGGAGGAGTTTTATTCAAAGCGAACTGTCAAGGGGTCCCATAAATCACCCAACCCAGAATGTAACGCATAAAATCCGGGAACATAACACCGGTATGACGGAAACTAGGGCGGCAAGAGTGGAACAAAACACCAGGCATAAGGCCGAGTCTTCCACCCTTTACCAAGTATATAGGTGCATTAATAATATAAGATATATTGTGATATCCCAACATAAGCATGTCCACCATGGAGCAATCTTCAACTTCACCTTCAACTAGCAACGCTATAAGAGGGGCTGAGCAAAGCGGTTACATAGCCAAGCAATGGTTTGCTAGGAAGGGTGAAAAGGTTAGAGGCTGACATGGCAATTTGGGAGGCTTGATAAACAGGTGATAGGTAGCGCAGCATAGCGATAGAACGAAGCAACTAGCATAGCAATGATAGTAGTGAGATCCAGGGTAGTGGTCATCTTGCCTAAAATCCCGCAAGGAAGAAGAACGAGTCCATGAAGAAGATGAAGCCACGAATACGAACCAAGCGTAGACGAACGAATTCTCACGATCGCAACGAAACGGGAACTATCGAGAAGAAGCACAGAACATGGTGAACACACCACACATAGACAAGACATGATGCACAACAAGCATGATACATGACAAAGCTACATGAAGCTACTCATGGCAAGAGATGATGCATAAAAGAGCAACACATCAAAGCAAGTTTAAATGTGGCCGGAAACAACATATAACAATTCCGGTAAGTCCTCATGCAAATTTCGAAATTGGTCCAAATATGAAAAAACCTTATGTTCAAGTTGTTAAATAGCAAGTTAAGATGCACCAAGATGATCTACACGAGATTCTAGTCAAGATACATAAAAAGTTCATTAGATTTGGAGCTACAGCCTAGAAGATATGAGCAAAACAAGTTCAACATGGCATTGATGCAAAATGCATCCAAACATCAAGCAAACACCTCAAAACAAGGATGCAACATGATAATATGAAACTACATGCATGTGACGCCCGGATAATTAGGCTACAGTAATCCCGCGCTAATGATGACACGTCACCTCGGTTACTGCTGATAATCTCGCGTTAGTTCGAAGCGGATTCAAATTCAAATTTTGAATTAAGGTTAAGACAATTAAAGTTTTCAAAAGTCAGAACTAAAATGTTGGATGTGTTGAAAATATTCCCTATCTATTTGTCATATAGAAACCATGTTTTTATATAAGGCCTATATATTTAAAATGAGCAAAAACAGAAAAGGAATAAAAATAAAAAGAGAAAGAAAAACAAAACCAAAAAAAAACAAATGGGGGAGACCCCCTGGCCAACTGGGCCAAACGGCCCAGCCACCACCACCAGGCCGCCCATCACCAGCCCATAACCCCCCCACTGCTCCTGAAACCCTAGAGCCCCACCCCACTTCCCCCACGATCCCACCTCTCCCTCCAGCGCCGTCACAAGAGAGAGGGCGCACGACCCCATCGCTTTGCCCACTCTCCCCTCGCTCTCTTCTCCTCCCACCCGAGGCCTCGATCCAGATCGGGGCAATCACTCGACCCGTCGACCAACCCCGCCCGACGCGTCATTCGTCCGCCACCGAGCACAACCTAGCCGGGCGCCCCCGGCGCCGCCTCCCCACCGGACTGCCGCCTCACCGTCCTCCTCCTCGTCTCCTCCTCGCCGGACCACCCCGCGCACGCTGCCTGGACCCTACGCGCCCCGGGAGCACTTCTCCTCCTCCTTCCCTGGATTCCCGCTCGCCGACCGCGGCCATAACCGTCGTGCGCATGCGCGTTCGCACTCCCGCGACCACTCACCACGCCCCCCTGCTACTGGTGCGCCCCGGCTCCCCTACTGGGGCTCCTCTGCCGCCCGCACGCTCGCTCTTCGCCGGACCGCACTCCGTCTCCCCCACGTCGGCCGGCCACCACGGCCGCCTTGGCACCGGCCCGCCCGCGCCTCCACAATGGTGGCGCTCCCCAGCGCCCGTCTCCATGCGCGTCCACCGGCTGGCCGCCCTGCTCCCCGCACGCCAAGCACCGCCTGCTGCGCTTGTGCGGTGGCCGGCAACCTCGCCCCGCACTTGCCGGATGCGCCCTGCGCCCATCCTCGGCCGGGCGACGTGCCGCCAGGTGGCCGCTCGTGCCCACGTGCCCCTCGGGCGTGCACCCGAACGGGCACACCCAGAACTCGCCGCCAAGACTTGTTTGGCCTCTGGGCCAATGACAAACAGGGCCCACGCCCCTGAGGACGAAAATTTAAAAAAAGGATTTAAATAAAAAAATAAATAAATAAAATAATTAAAATATTAATTAGTTAATTAATAAAAGAATTAATTAACTTAATTAATCCTGATTAGATTAACCTAATCACTGAAGTTAGTTAATTAATCTGATAGGTTAATTAGCACTCAATGACAGATGGGTCCCACTGGACCCACACGTCAGGTTGACCAGGTCAATGGTCAACGTTGACTGCTGACATCACTCTGATGTCATGCTGACGTCGTCACTTACTATTCTGGATAATGTTGGATTTAAATAATTAATTAAATTCCAGAAATTAATAAAATCTTTAGAAAATCATATCTTTTAATCTGTAACTCGGATTAAAATATTTTCAACATGAAAGTTGCTCAGAACGACGAGTCGAATCCGGATACGCAGCCCGTTCATCCGCCACTCGTCCCTAGCATAGTGAACCTGCAACATTTCACCTCCGGTTCATCTGCTCGAAAACACGGAACACCGGGGATGCTTCCCGGATGTTTCCCCCCTTCACCGGTATCACCTCATACCGCGTTAGAACACGTCTAGCTCTGCTTGTTGTCCTTTTATGCACTTGCTTGCTATGTATTTATTGTTTCTTCCCCCTCTTCTTCCGCTAGACACCGAGATCGACGCCTTTGCTACCCCAAGACAACTACGGTGTTGGCGACCCTCTCTCTTGCCGAGCAACCAGTGCAAGCACCCCTTTGATCACCCGATATCACCTACTCTTACGTATACTGCTTGCATTAGAGTAGTGTAGCATGTTACCGCTTTCAATTAATCCTATCTTTCTGCATAGCCTTTGTCCTTGCTACTCTTGTTGTTACCTTTACCTGCTATCCTCTTGCTTAGTATAGGATGCTAGTGTTCCATCGGTGGCCCTACACTCTTGTCCGTCTGCCATGCTATACTCTTTGGGCTGTGATCACTTGGAGGTGATCACGGGCATATACTATATACTTTACACTATTACATTACCTGTGATACTGTTGTTAGGAGATGGGGGCTGAAAGGACAGGTGGCTCCATCCCGGTAGAGGTGGGCCTGGGTTCCCGACGGCCCCCGACTGTTACTTTGTGGCGGAGCGACATGACAGGTTGAGACCACCTAGGAGAGAGGTGGGCCTGGCCCTGGTCGGCGTTCGCGGATACTTAAGACGTTTAACGAGATCTGGGTATTTGATCTGAGTCTGGCCATTTGGTCTATACGCACTAACCATCTACGCGGGAGTAGTTATGGGTATCCCGGCGTCGTGGTATCAGCCGAAGCCTTCGTGATGCCGGCCGAGTGGCGCGTGCGGATTGGAGCATAAGCCTGCTCTTGTATTAAGGGGCTAGTTACGCTTCGGCCGCGTTACATAGCGTGCAGGTGTGCTAAGGCGATGGGCCCGGACCCTGGCGCTTAGGTTTAGACCGGCGTCTTTGGCCTCTGTGTTGTGCCTAGGTGGGGCTGCGGCGTGTTGATCTCCAGCGGCGGGCATGACCCGAAAAAGTGTGTCCGGCCAAATGGGATCAAGCGTGTTGGGTTATGTGGTGCACCCTGCAGTGAAGTTAATCTATTCGAATAGCCGTGATCTTGATAACAGGGCGACTTGGAGTTGTACCTTGACCTTATGACAACTAGAACCGGATACTTAATAAAACACACCCTTCCAAGTGCCAGATACAACCCGGTGGTCGCTCTCTCTCAGGGTTACGAGGAGGGGATCGCCGGGTAGGATTATTGCTATGTGATGCTACTTGGAGGACTTCAGTCTACTCTCTTCTACTGTTGCCAGACGGAGGCTGCCAGAAGCGTAGTCTTCGACAGGATTAGCTATCCCCCTCTTATTCTGGCATTCTGCAGTTCAGTCCACTAATATGGCCCTTTACACATATATCCATGCATATGTAGTGTAGCTCCTTGCTTGCGAGTACTTTGGATGAGTACTCACGGTTGCCTTGTTCCCCCTTTTCCCCCTATCTCTACCCGATTGCTGCGACCAGATGTCGGAGCCCAGGAGCCAGACGCCACCGTCGACGATGACTACTACACTGGAGCTGCCTACTACTATGTGCAGCCCGCAGAGGACGATCAGGAGTATTTAGGAAGATCCCAGGCAGGAGGCCTGCGCCTCTTTCGATCTGTATCCCAGTTTGTGCTAGCCATCTTATAGCAACTTGTTTAACTTATGTCTGTACTCAGATATTGTTGCTTCCGCTGACTCGTCTATGATCGAGCACTTGTATTCGAGCCCTCGAGGCCCCTGGCTTGTATTATGATGCTTGTATGACTTATTTATGTTTTAGAGTTGTGTTAGGATATCTTCCCGTGAGTACCTGATCTTGATCGTACACGTTTGCGTGTATGATTAGTGTACGATTGAATCGGGGGTGTCACAAGTTGGTATCAGAGCCGACTGCCTGTAGGAATCCCCCTTTCCAACTCCTTGACCGAAGTCGAGTCTAGACATTACAAAACTTTTACTAACATGGTTGTGTGCCTTACGGGCCCATGTCGCCAATGGGTGGTACTAGGATCTTTTACTCGTCGATCTTTACTCTGGGACTCTGAACTCTCTTCTACTCGGGTTAAATGATTTTTACTAACTCTGACTCTAGGTTCTCGATAATACTTTCTCCCGGAGAGCCTCTTCAGTCCGGATGATTACTTGGTGCACCGAAGGATTCTGAAGATACCTTCTGATATTCTCTTGAGACCTTGTGCCAATCGAGTTTGCAATTCCCCTTCCATCGTCAACCCTTATGGATAATTACTTGCAGTTGTTATTCTTACATTCATCCCCAGTTGGTCTTGTTATTACAAGATACCCCGAAATACTAAATGCCGTTGTTTCGATAATCCTTTGAGCTTCTTGCCTTGCTGTTCTTTGTCACCTGAATACCCCTACGGATAATTCTCGCACTTATCGAGTATCCGCTCATCCCCCAGTTGCTCATGTGTTTCACAATGGTCTTCGAAATACTATTTGATCCTCCAAAAATCCTTAGCAGCTTTATTGCCCTGCAAATACTTATCTACTTGCATTATGGATGCTTCCCATATATCTGGCAATATTCACTAGTATCTTTTGACACCGTCATTTTGATCCTATTGATTCAGCATGTGTGCGAATGCACACAATCATCTATCAACCCTTCTAAATTATCTTTCCGGCTCAGACATCATTTTTGAACATGAGCTGGTTCTCGATCAAACTATTTGTCGTCAATTGTGCCTCTGGTATATCCAACTTATCCATCCTTGATCGGGCGATCGCTCGATCCTTTGTTTTGTAAATCGAAATTCCTTTGTTATCTAAGCATCGAATTATTCTGATGTTCTATAATATGATGCCCGTGCATTCTTCTTCCTCTGGTTGAGTACCGATGCTCACATCAGATCCCTTGTGGACCATCGGTTCCTTTGTTGGATTTTATCCGGCCGATTGTCCTTCATATTGAATAACCTTGAGAGCCTTTCCATGGGTATATAATGCCTTTGGTAAATTGTATCATCTGCTTTTGAACAATGCTCTACTTTCGAGCTTGTATTATTTACCCGAAGTTTGTGGTATATGTTCGTAAGATGGCCGATGGGTTGAACCTATGCCTTCCTTACTATGTGTGAACTCGTAAGTTTTCACGGGTCATACTCATCTGGTATTTCACCGGGTAAAACTTTCAACACTAATGCCATTATCGAAGCGAGAAGTGAATGTAAGGTTATGCTTTGGAGAAGTGGGAGTCTACCTTGAACTTTGTGTTCATGCACATGGAACCGAGGTGGAACTTATCATGGAAGCTTCTCGTAGTAATAATAATCCCCATGATATAACTTCTTAGCTTATCTATTCTAGGTCTTTTTCGACCGTGGTTTCGACCATATTGTTCTACTTTGATCCCATTTCTTGGACAAGTTTAAGTGCTTGCCTTCTGCAAATGATTTCACTTGTCCAACCTCTATCCCGCTTCTACCCTTGAGTATACCCTCTGGTACCTTGAGAATATCATGGAACTACATAACTTCTTATGGGTTCTTCATCAACTGTTATTTCTCACCGATTCCAATTTTCCTGGGTTCTGGGTTGTCATCAACCGAGAACGCTGATAAGTGAATCAATTCCGCACTTCGATTCGATAACTCTAAGTATTCTTCATTGCTTAAGAGTTTATTAATCCTTCAAGTCATTGCTAGCCTGATCGGCTATATCATTATCGTGCAACTTTTTAACTGTGCTACCTGGCCCCTCTTTCCGGAGCACAGATTTAGATGGTAAGCAAATCTTCCGTGATCTTCCTCGTCATATTATTTCTCCTTGAACAGACTTGATTTTGAGTTTGTGTCGTACCCATGGTTCCAATAACCTTTCGCTTCATCATTCCTTTGACTCGATGTCGTCGCTGATTGATTACATCTTCATGAAATCTCTCGACAAATGTGTCGTGATCATCATCAACCCTATGAGATCTTCCAGGATATCAATTGAATTCATGATGAGAAATACCATCCTTGCCCTCGCTGATTTGTGTTGTCATCGACCACTTTATTGCCTTCCCACCAACACAAGCTTGTTCGTGTTTGGTGTTATACCTTGGGTTCCTTGCTATCCAGCAATTGTTCTTCTTTACCTTCGAACATTACCATCTCTTATGTCAACAATGTTGTGAGAATTTCACCACCTCTTAAGGATTTGTGGTACAGTGATGCTTCTCGCCATCACCATTCTTTCTTGGTTCCCGTGTTGATTCCAACAAGTGAATGGGGGATAGTTCATTCTAAGCCTTTCGATAATTGAATCACCATTCTAACATTGGCCGTGCAACCTAGCCCATATTTCGGGTGCACCTTTCAACCAATGATTAATTATGTATGTTTTCCTCGAGCATATCCCATTATATCATTTTGACCTGACAAATGTTATCTCCTTGTTCACATAATTGTTGAAATCCATCCTTTGGAAATCTTGATGAATTGTCGCTGAGTTCATCAGCCACCTCCTTGTCCTCTCCTTGGGTTAATGATGAACTCTTGTTAACGGAAATCACTTCGTAGTTCATTTCTCGAGAATCTTACAGTGTCATCCCGTCAAATTGTGTCGCACCTTTTCTTCTCAAGCATCCTGAGTCTAGGGTATCCTAACACCGATCAGATCTGAATCTCGGTCATATATGATGGTCGGAACACTTTCCAAGAGTCACAACATTGGTCTGTATATGACCCGGTAAGGTGATGTCATGCCCAAAGACACCGACGGAGGACCCATCGTTATAGTTTCCCTTTTAGCAAGGTTATCCATTCTTCCATGAGGAAATTGTAAGACTTATTCTATAAGTTGTTCCTAATGGATCCTTTTGTTTCCAAAGTCTGATCTTCACCATTGACCATGTCAATGCTATCTCGAAGCATGTCTATGGTACTCGATGTTTCAACAAGAACATTTGAAGCCCAATGCTAAACGTTTCTTGCTCAATTATCCAAACACCACTGTATGGATAATGTCATGAAAATTTCTCTCCCTCACCTAGAGGCTTTTCTACTTAATATCATGTCATGGTTATCATGTTACGCTTGTCCTTGGGAAGGATATACCCACGACATATGTGTTTAAACACATTTTTCTTTCCATTGTTACATTTAATCGATGATCACATTTTCCTTTCCATTGTCTTGTTTAACATTTCTCGTGGTTTATATGATCTAAGCGGTAATGATTCGCTACTTATATAAACACCTCAGTTGTACAACTCTGTCAATAAGACCCTGTTACTATTGTTGATGACATCCCGATAACCACCGATGGACGAGAACTTTGCCTATTGGTCCGCCTCGTTCAACGAGCAGGAAACTGGTTCTCTTCGTCCCTTGCCCTTGGTATCAATGTTGTCGCCGACATAACTGAGAGGCTACCCTCTGACATGCCTTGCTATCATGACCGTACAAGATGTCAACCCCCCTTTCTACTTTAACCCACATGGTGGGCCCATAACCCACAGTTCCACAGGATCGAAACCTGACTCTCCTGTACAACCCTGTTTCTAATGGTTATTCTCCATGCTTGGCTTCATATTTAATTCATGTGCCACCTTCCTAGTGCTCTATTCGGTAGTAGGCATAATACTTACTCGCTACTCAACCCCTTTCTCACTCAGGTTCAGACTTCGAGCAACTATCTATCTGCTTGGGACCTCTTATTGTACCTTCGTACCTTACTCTCGAGGTATTTTATATGTTCAACTCAAGAGATAATCTTATGCTCATTCATGGGTTAACCTTAGATTGTTTCCCTCACAAGCATTCGTAGTCAAGCTGCCCTTACCTATTAAATGAAATGCGTTGGAGTTCCTGAAGCGGAGAAATGAAGACATCAACGTAACGGATCGATCTCTTCCAGAAGAGCAACCAAGACCAAGGACACTCGTCAAAATTTCGTAACAAAAGCAATTTCCCCTTACTCCCGCTCCTAAATCTCGAGACGAGATTTCTTGTAGTGGAGGAGATTTGTGACGCCCGGATAATTAGGCTACAGTAATCCCGCGTTAATGATGACACGTCACCTCGGTTACTGCTAATAATCTCGCGTTAGTTCGAAGCGGATTCAAAATCAAATTTTGAATTAAGGTTAAGACAATTAAAGTTTTCAAAAGTCAGAACTAAAATGTTCGATGTGTTGAAAATATTCCCTATCTATTTGTCATATAGAAACCATGTTTTTATATAAGGCCTATATATTTAAAATGAGCAAAAAGAAAAGGAATAAAAATAAAAAGAAAGAAAAAAAAACAAATGGGGAGACCCCTGCCAACTAGGCTAAACGGCCCAGCCACCCACTGGGCCACCGAGCCGCCCATCACCGCGCCCCATAACCCCCCCCATCGCCTCCCGAAACCCTAGAGCCCCACCCCACTTCCCCACGATCCCACCTCTCTCCCTCCAAGCCACACAGAGAGGGCGACGACCCCATCGCTCTCCCCACTCTCCCTCGCCCCCCACCCGAGGCCACGATCCAGATTGGGGCAACTGCGCCCCGACCCCGTCGACCAACCCCGCCGCCCGACGTCATTCGTCGCCACCCGGAGCACAACCTAGCCGGCGCGCCCCCTCGCCGGCGCCGCCTCCCCACCGGACTGCCGCCTCACCGTCCTCCTCCTCGTCTCCTCCTCGCCGGACCACCCCGCGCATGCTGCCTGGACCCTACGCGCCCCGTGAGCACCTCTCCTCCTCCTTCCTGATTCCGCTCGCCGATCAGCCATAACTGCTGCCCGTCGTCCAGCCTTCTCGCACTCCGGCCACTCACCACGCCCCCCTGCTACTGGTGCGCCCCGGCTCCCCTACTGGTGCTCCTCTGCCGCCCGCACGCCCGCTCTTCGCCGGACCGCACTCCGTCTCCCCAACGTCGGCCGGCCACCACGGCCGCCTTGGCCAGCTCGGCCCGCCGCCTCCTGTGGCGGCGCTCCCAGCGCCCGTCTCGCTGCGTCCACCGTGGCGCGCCGCTTCGGTCGCTAGGCCGCCCCCCTGCTCCCTCGCCCCACCCGGCACCGCGCCTGCTGCCGCTTGTGCGGTGGCCGGCAACCTCTCGCCTTTGGGCGGGATGCGCCCTGCGCCCATCCACGGCCGGCGGCGTGCCCGCCGTGGCCGCCCGTGCCAGCGTGCCTGGCGTTTACTCGAACGGGGCACACCCGTAACCCGTCGCCCGCGCCCTGTTTGGCCTCTGGGCCAATGACAAAAAGGGCCCACGCCCCTGAGGACGAAAATTAAAAAAAGGATTTAAATAAAAAAATAAAATAATTAAAATATTAATTAGTTAATTAATTAAAGAATTAATTAACTTAATTAATCCTGATTAGATTAACCTAATCACTGAGGTTAGTTAATTAATCTGTTAGGTTAATTAGCACTCAATGACAGGTGGGTCCCACTGGACCCACACGTCAGGTTGACCAGGTCAATGGTCAACGTTAACTGCTGACATCACTCTGATGTCATGCTGACATCATCATTTACTATTCTGGATAATGTTGGATTTAAATAATTAATTAAATTCCAGAAATTAATAAAATCTTTAGAAAAACATATCTTTTAATCCGTAACTCGGATTAAAATATTTTCAACATGAAAGTTGCTCAGAACGATGAGTCGAATCCGGATACGCAGCCTGTTCATCCGCCACGCGTCCCTAGCATAGTGAACCTGCAACATTTCACCTCCGGTTCATCTGCCCGAAAACACGGAACACCGGGGATGCTTCCCGGATGTTTCCCCCCTTCACCGGTATCACCTCATACCGCGTTAGAACACGTCTAGCTCTGCTTGTTGTCCTGTTATGCACTTGCTTGCTATGTATTTATTGTTTCTTCCCCCTCTTCTTCCGCTAGACACCGAGACCGACGCCGCTGCTACCCAGTACGACTACGGTGTTGACGACCCCTCTCTCTTGCCAGAGCAACCAGGCAAGCCCCCCCTTTGATCACCCGATATCGCCTACTCTTCTCTATACTGCTTGCATTAGAGTAGTGTAGCATGTTACTGCTTTCGGTAAATCCTATCTTTTGCATAGCCTATCCTTGCTACTCTTGTTGTTACCTTTACACCTTTATCCTCTTGCTTAGTATAGGATGCTAGTGTTCCATCGTTGGCCCTACACTCTTGTCCGTCTGCCATGCTATACTCGGGCTGTGATCACTTCGAGGTGATCACGGGCATATACTATATACTTTACACTATTACATTACAGCAATACTGTTAGGAGATGAGGGTGAAAGGACAGTGGCTCCATCCCGGTAGAGGTGGGCCAGGTTCCCACGGCCCCATTTGTTACTTTGTGGCGGAGCGACAGGGCAGGTTGAGACCACCTAGGAGAGAGGTGGGCATGGCCCTGGTCGGCGTTCGCGGATACTTAACACGTTTAACGAGATCTGGGTATTTTATCTGAGTCTGGCCATTTGGTCTATACGCACTAACCATCTACGCGGGAGTAGTTATGGGTATCCCGGCGTCGTGGTATTAGCCGAAGCCTTCGTGACGCCAGCGACTGAGTGGCGCGTGCCGGATTGGAACGCAAGCCTGCTCTTGTATTAAGGGGGCTAGTTACGCTTCGGCCGCGTTATAGCGATGCAAGTGTGCTAAGGCGATGGGCCCAGACCACAATGGCGCTTAGGTTTAGACCGGCGTCTGGCCTCTCTGTTGTGCCTAGGTGGGGCTGCGACACTGTTGATCTCCAGCGGCGGGCATGACCCGTAAAAGTGTGTCCGCCAAATGGGATCAAGCGTGTTAGGTTATGTGGTGCACCCTGCAGGAAGTTAATCTATTCGAATAGCCGTGATCTTGATGAGGGCGACTTGGAGTTGTACCTTGACCTTATGACAACTAGAACCGGATACTTAATAAAACACACCCTTCCAAGTGCGGATACAACCCGGTGGTCGCTCTCTCTCGTGGTTACGAGGAGGTGATCGCGGGTAGGATTATTGCTATGTGATGCTACTTGGAGGACTTGATCTACTCTCTTCTCTGTTTCCAGACGGAGGCTGCGGAAGCGTAGCCTTCGGCGGATTATCTATCCCCTCTTATTACGGCATTCTGCGATTCAGTCCACTAATATGGCCCTTTACACATATATCCATGCATATGTAGTGTAGCTCCTTACTTGCGAGTACTTTGGATGAGTACTCACGGTTGCCTTGTTCCCCCATTTCCCCCTATCTCTACCCGATTGCTCCGACCAGATGTCGGAGCCCAGGAGCCAGACGCCACCGCATTTAATTTACTACTACTTCGGGAGGTGCCTACTACTACGTGCAGCCCGCGGACGACGATCATGAGTAGTTAGGAGGATCCCAGGCAGGAGGCCTGCTCCTCTTTCGATCTGTATCCCAGTTTGTGCTAGCCATCTTATGGCAACTTGTTTAACTTATGTCTGTACTCAGATATTGTTGCTTCAGCTGACTCGTCTATGATCGAGCACTTGTATTCGAGCCCTCGAGGCCCCTGGCTTGTATTATGATGCTTGTATGACTTATTTATGTTTCAGAGTTGTGTTGTGATATCTTCCCGTGAGTCCCTGATCTTGATCGTACACGTTTGCGTGTATGATTAGTGTACGATTGAATCGGGGGCGTCACAATGCAATTCTAAGCAAGTTTCATATAGAGCACACTCAAAACGGAGCAACGGTTCAACACATACACTATACAAGTTTAAAGGATAAGTTGTCCAAAACAGCAACTAGGCATATTGCAAGCATCAAAACAACATGCTACATCACCCCAACATGAGAACAAAAGGCATGGACATGATTTGAATGTAAAGCATAACAAAATATGAACAGTGAGCTATCTCCAGAAAACACTAGAACATGCTCAAAACGACATGGCAAGATTGCAAATAATAACAGTTTCAGACTTTGCAGAAATAACATCAGGTTGCAATGTTTAGAGCTATCAAACATGTTACAGGAACTTATAATGGCAAATAAAGGCATGTCATGCTACTACTAAATGCATAGAACAAAAGTTCTTTACTGGCCATGAGCCAAAAAGGTTCAGAAGATATGATGGGACCCATGTAAACATGTTAAATGACATGACAGGAACAACAATAAGTAGGCATGTTGGTGAGCTTGAACCACTCACCACAGAGCAATACATAGCATCGCAAGGCAACCAACAGTAATAATACATGCTTATGAAGCTAAGCATGGCAAGAAAAAGTTCATAGCATGCTTGGATCACTAACAACAATCATGGCAACATTGAACTTAATGTTAACAGGCTGACAGCAACATTATTTAGCAACTTTGGAGCAAGATCACAACAAGCTGCAAAAGGCTATAAATGCAACCAGGGGCATGGACGGATAGAACATGACATGTATAACAAAAAAATCTTAGTGAACATCTTCAGATTATGCATAAAATGACTTGTAGCAGCAGGTTTACATAGCATCACAAAATAACAGATTCAGCCTAGCAAAACAGCAACAGCAAGTACCATACTTAGCAAGCTTGATGCACTCATTACAAGACCCATAAAAATACATGGATGGCACCACTGTAAACATGGCATGATGTAGTTCAAAATACATGTAGAGATCATGCTCATAGGATGCACACATCAAATGCAACAAAAATGAAAAATCATCAAGTTATAACAGTTTCAGCAGATTAACATCATATAGCACTGTTGCAACATTGATTGAGGCATCTATATGAACTCAAACAAGCATGACACAATGGAACCAAATGTTGAGCACATCACAGCGAACATTTTGAGATATTATACGCACGAAAAGGAGCTACGGATGCAGAGTTATGGCATGTTGAACAGGGCACCAGAATATGTAAAATTACGGGGACTTAGAAGAAAATCACCTCCGCGAAAGTCAACGCGGGACGGAGGCGTGCGGGACGAGGAGATCCGGGATCGGGGCGCCGTTTGGATGGGCTCCTGGTGGATCTCATCCCGATCCGGGGGCGACGGATCCGGCTGCTCCGGCAAGAGCTCCGGCGAGGGCGGCGACCGGAGTTGGAGGGGCGCCGCGCCGCGAGATGGCGGAGATGGGCCCAGCGGCCGGTTCGGCCCGGGGTGGGCCGGATCTGGGCCCCGGGTGGCCGGCGCGGAGGGAGGCGAGAGGAGGCGAGGTGGCGCGCGCCGGTTGGCTGAGGCGGCGGCGGTGATGACGTGGCAGAAGGCGATTCGCCGGGGTGAGGTGGAGGCTTGACGTGTCCGGCCGTCGGCGGACATGTCCGGCGGCGCGGAGGGAGGATTTAGGGTTTCATCTGCGATTTGGACGGGGGAGGCACATATTTATAGGTAGAGGGAGCTAGGAGACTCCAAATGAGGTGCGGTTTTGGGCCACGCGATCATGATCGAACGACCGAGAGCATGGAGGGGAGTTTGCTGGGTTAGTGGGCTGATTTGGAGGGTTGCTGGGCTGCAAGAAAAAAGGGGTTTCGGGCTGCGCGGTTAACCGTTGGAGTATCAGACGGACTCCAAATGGCACGAAACTTGACAGGCGGTCTACCGGTGGCGTATCAAGGCCGCTTGGCCGAGAACGTTTAACACCCGCTCACAATGAGAGACAAAAAGGGGACGCCGGAGGACATAGGAGTGCCGGATTGCAAAACGGACAATGGGGAAAAAGCTCAAATGCAAGAAACGAACACGTATGCAATGAACATGATGAACATGATAAAATGCAACACGCAAGCAAATGACATGGCAAGGCCGACGAATAACTAGCACACATCTGGCGCATCGCATCTGGGGCGTTACACCTTCTCTGCGAGGCATGAATAGAACAATGCTAAAAATTAGATGACTAGCAATTTAGATCATTCTTTATCGCCAATAGAACAATGCCTCTTGCTAGTAATATATAATAAGAGTAGAGAGTAGAGGATATGGCACTGGGCTGCCGTGTTTCATGCTCCTTGTCGGTGTCAAAACCGGCGGATCTCGGGTAGGGGGTCCCGAACTATGCGTCTAGGCGAGTCCCGAACGGTCACGGGGGGGGGGGGGGAAGGGGTGAGGGGGCTCTTGGTATTCAACCTCTTTATAACGAGACCAAGGCCCGCTCCTTTCTTTCAATCTCAACCGAATCCGCTCCTCGCTTCGAGTTCCAACACCCAAAGCTCCAGATTTAGGCGCTTTGGACCTTCGATGATGTCCGGCTCCGACTTGCACGGCTGGTGGATGCCTTCCTCCGTCACGGAAGAAGATGTGCTAAAAGCCGAGACGCCAGGTATCTCACCGTGAAATTTCAAGATAGGCTGCCTGCCCAAGGGCAGGTTATTCCCACTCCGAGCCTGGTGAGAGCGTGGTATTCGTGTCTCACTTGCTTCGGGGTTTAGGCTTCCAGCGGACCCCTTTGTGAGGGGCTCATGTTTTATTATGGGCTGGAATTCCACGACTTGGATCCGAGTCCATCCTCCACATCTCGTCGTTCATTGTCGTATGTGAAGCCTTCCTCCGCATTACTCCTCACTTCGGATTGTGGCTCAAGACCTTCAAAGTGGAGCCGAAGATGATCAAGGGGCATCAAGCGGAGTGCGGAGGGGCCGTTATAAGCAAGAATGCTGACGCTCCATGGCCCGAGGGCTCTTTTCAAGAGGATCTCAATTTATGGCAACGGGAGTGGTTCTATATCACCGCTCCCAGGGGCACCAAATGGGCGGCGCCACCTGCCTTCCGCTCGGGTCCTCCATTGCGGCGGGCATCATGGGTCAATAAAGGGCTCGACCGGGGCGTCCAAGGGCGTACCTACATTGCAGGGCCGTATTCGAGACCTCCAAGAAAGAGAGATCAATTTGGTCGTAGTAGCGCAGGTCATGCTGATTAAATAGCACCTTGCCCTGCAAACGTCGCCCCCTCCGCCTGTGGGAGTTTAATCCGGAGGGACCACGAACTCTCCAATATTTCATGGGCGTAACGCCCGTGGAGATGTACCAATTGTTCTTCGGATCACAAGCAATGTGTCCAGACTTAACCGAGGACGCGGGTCTGAGCTGCAATCGCTCGGATACGCAAGTAAGTAGTCCTGTACCCGGACATGCCATCCGCATATTTATCATATACTTTCCCTTAAAAGAGCTATCCCTTAAACAGGAGTGGATAGCAAAAGCAAAACTGATCAGGTGTTCGGCCCCCCTCCCTGAGACCACGCCGGATCCGGTATTAACCAAGATGCTAGAGGTTGTGCCTTTTGAAGAAGGCGAAGGGAGGAACAAGGGAACTACTACCTCCGTGAAGGAGGCTATCAAGAAAGGGGGGATTGAGGATCCGTCCCTCCAAGGGGAGAAGAGGACCGATTCTTAAGATCCGGAGGCCAAAGCCTCGAAGCGGGGGAAGAAATCTTCGCCAGAGGGTCCTGCGACGGGAGATGCCCCGGCCGCACTATTTCCCCAAGGAGATCAGCCCTCTAGCGAGCCGTAAGTAAAGGGGGCGTTTTTTTATTAAAAGAGAGACATCCCCGATTTATTTCTGAAAGTTAACCGAAATTTACCTTGTAGTTCGGATCTCAGCCCTTCACAGCAGAGCTCATCTTCAGGGGATCTTGATCCGGAGATCATGGAGAGCGAAACGCCTTCGCCTGCCGTACCGTTATGCGAGGTGGACGACGCTGAGGTGTCATCGCGGAGGGCTCCTCCGAATCCGGTGGGGCAAGAAGGCAGCCGTATGTCCCCTCAAAGTCCTCCGTGTCCGGCCTTCGAAAAAGGCCACCGGACGAGTCTGGCACCAACGGGTGTACGGTCGGAGGAGCTGAAGGATCTGCTCGGGCGAGCGTCTATCTCGGAAGATCACTGTATGTTAATGGGTACGGTGATTGAAAGGATTTCATCTGCTGAGAGCGGGTTGCATGAAGTCGTCGTAAGTTTCTTGACGGGTTTTGAGAATGCATAAAATGATGTACCTTCGGCAGTTTTGCATATAAAATGCGCCTGTATAGACAGTAGCCCACGAGACTTGGTGCGGTGTCAAAATGACAGCGTGCGAGGATCATAACCCAGTATAACATGTGCTCTTCCTATGTAGGTGGCGAAGCGTCCGGTGGCTAGCCGGACTGATGAATTTGCCGAACTGAAGCGGCAACTTGACGTGGCGGATGCGGACATCACGCTTATTAATAAGCGGCTTGACGAGTCTCAAGGTATGCAGCTTCTTCGCGGACACCTGGTAAGGGAGCTCGACGTCCATGCCTTACAACATGTATGCTTAATGCAGATGGTGCCGCTGCTATGGAGAACCTTCGGGCGGAGCTCGCCCGAGCCAAGGAGCAAGCCAGAAAAAGTGATGCGGCGGCCTTAAAGGCGACCGAAGAGCTAAAAGCCGAACAGGCTGCTCCTTGCCGAAGCAAGAAAGAAGTGGCCGAGATGGCCATGAAATTGAAGAATGCTCTTGACCGTTCGCGAGCTTCTTGAAAAAGAAGATCGAGCGAAACAAGAGGACTGAAAAAGGCCACCACCGAGGCCAAGGATACTCGCTCTGCGATGAGAGCTATGAAGGAGGAGCTACGTCAGTCAAGATATTGCGGCCGGAAAGCCCTTTTCGCTGCGGAGGAAATTCACGGATCCTAAAATGCGCTCAATTGGACCCGGCTGTGGGGTGCGGAGGATGCTTATCTGGACTTGGCGGCAAGTGCCGCAGACGCGGCCGAACACTTCCGAGGTCAAAAGGATCACGGAATGGAAGATCTTTTTTGGTCGCAGTTCCATAGTCCGGAGCATCCACTTTCATTAACTGATCGTTTGGCCGAATGGGCTGAGCTGAATAGGTTGTCCGGCTTGCCATGAAGGCTGTCGTGACTCATTTGTGGCCGAAAAGCCCCAACCTGAAGATTTATTTTCGCTTGGTGCAACAGTTCCTTGGTGCGGTGCCGCATATCGATGCACTGAAGCGGTCAGCATGCATAGAGGGTGCGCGGATGGCTCTTTCCCGTGTCAAGACATACTGCACGGAGATGAAGGCCACCGACGTTGCATCCCAAGATTCGGACAGAAGCCGAGTACCTGCCGAGCACTATTTTGAGGAAGTCCTGCATGGCGCTCGTTTAATAGAGACGCAGTGCTCGAAGGATATTATGTTTAAATGACATGTATGATTTGTGGAAACAATGTTTCAATATAATATAAGAGCTTTTTATACTTGTGCGTTCAAGTATTAAAACACCTCATGTGCGGCCGTTGATGTATATGTGTATATAACACGAAGATGGCAGTCTTGACCCCATTACGCACATAGTGCGGGGGTGTTTGCAAAAAGGCGCATTTTCACACTTAATCCAACGTCCTGGTCCTGTAAAGGAGGTGATAGCGTAGCAAATTAGGCAACCGGACTATAATGCTTGATCACTTTCACTTAGCCATAGGAGTTCGATGGTGGGGCTACTATATAGCCACTAGGGGCACCGCGCTCTCCCGAATTCGGGGCGCGTATGTGCCTGACCGGGAAACGGTCCTTCGTTAATCTTGAGAATTACAAACATTCCGGTGGGTCATCGAGTGGTTGACCAGTCTCACGCTATATCATGACAATCGGTTTTAGCTTTCTCCACTAAGGTGCTCAACCCAGCTCAACCGGGCACAATCGGAGTGGTTCTCCCGGCCTTACCTTAGCCGATATAACGGAACGTAAGGTACCAAAACATGGGAGCCGGGCAAACCCAACATTTGACCAAAGACATGATTCGGAGCTAATGCATATAAGGCCTAACTCGAGACGCCGAACACTCCCTGAGGTATTCGGTCTTTATGAAAAACGGGCATAAAGCCCCTGGTGTCCAGGTACGCGCAAAAATTCTGGTGCGGCCGATGCCAAAACGCCAGCCTCCTCCTCGGTTATAGCAAGAAACCGGGGGATGTGTATCAACAAGAGACAATAAAAAAGGTTTACGCAGGGTCTTAATCTGAAAAGAATCCTTGCAACGGGTCCCTACTGCACGTCTGTGCTTGTGTCTCCATTGTGCCGTATCCTGGATGGGTGTAGCACGGTGTTCATCTGTAAAAGAGAAGAATTAAGTTGAAAAGAAAAAAAGATCGTGCAAAAAATGTACTTTATATTAAATAAACAGAGTACGGTTCGAAAAGTGAATAAAATTGAGCTTTATTGCCTCTTGTTGTACATGCGTGCAGCCCCTTGTACGGGGTATGCCGCTAGTAGGCGCCGGACTCGTGTAGCTGTGTCCGGGGTTCAAATGACCTATTCAGGTGCTTTGATTAGCGGAGCCGGATTGGTGTGGGGCTGTCAAGGCAGTCTCACGTTCTTCCGTGCTCGAGTAACACATAATACTCCCTTTTAATGAGATAATGCCGCGTGGACCGGGCATTTTAAGTGTAAGAGATGCATAATGCGGTATTGCGTTAAAGCGGGCGAAAGCTTCACGCCCCAGTAGTGCTTGATAGCTACTTTCGAATGGGGCGATGTGGAAGGTTAACTTTTCGCGGCGGAAGTTGTCGGATGAGCCGAACACAACTTCTAGCAGTTGGGAGCCCGTACAATGGGCATATAGGCCTGGCATTACCCCTTTGAAGGAGGTGTTGCTATGGCGAATTTTTGTTGGGTCTACCCCCATTTTGTGGATTGTGTCCTGATATAGCAGGTTTAGATCGCTACCTCCGTCCATTAGGACCTGTGTAAATTGGAGTCCGTCGATTATAGGATCTAATATCAAGGCAGTCCATCCTGCGTTCCGGATACTTCCGGAATAGTCCTGATGATCGAACGTGATTGGTTTTGACAACCATTGTTGGGACTCTGCTGGGATAGACCGTGCGGCATGTGTCTCTATGGGCGCCGCTCTATTTTTCCCTTTTCTCACTTGAAGTGAGTTTACTATTTTAACTTTTTGTGGGAAATTCTTTTGTTTTCCGATGCTCTTCTTGTGGGGTTCGTCGTCGTCCTCGCTTGGTGTGTCGAGCCCCTTGTGTTCGGCATTGAGTTTGCCGGACTGCTTGAAGACCCAACAATCTCTGTGGGTATGGTTTGCAGGCTTCCGAGAATCTTGTGGATTTGGCATATTTTGTCCAAGATTTTGTTTAGGTTGGATAGCTCGTCATTGTTGTCCTTGAGGGCATCTTTTTATGATTCTTTGGGAGCTTGAATCCGGCGTTATCGCCATGCTCTTCGGGTTGTTTCCCTTTGTCCGTATTTGGTCCTTGCTACGTCGTGGTTTTCCATTTCCATCCCTGACTTCGGATGTACTTGGGTCATTGATGCGCATCTTGCCAGCTAACTATCCTCTCCGTGCAAAGGCGGGTTATGAGGCTTGTTAATGCAATTTGTGGTTCTCGGCTTCTCTGGCGAGGTGTCTGGCGAGCCATTCCTCTCGGGACGTTGTGTTTGAAAGTTGCTAAGGCTTGGCGTCCGGACGATCGACTATTTGGTTCTTTTTGGTAAGGAACCTGTTCGAAATTTGTGGGCTGACTCTCCGGGTTATTGAGTTATGTGACTTAAATAAATGCGCATCCGGAGGGCGGACATAAGTCCCTTGAAAATTTGCCGAAAAGCATCCTCGAGCTCTTCCCAACTTCCAATGGTATTTTCAGGGAGGCTTTTGAGCCAATGCCGGGCTGGCCCTTTGAGATTGAGGGGTAAGTATTTTATGGCGTGGAGATCATCTCCTCTAGCCATGTGTATGTGGAGGATGTAATCCTCAATCCAGACTTCAGGGTCTGTTGTTCCGTCGTATGCCTCTATGTTTACGGGTTTGAATCCCGCTGGGAATTCGTAATCCGGCACCTCATCGGTGAAACACGAGGTGTGCGGCACCCCTATATTTGGGTGTGCCGTGATGTTCGGATATTTGGCGTGTTGCATTGCTCTGAAGAGCTTGCTTTCTCGGCCCATAGATGGACCTAACTGGGCCATCCTTTTGATGCGAATCCTAATGCGGATCACGTGCAGGCTTGTGTGCGGCACCGCTTGCCGCTCCATATTTGCCATGTGGTCGTCTATCCGACCGGGCGGCCTCTTTGTTCTTTGATTGCGAGGGCTCTAAGGCCTCCTCATCGAACTCGGGTAGTAATTTGCGCTTCAGGTAGCTCTTTGTTTGGCGACTGTCGCCGTATTTCTCTGCGGTGTTGAGTACTTTGCTCCATCTGATTCTGAGTGCCTCTTCTGCTGTTTTGAGCTTCTGCTTCTGCTTTTTCAGGCTACGCGCAGTGGCGACGAGCCTTTTGTGGAGGTTCTTCTGCTCCAACAATTTGTCCGGCGTGAGATCGTCCGGACTGTTATCTTCACCGGGGACGGGTTGTTTATCCAAGTTGTCCTGTTCGGACGGTTGCTCGATAGCATGTTCGTCGTCCACCGGTTCAACCTGCTCTATGGCTGGGTCTTTGTCGAGCGGGACTTGGTGCGGCGTTTACGTTGCCCGTTTGACTGCTTTTCGAGGGATTTATCCTTCGTAGTGTCCCGTTGTTCCTCGTCGTCACTTCCTTTAGGTGTATCCACCATGTATACATCGCGGGATGAGGTGGCTGTCCAGTATCCTATAGGTGCTGGTTCATGGTTGTCTCCTACATCATCGTCCATACCATCGATTTCTTCGGAGTTGAAATCAAGCACGTCGTTTAAGCTTTCGACAGTGGCTACAAAGTGGGCGGTGGGTGGGCGTTGATTTTCTTCGTCGTCCGCATCCCAACCTTCCTGACCGTAGTCCGGCCAGGGCTCTCCTGATAAAGAGAGAGACTTTTGTGAATTCAGGATGTCGCCAAAGGCGAGTCTTTGAAAGATGTCATGACGATGAACTCCATGACCGGCACCCAATCGGATTCGATTGGCCGGGGCGCGGGAGGTTCGAAGTTCGGAGAGGAGTCCGGCACCTTGGAGTCACGGTCTTCGCAAAGGACATGGATGGAGTTCGGCTCAATTGCCGTAGAGATCGTAGCCCCTGAGGCGGTGTCCAACCACTCGTCCTTGATCGGCGGAGTCGGCTCCGAACTAGGGGTCGGAGCGGACGCTGGTGCAGCCTCCAGGGCACTGTTCGGCGGCAGAGCTAGATCGTGCCCATCGAGACAGTGTGGCACGCTTGGCTGTGGCTCGAATCCGTCGAAGATCAAGTCTCCGCGGATGTCGGCTGTGTAGTTCAAACTCCCAAATCTGACCTGATGGCCAGGGGCGTAGCTTTCGATCTGCTCCAGATGGCCAAGTGAATTGGCCCGCAGTGCAAAGCCGCCGAATACGAAGATCTGTCCAGGGAGAAAAGTCTCACCCTGGACCGCATCGTTGTCAACGATCGAAGGAGCCATCGGGCCTAAAGATGACGACACAGAGGAACTCTCAATGAAAGCACCAATGTCGGTGTCAAAATCGGCGGATCTCGGGTAGGGGGTCCCGAACTGTGCGTCTAGGCGGATGGTAACAGGAGACAAGGGACACAATGTTTTACCCAGGTTCGGGCCCTCTCGATGGAGGTAAAACCCTACTCCTACTTGATTAATATTGATGATATGGGTAGTACAAGAGTGGATCTACCACGAGATCAAAGAGGCTAAACCCTAGAAGCTAGCCTATGGTATGAATGTTGTTCGTCCTACGGACTAAAACCCTCCGGTTTATATAGACACCGGATAGGGTTAGGGTTACAGTAGTCGGTTACAATGGTAGGAGATCTACATATCCGTATCGCCAAGCTTGCCTTCCACGCCAAGGAAAGTCCCATCCGGACATGGGATGAAGTCTTCAATCTTGTATCTTCATAGTCCAGGAGTCCGGCCAACGGCGATAGTTCGGCTATCCGGACACCCCCTAATCCAGGACTCCCTCACTCCTCCATCGTACTCTAGTGGAAAACTTGAGTATACCGCACGGTTCTTTGCTCCTCCTCAGGTCGTCGGCACATTTATACAAGCAGTCAAATCACAAGGCCCCGCCTTCCAGCAGTAATGAGCCGTCAAATCACAAAGGCCCTCACCTCTCATGAAAAGGACCAAGCTAGACTGCCCCGCCCTCTAGCCTTTTAAAAAATGTATACATTTGTACAGTAGTAGTATCGATGGATTGCGCCATGGAGCAAAACTATGCATATACTACATACATGACACTACCCACTATGAAGGTACTAGTAACATAGACTAGTAACTGGTCTAGGTTACTCTCCACTATGACTAGCCAAATTCGAGGCGCGGATACCAACGAGGGCCTGGTTGTGACTATACTTGGACAACTCACCTGACTGCATGCGCAATAGGCAGACGAAGCTCGTGTTGTGTTGGTGCCGTGTGCGGCCTGCACATTAACCAAAACCTCGCACCTCCATCTTAGCCTCCGCGTTTAAAACATCTCAATCTCAAGGCCAAGGAGCAACATGAAACCTATGATAGAGCCAATCAGATGGTTGAGAACACTACAATTCGTAGCTACAGATGCGTGTGTGAAAGAGGATGAGTGCGTGCGTGCACCTCTTCTCAGAGTACAACTGTATGTGGGTGGCATCGGCCTAGGGAGCAGTGATGGTACGTGCGAGAAGTCCCGAGAGGTAGGTGTAATGCGTCTGAAAAGAAGACTAGTCTATAGCTCGCCACGAGGCTATTCCTGTTGAACGCCAAGCGTAAGATATGTATTCGACAGTTCCAGTTTTTGCACGTACACAACAGTAGAAAAAGAACTAGTAGTACCATGGCATATGCTACACCACGGCCGAGAAAACGTGCCGACGTTACGCCATTCGGGAATAGTGCCCCACTTCGAAACTAGAACTGTCAATAAATCTTGAGCGCCTCTCGTCACATTCCAAATTACTACTACTACCATGCTATATTTAATTGCAAACCTGTTCACACCGATCACAACCTAAATGGTTTCCCACTTAGCATAGTAGTAGTACTCGGTTATAAATACTACTATGCTAAGATGACTGCACATTCCTCCTCAGCTCCTCATCCACAAGAAACAATCAAGCAATAGCAAGTGTGAGTTCTGGGTCGAGAGATTTCCACCAGGGAGAGGTGAGCATGGAAGAGGAAGCACGAGAGATGTCCCACCTCGCCATGAAAGCAGCCGACATGTCCAGTCGTGCAGCAGTAGCAGCACAGAGGTCCCGCCGCGCCGCCGAAGCAGCACGGAAGTCCTGCCGCGCTGTTGATGTAGCAGACTGGTCCGGCCATGCCGCAGAAGCAGCAGAGATGTCCCGCCGCGCCGCCGAAGCAGCAGGGAGGTCCCGCCAGCAACGGCTGGGAAAATTTCTCGGGCAGGCGAGGACTCTTACAAAGCATGCATGCGATAGTCCATAGGCAGATGGATAAGATCTCCGGCTGGGCGAGGATGCAGGACGAGGCTACCGGCGTCATCCGGCAACTCGGGGAGGGCAATGCGAAGCTCCGAGGCGAGCACGACCTGCTGAGGGCGAAGATCGCCGGAAGGGCGAAGCAGGAGGAGGAGACCGCTGCCGTGTTGCAGAGGACGGGCGTCATCATCAAGAAACTTATGGACGAGAATGCCATGCTCCGCATCGAGCACAACAGGCTGGTGGAGAAATCCATGGATGCTGCCAAGTAGCGTATTAAGGACATGAAACTTATGAAAGAGATCATCGCCCACTATGAGAACTAGTCTCCGCGACCTGCAGCGCATAAAGAAAGTAGAGATCAGCGAGGTAGATTGTTGTATGCGTCTTCCTTCTTCTTTTGCCCTTGTCTATTTCGGGCGTAGCCGCATGTGGCTTTTTAGTTATCTTCCTAATTATGTAAGACAATTATTATCCACTCTCGTCGTCCTTATATATATATTCATCAGTCTTGCTATAAGTCACAGTAGATGCTATATAGGTCCGTCGGATCTTACATCAAGATCCGTGCAAACTTTTCTTTTCAGATTTTCTTTTTTCTCTCTTAAATCTCAGTCGAGTGAGACATTGCCACACCATTAAACAAAGGCTCGGGCGCCATTAATGGTACCTTGTGATAGAGGTGGATGGTAGATGGAGGTCAAAGGGCTCTCCTCCCGATAAGCATGCGCAGGGGTCTGATCGCACGCCTCCCATACTCAAATAGCTACCCTGCACGACGCCTCCTAGCTAATAAAAAAAGGGGACGCGTGGCAACATGTAAATGGTAAATAGAACGCCCACGGTTTCAATAATACTTATGTTTCCGATTGTAACATGACATCACTTGTTCCAAAATGACTTTGTTGATTGTTATTGTGTGCGCCTTCGCAAATCGTACAGCAAAATTACCACAGCATGTTGGTGCCATGTCATGGCACCAAGCCAAGTTTCAGGATTTTCATGCGTGTTTCGGATTTACAGGAATTAAAAAACCAAGTTTCTCAATGTTTCCAGTCGAGCCATGACGCCCAGATGTTTGAATTTCATTCCCATTTCTGGCATGGGACCTAGAAATTTACCCGAGGCCACACATGTGATTTTTCAACCAGCTTTGGTGCACTGGAGCATGTGCTTGTATTTAAAATTTGAATTATTCACACAAAGGTGACACATTCCCTCTCTGAACCACGAGCCTTCTTGAGAGAAGCTCCGGTTTGCAAGAAACTTATATCAAAACTTGTTCCTATTCTGCATTTTTTTACCACAGCATGGTAGTACCATGACATAACACCATGCCAAGTTTCATGATTTTCAGGCGTGTTTTGGATTTACAAGAATTTTAAAACCAAGCTTCTCAATGTTCTCGGCCAAACCACGATGCCCAGATGTTTGAATTTCATTCCCATTTCTTGCATGGGACCTAGAAATTCACCCGAGGACACACATGTAATTTTTTAGTCAACTTTGGTGCACGGGAGCATGTACTTGTAGTTCAAATTTGAATTATGCACATTAAATGACCAGAAACTCAATTAATGTATAAAAAAGGCCAAACGAACCCAGAATAATTCCAAAATTTAACAGGGCACTCATATAGTTCTATGTTGCCTCTGTAAAGAAAATCTGGCGGTAGGCAGCGTATATTGTTTCACACACAAAGGTATAAAGAAAAAAAGAAATAAAGAATTAGCCCTATTCTGGGGGGGTTTCTTTTTTTTTGTTTGTTTAGTTTTTCTCTTTTGTATTTTCTTTTCTTTTATTTATTTACTTTTCTATTTTAAATTATTTAGGCCTTTTATAAAAATGTGTTTACTATACCATATTTGTCTATGTAATATTTAGTACAACCCGAACATTTTTATTTTAATGTTTGAATTTTTTTATTATTTACCAATCTTTGAATTTGAATTTTGGACAGGTTTTGATCTAACAATAGATTAGCAGCAGTAACCGTGGTGACGTGGCACCATTAGCGTGGGATCACTGTAGCTTAATTATCCGGGCATCACAATTCTCCTCCACTACAAGAAATCTCGTCCCGAGATTTAGGAGCGGGAGTAAGGGGGAAGGGAATTGGTTACGAAATTCGAACGGGTCTTCTTGGTGTTGGTTGCTCTTCTCGAAGAAGTTAATCCCTTTCGTTGACGTCTTCATTTCTCTGCTTCGGTCATCATGATGAAGTAGGCATCCTTGCTTCGGGAACTCCATCGTACTTATGAAAGGATATGGGTGTATTTCGGCAGAACGGGTCGCTTCTGATGTTGCTTATCTGGTAGATAACATCAGGGAAGGTGGCGGAAAGTAACTCTCAATTTGAAACTTAAGACATTATCGAGAGCAAAGTAAGAAGGTGCAAAATAGGAGTTCCATGTGCATAGGCAATCGTTCGTTGCCTGAAACGACTTGTGAAAGGGATTCAGAGCAAAGGAATAAGTATTGCGTCTGATACCAGAATAGATCACAAGGTAGGTGGCTCGTGAATTACATATAAAGTCAAGTGCGATGAATATCTTTGGCAGCATGGTGTACAGGAGAGTCAGGTTTTGATCCTGTGGAAATGTGGGTTATGGGCCCACCATGTGGGTTAAAAGTAGGAAGGGTGGTTACGTCTTGCACGATCATGTAAGCAAGGCATGCCGGAGGATAGCCTATCAGTTATGTCGGCAACAACATCGGTACCAAGGGTGAGGTACGAAGAGAACCATTCTTCTACTCGTTGAACGAGGCGGACCAATAGGAAAAGTTCTCACCCATCGGCGTTTACCGAAATGTCATCAACTATAGTAACAGGGTCTTGCTGACAGAATTTGTACACCGAGGTGTTTACATAAGCAGGAGAATATTTCTGCTTAGCCATATTGATCACAGAAAGGTTAAACAAAACAATGGAAAGGAAATTATGTTTATCAGATTAAACAAAACAATGGAAGGGAAAATGTGTTTAAGCACATATTTCAGGGGTATATCCTTCCCAAGGACAAGCGGAGCATGATATCCATGACAGGATATTATGTAGAAAATCCTCTAGGTGAGGGGAGAGAAATTTCATGACGTTATCCATACAACGGTGTTTGGATAATTGAGCAGGAAACATTTAGCATTGGGCTTCAAACGTTCTTGTTGAAAATCAGAGTAAAACCAACATGCTTGAAGATAGCATTGACATGGTCATCAGGTGAAGATCAGACTTTGGAAACACAAAGGATCCATCAGGAACAACTTATAGAATAAGTCTTATAGTGTCCTCATGGAGGAATGGATAACATTGCTAAAAGGGAACTATAACAATAGGGCCTCCGGCCAGGTGGGCTAGGTATGACAGCACCTTACCGGGTCATATAAAGACCAATGTTATAACTCTTGGAAATATGTTCCAACCATCATATCTGACCGAGATTCAGATTTGATTGGTGTCAGCATACCTCAGACTCAGGATGCCCGAGAAGAAAAGGTGCGACACAAATTGACGAGAAGACATCGTAAGATTCTTAGGAAATGAACCATGGAAGCAAGTTCCGAAACAAGAGTTCATCATTAAATCAAGGAGAGGGTTAGGAGGTGGCTGAAGGATTCATCGACAATTCATTGAGATTCCCAAAAGATGGATTTCCATAATTAAGTGAACAAGGAGATAACATTAGTCAGATCAAATGGTATAATGATGTATGCTCGAGGGAAACATACACAATTAAACATTGGTTGAAAGGTGCACCCGAAATATGGGCTGGGTTGCACAACCAACGTCGGAATGGTGATTAAATAATCAATAGTCTAAGAATGAACGGCCGACCATTAACTTCAAAGAAATAAGGTTGCTAGAAGTTTTGGAATTACACATCACAGTCCATTTGTCGGTGGTTAGAAATAACACGGTGACCATGAAAAGAATGGTGATGGTGATAAGTATAACTTGTATCAAGAATTCTCCAGAGGTGGTGAAATTCTCACAACATTGAGGACATAAGAGATGTTAATGTTCCAAGGTAAAGAAGAACAATTACTGGATAGCAAGGAACTCAAGGTATAACACCAAACACGAACAAGCTTGTGTTGGTGGGAAGGCAATAAAGTGGTCGATGATAACACAGATCATGAAGGGCAAGGATGGTATTTCTCATCATGAACTCAATTGATATCCTGGAAGAGCTCATAAGGTTGATGATGATCACGACACATTTGTCGAGAGATTTCATTAAGATGTAATCAATCAGCGACGACATCAAGTCAAAGGAATGAGGTAACGGAAGGTTATTGGAACCATGGGTAGGACACAAACTTGAAATCAAGATTGTTGTTCAAGGCGAACTGATAGGACGAGGAAGATCGACGTAAGCTTAGCTCATCGTCGAAAATTTTGTGCTCCGGGAAGAAGGACCAGGTAGCACATTTAAAATCAACACGAATAGGTATAGCAGAGCAGGCTAGGAATGACATGATCGGGTACAAACTCGTACTTAAAGAAGATTACTGAAGAGTTGTTGAACCGTAGTGCGGACTCGGTTCAGTTATCGGTGTCTTGGAGTGTTTAATAACTCAAAGCCCGTGAAAATTTGGAATCCGTGAGAATATAGTACTTGATGAAGAAGTCATAAGAGGTTATGCAGTTCCATGATAATCTCGAGATACCAGGGGGTAATACTCGACGATAGATCAAAGTAGAGGTTGGACTGGGGTATTGCTCTGCAGAAGACAAGTGCTTAAACTTGCACGAGAAATGGTATTTAAAGGAGAACATGGTCGGAACCACGATTGAAAAAGGCCACATCCTAGATATAAGATGAACTTATACCAAGGGAATTATTAATTTTAAAAGAAGCTTCGATGAGAAGATCCATCGTGTCTATGGGCATGAACACAAAGTTCAAGGTCGACTCCCACTTTTCCAACACATAACCTTTCATTTACTTCTCGCGTTCGATGAAGTTGTAGTGTTGAAATTTTATCTTGGTAAAATACCAGAAGAGTATGACTCGTGGAGACTTTCGAGTTCACACATATTAAGGAAGGCATAGGTTCAAGCCATCTGGGCTTCTTAAAACATATACCACGAACTTCAGGAGTAAATAACACAAGCTCAAAAGTAGAGCATGGTTGACAAAGCAAAGGATACAATTTACCAAAGGCATTATATAAATCCTAGGAAAGGCTCAAGGTTATTGAATATGAAGGACATTGTCGGATAAAATCCATCAAAGGATCTGGGGTGAGTATTGGCACACAACCCGAGGAAGAAGCAAGGCAAAGACATTGGATTATAGAAACAACTGAATAACTTAGAGCTCAATTTGCTAAGGAATTATGATTTATAAAGCGAAGGATCAGAAGCAGACGCTCTGATCAAGGATGGATAAGTTCAATAGAATTAGGGGCACAATCGACGACAATTTAATTGGCGAGAACCAGTTCATGATTAAAACGACGTATTAGCCTGAAGGATGAATTCTATTATATGTTTTAGTATTGCGAGCATTCGCAACAAATAGAATCAATGGACTCAAAATGATAATGACAATGGATGTCAACAAGATTACTAGACTTATGAGATTAACCATAAAGCAAGTAATCAAGAATTTCAAGAGCAATCGGATGCTCGAGGATTTTCGAAAGATCGAATGGTATTTCGAGGATTGGTGACATACATGAATCAACTGGGGATGAGTGGATATTCGGTAAGTGCGAGAAATTATCCGTAGGGGTATTCATGTAGCAAAGAACTGCAAGGCAATAGGCACAAAGTATTCTCAGAACATTAGAGAGAATTTCGGGGTATCTTGTAATAACAAGATCAACTGGGAATAAAAGTAAGAATGACAGGTGTAAGTATTTTTCCATAGGGATGTTTCGGTGATAGGGAATTGTAAAAGCGACAGGCACAAGGTCTCGAGACAATATCGGAGAGTATCTTCAAATTCTTCTGGTTCACGGAGCAATCACCTGTAGTGAGGGGTTCTCCGGGAGGAAGTAGTAACGAGATCCTAAAGTTAGATTTTAGTAAATTCATTAAACCCGAATAGGGGAGAGATTAGGGTCCCAGAGTAAAGATTGAGGAGTAAAAGATCCTAGTACCACCCAATGGCGACATGGGCCCGTAAGGCACACAGCCATGTTAGTAAAAGTTTTGTAATGTCTAGACTCGACTTCGGCCAAGGAGTGTGGAAGGGGATTCCTACAGCAATGGGCTCGAGACCAACTTGTGACGCCCGATTCAATCATACACTAATCATGCACGCAAATGTGTACGATCAAGATCGAGGACTCACGGAAGATATCACAACACAACTCTAAAACATAAATAAGTCATACAAGCATCATAATACAAGCCGAGGGCCTCGAGGGCTCGAATACAAGTGCTCGATCATAGACGAGTCGTGGAAGCAACAATATCTGAGTACGGACATAAGTTAAACAAGTTGCCATAAGATGGCTAGCACAAACTAGGATACAGATCGAAGAGGCGCAGGCCTCCTGCCTGGATCCTCCTAAACTACTCATGGTCATCGTCGGCGGGCTGCTGCGTAGTAGTAGGCACCTCCGATGTAGTAGTAGTAAATGCCGACGGGTGGCGTCGCTCTGGGCTCCATCGTGCAGTCGCGACAATCGGATAGAGATAGGGAAAAATGGGGGAACAAGGCAACTGTGAGTACTCATCCAAAGTACTCGCAAGCAAGGAGCTACACTACATATGCATGGATATATGTGTAAAGGGCCATATCGGTGGACTGAACTGCAGAATGCCAGAATAAGAGGGGGATAGCTAGTCTTATCGAAGACTATGCTTCTGGTCGCCTCCGTCTTGTAGCAGGTAGAAGAGAGTAGATTGAAGTCCTCGAAGTAGCATCGTATAGCATAATCCTACCCGGCAATCCCCTCCTCGTAGCCCTGTTAGAGAGCAACCACCGAGTTGTATCTGGCACTTGGAAGGGTGTGTTTTATTAAGTATCCGATTCTAGTTGTCATAAGGTCAAGGTACAACTCCAAGTCGTCCTGTTACGAAGATCACGGCTATTCAAATAGATTAACTTCCCTACAGGGATGCACCACATAACCCAACACGCTCGATCCCATTTGGCCGGACACACTTTTCTGGGTCATGCCCGGCCGCGGAAGAACAACACGTCACAGCCCGACCTAGGCCAACAGAGCGGTCAGCACGCCGGTCTAAACCTAAGCGCCAGGGTGCAGGCCCATCGCCTTAGCACACCTGCACGTTCTATGACGCCGCCGAAGCAGACCTAGCAACCTCCATTACAAAGGAAGTCACGTTACGTAGTCCAATCTGGCCCGCGCCGCTCAGTCGCTGACGTCACAAAGGCTTCGGCTGATACCACGACGCCGAGGGCCCATATCTTTCCCACGTAGTTGGTTAGTGCATATAGGCCAGTAGCCAGACTCAGATCAAATACCAAGATCTCGTTAAGCGTGTTATTTGAAGTTAACGCGAATGCCGACAGGGCCAGGCCCACCTCTCACCCAGGTAGCCTCAACTCGCCTGCCGCCTCCGCCACAAAGATCCATCCAGAGGGCCGTCGGGACAAAGGTCCTTTCAGCCCCCAATCCGTGAATCACTCGCGGGTACTCCTCGAGGCGACCCGACTTTAATCACCACATGTATCATGTATAAAGTATATAGTATATACCCGTGATCACCTCCCGAGTGATCACGGCCCGATAGTATAGCACAGCAGATGGACAAGAATGTAGGGCCACTGATGGAAAACTAGCATCCTATACTAGGCATGTAGGATTGCAGGTAAAGGTAACAATGAGTAGCAAGGACAGGCTATGCATCATGATAGGATTAACGAAAAGCAGTAACATGCTACACTACTCTAATGCAAGCAGTATAGAGAAGAATAGGTGATATCTGGTGATCAAGGGGGGGGGGGCTTGCCTGGTTGCTCTGGCAAGAGAGAGGGGTCGTCAACTCTGTAGTCGAACTGAGCAGCGGCAACGTCGGTCTCGCTGTCTAGCGGAAGAAGAGGGGGAAGAAACAATGAATATTTAAGCAAACAGATGCATGACGATGCATGACAAAGCAAAGCGTGATGCTAGGCGTGCCCTAACGCGGTATGTGATGATAGCAGTGAAGGGGGGAAACATCCGGGAAAGTATCCCCGACGTTTCGCGTTTTCGGGTGGAGGTGCCGGAGGGGGAAAGTTACGAGTTCGATAGGTTAGGGGGGTGTGGCAGACGAACGGGTTGCCTATCCGGAATCGTCTCGTCGTTCTGAGCAACTTTCATGTAGAAAGTATTTTCATCTGAGCTACGGTTTATTTTATATTAATTTTAAAAGATTTAAATCATTTTTAAGATTTACTTAATTATTTTAAAACAACATTATCGAGCAGTGTTTTGCTGGCGTCATCATGATGTCGCAGTCAATGAAGGTGTTGACCGTCAACTGACGTGTGGGTCCTGCATGTCATTGACTGTTAATTAACCTAGCAGATTAATTAACTAAACTAGGTGATTAGGTTAATCTAATCAGGATTAATTAAGTTAATTAATTCTTTAATTAATTAACTAATTAATATTTTAATTATTTATTTATTTATATATATTTTTTATTAAATCTTTTTTTTTAATTTTCGTTCTCAGGGGCGTGGGCCTCGTTTGTCATTGGCCCAGAGGCCATAGCGGGCACGGGCGCTTGAGCACAGCCGAAGCGCTAGCCCACGGGGCGCACCTGACCGGGCAACAAGGCGGTTGGTGGGCGCGGGCGCCAAAGATGCCGACGTTGAGCTTGGCGGCTGCGACCGGCGGAGCATGGGGAGGGCCGCGGCTGCCGACATGCAGAGGCGGCGAGGCGGACGACGGAGCGCGAGGCCGCGACGAGAGGGGCGGAGGCTCCTCGGTGCAATACAAAGGCGGCGGGAGGAGCAACGCGTGGGCGCGGTGAATCAGTGCGGGGCTCGCACCAGCGCCATGAGAGGCGAGGGCGGCGCCTGGGGCCTCGGTGGTCGCGAGCGAGGCGGCCGGGGCGTGCGAGGAGGAGCTCACATCGAGGAGCGAGAGCAGGCGGTGTGCTCGGCGGAGTTCGGGAGGTCGACGGGATGATGGCGGGCGGGAGGCAGTCCAGCGAGGTGGCGGCGTCTGGCGTGGGGCGAGCTCCGGGCGCCGGCTTCAGAGGTGCGGTCGTCGCGGCGAGCGAGGGCGATGAGGCTCGGCGCGTCTGGGCGTGCGGTCGAGGCAGCCCGAGGTGGCGTCTCGGCCGGGCGGGTCGTGGCGTGGTGGCTTTGGTTCCTGCCCGATCTCGATCCGGATCGGGGAGAAGCGGCGAGTGGGGAGCGAGGGAGACGTGGGGCGAGTGGGTGCGGGAGTGGGTTAGGGTTTCCCTGGTGGGATTATGGAGGAGGGTTCGGCGGCGGGTGGGGCCGAAGGGGCTCGAGGGGCTGGCCCAGTTGGGCCACGGCCCAGGGAGAGGGGGGGTTCTTTTTGTTTGTTTGTTTAGTTTTTCTCTTTTGTATTTTCTTTTCTTTTATTTATTTACTTTTCTGTTTTAAATCATTTTAAATTATTTAGGCCTTTTATAAATATGTGTTTACTATACCATATTTATCTATGTAATATTTAGTACAACCCGAACATTTTTATTTTAATGTTTGAAATTTTTTATTATTTACCAATCTTTGAATTTGAATTCTGGACCGGTTTTGATCTAACAATAGATTAGCAGCAGTAACCGTGGTGACGTGGCACCATTAGCGTGGGATCACTGTAGCTTAATTATCCGGGCGTCACACTCCGGTTAATAGGTTAGTCCCAAAAATAATATAAAAGTGGAAAATAAAGCCCATTATAGTCCAAAACAGTAGATAAAGTAGCATGGAGCAATCAAAAATTATAGATACGTTGGAGACGTATCAGAGGGCCTCCCGCCCCTTCTTCCTCGCTGCCGTAGTGTGGGCAGATCCGGCCTCCCGCCACCCACCTGGCGACATCCCGGCAACCCTCAGGTGTAACTTCCTTCGAAACCGGCCTTGCTCTACTTCCCGAGCTCCTGACGTCGCTGCATTTGTATCTTTTACTATTTCTTAGGCCCCCTCGTGTAGATAGGATCAATCGGCTGTTCGAAAACCACCTAATTTTTTGCTGTTAAGAGGTAAAACTAGTTCATGCACTCGAATCTAGTAGTACTTGGATCAAACAAGGAAGAAAGGAGGTAGGGGGTCGGGGAAGATTTGTTACCTGAATCTAGGACTTGGTCGAAAGAGGAAATAATGGGGGCAAAAAGTAGCGGCGGCTATCCAACTAGTCTCTAGGTCTAATAGGAAAATAAAGGGAACGCAGTACAAACTCAATATAAACCCGATCTATTGGTTGAAAAAGGAAAGAAAGTGGGGACTGGGGGACAAGTCAACAGAGTAAGTCCAACACTAGATTTGCTAGCCTCACACAGTATAAGGTGGCTATATACCGAAGAAAAATGGGACCAACCCAGATATCCTCTTCTGATGTTTGTTGCCCCGAGCCGCTCTTATGTAATGCCACTGGTAAATAATAAGTGATTTATTATTACATTGGTCCTTAAATCTTACCAAGCTTTTGTACACAATCACCAGGATTTTCGTTGCCAAAAAAATTCCAGGATTTTATTGTTAAGAAATTATCTATACTACTATATAGTGTATCAGTTTCCAAGTAGACCTAGAGCATCAATCATAGCCGTTGGTCACGTAAATCCAATGGCCGAGATCATCAAGATAACATTGCCCAAAATGCTCAGCCCCTGTTTATTTTTTGATAACATTGCTGCGCCCACCCCAACATTATAATTAGAATCAGCCCAGCAAAATCGTGTATTTCGAGAATTAGCAAATCGCCTGTAATTTTTAAGGAAAAACATAAATGGGCCGCATGGACGCTACATTATTTGTTCACCCAGCCCAGCTAATGGACTGTAATTCAAAAAAAAGAGATCAAATGGACTGTAAATTCTACCCCGCAAAAAAAGACTGTAAATTCTGAAAAAAATGGGTTGAATACGTGCCACATTTTTGGAGGCTGAAATGTGGGCCAATAGGCCGAAGCCAATGCAAGTCGTTGTCAACTTAGTCAACAAATGATTCTGACATTGTTAGCCGTTGGATTTACATCCAACGACCGGCATCCATCTTCAATCTCTCGTCTTCTTCCTCCAGCGTCGTCGAGACAACCTGCTCCCGCCTCCTGCTGCTAGCAGCTCTGCTTAGCACGCTTCGATGTGAAGCGCTACTCCACCGTTGGCTAGGCCATCCCTCCACCCCTCCACACCTCCTATTCTTCTCCACCGACTGACAAACCACACCGCACCAGAACCAGTTAACCCTTGTACACCTCTCCGTCTGCGACTCTACTCCCGCGTCTTCCCATCTCGGGCTCGTTGCTGTCCGGGGCCTCGCCTCGTCCACCACCTTGGATGCGCTCGGCGCGGAGTGGTCAACATGGTCAACAAACGACACCATCGGAAGTAGACTGTGCGTGGAGAGGCTGACAGCTGGGTCCATGGCCGCACGCAAGGAAATGCATCCTTATTACGCGCAAAATAATGATTCCTCCACCTGACATCTGGGACCTACCGGAAGGGCCTCTGTATTCATGAAAAAAATGTTCCCACCGCTGACAGGTTGGACCCACCAGCTATATCTTCGCACGCAAGGAAGTGTCTCCTTATTACGCACAAAAAATGAATACTCCCCCTGCTAGTTGGGACCCACCTTGGTGGGAGGCTGACTTGTGGGGCTACTAAGTTGACAGGGACGGAGTGCTTTGTCAACTTAGTCAATATGAACGATTCTAGCTCTAGTGACCATACGATGTCTATCCAACGGCCGTAGTGCTTCTTCAACCTCTGGTCTTGTTGCTCCAGCCGCCCAAAGCAGCGCTGGTCGCGTTGCATGCTCCTGCCTCCCGTGGTCGGCTGTGCTGCCGCAGAGGCCTCACCGCTCCCTACTAGTCCCACCGCTAGGCAGGCCCTGCGGCAAAGGCAGCCTCACACCGCAGCCGAACGAGTGAACCCTCGTACTCCTCTCCACACGGGCTTCCACTGTCGCGTCTTCCCCGGCTCCGCATCGTCCCCTTCCTAGGCCTCGCCGTCGTCCACCGCCCTGGTGCTCTCGGCGCAGCGTGGTCAACATGGTCAAGGAACGGCTTCCATCGAACGTGGACTGTACGTGGAGAGGCTGACAGCTGGGTCCACGGCCGCAGCAAGGAAGTGCCTCCTTATTACGTGCAAAATAATTATTCCTCCACCTAACAGCAGGGACTCACTGGACGGGCCACCGTATTTCGCAACAAAAAATGTTTCCCCCTGACTGCTGGGACCCACCAGCTACATCTTCGCACGCAAGGAAGTGCGTCCGGGCAAAAAAACGATTCGCCCATCTGACTGCTGGGACCCACCAGCTACATCTTCGCAGGCAAGGAAGTGCCTAACAGTCGGGACCCACCTGGTCGAAGCGTACGTAGCATTGTCATTCTGGTCGCAAACGTGTACGTACATACTGGTCGATGTAGAGGCGCGCATGTGTCGTAGTAGAGGCGCGCATGTAGCATGTACACGTACGTACAGCGGCCAGTGTGCAAGAAAGAAAATACGGCCACGTACGTACATACGGGCAGGGTCTCGAATGCCTACTCGCGCATACGTATGGCCAGGGCTCGTGTACATGGTTGTGTCGGAACGGAGAAACAACGTCACCGTCGTGTTCATGGGGAGCCAGTCGGCTGGGTCGGAACGGAATGCGTCGTCGTGTTCATCGGGAGGGCTTGGACGGAACAGCTGATGGAAACGAGGCCTGGCGTACTGCAGAACGGAGGAAACGGCCTTGTGCTCGACCGGCCACGTTCAAAACGGGATCCTATTCATCGGGAGGCGTCTGGCGTACTGCAAAATGGAAGAAACAGACCTCCTACAGTCGAAACGGGGGTCCTGTTGATCGGGAGGGGTGTGGCGTACCGCAAAACGGAGGAAACGGACTTTTGTTGGAGCGCTACAGTCGAAACGGGGGTCCTGTTCATCGGGAGGGGTGTGGCGTACCGCAAAACGGGACTCCACGGGATACTGTTCATCTCCACCGTCGACCCCCACCAGCCTCCACGGGCTACTATTCATCCACCGTCGACCTCCTCCAGCCTCCACCTGCGACTGTTCATCCACGGGGCTCCTGTTCGTCCACCCTCCACCGCGCTTCTCCACCGGCTCTTTGTTCAACCAGGCCTCTCCACGGGCTCCTGTTCAACCACCCCTCCACGGGCTACTGTTCATCCTGCCCTCCACCGTCTACTATTCATCATGCCCTCCACCGTCTACTGTTCATCCTGCCCTCCATGGGGTGGTCCTGTTCATCTTGCCCTCCACGGGGTCCTGTTCATCCAGCCCCAACCGGCTTGATTGATCGGGGTACTGTTCATCCAGAGGCAACACCACGGGGTCCTGTTCATCCACACCCACTGGGAACTGTTCATCCAAACCGCCCAGCAACACTCACTGTTCATCCAGAGGCTACGCCACAGGGTCCTGTTCATCCACCCCCACCGGGAACTGTTCATCTGACCCCCCCCCCTCCACTGGCAGCTCGGTGTTCATCCAGGCGGCATCGATCGGCTTGATTAGCGGCGATGGCGAAGGAATCGCTCGATTGGGTTTAGTTAACAGCCATCGATCGATCGCTCGGGTTCAGTAACGCGTAACCTGCAGTGCAATCACTCGGGTTCAGTTAGAGCCCAACGCCTCGCTCGGGTTTATTTAGAGCCCAACGCCTCGCACACATGTGCATACATACGAGAGAAACACGCATCACTCGGCCCTGACCACCCACGGTAATCGGGGACTCCCCGATATTTTCCGCGCCCTCGCTTCTACCATGGTTTTTCCGTCATGGACGGCCCAAAGAATGTCATGCAGCTGCCTCTCCGGCCTGCCCAGGACGAAAAGCCCATTTCCTGTCATGATTTTTTGTCATAGAAGTAGGACCCCACCACATCTATGATGACACCAAGTTTTGTCACAATTATTGTCATAGAAGTGTCATAAGTATGACAAAATATTTTCGTTTGGCCCAAAATGTCATGGATCTGTCTTTTTTTTTGTAGTGCGTGTCGTGGCGCCACACCCCCGTGTCTCTACAGACCGCAGCACCGTGCGTCTCTAACTGAGTATTCGGACACATGCCTCTCTCACAAAACTTCAGTGTATCCCTACAGTTGATACCCATGCCTCCAGCGTATAATTGAAGTCTATACATTAAATATAATTGTTGTTAGAGCGAACAAGATGTTCGTAGTGTATTTACACGACCTATTAGCCGGTGAATCTACTGGTTGTAAACTCGTGCTCCGTGTTACGGGATGTCTGTGCCTTCAGGCACATCGAGATGTTTCAGCGGAAAGATTCTGAGTATTTTAGAGGGTTGACAATCGTACGTCCCTGTAGAGGCTAAACTTCAATGCCCCTGGAGTCCGCACCCTTGTGCCTCACGTGCCACGAGTCGTGGCTTTTACGTTCCCCTGGAGACACACGACACGTGGATCCAGAGACTCCACAACCGTGTCATTTTAACTGAGAGTTCGCAGCCATGCCTCTGCCACCACACTTTTGTGCATCCAGGGAGTTGATACCTATGTCTGTAGAGGCTTCAATGGGGTTGGTGCCTGCACAGACTTCAATTAGGTGCCTCCAGCGCCTGCACGCACGTGCCTCACATGACACTTGCCACCGTCTCGTGGCTCCACACCACCGCGTCTCTACAGACCGCAGAACCGTGCACCTCTAACTGAGTATTCGGACACATGCCTCTCTCACCAAACTTCAGTGTATCCCTACAGTTGATACCCGTGCCTCCAACATATAATTGAAGTCTTTACAATAAATATAATTGTTGTTAGAGCGAACAAGATGTCCGTAGTGTATTTACACAACCTGTTAGCCAGTGGATGTACTGGTTGTAAACTCGTGCTCTGTGCTACGGGACGTCCGTGCCTTCATTTCCGTGCCTCCGGTGTTTCAATACACGTGCCTCACATGACACTTGCCGTGACCCTTGTGGTTGTAGAGAATACACGCCCATGCCTCCATAGCTGAGTATTCGGATCCATGCCTCTGCCACCATCATTTTGTGCATTCAGAGGGTTGACAATTGTACGTCCTTGTAGAGGCTAAACTTCGGTGCCCCTGGAGTCTGCACCCTTGTGCCTCACGTGCCACGAGTCATGGCTTTTACGTTCCCCTGGAGACACATGGCACGTGGATCCAGAGACTCCACAACTGTGTCTTTTCAACTGAGAGTTCGCAGCCATGCCTCTGCCACCACACTTTTGTGCATCCAGGGAGTTGATACCTATGTCTGTAGAGGCTTCAATGGGCTCGGTGCCTACACACACTGCAATTAGGTGCCTCCAGCGCCTGCACGCATGTACCTCACATGACACTTGCCACCGTCTCATAGCTCCACACCACTGTGTCTCTACAGACCGCACAACCGTGCGTCCTTAAGTGAGTATGCTGACCCATGCCTCTCCCACCAAACTTCTGTGTATCCGGACGGTTGATAACCGTTCCTCATCAAGACGCATGTCTGTCGAAGCCGTGACTATTCCACCACGTCCGTCGAAATCTTCTAGATTAGGTACATATATATATTGTCGTCTTTGTGAATCGTAAAACCCTAACCCTATTCCCAGATCAACCGCACAGAGATCTGCAACAGAGGCGGCACGAGCTCGGCAATGGAGATGAAGAAGCGTGCCTCTAGCAACAAGAAGACGTGGTTCGCGGCTGTACCCGTGCCCTCTAAGCTCGTTAAGAGGAGCGGCCGTGGCCCGTCCACTGGATCCGAGAACCATATGGAGTCTGGTCTGGACCGCATCAGCGATCTCCCGGACGCCATCCTCAGCGAGATCATCTCTCATCTGCCCATAAAGGAAGGCATGCGCACACAAGTGCTCGTATCTCGGTGGCGCCGCATATGGCGCACCGCACCACTCGATCTCGACTTCCGTGTGATCCTTGATACTCGTTCTACCAGATCTCTGGAAAAAATCTGTTGCCAAATCATCCGCGTTCTCCCGGGCAAGAAAATCGTCCATGAAACATACGTCGGAACTCAATGTCGACATCTTAGTTGCAACTGTCACGGAGAATCTGTCGCCGATGGCTTCAGTCTTCATGTATCTATCCTCCCCGATCACGGGGGCCCGATTCGCCGCCTCTGCATCCCGACAAGCTACCTCCAGTGCCAACCTTGTGGCGTCGATGAGTTGTTCCTGTCTCGGAATCTGGACAAACTCCAGGTTTTAGAGTTCTATCATATATTCCCAAATTTCTTCTACCCTGGGCCATCAGCATGCAAAATCTTTCTTCTATGTCGTCGCCACCGACATCCATCTCTAGATTTCGCTCGTCTCTCCACACCGTCACCTTCGCCATGTGCAAACCAGAAGACAATCTAGTAGAAATGCTTTGCCTCCCACTGCTCAGGAGACTTTCATTTGGTGGAGGTTTATATATCGTATGTATCCTTGCGGAAGTTCATCCGGCCACGGTTGCCACCTGCGATGGCCGCTGCTTGTTTGCAACAAGAAATTCTGGTGTCTACGAATAAACTCGGCTACGCTTGTAAGCATTGGCATTCGTTCCGACGGAGGAAAACTGATCATTGAGGATGCCCCTTCCCTTCGGAGACTGCTACATGATTCTGTAGATGCACAACTACAAATAACAGTTTTTTCCGCGCCTGTGTTGGACACACTGGGAAAATTTTCTGAATTACCCAACGAAACAAATATCGTCATTGGGTCTACAGTTAATCAGGTACTGCCTCTGCACGTTACTTTGACCTGCGTTATTCAAAAGCACTTGAGATTCACATCCACGAGCTAATAATATCACGTTATGTGCTCAATGAAGGGTCTCTGCATAAGTAGCCTACACGCGGTGCTGGATTCTGTCAAGACCTTGTTTATCTCACAGACATGCTTTAATCTGGATGTGATTGTTGACTTGCTGCGATGCTTTCAATGCTTGCAAACCTTGTTTATCGAGGTGATGATTCCACACACCTTGAAAGCCCATGCACAATATACATAATATACTGGCACTAACTGCTCAGTTTGCTCTTCATGTGTGTTTAGGGGGGATGGGATCAAAGAGGTATAACAAATGAATGGCGCCAAAAGCAGCGGGTGTTTCTCAATAATCACAACATTTGTTTGAGGACATTAACGCTGGAAGACTACGAAGTCACAAATGCAAACACTGAATCTATGACATTCTTTATTCTCAATGCAAGGATGCTACTGACCATTAGGCTTAAGTTTGGCCTGCGCAGAGATTTCACTCGTGAATTTTACAAATGGCAAGAAGAGGTACTGCTGATGGACAAAAGGGCTTCTAATTGTGCCGAGCTTAAATTAACAACAACTTGCAAGCATATGCACATGGATTTAAAAAACACAGGTGTTGAATATCTGGATTTGCCAGATCCATTCAACTGTGGATGCTGAAAACAGGTCTGGAGAGATGTACTTGCTATATTGAATGAGGGAATTGTGTAAACATGGTCAATGAATTCTCACTGGTTTTGCACTGTACCGTTTGTAAGCTCTTTTTTTCTTGAGGCAGTAAGCTCACATTTTTAAAATTAGGGATATGTTATCAATTATGTACATGCTTTATGTTTTCAAAATCAATCATATGTTTCTGGACCCAATGATAAAAAAATCAGCTCACACAGATGCTCATAAATCAAACTAGTATCCTCTTGTTTATCTCAGTTGCTTGGCATGAAATTCTGTCTTTTAAAACCAACATGCGTCCACTGCAAACCTGCAACTGCTGCAACCGCATCTTTCCTAAGGACGTCCGTGCAACCCACAGGAAGCGAACGTGCATCAAGAGGTTGTGAAAATCATACGTCCGTGTGAACACGTCACTGAAAACATTTGGAATGTTGTGATAATGACTTAAGGCCAGCAACAAACCTCCAATCACTTTTTAGATGTTGGGTTTCCATTCTCATTATCATATTGAACAAAACTCATGCATCCGAAGAATTCATCAAAGCGAAAGATTACGTGCCCCTTCTAATTGCAGACACCGTGTCCCTTCGAGAGACCATGTCAGAAATGAACAATTCGAAAAACAGTAGCACGGTCTTGCGTCATTTAAACATACACTCGTGCCTCTCTCAGTGAACAAGCAACTTAAAATGTTACGAAAACAGAGGCACTTCAGTGCATTTTCTCCTTGCAGAACCGTGCGCACCGTGGCTTCACTCCCCTGTCCCTCGGAGTGGTCGTGTCATGTGAAAACAACTAGGAGAACACAACTACGAGTGGTCGTGTCATGCAAAAACAACTAGGAGAACACAAAAGACGTCTGTGCGTCGTCCGCATGTACAACCGTGCGCCAACTGCTTAAAGACCGCGCGTCTGTCAATAAACACGTCACTGAGAACATTTAGAATACAGAGGCCTTTCCGTGCGTCTCATTCTTATCCTTACAGGATGATGCACACCGTGGCTTCATGTCCCTGTCCCTTTGAGAGACTGTGCTAGGGAAAAAATACTTCGAAAAACAGAAGCATGGTTGTGCGTCATGGACGTGCACAACCTGTCTCAGTGAACGCCTCGCTGAGAAAATTTGAAAAACAGAAACAAAGCCGTGCCATATTAGCATGTAAGTCCGTGCGTGTTGGGGCCGTCAGTGCGTGCATCTATGCTCCTAATAAGCCAATAGTCTTGTATTTGCCGTTATACAGTAGCCCCATGTCAGTGAGCAGGCGCGTATTATAATTGTGTGTTCTGTTTTGTGCCAACCCAGACCGCCCCCTCCCACTCACCCGCTGTAGAGTTCATCGTCTCTTCTCTCTCGATTCTCCCTCTAGATCTAGGGTTAGTCCATTTTCTCTTAATTCCTATGTGAATTTTTCGCTATGATCTGTTTTCCTCTCTGTTGGTTTCGTCTCTCCCTGTTTGAAAGCGACGCATCTACGCTGTTATGCTAGGAATTTCCTAGAAATTCGTTGTGATCTAAACCAAATCTGCGCAGTACGAGGCCGAACCTGAACACGACCCGTGCCACTTAGGGGTGGGGTTGATTGGGAGTCGGCGTTTGTGCTTGAGAATGCTACGAGCTGCAGCAACTTACGGCGTCCAAGTCCTAGATGAGCGATGAACTTCGCCGAGGGAGGTTGGTAGTTTAAATTGAAGCCCGTTAGGTCTAGCAAACAACGGCGGTGGTCGGAAGTCCGAGACGTTGAACTCTATTGCTTAACCGGCCACAGGGTGCTGGAGGTCGGCGTTTGGGGTGCTGTTGACTGGGAGTCGGCGTCTGTGCTTGAGGATAGTGTTTGGGGTCTTGTACGCTGGAGGCAAGGTTAACGTTGATGGATCACCCTTTTCAAATACCACCTAGCCACACATGTTCCGGTGGTTGGCGTCGGAGACGGTGGCGTATGGTTGCGGATGACGTTGTTGCTGGGTGCAGCTCTGACGAATTTACATATGATTTTAATGTTACAAACACTCCTTTGATCCGCCTGATGATAGACTATTGTTTCTCCTTTTTGCCTGTCTTGTCTTGAAATATACATTTGTTAAAGCTGCTTTTAAAACCAAGCAGCATAAATCCTTTCACTGATTGACATTGACAACCAAGATTGTGAACTACTCTAAAAATAGTCAATACTGAATTGTGATGAATTAAGCAACCATTTTTGGAAAATAAAATAATGATTTAATTAAATTCATATTTCCTCTATTATTACATATCCCATATCTACTGTTCACCTTATAATCAAAAGTTGTGCACATGTCTTTTTAGGAAATTGCTTGTGAACGACTATTTATGTAAAAATGTCGGTTTAGCCGAATAGTTTTTCAAGATAATAAAATTTTCCTTGTGTTGAGAATTTCATATAACCGTTGTTTTGCAACGTATTCCAGGGGAAACCATGTGTTGTGATATATGTACCAACTTCGGTTGCCCTGGATTGGAGTCAGGCGTTCTTCACAACGCGATAACAAAGGCATCTTCCTCGATGCTTCGTGACATGCCCGGTAAGGAGAAATGTTTGCCACCCCATGCTGCCCATCGGTTACTACCAACTAGTGTATCTTTCTGATGGAGGAAATAAAAGTTTATACCATATTGTTGGAATGGAATGCCTACATTTAAGCATTTAATGATATGTTTTCAATTTTTGATGTACCTTGTTTTATCAAATAGCAACCTGTTGAAAACAATTGGTACATATATGATAAGCGCTATCTGTCTTGGTTATACATGCCTCGTAAGATTTTTTTTCTTGTGCAGTACTGATCACCAACGAGGATCTGTCATATGAGATCTGCATCACCAATGAACCTAACCGGTCTAAAATTCATGGACCTGGCTGGGAAAAGTTAATTAGTGACTACGATCTTCATTATCGAGATCTAATCATCATAAGCTTGGATACTGGGAGTCTGTCCATTGAGATAGATCTGAGACTCAGTGATTCTCGAGGAGGTCACAGACCCCTCCCCAAACCATCACTAGGTAGGTGCACCAACTTCCATCATGTTTTATAAACTACTTTTATCAGCATACTTTGATGCTCCTACCCCTATCCACTAAATGAATGTCATACTTATAGTCAAAGTTATTTTGAATACATTTTATGCAATTCTGTTGATTATCATCCCAACTTGATCACATGCACTGAATTTAACCATTCCTTTTAAACTTAAATACGAGTTCATCTATTTAAACAAATTTGTTTGAAAATGAGTTTTTTTCATGCAGCTCTTGATTTTCTAAATGACTCAGAGAGGGAGTACATTGGGAAAACAGTGTTCGGTCGAGGCGTAAACCTCTCATACAAACAATTTGGACAGATGATATACTATGTGTTTGAGTCTGATGACTTCCCCACCATACCCTTTGTGCAGCGTCTAAACGTCACCAATGTCATAAATGGTCGTCTGGTTAGTCATTGATTATTTGTTTTTGTAAGTGCATCTAGTGCCACCCCTAGTTGGTTTTGGAGTATTGACGACAAACCTGGTTGAGGGACTAATGTGTTTGTGAGAATTGCAGGATAACACAGGTAATAGTCCCTCATTGATTCGGTTTGCCTACCGGAGATGACCCCTAAAAATGTATGAAGACATTGAAGGCAATGGTGGTATGTGAAGATATTCAGATTGAATACTATGAAAAGAGAAGACATTGCATGAAGACTATGGAGCGCGAAGACTATGGAGCGCGAAGACTTAGTTATTTCGTTGTTTCCTTTTCTTCTTTGTTTGAGTCATAGGAACCACCGTACTGTTAAGTGGGGTCCCAGTGAACAAAGTCAGAGTGACTGAAGTGATGCTCAACCAAATCCTATGTCTTTGAGCGAAGACAATGATAGCAAATCTTATCCAGAGCTGGATGAGTCAGCTTTACTTGTAGCCCAAGTCAAGATGCCACGTGTGTTTGAAATCTGACCGTTGGAACACGTGTCAGTTCCTTAGTGACCCAGGGTCATTTCGGACAAATCAGGTTGGGTTGCCTAGTGGCTATAAATAGCCCACCCCCTACACCATAAATTGGTTGGCGGCTCAGAGTTAGTGCACGGCTTTTGTCGCTTGAGAGCAACCCACCTCTGAAGCTTTTAAGAGAGAGAGAAATCCTTGCGAGGACAAAGCCCAAACACCCTGAGCCAAAGAATGTTAGGCATCACTGAAGTCTTTCTGTCCGCGTGACCTGAAGACTTGTTACACTTGAGGATCGTGAATCCTCCTCGGCCCGGTTAGGCGTCGCATTCTGAGCATCCAAGAGTCATTGTGGATCACCGGTGAATGAAGTCTGTGAAGGTTTGGAAGTCTACCTTGAAGACTTATCAGAGTGATTGGGCGAGGACTGGGTGTCCTTAGCTCAAGGGGAATAAGGTGAAGACGTGGTCTCCTGAGTTGAATCTCAGCCTCCCTAACCAGACGTACAGTTGTCATAGCAACTGGAACTGTTCCAACAAATCATGTGTCCTCACCAAGTGACTGGTTCTGTCCTCTCCCTCTCTTTACTTACAGTTTGTCTTCGTGAAGTCATCGCCTGCTTGCACTACCTATTTGACTTCACTGTGTGACTACTATCATTGTTTGGCTTCATAGTATCTTCCATCCTGATCTTTACTTCCTAGCTGCTATTAGTCTTCGTGCTTTCACTTCATTACATACTTGACTATGGCTTGCTTAGTGTAGTCTACCTTCCGCTGCATATCAATAGGTTCATTTCTCTTGTTTGTCTTCGAAACTATCATGTTTTGAAGACTTTCATAAAAATCGCCTATTCACCCCCCCTCTAGTCGATAACTAGCACTCTCAATTGGTATCAGAGCAAGGTAATCCCTTGTTCTGTGTGATTCGGTTTAACCACCTGGAGTTTTAGCTATGTCGACTGCAGGGATAATCAAAGTTTCCGCTGCTTGCCCCGTCTTCGATGGAACTGAATATCCCTACTGGAAGAATAAGATGCGCATGCATCTTGAAGCCATTGATGTCGACCTCTGGTATGTTGTCAAGAATGGCGTTCCCAAGACTGGTGAAGGTGTCACCCCTGCTGATGTCAAGAAGTTCATTCAACTGGATTCTACTACCAAGAACATCATCTATGGTCATCTGACCAGAGGACAGTATGGCCGTGTGAGTGCTCTGGAAATGTCGAAGCTAGTCTGGGACTGGCTCTCCAAGGTCAACGAAGGCATCTCAACCCAGAGAGATCAAAGGATCAATGTTCTTCGCAACCTCTTCAACCGCTTTAAGAGAAACGACAATGAGAATGTCCAGTTCAAGTTTGATCGCCTCACTGACATCACAAATGAGCTTCGTGCTCTCGGCGCTAGTGAGATCACCAAGCATGAAATCGTCAAGACACTACTGAGATCACTTGACAGCTCGTTCGACACCTTTGCCCTGATGATACAAGAACGCCCTGACTTAAAGACACTCGATCCGTCTGATATACTTGAGAGGCTCAACACACATGAGTTCCAGCTATCTGAGTAAAGAGATATCTATGGTCCCCACTACGGCCGAACTCGTGCTTTGAAGGCAAAAGTTGTTTCCTCATCTGAAGAAGAATCTGACTGCATTTCTGATGATCCTGAAGACATTGGAAAGGAACTTGCTATGCTTGTGAAGAAGTTCCAGAAGTTCAATAAGAAGAAGGGCTTCAGAAAGTCTTCACGATCCAGCTCAAGAAATGATGAAGCTTCCACTCATGACTACAAGAAGAGAACATGTCACAAGTGCAAGAAACCTGGACACTACATCTCTGAGTGTCCACAGTGGGACAATGAGCACAAGAAGAAGAAGAAGAAGAGCAAGGAATATGATTCTGATGACAAGAAGAAGAAGAAATCCTTAAAGTCTTCTTCCAAGTCCTCATCCAAGTCTTCATCTCATAAGAAGAGATCATCTGGCAAGGCTCGTGCTTTTGTTGGCAAGGAAATGGATTCAGAGGAGGAGTCTGCTTCTGAGGAGGCGGAGGTGGAGTCTGAGGAGGAGTCCAACCCTGGCGTTGCAAGTCTGGCTCTAGCTACAAGCCTACGTTGCCAAGTCCATCTTCAATACTGAAGACAATGGCCCCGTCACCAACGCTGAAGCTAATGACAAGGACGACTTTGCTCCCACCTACTGCTTCATGGCACGTGGTGCCAAGGTAAAATCACGCGATGCTTACTTTCAAACATCAAGTGAAGATGACTCTGATTGTGAATCCAAACCCAGCTACAAAACACTTGCTAAAATTGCAACTGAACAACAGAAAGCTATGGAACATACTCAAAAACTGTTAGACAAAAGCGATGACCTGTTGGACACTGAAATGACCCGTTCTCAGTCCTTAATTGAAGAAATAAAAAATCTTCATGTTAAGTACCAAGAACTTGAAAGTCGTCATGAAACGCTCTCAACCACTCATCAAAAGCTCTCCTATGATTATCTTCAAAGGAAGCAAGAGCTTGAGAAATTGAGAGCGGCTCCTGAAGATCTTCAAAAAGAGAATGAATCACTTCGCGCTCAATAGATCAGTTCCACTCAGGAAGGATTTGAACCACCATGCCTAAAATGCCTTGAGCGTGATAACACTACTTCTGCTGCTGAATGTTCTACTGCTGCTACTGTTGCAATATCTTCAACTGTTGATGTGGTAACTAACCCCTCTGCTGAGGATACCGCTACTATTGCTGATGAAATTCTAGGTTGAAGACATTGCTTGAAACAGGGATGTACAAAAGTCTCAAAGGGCATCTTACATTGTGCGATGTCCTCAAAAAGCATATTCTGGATCGAAACCCTAGGAAAGAGGGTGTTGGGTTCGAGAGGAAAATGAATGTTGATGGCTCCCTCTTTGGAAGCCCGAAAGCATTACCCAAAACCACATGGGTTGCTGCAAAGGGACCTTCAGTGGATCCATCCACCTTATCTGGCTTCACTTGTGCTAACCCTATTACCATTGGTGAATCCTTTGATGCAAACTATAAACTGTTTAAGAATCAGAATGGTGAAGTGTTTGCCAGGTATATTGGTACTAACTGCAGGAACGGGCCACCTATGAAGAAGATCTGGGTTCCCAAAAGTTGTCTTGAAAATCTTCCTGTGAATGTCATCATGACACCAACTGGGAAGAAGACAAATCCCAGACCAAAGGCGTCATATGGTCCAAAGGCTTCATACAGACAGAGGACTCACCTGAGTCACCCTAACGCCAATGTTTTGCAGGGAAATCATACTCAGAATTATGAATATGAGCATGTTTCTTCAAACCGCTATGTTCATAAAACTAAGAACTTTTACCTTATTCATATGAGTATCATTCATCTCCTGCAAGGCTATTTGCTAGGGCTCCAAAGCCGAAGTTCTCAGATGCTGCACTTAGACTCATTGCTTCTAAGCCACCCCTGAAGATGTGGGTGGTTAAGAAGAATTAACCTTCTTTTGCAGGGAAAGGTCTCCAGCCAGAAATCAAAGGCGTCTGATGCTATTGCTGGGGACCTAAAACATCTTGTAGGGCGCAAGATCAAATGCCCGAATGGTCTCACTATTTATTTTGTTCCCGAATCGTTTGCCAATCATCCTATCAGTCCTAATCTTGATCTGAGCTTTGATAATCCTCTTTCCCGTCAAATGTTTATGCTTCACAATACTCTTGGTGAAGCCTATCCCCTAAGCATCTTTGTAGGGTATGACACCTCATGCTTCGAATGGATTATTGACGTGATGCACTAATCATATGATTTGGTGATCGAAGTCTTCTCATGGACTCAACCTTACGTCCATCTGACAAGAGTCACATCACGTTTGCTGACACTATTAAAAGCAAGGTATTGGGTCTAGGTAGAGTTGCAATCTCAAAGGATCAGCACATGGATAAAGTGATGCTTGTTGAATCCCTTGGTTTCAACTTAATGTTTGTCTCAATCTTTGTGATTTGAACATGATTGTGATATTTGGAAAATATTGTTGCCTTGTACTAATGGAATCTGACAAGTCTCTAGTCTTTGAAGGGTACCGGAAAGATGATCTGTACATGGTAGATTTCTCAGCAGGGCCACAACTTGCCGTGTGTCTTCTTGCAAAAGCTTCAGAGTACTGGCTCTGGCATCGGAGGCTAGGGCATGCTGGCATGAGGAACTTACACACTCTCGCAAAGAAGAAGCATGTCATAGGTATCGAGGGCATAAAGTTCAAGAAGGACCACTTGTGCGGTGCCTGCGAAGATGGAAAGATGACTAGGGCCAAGCATCCCCCGAAGACAATCATGAGGACATCTCAACCCTTCGAGCTGCTACACGTGGACTTATTTGGCCCTACTCACTACTCTACTCTCACTAGTACTGCTTGTCTCTATGGCTTCGTCATTGTTGATGATTATTCAAGATATACATGGGTGCACATAATTCTCTACAAGACTGAAGTGCAGGATGTCTTCAGATGCTTCACCAACCGTGCCATGAACAACTATGGCGTCAAGATCAAGCACATCAGGAGTGACAATGGCACAAAGTTCAAGAACACTGGCCTCGATCTTTACTTGGATACATTAGGCATCACTCATGAGTTCTCAGCTCCATACACACCACAGCAGAATGGCATCGTGGAGCGCAAGAACAGAACACTCATTGAGATGACTCAGACGATGCTCGATGAATACAAGACACCAAGAAAGTTCTGGCCTGAAGCTATTGATACTGCATGCCATGTCATCAACCGTGTTTATCTTCACAAGCTTCTGAAGAAAACATCATATGAACTACTCACTGGTAAGAAGCCAAATTTCAGTTACTTCAGAGTATTTGGTGCTAGGTGCTGGATCAAGGATCCACATCACACTTCAAAATTTGCACCGAAAGCACATGAAGGTTTTATGCTCGGTTACGGAAAGGATTCGCACTCCTACAGAGTCTTCAATCTCTTTCACTATAAAGTGGTTGAAACTGTGGATGTGCGGTTCGATGAGACTAACGGCTCGCAAAGAGAGCACCTGCCAAATGTGCTAGATGAAGTTTCGCCCAATGAACCCATCAAGCTAATGGGAATTGGAGAAATCATACCGTCTGAAGCACAGCCTGAAGAGGAACTTATCATTTCCGCACCTAATCAACCTGAAGACAATGCTCACCCTGAAGACAATTCTCCTAACAACGACAATGATCAACAAGAGCAAAATCTTTGTCCGGTTCATCCTCGTGTTGCAAATGAAGTACAGATTGAGAAGATAATAGATAACATCAATGCGCCTGGTCCACTCACTCGTTCAACAGCAACACAGCTAGCAAATTTCTGTGGGCACTTTGCTTTTGTCTCAATATCTGAACCCCAGAAAGTTGATGAAGCCTTCATGGAACCTGAATGGAGTCAAGCTATGCAAGAAGAGCTTCAGCAGTTCAAGATGAACAATGTCTGGGAACTTGTCAAGCGTCCCGATCCCCGCAAGCACAACATAATAGGCACAAAATGGATATATCGCAACAAACAAGATGAGCATGGTCAAGTTGTCAGAAACAAGGCTTGTCTCGTTGCTCAAGGATACACTCAAGTTGAAGGGATTGACTTCGATGAAACATTTGCTCCTGTGGCTAGACTTGAAGCTATTCGCATATTGCTAGCCTATGCAAACCATCACAACATCTTGTTGTATCAAATGGATGTGAAGAGTGCATTTCTCAACGGCAAGATTGAAGAAGAAGTGTATGTTGCACAACCTCCCGGCTTTGAAGATCCAAAACATCCTGATATGGTGTACAAGATAAACAAGGCATTGTATGGCCTCAAACAAGCCCCTCACGCTTGGTATGACACACTCAAAGACTTCCTGAAGAGCAAAGGCTTCAAACCTGGTTCCCTGGATCCCACACTCTTCACGAAGACATATAATGGTGAATTGTTTGTGTGCCAAATATATGTGGATGACATTATCTTCGGCTGCACCAACCAGAAAGACAGTGATGAGTTTGGACACATGATGCAAGAGCAATATCAGATGTCCATGATGGGTGAGCTGAAGTTCTTCCTTGGTCTTCAAATTCGTCATCAAATCAATGGCATCTTCATATCTCAAGAGAAATACCTGAAAGATTGCCTGAAGAAGTTTGGAATGCAAGACTGGAAAGGTTACACGGCGCCAATGCCAACCAAGAGTCATCTGGGTCCTGACGCCAATGGTAAAGAGTTCGATCAAAAGGTATACAGCTCCATGATTGGTTCTTTACTTTATTTATGTGCATCTAGGCCAGATATTATGCTTAGTGTTTGCATGTGTGCTCGATTCCAAGCGGCACCAAAGGAATCACATCACTTAGCCGTGAAGCGAATTCTTTGATATTTGGCTTACACCCCAACATTAGGATAATGGTATCCAAAGGGCTCAGAATTTGATCTAGTTGGATTCTCGGATGCTGATTATGCTGGTGACAAGGTGGATTGAAAGTCTACATCAGGCACATGTCACTTTCTGGGACGATCACTTGTCTGTTGGTCTTCAAAGATGCGTAACTGTATCTCTCTCCTTCTTTGAATCTGAATACATTCTTTGGTGGATCTTCTTTGTGCTCAGCTTCTATGGATGAAGCAAACACTCAAGGACTATGGCATCCATCGGAAACAAGTACCACTCTACTGCGACAATGAAAGCACCATCAAGATTGCCAACAACCCAGTTCAACACTCGAAGACAAAGCACATTGAAATTTGTCATCACTTTCTCAGAGATCATGTCATGAAGGAAGATATTGATATCATGCACGTCATCACTGAAGAGCAACTGACAGATATCTTCACAAAGCCCTTGGATGAGAAAAGGTTTTGCAAGTTGCGGTGTGAGCTAAATATCTTGGAATCCTCAAATGTCCTGTGATCAGGCACACATCCTAACACTTATGCATGTTGATGACTTAGATGTGCAACACACGAAGTAAAGTATATCTTTTATCAATGAAGACTTGCATTCTAAGTGTGAATACATTAACGCGGAATTTGACTTTGGAACGCCACGGTAATTGTGCGTCGTGTCTAGGTCTAATACTTCCTATACGTGGGTAACGCCACCACCAAATTCTTCTGTTTGAAGTGTTTTTCTCATGGTGTTACATTTTCTATGTCTTCGCATTTGGTTTGTCTTCAATTTCAACATGTCTTCATGATTATCTTCACTATGTTGATTTGGTTGTATTCTAATATGTACATATATTTTTGTTCTGTCCTCTACAACATTCACTTATAGCTATGTCTTCTCGTTTGAATCTTTTGAACTAAGTGAATGTGATCGGACTCTAACCTCTCTATGCTTTCTACCTCAAACTCTATCTATCCAAATCATATGCATTCTGTTGAAACTGTCGAATGTCTTCTCTGCGTCCTTGTCAGCAGAAGATACACAGACAAACATTAAACCTGTTTTAATGTTCAATTCTTATTGCCTGAAACCTGGAGAAGCCGGAACGACCATCCGAAAATCCAGGCGGGCGTGGGCACGTGGGACAACTCCCAATGTGTTGCATGTTCGCCACGTGTCCCTCAGATGTGAACCACCAGGGGCACCTGTGTAATTGCGTTGTGCCTTCCCTTTCCCTATAAATACACACCCAATCGCGGTCAAAATCTTTCTTCCACCTCTCCACCTCGACAAACCCTAGAGCCACCGCTAGCTCTCGACGACGCCGGCGACGAAGCGCTTAGCTGCCGCGACCTCTCCGATGCCGTCTTCACGCCGGCTGCGGACATCTTCTTCTCCACCGCTGTCGTAGGTGTCCTCCGTCGCCAAGTTAAGGCACGGAAGATCGAACTGCTCGGCCTCATCTTCTACTCCGTCTAGCAGTTCATCGTGTGGTAAATTAAAACCCTATTTTTACCGTCCTTTTGATCCTATAGATTGATCCTTTCTACCACAAGTGGTTTCTGCCTCCACAAATTTGGATCTATCCTGCCTGCATCTTATATGATGCCTAGTATATTCACTTATGCTTCACACGTAGTTAGATTCCTCACTTGTACTTATTCTTGGATTCGTACAAATCTGGAACCAACTCTCAACATATAAGTGAATGTCTTCGCTATGAGGTCAATGTCTTCTAAACTGATTTATCTTCAAAATCTTCTGAGAATGCATATGACCTCTTCCCCTTCCCTCGCATCTCTAATGCTGTCACAAGTACATGTCCGTGGGAGAATCCCTTGGTTCTCATAGTCTGCATTCATTTGCAAGATTCTTACAGAATCACATCAACTCTCCCGAAGCCAGTTCCTGTCTGACCAGCAGACGGAAGCCTTTGACAGTGTTGAAGCCATTCAGTCTGAACCTCATGGCGACAGAGAAGTCTGCAAGGAAGGGTGGCAGACAGCGCTGCGGGAATACATCAAGAGATTTGCCTCCCGACCTCTATGAGCTGTACAAGACAGATCAAGAGGAGGACTACAATCAGTGAAAACCTGAATCCAATGGATTCTGAGATATTGGGCAGAACAATGGTACAAGTAAAGGTTCGTGATCCAGGAATATACTGAGAAGAATGCCATCAAGCGACCCTGGGGAGACATCTTGTACAAAAATCTTCCACCCAGGTCTAGAGCTGAAGCCATTAAACAAGGCTTCTACCCTTGCATGGTCCATGGACCACAGCCTGTAGATGCCGACCCATCTTCATTGCTATGGTGTCGTGACGACAATCTGTTCAAGTGCAACTTCCAGTTTGCCAAGAACTCGGCCAAAGAAAACAAGAAGTCGCGGGGATTAGACTTCAACCCCGGTCCCTCTGCTCCTCGTGCCGATGGCACACGTTAAGCTGAACCCAATCTTGTTGGGCCCTTCTACAACCTAGAAGGTCTCATCATTCATATTATGGTTCAAGGGACAGCCGTGGATGAACCTCCAGACCACGCTGATTCTGACGAAGTGCCTGCACCACCGAAGCCAAAGAAGCTGAAGAAACCCAAGGCTTCGAAGCCTTCCACTGCACCAAAAGCTTCACGAGCGAAGCCTCTGGCCACTGCTCCTCCTGCACCAAGTGTGCAGTCTGAAGATCTCTCATGCATCTCCAAGTCTGAGAAGAAGAAAAAGAAGCCTATGCACACCACTTGTCCAGCTCTGACCCCTGCTGCTGTTCTGAGGAATGAGAATGACGCCATTGATCTGTCAAGTGACGACGATCTTGCTGATGACGCTCTTGAGCAGCTGATAAAGAGCAAGCAAGAGGCGGAAATCTTCAATGATTTGCCTCTCTTTGATGTGGAAGTATTGAACAACTTCATTGATGAGTGGTTTGACACCCCCAATCTCATCTTTGACGATCTGCAACTTCCCATTGGCCTAAGCGTCTCCTTCTATGGAGCCATTGCTCCTGAGCTGGCTCTTGCTCAGAAAATTGTTGAGCTGAAGCATAAGATCGATTATGAAAAGGCTCAGTTCAAGAAGCACATGGCCAAGCTCAGCTTGGCAGACGTCCAAAACTTCAAGGTCATGCTGCATGAGCTCAAGGAAGCGTTTCACAAGAAACGTGAAGAAGCCAAAGGTTCTCGTGAGCGCATGAAGATTCTCGCTGCCAAGTGTGTTCAAGCTTACAATGAAGCTGAGAAGCGCAAGGCACTTGGGCGTCCTAGCATCGACCCTAAGATGGCTGCCAAGCAGAAGAAGAAGCCATCTATGAACCAAGCTGAACAATCCAGGTGGGAAGAACCTCGCATTGTCTTCCCAGCCAGTATGACAGGCGTGAAGCCTAAGATCCCCACAGTGGCTTCAGAGCTTCAGAAGATAAGGGCAGCTGAAGCCAAAGCTAGAAGGCGCAAGAACAAGAACACCACTGATGATGCTCCACCCACCAAGAAGCGCAAGACCAAGAAGAGAGATCGGGCTGCTCCCACAGAGCCCCTTGTCGTTGAGCCAATTTCTGTTGCTCGTCCTCCATCTGCACAACAAGAACGTCGTTTGATAGTTCACGAGCCTGCTTCCCCAGAGGCTCCTGAAGCTGAAGACATTCCAGCTGTTGACCTCGTCGCAGCTGAAGACATTGGTCATCAAGACAATGTTGACGATGATGAAGTTCTTCCTCAGATCGAGCACAATGTGGTATCATCGCATGTTCTCACGAACAGCGAACTCATCAGCATTGGTCGTCCATTGACACCAATTGCTCAGGATGACTCATGGTCTGATCACCCACAAGAATCCCCCTGTCAAGCAGAAACACCAGTTACTCCCCAACTCAAGTCACCACTCCGGTGATTGAAGATGAAGACTTTGTGGCCCAACCAACTCCATCTTCACAAGCGTCGCCAGCGTTCCGCAGGCTTCGCAAAGGACCAAGGCCACAAGTCACCCTTTCAAGTGTTCCAGAAGGAGAAGAGCGCCAATCCGTCTCACGCCAAGTCTTTCCTGAAGCCTCTCCAACTGTGAACAATCCCGAGACTGAAGCCAACCTGGCTGAAGATATTCCGGCTGCATCAGCCGATGACCAAGAAGAACCAAGAGAAGAAGAAGAACGTGTTGCTACAACCACAACCAACCAAGTTGTTCTCGAGGAGAACGTGTCTGACCCTCCAGCTACTCAAGTGGAGGTTAACAACATTGAGACAACCACCAACACCAACACTGAAGCCAATGACGTTGGCATGGCTGAAGCTAATGTGGAGCCTGAAGTCAATGTGGTGCCCGAAGTGATAGCACATGAAGTCATTGCTGCACCTGTCGTGGAATTGTCACGGCAGATGTCCTCTTGCAAGGACTTAGTCGTGGAGCCATCGCAACTAGGAAGCTTAAAGGGGTTATCGGGACAGAGGACACAAGAGGTTTTATACTAGTTCGGCCCCTTACGGTGAAGGTAAAGCCTACGTCTAGTTGGGTTGGTATTGCTTGAGGTTTCGATGACCAGGGAGCGAGATACGCTATGCCCGGTTCTCGATTGGTTGCTTTCTTGCCCTAAGCCGCCAACAGGTCATCCCCTTATATACACGGGTTGACGCCCTGTGGCCTATAGAGTCCAGACCGGCTTATAAACAATGGTCGGCTTGGTGACTAGTTAAGTCTACCTTATGATACAAGTCATGCCTCTATGGCGGTTTACTACAACGGGCCTTAAATTACCTGTGGGCCTATGGCCCTTTGTTGAGTTGCCATCTTCATGCTTGGACTTGGGATTCTGTCTGGTGAATCTCTTTACGTAACCCGGCCCCTCCTGGGCGACTTACACAAATAGTTATATCCCCAACACTAGGCCCCAGATTGATTTGAACCTGTTCATGTCAATCTTAAAATATTTTAAAACATAAATCCTCAGTCTTCTGACTGCGTAAAAAGACTTTCTTTAACCCGTCGTGACGTCATTCTCTGGATCCGTGTTAACCCGTCATGACGTCATCTTTCCTTTTTATTCCGCCGTATCGCCCAATGGATCTCTGTCTTTATTGACCGTTTCGGAAATCGAGGCGTCGGGGCCGCTGGATAATAATTCTTATCTCCTCGTTTCGCGCCGTCTCAGTTATGCTCTCCTTATAAATAGGCGCGACCTAGGTTTCATTTTCACCCTTCCAGTCGTCTTCTTCCTCTTGCCTCCTCTCGAGCTCCGCCGCCGCCACTGTCAAGCTTCTTGTCTTCACCGACCCAGGCCGCCGCATCAACCTGAATCGGACCAAAAAACATCGGCGAACCTCCATGACTCCTCCAGATCCGTAAGTTCCCTTCCCTTCCTTGCTTAGATCTGCATTAGAGCTTCCTCGAGTTCATCGGAGTTCATCACCATCGGAGCCATCTCCTTGTTAGTTTTTCTCCTAGATACCTCCTCCGATCTGAGAATGATATAAAATAGCCGCGGTAGTTGTTTTTGCACTTGTCTTGGATACAAAACATATCGATTTGTCTGTATGAAAACCTTATTCGAGCCTATGAACACATCTGCGTCGGTTTTTAGGTCTAGAAAACTTTCTTATCAGCACAGACCTTTGATCTCAAATCATAGCAGAAGATTATGAAACCTGTTTTTATCACCCGGAAAACTTCTTCTGTTAAACCTTTTAAAATAACTGTCCAGGTATCCGGTTTAAACGCATACCACTGATCTGTGAACCTTGGTGCCTTCTCAGGTCTTTAAAACTTTTGAACTATTGTTAATGCTTGTAGCGGCTTAAATAGTGTTGCCCAGTTATCCTTATGTCATTAGGCCCCTTTAAACCGCTACCTTCGGTAATTTGGATATTTTCTCCCGGGTCAAAATTTAAATCGGAACTTCTTATTTTGTAATAGGCCAACTGTTGTCATGGCGCCTAAGTCGGCCAAAGCTCCTGTAACCTGCGACTGGGTCCCATCCACAGTTACTAAGAGCAAACTGGCTGAGTTTGTGAAGTCTGGCCATCTGCCAAAAAAGGAGGTCATGTCTTATCGCGTTCCTGACCCATCTGAAGAGAAGCCTCAACCCAAAGAAGGGGAGGTGATAGTTTTCACGGATCACATGAGCTGGGGATTTGCTCCTCCTGGGTCAAAGTTCTTCAGAGAGGTTCTGAATTTCTTTGATCTTAGACCTCAAGACATTGGACCCAATTCCATGTCAAATCTTTGCAATTTTCAAGTTTTCTGCAAGGTGTACCTAGGAGAAGAGCCAAGTCTACTTTTGTTCAGAGAACTTTTTTACTTGAACCGGAAAAATGAACGTGCCAATGGGCCTAGTCTTGAACTTGGCGGCATCTCGATCCAGCGACGGAGAGACTGCCTGTTTCCTTATGCTGAGCTGCCGAGTCACCCCAAATATTGGAACCAGACATGGTTCTCTTGTCGAGATACTTCTCGGCTGATGAGAAGCCTCGCCCAGCTTCGCACCCTGCGCCTTGAGTCCAACCATCATTTGGCGGATAAACCGACATTGTTGAGCGTCTGCCGCTTAACCCCACCATCAAGAAGATTAAAGCTCTTCTGGGAAATGGTTTAAATGGCATCGACCTGGTCCGGGTCTGGATCACTTGGCGAATACTCCCATTAAGCCGTCGCTCCGGCTTAATGTGTACCTATATAGGCGAAACGAACGACCCAATGTGCCACAGTTCTGACGACCTACCAGATGATGTGGCAGATGCTACAACCCAGTCACTGCTGAAGGAGGGTACTGTTATCAGCAATGCTTTCGGGTTACTTCCCTTCTGCAAAAAGAACCCGGCCCCTGCAGGAAGTTACCAATCTTTATAAATACTCTTTAACATGTTTACCTCTTTTGTACTTATAATTCCTTATCTTTTCCACAGGCCGTTGATGATTTTTGGAAAGTCGGATATGACCACGAGGCCGCCCAACAAGCTAGAGCAGCCAAGAAAAACGACAGGAAAAACAACAAGACGGGAACTTCAAAAAAGAAGAAACCCAGCGCCTCTGAATTGTTCAAATTGGATGACTCTTCTTCAGACGAGGAAGAGGTAATGCCTTATTCTCTTAACTCCTTTGTCACTATTTTATTGATATTTCCGCCTTTCAGGAGGATACTGGGAACAGCCAAGCTCCTGACGAAGAGGTAACTATAATCTCCTCCGACTCAAAGCCTTTGCCAAAGCACAAAACCCGGCGGGTGACCCAGAAAGTAAGATTTTCACATCCTCTAGCTTATCAAGATCCTCAATTTTTTTTGAAGCAACAACAGCTTGAGAACCGGAGGCAAACCCGGACAAGTAAGGATGTAGAGCTCTCTTCCGGCTTACCGGACGTAAGCAGGAAGCGTCGAACTGAGGTCATCTCCGCTTTGCGTTCTGTTTATCCTTTGGCGGGTTTAATTCATCAGCCTCTCAATTCATCTGACTCCAATTATCAGGATACCTCTCCTTCCTCTGGCGAGTCTATGCAATCCAACATGCCGGCCTTCAAGACCGCCCCTGGGTAATATACCTTTGTTATCCTCATGCTTTGCCTTACGCATATTTTGTACTCATCCCTTTTTTTTTGTCCACAGTGTGCAGGTGAAACCCAGTAAGAGGGCAAAAAAGAATAAGCCGATCGAAGACCCGGTAGCAATGGGGCCGGAACCCGGAACCGCTGCCCCTGATGCTTCTACTCATCAACCTCCTCCTGAGCCGGCCTATGAAATTCCGACGCCATCTTCCGACCCGCCTGCCGAAGACACTCTTAACAGCTCCGATAAACCGGAAATTCCTAGCCCGGTCAGGACGGCGGAGCCGGAAGTTGAAATCTTGAAAAGCCAGTATGTTGAACCGGGGCGGCCTACCGTCCTTGCCAGATGTACTGCCAAGGAAGAACTTGTCAAAAGCCGGAAGACCAAACAGGACATCGCTGATTATGCTCACTTAAGCATTGGCGATATAGTCTCAGGCTATCTGAATCAAGTGCACAACAGCCGTGACCTGGAAATTGACATGGTGAAACAAATACATCATAAATCTGAGGTATAATTTATATTATTCCCTCCCGAATCTTACTTACTGTACCAGCCCCCAAGTCTACTGCTTATAAATAAATATGCCGTAGAGTTAGATACCTGCTTACCAGTTTACAAGAAAGGATATTTAACCCGGCCAGAATATAGCAACTTAAAACAAGAGATACACATTAGCCCCCAAGTGTCAAGTATCTTTACTTGTAAAGTGCTTGAGACTTTAATATGCATAATCTAACATTAGGAAGTAAAATTTTCTTCAGCATACATTAGCCCCCAAGTGTCAAGTATCTTTACCTGTAAGTGCTTGAGACTTTAATATGCATAATCATAACTTTAATTATAACCCGTGGACAATGCAGGTTTCCACCAGTCAATTTGAATTGGAGATTGCTGGCCTGAAGACCCGACTGGCGGCCCAAGAACCTGAAATTCAAAAAGCCAACTCCAAATTCTCATTCAGCGTCTCTGAGCAAGAAAAGTTGAAGAAGGATTTTGACACGGAGAAGAAAACCTGGGCGGATGAAAAAACTTCACTTGTGACCCGGGCCAAGACAGCAGAAGCAGCTCTTGCCGAAGCAACTGCCGAACTGTCCGGCTTAAAGCACCGGATATCTCAAATGGTCTCAGCAATTTTCGGTAAGTTACTATGTGTAATCTTTGAACATCACCATGGTTTATTTGATGACTATTTCAGATATTATCTCCGGCTTAATCTTATATGCATAAACGCGGGCCCCAGGAGCACCAACCTGAAGCAGAATATCCTGATCAAGCTTAAGGCGGTGTACACTCTAGTGGAACAGCTGTACACCGGGTCACAACGTGCTTTGGCCGTTGTGGCTTTATCAAACGATACTCCTTATCTCCTGCAGGATGTGCTCAAACGGCTTGCCGTGTTACCTCAACGGATTCAGAGCTAAGGCGGGCATCTGGTAGAGTCGGGCCATAGCCGCCTTAAGCCGGGCGAAAGCGTTGGTTCCAGAGCTAGACTTAGCCGATGTTGCTCTTGGATATCCTAGCTTGAAGGAGGACGGCTCTGCATTCAATGAATCAGACTTCACCGCCTGTGTGAGAGTCGTACGTCCTATGGACACCATCATTGGCAATGATATTGATCTTACGAAGTATCAGCCGGGTTATGACAACGAGAACCGGAGGATTCCAACTCCGCATTATGATGACGTCAGCCTGATCCCTCCAACTCGTAAGCATACCTTTGCTCCTGAAGTTGAACCGCCGGTTTAATAGATGATGAAGCTGAATTTTAAGCCTTAAGCGGCATTGACTGGACCTCATCAACCTTCCAGGACAAAACAGCAGACAAAGAGGCGGAGAATGATAACCCGGAGTCTTCAAGTCCACCAAAGGAGTAACCCGCCTGGCACTAAGTCTTTGAAAAAAAATGATGCTTCATTATTCAGACTCGGGGAGTCTTGTAATAGGGTAGAAAACTTCTTAACTCTGTCATGCCTTCGGCATGTTTGTGGTGCTTAACAATGTCACAAGCCGCTATCATTGTTACTACTGGCTTACATGAATTGATCCTTGACATCCAAAATCTTTTTACTTTATCCTGTGTATAAAAAACAAAAAATTCCTTTGGCGTCTTACCACATCCGGGGTCATGTAAAATAACGTTAACCTGGAGTATGAACCAAAACACCATAAGTATCAGCCGGTTCATGATCATGACCATAATAATGTACCTGCTATCTTACTGAAGCGTACATTGCCGGCTTACGTGATCCCAAAAAGCAGACAGTTAAACTTAACTTCTGAAAATTGGCACATATAATGTTTACTTGGCCCTTAATATTATTTACACTTATGGAATAAAGCAAACCTAATTTTCAAAGGCCTCTGATTCGAATACGATCAGTAGAACCGTTCCAAAGGGGTTAAGCTAAGATTCGGATACGATCATATAGCCCCCAATGGCTTTGGCGATGCCGATCAAGTGGGTATCGATAGCTATGTTCTCTTTGGTTCGAATACGACCTATGTTTGAACATGAAGCCCCCAAGTGACCATTATAGTTGTTTAATGATGCTGATTCGAATACGATCCACGTCAGACCCAAAGGAGTTAAGCTATGATTCAAATATGATCAAGAAGCCCCCAAGTGGGTTTGGCAGTATGCCGATCAATTGGGTATCGACAGCTATGTTCTCTTTGGTTCGAATACGACCTATGTTTGAACAGGAAGCCCCCAATTGACCATGGCTAGATTCAGATATGATCATAAGCCGGACCAAAGGGAAAACAGGATTCAGATATGATCCGCCCCCTGTTGGTTGTTTCCACCACCTGGTAAAGAAGATACATAAACCTTGTAGGATGGAAAGAAAAGAGGTCCTGCTTTATTGCTTTATATAATATATACATTGCTAAAAAGGAAAAAAACAAATATACTCTGAGAGCCGGTGGCTTATGTATAGTAGGGCCGGAGATGCGCTATGTTCCACGGCGGGCGGGTCTCTTCCTCCGACTTACGTGAGTCTTTGTGCTCTCGAACATCGATGAGGTAATATGACCCGTTGTTGAGATTCTTGCTGACCACAAAAGGTCCTTCCCAAGGAGGGGACAGCTTGTGCATATCAGATTGATCCTGGATGAGCGGGAGCACTAAATTGCCTTCCTGAAAAGTTCTGCTTCTAACCCGGCGGCTGTGATAACGGCGCAGGTCTTGCTGGTAAATCTCCGAGCGGGCTATTGCCAAGTCTCGCTCCTCATCCAACAAATCAAGTGCATCCTGACGATATTTTTCATTATCAGCCTCAACGTAAGCCGCGACCCGGGGTGAATCATGCCGGATATCACTTGGCAGAACCGCCTCTGCACCGTACACCATGAAGAAAGGTGTATAACCAAGAGACACATTAGGCGTTGTGTTGATGCTCCATAGCACGTATGGTAACTCCTCCACCCAACAACCCGGAGTTCGTTGTAAGGGAACTAAGAGCCGGGGTTTAATACCTTTCAAGATCTCTTGATTAGCTCTTTCTGCTTGACCATTAGACTGGGGGTGAGCAACAGCCGAAACATCAAGCCGGATGTGTTCTTGTTGACAGAAATCCTCCATGGCACCCTTGGAGAGATTAGTACCATTATCAGTTATAATGTTGTGTGGAAAACCAAAACGAAAGATCACCTTTTTTATGAACTGAACCGCCGTGGCTGCATCACACTTACTGACCGGTTCTGCTTCAACCCACTTGGTGAACTTATCCACTGCCACCAACTGGTGTGTCTTCTTATCCTTAGACCATTTGAAAGGTCCAACCATGTCAAGCCCCCAGACTGCAAACGGCCAAGTAATTGGAATCATCCTCAATTCTTGAGCTGACACATGAGCTCGTCATGAGAAATTTTTGACATCCGTCACATTTACTGACCAGATCCTCCGCATCAGCATGAGCCGTCGGCCAATAAAAACCATGACGAAAAGCCTTGGCTACCAGAGACTTTGAACCGGCATGATGACCGCAATCTCCTTCATGAATCTCACAAAGTATCTCCTGACCCTCCGTAGGTGATACACAATGTTGAAACGCCCCAGTGACGCTGCGGTGATGCAACTCGCCATGAACAATTGTCATGGATTTGGACCGCCTGATGATTTGTCTTGCCAAGGTCTCATCCTCGTGCAACTCTCCCGGGTCATATAGGCCAAATATGGGATCGTCCAATGCAGGATGGCGTGGAGAGCCGCCACCAGCGCCTCCCGGGTTCCAGCACGACAAGCTCTTCCTTCGTAGGCACTCTGACAGAAGGGTTATGCAAAACGTCAAGAAAGGTATTAGGCGGCACCGGCTTACGCTGAGACCCCAGCCGGCTTAAAGCATCAGCCGCTTCATTCTTCCTTCGATCAATGTGCTCTACTTGATAACCTTTGAAGTGCCCAGCCACTGCATTAACTTCATGACGATAAGCCGCCATAAGCGGATCCTTGGAGTCCCACGTGCCTGAGACCTGTTGAGCGACGAGGTCTGAATCGCCCAAACATCTTACCCGGCTCAAATTCATCTCTTTGGCCATCCGGAGGCCATGGAGTAAAGCCTTGTATTCAGATGCATTGTTAGTACAGGGAAACATAAGCCAGAGCACATAACAAAATTTGTCACCTCGGGGGGAAGTTAACACGACTCCAGCCCCCGAGCCTTCCAACTGCCTGGACCCATCGAAGTGAATAGTCCAATATGTGTTATCCGGCTTCTCCTCTGGTGCCTGCAACTCTGTCCAATCATTGATAAAGTCCACTAGGGCTTGAGACTTGATAGATGTGCGCGGCATATACTTCAAACCGTGAGGCCCAAGCTCGATGGCCCACTTGGAAACTCGTCCTGTGGCTTCCCTGTTCTGGATGATGTCTCCCAAGGGGGCTGAACTTACCTACGCTTATAGGATGACCCAGGAAGTACTGCTTTAGCTTCCGGCTCGCCATGAACACCCCATAAACAAGTTGCTGCCAATGCAGATACCTTTGCTTGGATTCTATGAGCACCTCACTGATGTAATAAACCGGCCGTTGAACTGGATGCTCTTGCCAGTCTCCTTATGCTCCACCACAATGGCCACACTAACAGCACGTGAGTTAGCAGCAACATACAACAAAGAACGGCTCTTTATCAATTGGAGCCGCGAGAACTGGCGGCTCGCATAACCGTCTCTTTAAATCTTCAAAGGCAGCATCAGCAGCCTCACTCCGGAACAAAAGTGTCTGCTTTCTTCATCATCGTCGATACGATTGGTAGAGCCTTCTCACCTAGCTGGCTTATGAATCGGCTTAAAGCAGCAACGCGACCCGCCAGTCGCTGAACATCATTGATGCAAACCGGTTTAGCCAGAGAGGTAATCGCCTTGATCTTCTCCGGGTTAGCTTCAATGTCCTTGAAGTTCTGGATACATCGGGCCTTTAACTCCGCCCATGAACTGATGGAATTGGGAGGCAAACTTTTCAACCAAGATCGGGTCGTTCCATGTAACATCATGGTGAAATACTTAGCCATTGCCGCGTCGCTGACCTCCAATAACTCCATGGCCATCTCGTAACTTTCAATCCATGCCCCTGGCTGTAAGTCGGCCGTGTAATTCGGCACCTTTCGAGGTCCCTTGAAATCTTTGGGTAGACGCACATCCCGCAGAGCCGGCACCAGATAAGGGACGCCACTGGTTCTAGTGGCCACTCCTGCTCCAATAGAAGTCGTTGGATACTCTGGGAGACCTTCATATGTCGTTCATCCTCCTGACGCAATCGATCTTGTACCGGGTTATAGCCACCGGGTTGGTTACGACGCTGGGCATTGCTGGATAAAGCTTCTGACTCCATGTGCCTCATCACCTCGCACTCCGGTTTGGACGAGGTGCTAACCAAGGCTGAGGAGTGGAATGAATCATGTCCCTGCAGAAGAATAGGTCTCTTCTTGTGCCAAGGCCGTCTGAAGAAGATCCCCGACCCTCCGGTTTCCACCGCCGTCGGGTCATCACCATCCACTGGAAGAGCCGCCAGACGTGCCGATGCTGCTATCAAGTTCTCCATGGGGTTGGAGAAGTGGCCCGGCGGTGTCGGTATGTATCGGGGCGGGCCATACTCCCGTGAGGAGGTGCCATCTCTCGAGGCTGAACCGGCCCTCCAGCTCCGGGTGTCATAAACTGATTGGCTTCGGGCGGGTTGCTAGGACCCACTCCGGGTGTCGTGAAAAGATTCCGAGGATCGTAAACCGGAGGCAGACGGGACTGGGTCTTCTGATGTCTCCTTCTCATCACCTCATTGGATGCATTCAGACTCATATTAAAATTTGGAAAGCCTCGATCGAGTCGCCGCTACTGCGTGCATCCAAAGCCGCCCGCTCATGCCTAGCCTGGTGTCCTCGGCCGCCAAGGCCTCCTTGGCAGGCTATCTCCTCACGCACCTTTGCCACCTCCGCGTTGTGCTCATCTGGATTTGCAGGAATAACCGTGGTGGTTAACAGGCCGTCAACTTGTCCATAAGATCTATCAAGACTGAGCGGTAGCGGCAGAGCCTCTGCCTCGGCCGCTCTGAACCGGACATTATTGCTGCATGGCCGTCGAGTTTTGGGCGGGTTGAGTACCAACCATGAAGACTCCTGCCCAGCTTGGCGGCTCATAGAAGTCTGGAATTCTAGAGTCGTCGAACAACCCCAAGCATGCCCTCTTGGACCGATCTGAGAGAATCTGTTGAACCGGAGGACGAATCGTCATCGGATGGGACGGCCGTCTCTTCGCCATCCTTAGATCCTTCAGAAAGTGTCTCTCCGTGAACACAGCCCACAAAGGCACGCTTCATGGTAGGTTGAATCCGGGCGGGTTTCGCACGCTGAGCCGTCTCAATGAGGTCGGTGCAGTTGTTTGGTTCTGGGCCCGGCTTACCAATCCGGCCAATGAAGACATGGATTCCGCCAAAGGGAACCCGGTACCCGTACTCAATTGAGTCGGCCTCGGGGCCCCAGCCTTCGTTGTCGATGTAGATCTTGCCGCGACGACTCTTGGTCATACGGCCCACTGCGTATCCCTTGAGCCCTTCGAAGCTGCCCTTCAAGACCGCAAATCCACCGTCTTGGCCCCACGGTGGGCGCCAACCGTCGTGGAATTGTCACGGCAGATGTCCTCTTGCAAGGACTTAGTCGTGGAGCCATCGCAACTAGGAAGCTTAAAGGGGTTATCGGAATGAGAGGACATGAGAGGTTTTATACTAGTTCGGCCCCTTACGGTGAAGGTAAAGCCTACGTCTAGTTGGGTTGGTATTGCTTGAGGTTTCGATGACCAGGGAGTGAGATACGCTATGCCCGGTTCTCGATTGGTTGTTTTCTTGCCCTAAGCCGCCAACAGGTCATCCCCTTATATACACAAAGTTGGACGCCCAGGGCCTATAGAGTCCCTACGGCTTATAAACAATGTACGGCTCGGTGACTAGTTAAGTCTACCTTATGATACAAGTCATGCCTCTATGGCGGTTTACTACAACGGGCCTTAAATCGCCTGTGGGCCTATGGCCCTTTGTTGAGTCGCCATCTTCATGCTTGGACTTGGGCTTCTGTCTGGTGAATCTCTTTACGTAACCCGGCGCCTCCTGGGCAGCTTACACAAATAGTTATATCCCCAACAGCACCTGATGCAAATCTGCAGCCTGAAGTCACTGCCACTGCCACTGCTCATGTACCACCTCCCAGGCCACATACTATTGAGCAAGCATACAACTATGGTCAGCTGGTCACTGTCAGATGGCCTATTCTGGTTCCTCCTCCTGCTGTTGGTCCACAATTTGATTATCATGTCGAGCACATGCCTCGGGTCTAGAAGCCAAAGCCAAGATTACCCAGGTTTCCAGGTACTGCCACTTCACCAGGGTCCTTCAATGCAAATGGTTCATTGCACACAACACTTTCTTTGATAGCGCCAAGAACCCCTATTCCAAGCCAAGGATTTCATCAGATCGGTTCTGGAGCTATCAGCAGCGCAGTTATTATTCTTGTGTTCTTTATGATCAAGGGCGCATCTTCCCTCATATGCGTCTTGACTGTGAAGCCATTGCTGGACTGCCATGCCTTGAAGAAGCCCTTGACTGCTTCCGTGATGCTGGATTGCTGAATTTTGTGACTGATAAGGAGCATTGGAATGAAGAGCTTCATTGCAACTCTATGCCACCCTCCACATTCAAGGCTACAACAGGGATCCGAAGATATGGGTCCTTGAGTGGATGACAGCAACGTACACCATGAAGCTAAAGCTTTTGACATTATTGAGCTTATCGGGTTCCGCCCACTCCAAATTGAACTATATGAACCTGGTTGTCAGCTTCACCGCAATGCTTTGGAGAGCATCTTTCAGAAGCCAGAGCCCAACATGAGCCAAATGCTGAGCATGATGAAGCCTTTGCCACATGACGCTGATTACCTAAAAGAATTCTCTATTGAAGACCTAGAGTATCTGCCCCGCACCATCTATAATATCATAAGGCGAACTCTATGGCCTGTCAAAGGACATTCTTCAGCAGCAAAACTTGAAGGAGCAATGAAGAATTTGGTCTTTTATATCTTCAATGGCATCAGTTTCAATGCTCAAGACTTCTTTATCAGGTAGTTAGCTGCATCAGGCTCTGATCTCTTTGGACTGAAGTTCTACGCTCCATGGGTCATGCGCCTCATCAAGCTACATTCAGTTGTCAACTATCAGCCCTCTACTCGCAACCATATGATATTTTTGCCAGAGGTTGATATGTCAGTTGAAGCCATATACCCAGAGCCTGCCAAGGAGCCCATTTATCTTCACAACACTAATCACCAAAGCTTCACGCAACCCATTGAAAGAGTCCTGGCAGTCACTCATGTTTATCCTTTGGCTGGCAATACACGCTTACCTCACCGTGCTCAAACTGAAGCCGCTGAAAGCACTATTCCCAAAAGGCCTCGGAAGCGATCTCGTGTTCTCAATGGCCGAGACCTTCTCATTGCCCTGCATCAGAAATAGGATAAGCATCACTACTGGCTGAACCGGCAGATGCAAAGCCTCTTGGTGGACGTCAATCGCATTCGCAATCTTGCCACCAAGAATGCCTTTGTTACACATGAAATCTGTCGGAGGTCATGGAAGAGTTTGACATTGCTGAGTCTTTGACGGATCTTCAAGACGATGGCTTCACTGAAAGATTCAAGTTTGACTCCACTCCTCCAAGGAATGTTGTCTTGCGTCGAACTCTGTCTCTTGAAGACTCTGATTATTCCTCCTCCACCGCAACGGTGAATGCCAGAGTGATAGATGATCAAGATGATGCTACTTCACCACCTCCAACTTCAGCGTGTATCAACACTGCTCCAAGTTCTTCTCCACCGCCAAACCCCGATACCGACCCTGCATCTTCTCCTACTCCTTCTGGGAACGAGTAGAGGCTCTGTGTCTTCAAACCTTTTTGGTCCTTACTGACAAAAGGGGGAGAAGCATATGAGTTGATAGTCTTCAAGCGGGTCCAAATGGGCGGTTACTTTATATTTTGCCTAGTGTTTACAACTCTCGCTTTTGATGCATTTGGTTCTTTGAGCTGTAACACTTAAATTTGATGGTCGTCTGCTACTTGTTTGCTATTATGTGATGCGATGATAAATTCCGCATGTGTGATGATAAATCCTGCACGAAGTCATATTGCAGACGTCCATTTTTCATTATGCATATCATTATCTTCGTTATATCAAATCATGCATGATGAATTGTCTTCATAAGTTGAAGAGGATCTCCACAAGTACAACCTGCCATGTGCATTTGCATTCCAAAAGCAAATTATTTATATGCACATCTTCAGGGGGAGCCTTTTGCTACCTATGAAGACAATACCTAAATACTTTACAATTTCACATACTTTTATCCCCGTTGAAAACTTCAACTAGTTTTTCATCAATCACCAAAAAGGGGGAGATTGTAAGTGCATCTAGTGCCACCCCTAGTTGGTTTTGGAGTATTGACGACAAGCCTGGTTGAGGGACTAATGTGTTTGTGAGAATTGCAGGATAACACAGGTAATAGTCCCTCATTGATTCGGTTTACCTACCGGAGATGACCCCTAAAAATGTATGAAGACATTGAAGGCAATGGTGGTATGTGAAGATATTCACATTGAAGACTATGACAAGAGAAGACATTGCATGAAGACTATGGAGCGCGAAGACTTAGTTGTTTTGTTGTTCCCTTTTCTTCTTTGTTGAGTCATAGGAACCACCATACTGTTAAGTGGGGTCCCATTGAACAAAGTCAGAGTGACTGAAGTAATGCTCAACCAAATCTGAAGTCTTCGAGCGAAGACAATGAGAGCAAACCTTATCCAGAGCTGGATGAGTCAGCTTTACTTGTAGCCCAAGTTCAGCTGTCGCATGTGTTTGAAATCTGACCGTTGGAACACGTGTCAGTTCCTTAGTGACCTAGGGTCATTTCGGACAAATCAGGTCGGGTTGCCTAGTGGCTATAAATATCCCACCCCCTACACCATAAATTGGTTGGCGGCTCAGAGTTAGTGCACGGCTTTTGTCGTTTGAGAGCAACCCACCTCCGAAGCTTTTGAGAGAGAGAGAGAGAGATAAGTCCTTGTGAGGACAAAGCCCAAACACCCAGAGCCAAAGAGTGTTAGGCATCACTGAAGTCTTTCTGTCCGCGTGACCTGAAGACTTGTTACACTTGAGGACTGTGAATCCTCAAGATAGTTAGGCGTCGCGTTCTGAGCATCCAAGAGTCATTGTGGATCGCCGGTGAACGAAGTCTGTGAAGGTTTGGAAGTCTACTTTGAAGACTTACCCGAGTGATTGGGTGAGGACTGGGTGTCCTTAGCTCAAGGGGAATAAGGTGAAGACGTGGTCTTCTGAGTTGAATCTCAGCCTTCCTAACCAGACGTACAGTTGTCATAGCAACTGGAACTGGTACAACAAATCATGTGTCCTCACCAAGTGACTGGTTCTATCCTCTCCCTCTCTTTACTTACAGTTTGTCTTCGTGAAGTCATCACCTGCTTGCACTACCTGTTTAACTTCACTGTGTGACTACTATCGTTGTTTGGCTTCATACTATGTTCTATCCTGATCTTTACTTCCTAGCTGCTATTAATCTTCGTGCTTTCACTTCATTACATACTTGACTATGGCTTGCTTAGTGTAGTCTACCTTCCGCTGCATATCAATAGGTTCATTTCTCTTGTTTGTCTTTGAAACTATCATGTTTTGAAGACTTTCATAAAAATCGCCTATTCACCCGCCCCCCTCTAGTCGATAACTAGCACTTTCAGTTTTGATCCACTGCCATGGTTTTGTTTGCTATTTTCGATGTTTTATGTCCTTGTACATTGATTTATCTAGTAATATCGGTACAATCTGCAGATAATCCCGTCTGCCGTTGTGAGGCTTCTAAAGATGAACCTAGGATATCTACCTCAAAACGGTGGAATCAGCCTAACAGAGATGTATGATGCAATAGGCATGAGCACAACGTACTCCATACGAACCGATGGCAGAATGGAGGTGACCGGTTTTTCAGATTTTTCCCGGGAAGCTCAGCTAAGGGTTGGTTCAATTGTCCTTGTCACGATTGAAAGGCGGTGGCCAACATTGGGAAACATGAAGCTCCTGTGGATGATAATCAACGACCTTTCCTGATAGAACGTTGCATGTGGCTATACTTCCTAGTTCAGTAATTTATGTCTGTTTTTTGAACAGGCTGTACACACCAGTTTTGTTATTTAGTTATGTCATGGTATGTAACTGAGCATATAATTATGTCCAAGAGGACGGTGGTGAAAATTACCTGTCAAAGAAAGTGAAACACTTACGTGGGTTAATTTATTTATCTCTGATAATAATAAAAGGATTCGCTGACTAACAATGGAGGATGAATGGTTATGGTGAAGTATGTTTCAGAATAGTTTAGTGACGTTGCTAGCTCCGCACGTCAGTAGTATACATATTTTTCACTATGGTGCTCTGCAGAATAGCGTCATGCCAAGTAGTTTTGTGGAGGACAAGCATACACCTCTGTCAACCGCACATCACTTCTCCTAAAAACCTAGCGGCTTCCCCTATGGCTCAGTCACCTTAAACATCCATTCCTTTACAAACTGTCACTTAAAACATTTGATAGAACACGGTAACAAATTGACGTCCATGCAATCACATAGCATTGTACCTGTGCCTCTAGTTGTTCTTCTCGCTGTATAAGTGCGTTTCACAGCTGCATGCCCATGCCCCTCGTTTCTTCTTGTTGTTTCTGCCCATCTCGTACTTGCAACTATTTCAAACATGACCGTGCCTGTTGCGCGACACATTCATGACTCTCAAGACCGTGCCTTGACAAGAATAACGACCGTGCTTGTAACAGTGAAGCATACAGGTGATACATTCAGGACACCTTAGGGACCACCTTCTTGCTACTATTTTAGACACGACCGTGCCTATTCCGTCGGCACATTCATGCCTCTCGCAGTCAATTGAAAAACATTCCGGAAAAACAGTAACGGACGCCTATTGTCAATCCTCGCGTCACGTACATTTGACATACATTCCTCCGTCACACAAGTAATAGCCGTGCCTCTGCCACAGAACATATAAGTGAAAAACGATTCTTCCTACACTTGCAAAACTCGGAATGCCCTGGATAAATATCGAATCCCACCTTGCGGTAAAACCAAGGAGGTCGGTGCTTCTCAGAAACACATCTATGGCTTTTTGCGCATGTAGTTGAGTGCACGGCTATTTGTTCGTGCCCGTGCCTCACGTAGCACCATAGCATGAATTGACGTCCGTGCAATCACGTAGCTTCATCTCCGTGCCTCACGTAGCATCGTATATGTGCCTCTTGCTGCGCCTCTCGTTGTATGAGTGCTTCTTGCAGCTGCATGTCCACGCCTCTCGTTGCTTCTTGTTCTTTCTGTCCATCTTGTAGAGTCAATTGCAACATGGACACACAACAGTGCCTCTGATAAAACACAGCAATTATACAATGAGAGTGCAAAAAGTTAACATTTGACAGCAAACTGAATGTATCACTGAAAACAATTGCCACGACCAGTCAATGTACCACGCCCGTGTGTCTGAGAGTTAAACCAGCCACTTCAAGCATGCTTCTCTTGGTCAGAGACTTGTGCCTCTACATACTGCCCATGCATGCCTCACGAGATAAATTGTAAGAGTTAACATTTGATAGCAACTTACGCAAGACAATCTCCCCGACTTGCTGGATATACGACGGTTGTTAAAAACATAACTGCTGATTTTATTTTTATTTTTTATAAAGAAAAACCACGATCAAAAACCCATGTGCACAACCGCACCGCCAGGGAGACGAAACCACGATCCAGAACCTACGATGTGCACAACCGCATCAACACTGAGATCGTGCACTCCTTTGCCGCTTCCCCGCCCTTAAATTTAGACTTCCGCCGCGGCCTTCTCACACACAAACAACAGAAATCGACATTGCGCTCCCACTCATTGTTCCCCACGAAATACGAGGTTGCAGGAGGACCAACTGCTCCAGGCCATGGGTTTCACCAGGGAATTCATGGAGGTGCAGACCCACGGCAACACCAAGTTGCGCGTGATCCACACCAACGACTTGCACAAGGCGGCGACCACCATCGAGCAGTACGAGCGACACCTCGAATTCGAGCGCCACAAGATCGTCGGAGTTGATGTGGAGTACGCCAACGACGTTGGCGAAGATCAGAAACCAGCCCTCGTCCAGCTCTCCGTTGGCAAGGATCATCCGGTGCTGCTCTTCCAACTGAGCGCCGCCGACAAGAACTGCACCAGGTTCGACAACTTCCTCGCCGACCCCAGATACACATTTGCTGGCTTCTCCATCGACGGCGACATAGAGATGCTCGGCCGCGTCAGACTAGAGATCGCCCACTTCATTGACATCCATAAGGAATGGAGGGTGCCTACAGCTACCAAGCCTCTGGACTCCCTTGGGGATGTCTCAGGCATCCTTGTCCACGACTACTACAACAACATGAAGAAGAAGCTCACCAACGTAGAGCACCAGCGTTGGGCGTGCATGGCCCTGTCATGAGGCACATCGATTACGCAGCAAAAGATGCTTACGCTGCGTACGAGATATGGAGCCGCCTCGCCATCATCCAGGAAGGCCTCCGCCAGGCAAAACTCAAGAAGGAGCAGTCCAGGAAGCGCACAAGGTCCTGGGGCGACTACGACTACTGAAGGAGGTGGTCCCAGCCAAGAAAAGTATCTAGAAGATTGCTCATGCCATTCTAGATTTCCCGCTAGATTTGCTTTCTCTCAAGACTGCCATTTGCTTGTTCTAAATTTAGATTTGCTTGTGTCGCAGTTAACCTTGTAGTTTGCTTCCAGCTTACATATCTTCTGAACAAGTTTATTTCCAGTCCAATGTTGTAGTTTTCTATTATTAGAATATATTGGCGTGAACTGAAAAAATATAAACACAGTACAGATACTATATGATTAGCGTAATGCATAGAGCAGGTACACATAGCAATCCAAAAAAATGACGAGCATGCAATGCACTAGTACCTTTGTAGATGCAGCGTCGAAATGCAGGGACAACAATTACAGGATGCTCCTAAAAGCAGTGCACAATGTTCTAACAAACCATTGCACACACAAATATTAAAAATCGTTCGTATGGAACACTTCGGAAAAACATTTTGAATACAGAGGTAGTTAGGTGTTTATTCTCCTTGGAAAACATTGCTTACTCCCGTGACCCTTAGAGAAGAACACTACAGAGGCACGGTTGTCCGTCAATAACACCAACTACTTAAAACACCCAGAAGGCACTTCTGTGCCTCCACTCCTACGGGACCGTGCGTAAATTGGCTTCACGTCCGTTAATGAGGCCGAACGCCTTCGAAGACACATGGAACTCATAGGCCATGGCCCCCGCAATGAAAACGTGTCAATGAAAGCTTCTTGAAAACAGAGGCACACCTTCACGTGCTTGCATCACGATCCTTCGCGTCCCTACCTCCTTTAGAATCACGTCCGTGCCTCCAGTTCGTCGGGTAAAACCGTACCTCTGTCGTGGGTAACATGTTAAGAAAGTTGCTGACAAGAAAAACATCAGAAAACCAAGCATTACGTCGACCCCACTGGCACTAAATGTGACGTCACCGAAAACGCAGAGGCAGGAGCGTGCCTTACGGCCAACTTCCGACGTATAGGGTCTATGAAGATTTGCTTCCTTCTTAATATGGGACGTGACTATCGCAGAGGCATAGGCTCCATCATTCACCTCCGTGCCTCGACAAGAACAACGACCGTGCTTGTAACTGTAAAGCATATAGGACACTTTAGGGACGACCTCGCAACTATTTTAGACACGACCGTGCCTATTCCGTCGGCACATTCATGCCTCTCGCAGTCAATTGAAAAACATTCCGGAAAAACAGTAACGGACGCCTATTGTCAATCCTCACGTCACATACATTCGACATACATTCCTTCGTCACACAAGTAATAGCCGTGCCTCTGCCACAGAACATATAAGTGAAAAACGATTCTTCCTACACTTGCGAAACTCGGAATGCCCTGGATAAATGTCGAATCCCACCTTGCGGTAAAACCAAGGAGGTCGGTGCTTCTCAGAAACACATCTGTGGCTTTTTGCGCATGTAGTTGAGTGCACGGCTATTTGTTGGTGCCCGTGCCTCACGTAGCACCATAGCACGAATTGACGTCCGTGCAATCACGTAGCTTCATCTCCGTGCCTCACGTAGCATCGTATCTGTGCCTCTTGTTGCGCCTCTCATTGTATGAGTGCTTCTGGCAGCTGCGTGTCCACGCCTCTTGTTGCTTCTCGTTCTTTCTGACCATATCGTAGCATCAATTGCAACACGGACACACAACAGTGCCTCTGAAGAAACACAACACTGCTCCTACCAGCGAATGTATCACTGAAAACAATTGCCACTCCCATTGAATGTACCACGCCCGTGTGTCTGAGAGTTAAACCCGCCACTTGAAGCATTCTTCTCTTGGTCAGAGACTTGTGCCTCTACATAATGCCCCTGCATGCCTCAGGAGATAAATTGTACAAGTTAACATTTGACAGCAAACTACGCAAGACAACGATCATCTCCACGACTTGCTGGAGATACGATGGTTGTTAAAAACATAACTGCTGATTTTATTTATATCTTTTATGAAGAAAAACCATGATCAAAACCCATGATGTGCACAACCGCATCGACAGTGAGATCGTGCACTCCTTTGCCACTTCCCCGCCCCTAAATTTAGACTCCCGCCGCGGCCTTCTCACACACAAACAACAGAAATCGCCATTGCGCTCCCACTCATTGTTCCCCACAAAATACCAGGTTGTAGGAGGACCAACTGCTCCAGGCCATGGGATTCACCAGGGAATTCATGGAGGTGCAGGCCCATGGCAACACAAAGTTGCACGTGATCCACACCAACGACTTGCACAAGGCGGCGACCACCATTGAGCAGTACGAGCGACGCCTCCAGTTCGAGCGCCACAAGACTGTCGGAGTTGATGTGAAGTACACCAACGACCTTGGCGAAGATCAGAAACCCGCCCTTGTCCAGCTCTCCGTTGGCAAGGATCATCCGGTGCTGCTCTTAAAACTAAGCGCGACTGACAAGAACTGCACCAAGTTCGACAACTTCATCACGGACCCAAGGTACACGTTTGTTGGCTTCTCCATCGACGGCGACATAGAGATGCTCGGCCACGTCGGACTGGAGATCGCCCACTTCGTCGACATCCAGAAGGAATGGAGGGTGCCTACAACTACCAAGCCTCTGGACTCCCTTGGGGACGTCTCAGGCATCCTTGTCCATGACGTAGAGCTCACCAACGCAGAACGCAACCGCTGGGCGTGCATGCCCCTGTCCATGAGGCACATCGAGTACGCGACAAAGGATGCTTACGCTGCGTACGAGATATGGAGCCGCCTCACCATCATCCAGGAAGGGCTTTGCCGGGCAAAAATCGACAAGGAGCAGACCCGGAAGCGCGCTAGGTCCTGTGGCGACTACGACTACTGAAGTAAGGTGGTCCCGACCAACAAAAGTATCTAGAACACTGCTCATGCCATTCTAGATTTCTCATTAGATTTGCTTTCCCTCAAGACTGCCGTTTGCTTGTTATAAATTTAGGTTTGCTTGTATCGCAGTTAACCTTGTAAGTTGCTTGTAGTTTACATGTCTTTTCCACAATTTTATTTCCAGTGCACCACAATAGGCACTTATGTGCCTATGTGCCTCTGATACCAAGGGGACCGTGCATAACTTGGCTTCACGTCGTTTTATGCAACATTCTAGACGTCAACCAAAAGATTCACCTTCTCTCTGATAAATTCATTATTGAGGCCTAATGCCTTCGGAAACACATGGAGCTCATAGTCCATGCCCCCAGCAATGAAAACGTGTCAGTGAAAGATTCTTTAAAGCTGAGGCACACATTCACGTCCTTGCATCACGATCCTTTCGCGTCCGTACCTCCCTTAGAATCACGTATGTGCCTCCAGTTCGTTACGTGCGTGCCTCTACGTCAGGTAAAACCATACTTCTGTCATGCGTAACATGTTAAGAAAGTTCCTGACAACAAAAACATCAGCAAACCGAGCATTACGTCCACGCCACTGGCACTAAACGTGACATCATCGAAAACGCAGAGGCAGGAGCGTGCCTTACGACCAGCTTCTGACGTATCGGGTTTCTGAAGATTTGCTTCCTTCTTAAGATGTGGCGTGACTATCACAGAGGCAAAGGCTCCATCCTTCACCTCCGTGCCTCGACAAGAACGACGATCGTTCTTGTAACAATGAAGTCTATAAATGATACATTAAGGTGACATTAGGGACCCCCTTGCACCTATTTCATACGTGACCGTGCCCGTTCCGTCGGCACATTCATGCCTCTCACAAAAGTAATAGCCGTGCCTCTGCCACACAACATATAAGTGAAAAACAATTCTTTCTACACTTGTAAAACCCGGAATGTCCTGGATAAATGTTGAATCTCATCTTGCGGTAAAACCGTGCAAGACGGTGCTTTTCAGAAGCACATCTGTGGCTTTTTTGCGCTTGTTGTTGAGTGCCTCTCAAGAATCTAACCATGTTGAAACCATATTCAAATCTAACCACACTGAAATCTCTAGAATCAAATATATGCCCTAGTTGAGACGTTTATTTTGTACTTGAATCTGCAATCTATAATAAAACAATACAGTGTAATAAAACATACGCCTTCGACCCAAATATGGTACTGGAAACTGCAATTTGTAATAAAACATACAACTTCCGTCAGAAATTAATTGCCTCAACGGTGTACTAACCAGTACAATGTGAATTGTACTACCTGGTATGGAGTTACTGCAAAGTTGACACATTTATTTTGGGACGGGGTAGTACTACTACTTAAGAACAAAACACGATTGCTTGACATGGAAACGAAATTGTCTCTGTTCTGACATCGACGATTGCTTGAAATTGTTCAACCTTTACAGGCATACAAAACATGGAAAGCATAAAAACCATGGAAAAGCAAACATCTACCAACAAAACTACACTACTCCCCGTCATCGGATATGTCCACTATCTCCATTCTAACATCAACGTTGTTGGCCTCCGCCTCTTGCTCGGCATCCAGCTCGTCGAAGAGCACATCGGTCTTCGCGTGTTCTTCCCGGAGGAAGCACCGGTTGGACTGCACATACGCCTCATCTTGGATGGACTCCAAGATAGCGGTCTGCTCCGCCATCAAGGCCGACTCACCGAGATAGAACTCCGCCTCGTCTTCCTCGTCACAAGCCTCCTCGTCGTCCTCGTCATCTCCCTCCTCATCGTCCTCGTCATCCTCGTCCACGCCTTCCTTGTCATCCTCGTCATCCTCGTCCACGCCTTCCTCATCGTCCTCGTCATCCTCGTCCATGCCTTCCTCATCGTCCTCGTCATCCTCGTCCACGCCTTCCTCGTCGTCCTCGTCCACACCTTCCTCGTCGTCCTCATCATCCTCGTCCATGCCTTCCTCGTCGTTCTCATCATCCTCGTCCATGCCTGATACGTCTCTGTCATATCTTTAATTTTTTATTGTTCCATGCCAATATTATTCAACTTTTATATACTTTTGGGCAACTTTTTATATTATTTTTGGGACTAACATATTGATCCGATTGCTCAGTGCAGTTCTCGTTTGTTGCATGTTTTATGTTTTGCAGAAACCCCATATCAAACGGAATCCAAACGGGATAAAAACGGACGGAGAATATTTTTGGAATATTTGGAGAATTCCGGAAGAAGAATCAACGCGAGACGGTGCCCGAGGGGGGCATGAGGTAGGGGGCGTGCCCCACCCCCTGGGCGCGCCCCTGACCCTCGTGGGCCCCCCACAAGGCAGTTGCTGCTCTACTTTGGACGCAAGAAAACTAATTTTCGGAGAAAAATCTGGGCGAAGGTTTCAATCCAATCGGGATTACATATCTCCATATATACATGAAACGGTGAAAGGGCAGGAGACCAGAACGCAGAAACAGAGATAGACAGAGAGACAGATCCAATCTCGGAGGGGCTCTCGCCCCTCCCACGCCATGGAGACCATGGACAAGAGGGGAAACCCTTCTCCCATCTAGGGAGAATCTCAAGGAAGGAGGAGGGGGGCTCTCTCCCCCTCGCTTTTGGTGGCACCGGAACGCCGCCGGGTGCCATCATCATCACCGTGATCTACACCAACACCTCTGCCATCTTCACCAACACCTCCATCACCTTCCCCCCCCCCTCTATCTACAGCGGTCCACTCTCCCGCAACCCGATGTACCCTCTACTTGAATATGGTGCTTTATGCTTCATATTATTATCCATTGACACTACAAAAAAAAGACACATCCGTGACATTTTGGGCCGAACGAAAAAAATTCTGTCATACATATGACACTTCAATGACGATAATTGTGACAAAACCCGGTATCATCATAGATGTGGTGGGCTCCTACTTCTATGACAAAAAATCATGACAGAAAATGGGCTTTTCGTCCTGGGCGGGCCGGAGACGCAGCAGCATGACATTCTTTGGGCCGTCCATGACGGAAAAAACCGTGGTAGAAGCGAGGGGAGGAAAATTTCGGGTAGTTGCCGGTTACGGTGGGAGGTCGGGGGCCGAGCGATGCGCGTTTCTCTCGTACACGTGTGAGGCGTTGGCTCTAACTGAACCCGAGCGAGGCGTTGGGCTCTAACTGAACCCGAGTGATTGCACTGCAGGCTACGTGTTACTAAACCCGAGCGATCGATCGATGGCTGTTAACCGAAACCGATGGAGCGATTCCTTTGCTACTGCTGCTACCTGAAGCCGATCGATTGGATGAACAAAGGGCGCTATGCGGGGGGTTGGATGAACAAGGAGCGGTGGCGTTGCCTCTGGATGAACAGGACCCGTGGTGTGGAGGGCTGGATGAGCGATGAAGCGGTGGAGGGGTGGCCGTGGAGGGTGGTTGAACAGACCCGTGGTGTGGAGGGCTGGATGAACAGAGACGGTGGAGGGGTGCCCGTGGAGGGGTGGTTGAACATGGCGGTGGAGGCTGGATCAGCGAGGAGCCCGTGGAGGCTGGAGGAGGTCGACGGTAGCCTGTGGAGGCTGGAGGAGGTCGACGGTGGAGATGAACAGTATCCGTGGAGTCCTGCTTGCGACGCCACACCCTCCCGATGAACAGGACCCCCGTTTCGACCGTAGCGCTCCAACACAAGTCTGTTTCGTCCGTTTTGCGGTACGCCACGCCCCTCCAGATCAACAGGACCCCCGTTTCGACCGTAGGAGGTCCGTTTCCTCCGTTTTGCGGTACGCCACACCCCTCCCGATAAATTGGACCCCTGTTTCTACCGTAGGAGGTCCGTTTCCTCCGTTTTGCGGTACGCCACACCCCTCCCAATCAACAGGACCCCGTTCCGAATGTAGGAGGTCCGTTTCCTCCGTTGTGCGGTACGCCAGGCCTCGTTTCCATCGCCTATTCCGTCCAAACCCTCCCGATGAACATGATCACGCATTCCGTTCCGACCCAGCCGGTTGGCTCCCCATGAACACGACGACGACACTGTTTCTCCATTCCGACCCAGCCATGTACGTATGCGCGAGTAGGCATTCGAGACCCTGCCCGTATGTACGTACGTGGTCGTATTTTCTTTCTTGCACCCTCGTCGTTGTACGTACATGTACATGCTTTGTGCGCGCCTCTACATCGACACGTGTGCGCCTCTACGACGACCAGTATGTACGTACACGTTCGCGACCAGAATGACAACGCTACGTACGCTTCGACCAGGTGGGTCCCGACTGTCAGACACTTCCTTGCCTGCGAAGATGTAGCTGGTGGGTCCCAGCAAGTGGGGCTTAATCGTTTTGTTTTTTTTTGCCCGGACGCACTTCCTTGTGTGCGAAGATGTAGCTGGTGGGTCCCAGCAGTCAGGAGGGAAACGTTTTTTCACGAAATATGGTGGCCCGTCCGGTGGGTCCCTGCTGTTAGGTGGAAGAATCACTATTTTCCGCGTAATAAGGAGGCACTTCCTTGTTGCGGCCGTGGACCCAACTGTCAGCCTCTCGATGTACAGTCCACGTCCGATGGAAGTCGTTCCTTGACCACGTTGACCACGCCGCGCCGAGAGCACCAGGGCGGTGGACGACGGCGAGGCCTAGGAAGGGACGACGGAGCCGGTGAAGACGGCGATGGATGCCCACGGAGAAGAGTATGAGTATTCACTGTTCGGCTGCGGTGTGAGGCTGCAGTAGCTGCAGGCCTGGCCTAAGGTGGGAATAGTAGGGGCGGTGAGGCCTCCGCGGCAAACCTGACCCGCCACGGGAGGCAGGAGCAGGCGGCACGACCGGCGCTGCTTTGGGTGGCTGGAGAAAGAAGACCAGAGGTTTAAGAAGCACTACGGCCGTTGGATGGACATCGTACGGTCACTGGAGCTAGAATCGTTCATATTGACTAAGTTGACAAAGACCTCCGTCCCCGTCAACTTAGTAGGCCCACAAGTCAGCTTCCCACCAAGGTGAGTCCCAGCTAGCAGGGGGAATATTCATTTTTTTGTGCATAATAAAGAGGCACTTCCGGTGGGTCTGAGCTGACAGCGGGGGGAACGTTTTTTTTGCAAAACACGGTGGCCCGTCCGGTGGGTCCCAGCAGTCAGGGGGGAAACTTTTTTTTCACGAAATAAGGTGGCCCGTCTGGTGAGTCCCTACTGTCAGGTGGAGGAATAATTATTTTGCGCGTAATAAGGAGGCACTTCCTTGTGGCCGCCATGGACCCAGCTGTCAGCCTCTCCATGTATAGTACTTTTCCGATGGAAGTCGGTCGTTGACCACGTCGACCACGCCACGCCAAGAGCACCATGGCTGTGGACGATGGCGACACCTAGGAAGGGGACGACACGGAGCCGGGGAAGACGCAGCAGTGGAAGCCCGCGCGGAGAGGAGTACGAGGGTTCACTGGTTCGGCTGCGGTGTGAGGCTGTCGCCATCGCAGAATAACAGGGGGTGTGGGTGAGTGGAGGGATGGCCTGGCCAGCGGTGGGAGTAGTATGGGGGCAGTGAGGCCTCCGCGGCAGCACAGCCGGCCACGGGAGGCAGGAGCAGGCGGCACGACCGGTGCTGCTTTGGGCCGCTGGACCAAGAAGACTAGACGTTGAAGAAGCACTACGGCCGTTGGATGGACATCGTACGGTCACTGGAGCTAGAATCGTTCATATTGACTAAGTTGACAAAGCCCTCCATCCCCGTCAACTTAGTAGGCCCACAAGTCAGCTTCCCACCAAGGTGAGTCCCAGCTAGCAGGGGGAGTATTCATTTTTTGGTGCGTAATAAAGAGGCACGTCCGGTGGGTCCGAGCTGACAGCGGGGGAACGTTTTTTTTGTGAAATACGGTGGCCTGTACGGTGGGTCCCAGCAGTCAGGGGGAAACGTTTTTTCGCGAAATAAGGTGGCCCGTCCGGTGGGTCCCTGCTATTAGGTGGAGGAATAATTATTTTGCGCGTAATAAGGAGGCACTTCCTTGCGGCCGCCATGGACCCAGCTATCAGCCTCTCCACGTACAGTACTTTTCCGATGGTAGTCGGTCGTTCACCACGTTGACCACGCCGCGCCGAGAGCACCAGGGCGGTGGACGATCGTGACGCCTAGGAAGGGGACGACGCGGAGCCGGGGAAGACGCAGCAGTGGAAGCCCGCGCGGAGAGGAGTACGAGGGTTCACTGGTTCGGCTGCGGTGTGAGGCTGCCGTCGCCGCAGAATAACAGGGGGTGTGGGTGAGTGGAGGGATGGCCTGGCCAGCGGTGGGAGTAGTAGGGGGCGGTGAGGCCTCCGCGGCAGCACAGCCGGCCACGGGAGGCAGGAGCAGGCGGCACGACCGGCGCTGCTTTGGGCGGCTGGAGCAAGAAGACCAGAGGTTGAAGAAGCACTACGGCCATTGGATGGACATCGTACGGTCACTGAAGCTAGAATCGTTTATATTGACTAATTTGACAAAGTCCTTGGTACGCTCCAACTTAGTAGGCCCATAGGTCAGCCTCCGAAACGGTGCGCCCAGATGTCGAGGAGGAATCATTTTTGGGCGGCGAAGCTAAGAATATCCGAGATTGAAGAAGAAGCACGACATCCGTTGGATAGACATCCAACGGCCACTGCTGCTAGAACCGCGTGTTCACTATAATAAGTTGACAAAGCCTTGCATACGCGTCAACCTATTTTTTAGGGGATGCGTCACTTAGTAGGCCCACAAGTGTGTGGCAGAGAACATATAGTCCATTTGCATTTTGTAAGAATGTACAGCCCATTTTTTGAATTCTAATGGAATTTACAACAGCACATTTACAGTTTGTTAAAAGTACAGCCCATTTTCTAGCTAGGACAACGATTAATTTCAACCAACCGTTGAAGACAGAATTTAATAAAATTTCCCACATTTTGATGGGATTCGAAATATTTTTATCCTGAAATTTCTAGTCAGATTAAATATAAATTTGTATTACATAAAAATCCAACTAAACATTGCGCGCGCAACAATGAAAATTTAAGATTTTCAAAATCCATAAATAATATTTAATAAACTAATTTCGTGTTTGCTGCATTTTTTATAGTTACTGCCCAGTTTTTATAATTACATCCCATTTATTATTTTTAAAGCCCATTTTCCTGTTAAGCCTAATGCATCCCTCCTAGGAAAGATTTGCAGCCAGTGGGCGGAGAATAACAAGTTGACCTTGCACAGGTATTCCTCAAAAAGACGATAGCTGGGCTAGCCATTTTCATCTTGAAAATATTAGTATCTGGGCTGGATATCTGGCCTCGGCTGGGCAGACCACAAACCGCCGATTAATACCCTGCTCTCCTCACGAACAACAACGAAATCATCGCCAAGAAAAGTCTGAAGTGCTCACGCCTCAAAAACACAAATACTGCTCGAGCTGCTTGGTCCCGGTATCGGCCGCACCTTGTGCAATTCTCTCGTTTATATTGACTACATAGGTTGACAATGGTGTGGGACCGTGATGTCGTGAAACCAGGAGAAAACAAAAAATATATAGTTGTACATAATAAGGAGGCACTTGTATGCGTGCGGCTATGGCCCTAGTGGGTCCCTAGTGTCATCCAGTCAAAATAAAGTCATCTCACGAATCCTCATGTTCGTTGACCATGTTAACAATGCTCGGCGCCACGGCGAGCGCAACAACTTCGAAGGACAACGGAGAGGGCCTCGCGGGCCCTATGGAAGTTTGATACAGCGCCGCTGCTCATTCAGAAGCCGGGATCGCCGGACACCTATGAGCACCTTCGAGAAACTGAGACGGCATGAAACGGTAAGGCCGCGCTTGGGAGCTCTGGTTTATTTCAAACATGTATTAACATACAAGTGTAATTTACTCGTCATCGGAAGGCCCGAGGTCTGTAAGTAAAACTGGCGGGTTACGCGTGTAATTTGAGAGACCAGTGTATATTTTACGAGCACTGCTATATGGACGACATTACTAGACGATAGATGCACGACGTGCGTATCATGCCATCCATGGGCAAGGCTGAAACAGCAGCTAACGGCTGGATTAGCAATTGTCGGAGTGTCGTTCAGCGTTTTTATCGTGTGTGAAGTACTTCCGATATTTTACTAGTCGAAATCGACCAACCAAGCGCCTTCGCCCGAGACCATCTGCTTTAATTTACAAGCGTTGGTTTTACAAGCGGTTTTTGTTGGAAAACGACGATCCAATCACGGCCTAATATCATGAGTTGGTCGGAAGATCATATGGTTTCACGTCTAACCTACCCGACATGTCGTATAGGCTATGAATGAGGGCCTGTTTGGTTCCAAATAAGTCACCAACTTATATGTCGAAAAGTGATAAAAGTGACTTATTTTGCCAAACAGACCCGACTTATAAGTCACCTCAACTTATAAGTCATAAGTTGCTCCACCCCAACTTAAAACTTATAAGTCATCCCCTTTTGCGTGGGTCCCACCACCTGCATGATGTTGATTTGTGTGGGAAGGTGTGTCAGGTGACTTATATGTCAGGTGACAACCAAACAGGCGTGACTTATAAGTCACTGGTTTTAAGTCACCTGACTTGTCGTGTGACTTATTGAACCAAACAGGCTCTCAAACATCGACGATGAACTTCTTCATACGGAAACAACAGAAGAGGATGATCTTCTTAACAAGCAAATCAACGGGCATTAGATCGACATGCAAAACAATACGAAGCATTATTCTCGGGAGGCACGGTGAACAGCTCGTGATACCGCATGGCACAACATTCCAAGCTCAACTTTGCAATCAAACACAAGGCACGGCATTACATAGACAATATTCGTAACAAACTCTTAACACAGGAATATCTCTGCAGAGTAACTATTTACTTCTAAACTGAACACAAGAATAGGAAAACACACTCGACGCTGCTCACAGCAATGGCGTCCCACTCAAACATATCAAATGCATGTCTTTTGGCTAACATCAATGAGCAAATTTTGACAAGGTTTTCCAATTCCAATATATTAAACTAACGTCTTCTTGCTAACATCAATGATTAAACTTTGACAAGCTTTTTCCATTCAAAATATGTAATGCCTATGATCGTGGAGTCCTGTCGCTTCTTGCTAACATCAATGATTAAACTTTGACAAGCTTTTCCCATTCAAAATATGTAATGCCTATGATCGTGGAGTCCTGTCGCTTGTTGTACTTGTTTGGGCACTTTTTGCCCAGGGCACACCACGTGTTGTTAAATTGCCAATGGTCTCTGCAGACTAGTCATGTCAACGGTGGCGAATATTTATGGCACCGGCTATAGCAATGGAGGGATTCGATTGCCAAACTAAGAAAAGGTGAAATTGGCACCTCTTTTGGCCTACATCTTTGGAAGGCCTAATACTCAGAAAGCTTCTAGGTCATTCCTTCATACGTAATGTAGTGCAAACAGTGATCGCTTGTTTACGCAAAGTGGAACGACCAGTGGACCGATGTAATGCAGCAGTTTGCCTTGGACACATTGGCTCCTTTTGTGCAGTTGAACCAAAATCAAAGTCAGAATAAAACCGAGCTTTAATTGTGATATCCCTGTAAGCAACAAAAGGTATAAGGGAAACAATTACTGAGAAATAACGGTTGATGACTTGTACTCCCAGAAAAAAAACATCTACTGATCTACCTTATCTTAATGGGAAACAAAGCAGAGAGTAGCAATTCTCAATCGATTGTGATTCATTAATATTAAGCGAGACATTATCTTAACAATGCCTTGTTTCAACATGTATAAAGAACGAAAAAAGCATAAAAGTATCATTCCTAAAACAATGCGATCGATTCATTTTAATGTAGACATTATCTTAACAATACCTTGGTTAAACATGTAGAAAGAACTACAAAGCGAGGATAGTACCATTCCTAACAAGTGTTGCAGTTTTGAACTAAGATTCAGAGTTAATTAATTACGAGAGTGGCATTGCTTAATTTTACCAATGACATTAGATTAACGAAAAGCATAAGCAGTTCGAGGAGAGTGGCGCAACAATAGTATGTGCTTCCATCTACTTATAAAGGGTTGATGCAGAGTTTGTTGCAACAAAGCAACAAGCATCATGTCGGGGTTGGTCCCATTTTTGTTCACTACTTAATGGGAAAAGACAGCAATACAGTAGCTTCAAGTCAACATTTATTTAAAGCAGTACCAATACAAGTAGCACAACATCTCAAAGCACACTGCACAATCATGTGGATGAAGGCACATCTTGACCTTTCATGAGACCACCAGGATAAAATACGAATCTACCAACACGAATAGGAAATCCAATCGCTTTTTGTGCGGTACCTTTGAAATCAAGCAAAGTGTTTCGTGGCGAAAGCAAAATTCATAATAGCAACAAGTTGAATAGATATCCCTATTTAAACAGAGGCAAAAAAGGAATCAATTACTAGCTAATAAAGGAGGATGAAACATGCAGCCACAAAAATGGTAATCCCGCCAATCCCTAACAATTGTTGTAGTTTTGAAATAAGATTCAGTAGTTAATTCTGAGAGTGGCATCAATTACTGCCTTATAAAGGGGGTGATGCTGAATTTGTTGTAACAAAGCAACAAGCGTCATGTCTGGGTTGGTCCCATTTTTGTTCACTGCTTAATGGGAAAAGACAGCAATACAATAGCTTCCATTCAACATTTATTTGAAACAGTACCAAAACAAGTAGCAAAATATCTCAAAGCACACTGCGCATCATGTGGATGAGACCAAGATTTGAAACAACTCGCCACGAAGAGTGGAAACAAATCTCGATCTCCTTTTCACTACTAGGGAAAACCTTATACACAGAACTTTAGCAGTAGCGTGGGTCAAAAAAGCACGCTGGTGCTAATTAGCGATGGCGAACTCGAGGAAACTGCTACCGGCAGATAAAGATCTAGCGATGGCGATGTCTTGCTGTACACTGCGTTACTACTAAAATTCCCACGGCTTAGCCCATAGGCTACACATAGTAGTAGCGATCTATGACGAACGCTACCATTCGTTGTTTGTAGCAAGCGTTTTAATATAAACTTCAGCTGCTAAAGGTTATAAAATTAAATGGAAAGAAAATGCAAAGGTAATTGAAAATGAAAGAAATAGAATAAGGTGAAAGGAAACAAATAAAATGTGAAGAAAACTAAATCAAAAAGGGGAAAAAAGAGGAAGGAGTAGCAGTAGCGTGTATCAGAGAACGCGCTATAGCTAAGATAGCAGCAGCGCTTTTCCTGGAACGCCATCGCTACTTCTCGACTTAACCACGGGTTCGTCCTTCCCCACGCCACTTCCCCCAAATCCAACTCTCTCCACTCTACACGCCGTCAGCCGTCATTCGGCCGCCAGGCCTCCGCACCCTCTATGCCGCCCCGACCCCGACCTCAACGCCCGCCCCGACCTCAACGCCGCCGGACGCCTCGACCCAGATTCAACGCCGCCCGCCCCGACCTCACGCCGCCTCGGGCCGCCTCGACCCGACCTCGACGCCCGGCCGCAATCCACCGCAAGGCCGAGCCCCGACCCGACCTTGACGCCGCCTGCCCCTCCTCGTCAGACGCACCCGAGGTGAGCACGCCCGCTCCTACCTCTCCCCTACCTCTGCCTAGGGTTTCTTTATATTTTAGTTGCATATTAAGTTTATTTTTATTTATAGTAAGTTTATTTTAGTTGCATATTAAGAACTAGATACTAATTAGGTACTAGAATATTTTTATTTATAGTAAGTTTATTTTTAGTAAGAAATAGTTGAATTAATAGAACTAGTTAGTAAGAACTTGTTTCTATTTTTTAGTTAAAGCAATTTTTCCCGCCTCGACGTGGACGATGCCTATCCCGCATCCTCGTCGTCGAGTCGGTGGAGGACGACACCTGCTTGACTAGATCGGCCATGTCCAGGACTGGGCTCCGCCGGGGTGGTACTGGGAGGCGCTACATACCGGGGGCGCAGGTTGGTGAGGAGCCAGCCTGTCGTTGACCCGAACCTTCTTTGGTGGCAGTCGCGTGGGCCAGTGACGATCCAGAGGCTTAAGGACTCCGCAGAGGTGGTGCGTCACCGTGTTAGTGAGGAGGACGCGCACGTCCGTCGCTACTTATTTGCGTTGGAGCACAGGTCGTTCTCCAATACCTGGCAGGTTCTCCGGGGATCTCACTAGAGCTATGATCCCGTGATGGTTCCTTCTCTGTGGGTGTCCACCGCCCGCGCCGATACCCGTCGTGTGCTAGGGTTTTAGTTGTATTAGTGATGTTATATGTATGACACTATTCGTGATGTATTAGTAATAATATTCGACGATGTACGGACGTATGAGATGATTTACTTTTGCTTATTGAATACATGCTAATTTGAGTCCTATAAGATATTTTGAAATGTATATCTTGTGTTGCTCAATATCCAAGTGGCCCGTCATGTTTGCAGGTTACACCTCCGAGTGGCCTATGTTTTGCCGGAGTGTTGATTCATTTCCGTTCAGGCAAATTTCAGGCGCTCCATATGTCCTACTTTAGCAAAGGTCATGCCGGATTTTTCCATGAATTTTGGCATGACTTGTGCCAGAATATGTAGGAAATATCGAGTGCCCCGGATTTGTGTGTTGAGTATCTTGGTAGTTGTCTTCGATCGATTTTCAATTAATGTTTTAACTATGAACATAGGAAATGTCTGACGACGAAAAGGATTTCGGTATTTGCAAATACTGCAAAGACGAGCGCTGCCTGTACGGAATCTTCCTAGATGATGATAGGCTACTGCAAAGATCAAGTCGACGAGAACTTCAAGTGGATACAATGAAGTCACAACGACAAGTCTTTTTTCATAATTAAGCATGACATCTGCTTCATTTGCTTCAACTTATATTTTTTTACTATTCTACTAAGCGTATCCCTGCCATGCAAGAGTTTTTGTATTGGATAAGATAGGTTTCAGTCATAGTATGGAGGAAAAGAAAGTTTACTTGAAGACCGAGCATGGTTATATTTTCCATGCAAAATTGTACAATTCAGATGACTACACCTATTTTGGATGCAAAACATGGCGAGCACTATGCAAGACTTATGCATTTGAGCCTGATATGGTTATCACCTTTGATATTCATCCAGAATATGATATTGAAGGTAATACCGACATCTGGGTCGATGTGCAGACGCCTCAAGTTATACCATTATGTAAGTTTCTCAACCATATTTATGTCTTTGATATTGTTTATTCAAAAATAGTTGACAACTAATTTGTATTGTCAGCTTATTTCGGTGCAAGCAAACATGTACAGCGCTTGGTAGACACGACCGTATACTGTCCTGGGGCGGAACTCAACTGCGAGGAGCACAGTCATTATGTTTCATGGCTTGAGGATCTTGATACTGTCAAGACAAATTTTCTTCCTGCATTTAGAAATGTTAGTACTGAAAATGTGCGACCAATAGTCTTCGTAATGAACTACGGTCACATCTATTTAGGAAGGATGGTAAGATTTTTACTATTTGTCATCAGAGCATCTTTTCCATACATTATTTTTGAAACTAAAATTCATTGCTAAGTATGTTAACATACGATGTTCTTCAATAGGGACTCCCGATGAATGTTGTGCCTTATGGGATCGAGACTAAAGGTACCATGAGTATTATCACCACGGCCAAGATATCCTACAGATTACTTTAGTGCATTCAAGATTAGCGACGGATGCTTAATAGTGCAAGACTGGACCAAATATGTGATGGGGGAGCGCAGAGAAGTACTAGGGGCAGCAAACAGATGTGCTACCCACGATTAGGAGACAGGTTCATCTGCATGCTCCAGCTTGATCAAGGAGGAGAGATATACATGTTTTATGTTATTTTACCTAAGAGAGAGCAGCAGGAGTGATTAGCTAGCTAGAAATGAGTTTGAGGATGATGATGTGCTACACTATATTACTATGATGATAAAATAGCTAGTGTTGGTGGTAATGACTATGATGATTATTATTAGCTAGTGTTAGTGGTGATTAAATAAATACTGTTTTTTAGATAGAAATAAATACTGTTGGTGGTAATGACTATGATGATGATTAAATAGCTTCTGCTGGCGGATTAGATTCAAGTGGAGGCAACATGTGGTGCACATCGAAAGTACTACTAGTCCAAACTAGATCAAGTTTGGATTAGTAGTATACTTTTGACATGCACCACATATTGCCTCCACTTGAACCTAATCCACCTTCATTTGACACACTGTTATGGACATAATGATGTAAACCTCATAACTGGTATTGTACCAATATTTGTACGATGGCGCATAAATACACTAAAAATAAAAAAAATAAAAAAGTACTAGTAGCGATGGACAGAAAACACGCTGCAAGTAGTTACCTTAGCAGTAGCGTGGTACCGAACAAACGCTGCAGCTATTTGTCCTAGCAAAGATGGCAGGGCAGCACGCAGCCATCGCTAAGCAATAGTCAGAAGCGCCTTATTAGTAGTGCGCCTACCCGCGCTACTAGTGAGCACAAAACCAGCGCTACTGCTAGGGTTTTCCCTAGTAGTGTTTGTGTAGTTCCACAAAAATTAAGCAAAGTCACCGGTGTGACATTCAAGTTGAACTACACAAAACACTCTTAAAACATAAGTGTTTCGAGTAGCGAAGCAAAATGTCGCAATAGCAACAAGTTGAATCGATACCCCTATTTTCACAGAGGCAAAAAGGAAACAATTACTTGCCGATAAAGGAGGATGAAACAAACGGTGATGTAAAGAAGCATCTAACTTATCTTGGATGGAAAACAAAGTAGGATAGTAGCATTTCTAAAACGGTTGCATTGATTCATATTAACAGAGACATTCTCTTGAAACAAGATTCGTTAAAAAATGTAATTTACTTTTAACAGTGGCATTGCTTCAATTTTCCGGCGGCGTTCTTAGATTAACAACAACAAAATAGCTGCATGGGACATGCCAGCACCATGTGCATCCACACGTATAAATGAGTGGTGCAGAGTATGTAGCCAAGCAGGATATATGTGTTGGTCCCATATTTGTTCTCTTTGAACCTTTTTCCTAAGTGAGGGCAGCAAATCTAGTCCTGCACAAACTACCCGACCCCCCAGTTTCTTTCCCTTTTCAACAAAGAGATCGGTTCTATGTGTGTACTGGGTTATCCCCTTTTTCCTTTTCGACCTACAAAGCGGCTGGATAGCCAGTCTATACTACTTTCCGCCCCTCCTTTCCTCATTGAACCACGTCCTAGATCTTGCTCCAGCCCACCGCACCCTTCTTTCCTCTTTGAACCAAGACCTAGATTCGACTACAGATCGAAAAATATCAACATGCAGCTAGAGAAACGACGGTTTCAAAGAAACTTATACCTTAGGGTCGTCAGGATGTGGCAAGGCGTGCGGCGGGAGGCCGGATCTTCCCACACACTACGTCTGCTAGGAAGAAGGGGTCGGTGGCCCTCCCGCACAGGCGCTGGGTGAAAGAGAACAGCGCAGCCGGCAGTGGATTGCCTCCCTCGCCGAAGGCGATAGAGTGAATGCTGCACCTCCTCCCCTTCCCGGTGCGACAGGATACGGACACCTCCTTCACCAGCTGTGAGGGGGGAGAGAGAGAAAAGAGGCCAATGCAGTCTTGTTTAGATCTGGTGAAGAGAGGGTGAGAGACTATGAATATAGAAAACCCTAGCAAATGAACGTTGAGCCTCCAGCGTGTAACATATATGTAGTGTGGCGAGCATGTGGAGAGTGCAAACCCTAGCGAACAAGTGTTGAGGCTCCCGCTTATATTTATACTACTGTAGTACAGACTGAGCTCCGGTGCCTTCACTGCACCTGCTTTTGGCTGTATGACAGGTGAGCCAGCCACATTTTGGGCCCACCTGTCATAAACCCAAAGGGAGGTGTACTAATTCAAGCCGCGTCCATATAGTACTCTCGTGTATACGAGTAATATATACTAGTGGAGTGGTTTTCTTATTCTCTCCATAAAAATCGTTTTAAATTTTGTAAGTATGAAACGAAACTCTTTATCTAATGTACAGTGAAGAAAACAATTACTACATACGATTAACAAACGATCCACGCCCACGCGTACTGGTCGCACTTCCTGTCCTTCACGTGTGGTACACTACCCTCCCTTAAGTGAACAACCACAAATGCGCCAAATTATTGGAAACGTGTGAGAGTGTGTACAAATAAAGAATTTTAATTTTAATTATCGGAAAGGTTTGAGACTATTATAAAGTTTGACTTCAGACAAATCTAATATGCAGAGTAAATAAAAATGGAGGGCTACTACGTCCATCTGGGTTTTTAGTCCACACCATTTTTTAAGTCAAGGTTAATAGCTGGACAGATAAAATTACAGGGGAGCTGGAGACAAAGTTGTGAGAAGGCTTAGAAATCAATACAAAACTTATGCTCTTAGTACCAACGTCGATCCTTCTTCGAGGAAACATTTGGTTCATAGCCAATTGTGTGATAAAATTGCACCAACGTGAAAGACGACTGCGTCTCCAATGCAACCAAGGTGAACTGAGAAGGATATCATCTTTGCGCATAACAAGCAAAGAGCACTGATGGAAGACAGCTTGTTTTTCATTGAAAATCGATCAGCTTCACCAGCCGACGCAACCACGAGGCGCAACCATGAGCATCGATAGGTCATCATGGTGATGCATCATCCATTTGGCATCTTCGTCCGCGCCAGCGCCGGCTCCGAGAGGACGGTGGGCATCGGCTCCCTCCGTCGCCGATGGCGACAACGTCAATGCTGCACCTCCTCACCTCCCGCAGCGGACGGGATTTGGGCATTCGGCCGGATCTGTGACCACCGGTGAGGAGAGAGATAGAGTGGACACTGCCATCTTGTTTTGATATGGAGAGGGTGAGAGAGCGAGACGCGAGAAACTTTATCAAACAAGAGGTTATAATGGAGTAAAAAATCTCTCCATAGCAGTGGTTTTAAATAGAATACGCACGTTCCCGGAAAAAAGAAACGAAAACTGGCGGACAATTTTTTAAGGGTCTGTCTAGGACACGTCTAGATGCGACATAGTTATGTCACATCTAAGTTGATGTCCACTCTGTTTGTGGTCTATTTTTTTGTCCTAGTTTTTTTGTTTCTTGTTGTACATTATATACTTGTGGGAGCTTAGGTGTGATATCCTTAAATAACATCTAGATGTGAATTAGATAAACTGATTTTCTAGGTTACCAGGAAAGAAAACTCGATCAAAAACACGCCCTCGCTTCCAGGACGCGAGAGTCGTCGCGCACACACACATAGACATAGACATGCATATCCGTGTTTACGTAAAATTCCATTTCCATCTCCATCTCCAATCATATTTGTCCAACTGGCACATTATTTACGTTGTTAATTATATACGCAGCAATATTAACGTACAACATCTCTTGTTTGCGCACGTCCGGACCGCTGCCACGGCCGGTCCTGACCAACCCGAACCCTCTTCATCACCCGCGCGTGCTTCCCGCCCGGAACGGTCAGTGCCACATTGAAGCGGCGCGCCGGCTGAGAGAGCGTCGCCCGCGCCGCTTCCGGGTGCACGCGGCTGCTCCGCGTTCAAAGGTCGCAATAGCTGGCTACAACATGCATGTAAAAAGTTCTTGGGAGTCCGTGCTACAGCTAGCTGTCCTCCCCCAACTCGTCAATCTCTTCCAGTAGTGCTAGTAGTACGCCATGGCGCGATCCATTGACAAGCAGGTGGGAAAGTTATCGTATACTCGGTTTGCGGTGAGTGGCATGCCGAGCGACCGTGTGGGGTCGAGCCGTGGAGGAGGGTGAGACACGAAAACGACAGACGTGATTTAAACGTTGGTTTTGCTCGATGGCGCGATCCAACGAAACGAAACGTTGGTTTCTCTCCGTTTCCATTTTTTCTCCGGAAAAACGGAAACTTTCCACTCCATTTTCATTCCTATTCCAAGGTTGCCCCGTTACAACATTCCATCAAATACAAAGGAAAACTAACACGCATGCTGATGCATCTCAATGATTCACATATCGTAGCCAATATTTACTTCACAGCTAAAGAAAAAAGTTGTGAGAGCATGTACGAAAGAAAAACTACTGATGGGGTCACTACGACTTAAACCCTAAACCCTAAACATGATTTAATTCCCTGGCCAGGTAGAACCTGTCGAAGGAAAGACGGTTGGCATCCTCGGATCATACGATGCTTTTGTGCAGTTCCACTAAAATCGACCGAGCATCCCCGATGGCAAAGATATTGAAGAAGTGTGATTAGAATAATAATCGAACTAGTTCATGAGACATAAACTCATCACAAGTAGAAGCAGGTAGAAGTAGAGAAAGATCGACATGGAGATGGAGCTACGGCGATGGAGCAAGCCGGCTCCAAAAGGAAGATGGACTACAGGGACGTCGGGCTGTAAGGCGTGTCGAGAACGGTGACCCCGATTGGGACGCACCGATTGTGGGTTTTCTCCTCGCCGATGTCGACTGCGTCTCGCAGAACATTGTTCCCTTCCCCCAGCTGCGGGATCAGGCCCGTCATTCTATGCTTGTGAAGAGAACAACCTTACCAAGCAGGCTTGTAGCTTAGGCTCCTGCTAGTGTATATATAGTGGTTTTCTTTTTCTCTCCATATAAACCATTTTATATTGCGTACGTGTCATTCAAGAGTGAAATGATGGTTGCTTCTTCCGACTAACTTCTTTGTGTGATTTGACTGCTCCTTAGTGGCCCCTACACGTACTCCCCTAGGTCTATGCAATACCACACGTACACATGGACGCAAAACGCATGACGCCCTAATGCATGCATGTCCAAGCACACGACGGAACACACACGGTCACGCTAAGTGCTCAACCTACACGTGCATGCACACACATACTCGGTCGAGGTGAGCTAGTGACCATATAAACACCGGAAAATATATATATTGAGCGCAATGAGCGTATTATGAAGTCCATCGACCGTATTATTACAAATATACAAAGTGATGTGCAGTGTATTTATCTCGTTTGAAATTAATCCATATTAACCGGAGAGGAGGCAAGATGGACTAGCATTACTTGCAGGTGGCTCGCAGGACAAGGAGAAACTTTTGACTAATGCAAGCTCTCCCTCGCTCAGGCGGTGGATGTGCAATAGTTAATTCGGTGTAAGATTGCCAGAAGCATACACTATACTACTAGTGCTACTATTGTTCGACTTCCCGAATAGGCGAACAGCCAAGCGCAAAGTTTACTAGTACTAATACTACTAATATAGTCTATAAAGGTACGTAAGTACTATACTAGTACTAGGAACCGGATGGAGGAGCGTCTGCACTCTTATTATAATTTTAAAATGTGATAAAGCAATCTTCAACACATTTGGTTCTCTTCGAGGGTTCTCGCATGTGATAATGGAAGTTGATTGCATGGAACACTCGCCACAATTCTCGCTTAATTCTGGCTCATATCATGTTACAAATAGTAGCGCTCGGTAATATTTCCTCTTTTTTTGTTATTCACCATGTAAACAGGTCAGCAAACCTTGCGGTGCATCTTCGTGCGAACCGTGCTTGCTGCACTTTGAATATGGCCGAGAGCTGGCTTGATGAAACACCTCGCTTCCTACTTCTTTTTTTGCGGGGTACCTCGCTTCCTAGTGACCAGTGTCTTGGCTGATCGTCCTAAGAATGCTTATATATGAATAAAGCTCTCTCATTTACCTGCAAAAAAGATTAAGCCATATTAACCAGAAAGGAGGGACTATGGACTAGCACTACTTTTTGGTGTGTCCCGTCAACTCGCAGAACGAGGAGAAGCTTGCAGGACAAGGTGAAGCTCGCTTACGCCTTTTGACTAATGCAACCTACCCTCGGTGGACATGCATCAGTCCATTCGGTGTCAGATCGTCAGAGGCATACACTGTAGTACCCAACACGCGGAGTACCATCATTGTTCGACTTCACGAAGAGGCGAAGAGCCAAGCGCAGTAGTACGAGTAGTACTACTACTAGAACCGCATGGTGGAGCATCTGTACTCTTATTTTTTTATCTCTGATAAAGTACACGTTTATTCCGGAGAAGGGCGGAAAACGGCAGCCCAACATGTAATGAATGATATCGATCAACAAACCATGCTCGAATATATCTTGGCCTCCATGCGAACTCGTCTGTGTGTTCTATCTCCTCTTCTCTCTCAAGGAACGGCGGGTTGGCTCTTTGCCGTCAATTGAGATCGGTTTGCTCACACTCCTGTCCCACATGTCGCTGATATGCCAAGAGGAGGTGTGTTGACCGACCGCCATACGCTGCATTTCTGGTTTTGAACCTTCATACTACTCCTCCCTCCGTCACAGCTTCTGGTATGCGCTTCATTGTGATGCATTTATCTAAATGCATTTCCACCACCAGAGAGACTTTAGACGCGTTTGGTTTAATGTTCAATTAATTAGGGCGTGGTAACCGCAATCAAGTCCACAATTTTCTCTCCATGTAATCTGTACTACGGTACTACAGAGTGGAGTAAGTGCATGCATGTGTGTACCCGGGGTGGAAGCACTGCATGCATGTGTGTACGCATTATTCCCTCTAGTAATAGACGCCGTGCTATAACTACCAATGCTATTTTTCAGGCCAATCGCTAGTCGCCTTGGTCCCATAGATCTTTTTTCCTTTTTTTGAAGCGCGCTATATAAACAGTGATGGATGGAGTATGAGCGGATTCAAAGAAGAGCGTATTGATGGTTGCTTCTTCAGAGCAACTTACAGTGGGAAAGGTGGGGCTTACGATTTTACTGCTCATTACTCACTATTAATGCGGCGCAACGACCGGGCTTTGTCTCCCATGCGGTTGTGCACTACCACCTCGGTTCTTAAATATACTCCGGAGTATATTTGTCTTTCTAGAGATTTCAACGAGTGACTACTCAAATATTTGTCTTTTTAGAGATTTCAAATGGACTGGCACATACGGATGTATATACATATTTTAGAGTGTAGATTCTCTCATTTTGCTCCGTATGTAGTCACTTGTTGAAATCTCTAGAAAGACAAATAGAATATTTAGGAACGGAGGGAGTACACATACGAAGTAAAATGAGTGAATCTACACTCTAAAATATGCCCGTTTGAAATTTGTAAAAAGACAAATATTTAGGAACGAAGGAGTATAATTTTGTGCATGGCACATGGACCCGGGTGATGAAGAGGCTTCTGGCAATGCTATCAAGCTTCCATCATTTGTTTACATAATTGACGTACTATACAAATAATTTTCCAGCGAGACATGAAATTGTACAATGGTGTGAGCTTTCACTGCTTCACGTGTCTTGCCATCGATGCTCTTTTCTAAACAATAAAAACTAACTTCCTTGCTAATGCATGTCAATTATTAGCAGATCAGAGCTAATAATTACATCACAACTGAAGACAGAGTTGTGAGGTGTTAAATTAAAATTGATCCATGATTTCATTGGCAGCAACGTCCCCCCAGCTCTGTCTAAATCAACAAGGCATGTTGGGAAAAAAGTAGCTGTCTGGAGCATGCAACATTCCGATCATTTTGTGCAGTTCCACTAAAATAAAGCTGAGCGTCCCTGTTCCAAAGATATTAAGTGTGATTACGATAATAGAGGACTGCTGATGAAACAATAAAGACATAAATAGAAGCCGGTCACCTTTGCGCTCTCTTAAGACTAACTAGTTGGAGAAGATTAGGCTCGGAGTTGGATGAGGAGGATAGAGCAAAACCAATCTCCCTTTGTGCGATCGCCTTTGAAATGTAGAGACGTTGCCCATGTGACATTTTAGTACAACTGCATAAAACACTCTTAAGAAAAAAGTGATTTGTGCAGTTCACCAAAAGGTCGCAATAGCAACGAGGTGAAATGGATAGCCCTGTTTGCAAAAAAGAGGTAGAAAGGAAACAATTACTGACCAATAACAGTTGATGACACATGCGACGACAAAAAAGAAGCATATTCCTTGGCCTAAGGGAAGATAACAACACAGTTGTGTTTGTCTAAAACGGTGTGAGGACGAGAATCCAATATGGAAAGTATGCTGGACGAGCTACGTTTTGGGCAAAGAACTATGGAAGATCCAGATCCAGCGACGTGGGAAGACGGGCAGTGGAGCAAGGCCGGAGGGGATACCTGGAGGTCGTCGGGGTGTAACTAGGTGAGCGGCGGCGGAATCTGCGAGCAGGTGGCGTAAACCTGCCACGCGGAGCTTGGTTAGAGAGAACGGCGTGTACCGCAGATCGGGACGTCTTTGCCTCGGCGCCGTCGAGCAGAAAGCGATGCACTTCCTCCCTTTCCCCGGCGGGACGGGATGCGGCGGATCGGTGACCAACGGTGAGAGAGAGAGAGGCCACCGCAGCCTTGTGTGAGATACTCAAGAGCGACAAACCGTGCACGCAAGGCTCCATTGTATATAGTGAGCGGACTACCTTTTCCTCCATAAAAATCGTTTTATATTCTGTGTACGTGCCATTGAGCGCTATAACTTTATTTAAAAATAACGCGGCAATGCGTCAAGTCGAACTTTGTTTCGTGCAGGCGTGGTACACGACCTCCCTAGGTAAACAACCGCTACAGGCGTTCAAATTAGCATGTGCGCTGCCATTTCATAAAGAAATGAGCTCCACCGTGTACCGCCAGGTGTGGCTGGGCACGAAGCGTGAGTACGTGCACGGTGCACCTATTCTATTCTTGTATACGTACACCACCTACGTGGGTTGTGTAAGAGAGATACAAACCTAGAGAGATATAGTGTGTGGGTTCTAGAGAGTTTGGGGGGGGGGGTTCAATCAAAAAATGTAACATATGCAATATGTGTGAAATAGAGTCCTGGATATAACATATATATAGAGGGGGCGATCCACGAGAAGAGAGTGGAGGTATCACCGGCTTGAGGTGTCCATAGAATCGAAAAGAGGGATGATGTGTGTGTGTGTGTGCGCGCGCGCGCGATCGATAAAGAGTTCCATCGAATTTGTGTGTGCCCACATCAAAGATATAGAGTGGCTGGCCTACTGGAACGTGAGAGGGGACATGTGCAGTTTGTCTCTGTGGCATGGATACCTACCTGCAGCGCTCGACTATCGGTGTGTGGTGGGGGAAGAGGGAGGCCCATTTAACTATAGAGGTACAATGGCTGGTATATGTGTGGAGGAGGAGAGAGGCCTACCTCATGTATTAAGGAGATCGATCTGCCTCACGTATTAAGGGAGATCGATTGGCATCCATGCATATGTGCAGGAGAGGAATAAGGTTGGGAGAGGGACAGAGCTAGAGTGTTGGAGGGGGTGGTAGTGGAGTTGCTTCTAACAAATGGTGGGATAGGCTTGCTGGACAAACGGAGGGCACGCCCCCAATATCAATAAGAGAGGAGATGGCTGCTTGTTTTCTGTGCACGTGTGTGTGAGAGACAGGTCAGGAGGCATGCACGAATGATGAGGGGGGACGATGTGGCTGTGGTAAGCAGACATAACTACATAGGAAGATCAATCGCCCTTTGTTAGAGAAAGGAGAGACATAACTTGTGAGGTACGTGGATTGATGGGGGGGTAGTTAAAGTCGATCCAGATATATGTTGGGAGATCGATCGGTATACATGCATGTGTGTGTTAGAAGCAAACGAGGCACGAGGAGAAGGATAGAGATAGAGGGATGCATGTAGGAGGTGGTACGAGAGGCATACTATATCGGCGGGGAGGAGTGTCTTGCACGAGAACGATGAAAAGAGTGGTGGGAGTGAGGCATGGACGGTGACAAGAGAAGAGGGGAAGCTTTTGTTTGTTCTAGGCACACCTGGCTAGAGAGGCAAATCGATCGATGTGTGCCGTAAAGAAGGAGCTGGGGGGCCTACACACACAATGGGTGAACGACCTAAAGTGAAATGACGAATTTGCGTGATGGAGCTAGAGAATGCCGAGGGAGGGTGAGAGGGATGCGGGCGTGTGCATGCACAAGAGAAAGTTAGCGCTGGCTACAAAGATAAGAGGGTTGTGTGGGTGTAAAAGACGAATAGAGATCATATATACTTCATTATAAAAAGCGAATTCGGATATTTGAAGAATTTATCATAGTGTTTTAAACCGATGCATGTGTAAATATGTATAACGGTGATACACATGGTGTGTTTATGAACATGTTATACTACAATATTATCTCTACTCTTATAAAAAACGGAGTTGTTGATGATGGTGTGCCTGCCATCCCGCATTATAGGCCGTCCGATTTATATCTGGCGGATAGCAAGGAAACTGTGATGGTTGAAGTTGGCAACAATCATGATTGTAGATTCTTATTGAAATAGAGAAACGAATTCAAATTTAGTTCGAATTGCAGAGGTAGTATAGACATTGGGAATGCACTAAAATGTTGGTATGAGTAGGTTACATGCATTATACAAGCGAAAAAAATTAATCGGACATAACATGGATTCATACTCCCTCCTTCCATCTATATAGGCGTAATGATATTTTTAAGACCGCCTTTGACTATTGACAAGATTAATAGTACATGACATGCACAATGTAAAATTATATCATTGAAAGAACCTTTCATGCACGAAGTTAACGATGTGCTTTGTGTAAGTTGCATGTCATATATCATTGCTCTAATATTTGGTCAAAGTTAGCATCGAAAAACGCATTAGGCCCTATATAGATGGAAGGAGGGAGTAGCTTTGAATAGCATTTGTATAGTAAAACGGGGAAAGACTCTCTCTTTGTGTGGTGTGAATAGTTTTATTTTTTCGTTTTCTTTTTGGTTGAGGGAAGTGCGAATTGATTTGGTGCATTACAAGTACAATATTACTACACGTTAGGCTTGTCCCTAAAATTCAACCAGCGTCTTGTTATATCCGAAAATTCAGATATCGTACTCCCAAAACTGACGCCTTCACAACCCGCGCCTTGCTATCCGAAATTACAACACGCGAAAACTCCCTCCACTGCCAAATCCGACACGTAAATCCTCCTTCTAACCTCGAGCCGAAGGGCCGCTAGTTCAAATCGGTGGGGGTACTTTTGTAACACACCCTACATTTTGGACAAGCGCGTCCCTAAGTCATGCTTCACCCCCTTTTCGCCATTCGAAATCCTAGGCCGCCATAACCTCTCCGCTCCAGCCGCGAAACCCCACCCTCCTCCGTCCGCCACGTCACCGCTGCCCAGCCGAAGCCTCTTCCCCGACAACGTCGTCCACCGCAACAGCTCGACGCCACTCGTCCACCTACCCGGATGAGGATCCATCGTCCATCTCGCCGTCCCGCCGGTTCAGCCGCCCCGTCCTCCACGTCCAAGGAGCTGCTCCGATGATCGCCTCGTCTATCGCAGCTGCTCCATCCCCACAGCGCCGCCTTAACCTGCTCCACCGGAACCGCAACATCCTCACCGACTCCTCGGACGAAGCCGAGGCCTACTCGGCGCCACCAAAGAGGTTGTACACTCATCGCATAGCACCTTCTACTTAACTCGACCTCCCGGCGCCGACGGTGCTCCATCCCGCACCCCCATGGAGCGGCTACCTTGAAGCCGGCTCCGTGGGCGACATCTCCACGGCGGCTCTCCCCCAGTGCGAGGCCCCTTCGGCGGCGGCGTCCATACCAGCCAGATCTGCTGCTGCTGCTCCAGCTCTCGCTCGATCGCTCGCTCGCCCAGCTGCTGCTGCTGCTCTCCCCTCGCTCGTGTTGCTGCTCTACTCCGATTAAGCCACACTTCATTCGACCGAATCGACTTTTGGTTCAGTCGATTTTCAGGGGTTGGGGGGGGGGGGGGGGCTCGCCGGAGTTAAGGAAGAACCACCTGCAGCGGGGACGGGGGCTCGCCGGAGAGGTACCCCACTATCTATCTTAGGGTTCAGGGTGGGGGGCGGGGGGCCTAAAGGGCTGGCCGGGGCGGCGGTGGCGAGTTGTTTCACGGCGGCGAGGCGGTGCTGGGGCCGGCGGTTCGGCCGATGGTGGCTGGCAGCTCAGGGGGGTGCAGGTTGAAGATGAACTGCAGGCCCTCCCTAAACTACATGTCAAGTGCCTCTCTGCTACCATTGCATTCAGTTTCGACAGTAGCATTCAATTTCCATAGTAAATTTCAGTTTCGACATTAGCATTCAGATTCCACAGTAAATTTTAGTTTCGACAGTCAACAGTTTTTACTCATCTGTTGTAGTTAGGTGGTTTTTGGTGATGTTAATTTTACATCCATTTTACATCATCTATTGGAGATGCTATTAGAATCCCACTTGAGATTGATGATGTCTCAGACAGTCGCTTCAGCCTTGACGTCTTACGGCTCACCGGAGCTGCTCCAACGACGTAAGCGATCCATCACAACAGAGCAGTGCCACGGATGCCGCCTCTGATTCCTCAGATCTTCCTCCACACCTCCGACAGCCACCTCTGCCTCGACTGCTTCAACGACCAACCCAATGATGCTGAGGTCGACACGGCTATGGTAAAGAGGTTGTACACTTGTTGCATCACTTATTACTATACATCACGTCGATCCATTAGGGTTATTTTGGTTCAACGGAAAAACATCGATCCACTGGTTGTTACCATCACTCTAAATGTCTGCATGCTCTCCTTACATAATCTCACTATATTTTTTTCATATGCATGTCAGATATTGTACAGAGTCATGATGAACATGTAGAGAAAAAGAGAAGAGTTTTGCGCGGCAATACAATGTCATGCAGACATCGCTCCATGGTGGGTTCAATGGAAAACCCTCCCCACCCCTCTCCAGATTGTAATCCAGAGGAAGATATCTGTTCTGAGGCGTATTCAGACGCCTCTGACCACTCCTATTTACCCCCTGTCGGTGTCAAAACCGGCGGATCTTGGGTAGGGGGTCTCGAACTGTGTGTCTAGGCGGATGGTAACAGGAGACAAGGGACACGATGTTTTTACCCAGGTTCGGGCCCTCTCGATGGAGGTAAAACCCTACTCCTGCTTGATTAATATTGATGATATGGGTAGTACAATAGTAGATCTACCACGAGATCATAGAGGCTAAACCCTAGAAGCTATCCTATGGAATGATTTTTGTTCGTCCAACGGACTAAAACCCACCAGATTATATAGACACGGAGAGGGTTAGGGTTACAGAGTTGGTTACAATGGAAGGAGATCTACATATCCGTATCGCCAAGCTTGCCTCCCACGCCAAGGAAAGTCCCATCCGGACACGGGACGAAGTCTTCAATCTTGTATCTTCATAGTCCAGGAGTCCGGCCAAAGGTCATAGTCCGTCCATCCGGACACCCCCTAATCCAGGACTCCCTCACCCTCCAAGGTGTTTGCTCTACCTTGGCATGATGATGTTAGTCATATCATGCATATGTTGCCTTGAAGTGCCTACTTTTGACATCATATATGTCATCTGCTTAGTTTAGACATGTTACAGAATGCCACCTGTTTAGTTTCAATATCATATATGGGAATTATGCAGTCTCATGTCTTTTAGCCAGCCATAATATATGTGAAATGTGCAATGCCATCCTGTTTAACCAGGCATCATATATCTGAATGATATCTTGCCCATCCTTTTCTTCATTACATTTCCATTTGTCGACAATGTTTGTACATTAAACTACTCTTCCTGTGAATCAGCCATTTGGGTGGGAGATGGAAAAATCTGGAGTGAAAACAAGGCCTTGAGCGAGCGGTGCTACACTGTCAAGCAGATCTCTTCTTTGGGTCCCGATAGCTCCTCGAGAGATGGATTCGCAGACAGATGACCACCATATTCTCCCACTGAGGTGTATGCTCTAACTTGGCACGGTTATACTGCTCATATCATGCATACGGTGTCTTGTATTGCATAGTTTAGACATCATATACACAATATTCAACACCATGTTCTTAGTTCAGACATCATATCGAATGCCCTCTGTTTAGCATATAAATCACATATGTGAATTAAATGATGCGATCTTGATTACTTAGATAACATGTAAGTGAATTATGTCATGCGATCCTATTTAGTTATTCATCATATCTTTGAATTATGTTATGCTATGCTATCCAGTTTAGATAGACATCATATATGTGAAATTATGTCATGCTATCCGTTTTAGTTAAACAATATACATGTCAACTATTTCATGCCCTCTTTTTTCCACACTATCTATTGCATCTGTCTCTCATACAATGTCTGTACATTCAACTATGTTTCCTGTTTATCAGCCATTTGAATTGGAGCGGGCGATGCCAGTATCTAGCGGAATAAAAACACGGTCTTCAAATAAAACAGTGCTAGCTCTTGGTGGAGATAGCACCCCGGTTGTACATGCATAAGAACCAGCCCTACCACACACAACCCAAACTCTCGTAGATTGTACCCCTACTGCGATGGACAGAGAACCAGCTTCACCCAATCTAACCCCAACCCCAAATAGTAACCCAGTTCCTGTTGACACAAAGACCATCTCCACCACAGAGCTCCCAAACAAGAAGCAGTTAGTAAGGCAGCTTCAGTGCCCAAAGGGCCAAGATTATCACGGTGAACCCCAACTCCACCGGTTAGTACGCCTATTCACTGTGGAGGAAGCACAACCAGCCGATCATAGTTTAGCATCTATCGCATTTGATGTTATTAAATCGTATGTGCATATCTTCCCATCTTGGAAATATTATATCAAGATGAAGGAAAATGCCGATTGCAGGTGTTTTTCAGAGTTATGTGTAAGTAATGTTATTCATGGCAATTACTTTGCTTCGTCCCATACATCCTACCTCCATGATGGTTTTAATACTTAAAATTTTCCCATTTTTCTCTATAGAGAAGGACCGATTTGGAAACTCAGGATGAGGTAACCTGTGCTAATACCTCTGCTATCTTCAAGAATGCTTGGTGGCAGTATCGGAATTACCTGAAGAAGACATACTTCACCGGCAAAAAACTCATCAAATTCCCTTACGTTATCCTAAGACACATTTACTGCATGATGACTGGGAACGCCTTGTTCTGTACTGGTCTAGAACCAAGAATGTGGTAATGTCTATGAGCTCATTTTCTATTTTTAAGTACTTTATTCTTGCGTCTTACTGTACTCTGTTCATGTAGAACAAGTACCTAAACCTGAAGAACAATTGTTCTAATTTAAGATTCCATTGCTATCATAGTTCAAAAAAGCGCTAGGCGTTAATTGTGTGTTTTGCCACCGCCTTGCGCTTTACTGAACAAAGCGCATGCTTATGCGCAGTTATGCACAGATTATGCGTAGTTATGTGCAATGCGTTCTGCCAACTCCTAGAGCCTAGGCGCGCTTAAGCGCTCGCTTAGGCGCGCCTTTTTTAACTATGATTGCTTTGCTCTTGTATCACTGAATTTACTCATACAAACTTATTTTTAAATTGAAGGATCCAATCGAAACTCCAATGGCACAGCAGGTATGTTCACGCATGTTTCTTTAACAGGTTTGCTCTTATCAATAGCTCTGTTTCAATTTCAATTATGTATACAGTTGACTTTCATATCATGCACATTACTAGCATGACAACAGAGCTAATAATGTTGTTGTACATGTAGACCCGTGGTACCCATCTGAAATCTTGTTGTGCCGTGTAGTTTCCCACGCTTTGTATTCTTTCACCAGTTGCTTTGTCTTGAACTGATATGATTTGAACCGTGTCTCTATTTTGATTTGGCAAGACAATGCAGTGACCATAGGACATAGATATATGTTTGTTTGATGCTTGTATTATGTACTAGTACTTGGCAGTAGAAGACTTGGTAGTTTAATCCTGTCCACCTCACTAATGAACTGGTTCACCGAAATGAGTTTCATATACTAGTACATGCTAAACTTGTTATGTGTCTCGCTTGTTTCTTCTTTTAGAATCTTGTGAGAATATTGGGGAAGAGTGCCTTATTAAGCAATGGTAAAGGAAGTAATGCAGATAAGGTTCAGGATAGTGACACATCCTTGTTGGTCTCCAACAAAGCTGATAAAACAGCTAAGGAAGACTATCTTGAAGACAGTGAGACAACCCCAAAGTCCTGTCTTAGTTTAGTGTTCGATTCTTGGCCACTATCGCATGCACAATCTATTCAAACTCACTTTATGCGAATCAGTTCGGTTTCTTGAGTCTCAACTACAGTTGAAAGACATCGATCAGTCTTTGCGACAAGAAGCGGAAGGATCTGCGGAAGTCCTGGAGCATTCAGATGCATACTTTCCGGTGCAACAAAGCGTTGGAGGATTTTAGCGCCAAACAAGACAAAGTTAATTAGCTTGCTAAGCTTATTGCCCGACATGGTGGATACCTGTGATAACGCTTTCTTGAGCTCTTACGAAGTTGTTTCGCTTATGCTCTTGTTTTCTTTGCCGCGTTTATTTGCACCGGTGGCCAATTTTGACGGCCGATGTATGTAATATGCTGCTTTGTTCCCTATATTTGCACCTTTGGTGGCGAACTTTGATGCCCAGTGGATGTAATATGTGTAATAAGCGGTAATAGGCTAGCCTTAATTTCTTGCTTATTTATTTCCTTATTGTCTTGTTTAGTTGTTTGCTTGTAGTCACTGCAGTTCTTTTTACGTGTTTTTCTAGTGGCCACAATAGCCTATTTTTGGTAACTAGGCCAAAATAATCATGGCAACAAATGGATCGTTGTAACCATGGGCCTCCTGCAGTCAGTATGATCCATGGGCCTTCGTCGTCAGAGGACCATTGGCCTTATATACGGGCCGTAGGATCCATCGGCCTTATATACGGGCCTTAGGGATCAATGGGCCTTCTACAGGCCGTAGGGTCCATGGGCCTTCTACGGGCCGTACGATCCATGGGCCTTCTACGGGCCGTACTATCCATGGGCCTCATAAGGGCCGTAGGATCTATGGGCCTTCTACGGGGCATATCATCATTTCACCAATCATGGGCCGTACTATTCGTGGACCATAACGGGCCGTTAATAGGCCGTATTTGATAACTCTATGAAAACAGCCCAACGGGTTTTTTTACATGAAAACAGCCCAACATATTAACGGTCCGCATAAGCGGGCCGACCGTAACGACGGGCTGAATTTGGCCAACAAGCGTAAAATAGCGATGAACGGGCCGTATGTAATCGAATCTTGCAAATGAGCCCAAGAATCAATGGGCCCCGAGAAGGCCGAAGATAACTTGGGCTGAAGCGGCCCAATGGAATAACGGCTCGTTAATGGGTATAAAGTGATACACTTTGTTCATTACGGGCCAATTTCACCACGGGCCGTTAATGGGCCAAGAGTTACAAAGGTCCTCATATGGGCCGAAAGAAGTCATGGGCCACACATGGGCCGGAAGTTAAAACGGGCTGAATCATATTGGACGGCCCAGATGACGCTACTGGGCCTAATTCAGATAGGGCGTAATGGGCCCTGGGTTAGCGGGCTGTAAATGGGCTACATGCGAACATGCCGTTAACAGGCTTTCCGTGGGCCGGCCCGCCACCTTTTGACCAAGTCAAACGGGCCAGCCTTTTCACAGGAATGGGCCTCTGTTGGGCCGTGCCACGTGTCGCCGTATCATAGGCGCCTTCGGTCCAATGAGCGGATGACATCTGTCCCAACGGTGAGCTGACACGTGTTTCCTCTAGCCAATGATGATTTTACATGTGGAAAATCCCCATTGGTCGGGGCTGTTAACGGGTTATCGGATCCAAAACCCGACCCGATAGCTTAACGGCGTTCCGTTATGGTGGATGCCACGTGTCGGTCACCCTTGACGAAAAGCACTTCATGACGCGTGATTTATCGTCATGGAAGTGGACACTTCCGTGATGATAATTTTGGTAATGTCATGGAACACTTCTACAACAAAGACAGTATGACTATCTTGATTCTGTCATAAATTTGTCATGGATGTACATGCATGACAAAAAACGCGACCTACTGTGACAAACACGTATCATCACGGAAGTGTATTTTTTTGTAGTGTGATGTGTTGCCATCCTACGATGTCTGAGTAGATTTTCGTTGTCCTATTGGTGGTTGATGAATTGCTATGATTGATTTAATTTTCTTGTGGTTATGTTGCTGTCCTTTGGTGCCCATCATATGAGCGTGTGCGTGGATCACACCATATGGTTAGTTGTATGTTGATAGGACTATGTATTGGATGGCAAGGGTGACAGAAGCTTCAGCCTAGCATAGAAATTGATGCATACGGGATTGAAGGGGGACCAATATATCTTAATGCTATGGTTGGGTTTTACCTTAATGAATGTTAGTAGTTGCGGACGCTTGCTAATTGTTTCAATCATAAGTGCATAGAATTCCAAGTCAGGGATGACATGCTAGCAGTGACCTCTCCCACATAATACTTGCTATCGGTCTAGTAAGGTAGTCAATTGCTTAGGGACAATTTCACAACTCCTACCACCACTTTTCCACACTCGCTATATTTACTTTATTGCTTCTTTACTTAAAACAGCCCCTAGTTTATATTTACGTGCTCTTTATTCTCTTGCAAACCTATCCAAAAACACCTACAAAATACTTCTAGTTGCATACTTGTTCTAGGTAAAGCGAACGTCAAGCGTGCATAGAGTTGTATCGGTGGTCGATAGAACTTGAGGGAATATTTTTTTCTACCTTTAGCTCCTTGTTGGGTTCGACACTCTTACTTATCAAAAGAGGCTACAATTGATCCCCTATACTTGTGGGTTATCAAGACCTTTTTCTGGCACCGTTGCCGGGGAGCAATAGTGTGGGGTGAATATTCTCGTGTGTGCTTGTTTGCTTTATCACTAAGTAATTTTTTATTTTGCTGTTCTTAGTTGTTTTCTATCCTTAGTTATGGGTAGGAAGCGTAAAATATGAAAAAAAAATTAGTTGTACCTACTGAACCAATGGTTGAAGAACCACTCAAAATCTATCACACTCCTGAAGCTTTTTACTTGGATCATCTTCGATCCCTATGTGCTCAGGTCTTTGAAACCCCAACTAGCTTAGTTGAGGGCAAATCTTTAGATGAGCATGCTTATTATGTGCGACACCGCATATCTGAAAGAGGGAAACTTTTACTGGGTCAAATTCATTGTTTGCAATGTTATGCTTGGAATTTGTGTGAAATATATGATGCTACTTGTTGTTCTGAAAACTCTAAGAAACACCTTCCCTACCAATGTGAGTTTAGTGATAATGGAATCGTATCTTTATATGCTAAGGGTGTTTATAATTACTATGATGTTCAACAAACTGAAGAATTTGTTGCTTTTAAGAGTGCTTATGAAATTGCTTCTTTGATTGAAAAGTATGATGCTACTCTTTACAAATCTGAAAAAAAATTCATACTTGAATATTGTTATAAGAATTATGGTTCTAATGCCTATATTAAACCATATATCGAGGTCTCCTCCGCTGTCCAAGAAGAGACTAATATTTTGCAGGAATCTATGGAAGAAGAAATTGATGAAATTGTGAGCTCATTGGATGAAAAAGATGAGGAGGAGAGCAAAGAACAAAAGGAGGAAGAGCGGATTGATCACCCGTGTCCACCTTCTAATGAGAGTAACTCTTCAACTCATACATTGTTTAATTTCCCTTCGTGCTTACCGAGGAATGATTGCTATGATAACTATTATGATCCCGTTGATTCTCTTGAAATATCCCTTTTTGATAATGCTTGCTATGCTTGTGGACAAGATGCCAATATGAATTATGCTTATGGAGATGAACTTGCTATAGTTTCTTATGTTAAACATGAAATTTTTGCTATTGCACCCACGCATGATAGTCCTATTATCTTTTTGAATTCTCCCGATTATACTATATCAGAGAAGTTTGCTCTTATTAAGGATTATATTGATGGGTTGCCTTTTACTATTACACATGATGATTTTGATAGATATAACATGCATGTGCTTGCTGCTCCTACTTGCAATTATTATGAGATAGGAACTATATATCCACCTCTCTATGTTTCCAACACGATAGAATTGCAAGAAACTGTTTATACTATGCATTGGCCTTTACTTTGTGTGCATGAATTGTTCTTCTATGACATGCCGATGCATAGGAAGAGAGTTAGACTTCGTTGTTGCATGATATATGTTACTTTGTGCTCACTACTAAATTACAAATCATTGTTAATTAAAATTGGCTTTAATATACCTTGGGATCCGGGTGGATTCACTACTTGAGCACTATATGCCTAGCTTAATGGCTTTAAAGAAAGGGCTGCCAGGGAGACAACCCAGAAGTTTTAAAGAGTCATCTATTTCTGTTGTGTGCTTTTATATAGTTTAAAAACAAAAAAATAAAGAGGGGAACCCAAAAAATTTCAAAAAGAAAAGTGAAAGTGAGATAGACGAGCATTGTGAAAGTGGGGGACGTCCTTGAACTTTGTTCATGCCCATGGAAACTTTGTGAATATTAATTACAGAAACTTTTAAACAAAAATAATTATCCCCTTGTACAATTCCATTGTATTATAAAAATAATGTGACAAGGTTTGCCTTTAGGATGTTTACAATGCTTGTTGGTTTGTGCGGTGCAAGACAGAAACTTTGGCTGTAGTGCGCGATTTTTAATTTTTTACTAGAATGTCAAACGGTTCTGATTATTTTTGAACTATCTTTATTTACAAATTGTTTATTTTTCCTAATTTTTGCAGAATTTTTCAAGTATCGGAAGTTTGGTGAATGTTCATATTATTACAGACTGTTCTGTTTTAGATAGATTCTTTTTTTGATGCATAGTTCGCTTGTTTTGATGAAACTATTGATTTATATCAGTGGATTAAGCCATCGAAAAGTTATACTACAGGAGCTAAAATGCAAAAAAATGTGAATTGGTTTGTAACAGTACTTAGAGTAGTGATTTGCTTTATTATACTAACGGATCTTACCGAGTTTTCTGTTGAAGTTTTGTGTGGATGAAGTGTTCGATGATCGAGAAGGTCTCGATGTGAGGAGAAGGAAGAGAGGAAAGAGCTCAAGCTTGGGGATGCCCAAGTCACCCCAAGTAAATATTCAAGGAGACTCAAGCATCTAAGCTTGGGGATGCCCTGGAAGGCATCCCCTCTTTCTTCAACAAGTATCGGTATGTTTTCGGATTCGTTTCGTTCATGCGATATGTGCAATCTTGGAGCGTCTTTTGCATTTAGTTTTCACTTTTCTTTTATGCACCATGCTGGTATGAGATAGTCCTTGGTTGATTTATATAATTCTCATTGCACTTCACTTATATCTTTTGAGTATGGCTTTATAGAATGCTTCATGTGCTTCACTTATATCATTTGAAGTTTGGATTGCCTGTTTCTCTTTACATAGGAAACTGCCATTTGTAGAATGCTTTTGCTTCACTTATATTTGTTAGCGCGTGGGCATATCTTTTGTAGAAAGAATTAAACTCTCTTGCTTCACTTATATCTATTTAAAGAGATGATAGGAACTGGTCATTCACATAGTTAGTCATAAAATCCTACATAAAACTTATAGATCACTGAATATGATGTGTTTGATTCCTTGCAATAGTTTTGAGATATAAAGGTGGTGATATTAGAGTCGTGCTAGTTGAGTAATTGTGAAATTTAGGAATACTTGTGTTGAGGTTTGCAAGTCCCGTAGCATGCACGTATGGTGAACCGTTATGTAACGAAGTCGGAGCATGAGGTGTTCTTTCATTGCTTTCCTTATGAGTGGCGGTCGGGGACGAGCGATGGTCTTTTCCTGCCAATCTATCCCCCTAGGGGCATGCGTAGTAGTACTTTGCTTCGAGGGATAATAAACTTTTGCAATAAGTATATGAGTTCTTTATGACTAATGTGAGTCCATGGATTATACGCACCCTCACCCTTCCATCATTGCTAGCCTCTTCGGTACCGTGCATTGCCCTTTCTCACCTCAAGAGTTGGTGCAAACTGGTGCATCCAAACCCCGTGATATGATACACTCTGTCGCACATAAGCCTCCTTATATCTTCCTCAAAACAGCCACCATACCTACCTATTATGGCATTTCCATAGCCATTCCAAGATATATTGCCATGCAACTTCCATCATCATCATATACATGACTTGAGCATTTATTGCCATATTGCTTTGCATGATCGTAAGATAGCTAGCATGATGTTTTTATGGCTTGTCCGTTTTTTGATGTCATTGCTATGCTAGATCATTGCACATCCCGGTACACCGCCGGAGGCATTCATATAGAGTCATACTTTGTTCTAAACATCGAGTTGTAATATTGAGTTGTAAGTAAATAAAAGTGTGATGATCATCATTGTTAGAACATTGTCCCATGTGAGGTTATCAAAATAAAAGAGGCCAAAGAAGCCCACCCAAAAAAACAGAAAAAAAAATAAAAAAATGAGAGAAAAAGAGAGAAGGGGCAATGTTACTATCCTTTTACAACACTTGTGCTTCAGAGTAGCACCATTTTCTTCATATAGAGAGTCTCTTGAGTTATCGCTTTCATATACTAGTGGGAAATTGCATTATAGAACTTGGCTTGTATATTCCAATGATGGGCTTCCTCAAATGCCTGAGGTCTTCATGAGCAAGCAAGTTGGATGCACACCCACTTAGTTTCCAGTTTGAGCTTTCATACACTTACAGCTCTAGTGCATCCGTTGCATGGCAATCCCGACTCCTCACATTGACATCAATTGATGGGCATCTCCATAGCCCGTTGATTAGTTGCGTCAATGTGAGACTTTCTCCTTTTTGTCCTCTCCACCAAACCTCCATCATCATATGCTATTCCACCTATAGTGCTATATCCATGGCTTGCGCTCATGTATTGCGTGAGGGTTGAAAAGGCTAGAGTGCGTTAAAAAGTATGAACCAATTGCTCGGCTTGTCATCAGGGTTGTGCATGATTTGAATGCTTTGTGTGGTGAAGATGGAGCATAGCCAGACTATATGATTTTGTAGGGATAAGCTTTCTTTGGCTATATTATTTCGATAAGACATAATTGCTTGGTTGGTATGCTTGAAGTATTATTGTTTTTATGTCAAATGATAGACTATTGCTTTGAATCACTCGTGTCTTAATATTCATGCCATGATTAGATACATGATCAAGATTATGCTAGGTAACATTCCACATCAAAAATTATCTTTTTTATCATTTACCTACTCGAGGACGAGCAGGAATTAAGCTTGGGGATGCTGATATGTCTCCGTCGTATCTATAATTTTTTATTGTTCCATGCCAATATTATTCAACTTTTATATACTTTTGGGCAACTTTTATATTATTTTTGGGACTAACATATTGATCCAGTGCCCAGTGCCAGTTCCTGTTTGTTGCATGTTTTATGTTTCACAGAAATCCCATATCAAACAGAATCCAAACGGGATAACAACGGACGGCGAATATTTTTGGAATATTTGGAGAATTTCGGAAGAAGAATCAACGCGAGACGGTGCCCGAGGGGGGCACGAGGCAGGGGGGCGCGCCCTTGACCCTCGTGGGGCCCCCGTAAGGCGGTTTCTGCTCTACTTTGGACGCAAGAAAAATAATTTTCGGAGAAAAATCTGGGCGAAGGTTTCAATCCAATCGGAGTTACGGATCTCCATATATACACGAAACGGTGAAAGGCGGGGAGACCGTAACGCGAAGCAGAGAGAGACAGAGAGACAGATCCAATCTCGGAGGGCTCTCGCCCTCCCACGCCATGGAGACCATGGACCGGAGGAAACCCTTCTCCCATATAGGGAGAAGGTCAAGGAAGAAGAAGAAGGAGGGGCTCTCTCCCCTCGCTTCGATGGCGCCGAGCGCCGCAGGGGCCATCATCATCACCGTGATCTACACCAACACCTCCGCCATCTTCACCAACATCTCCATCACCTTCCCCCTCTATCTACAGCGGTCCACTCCCGCAACCCGATGTACCCTCTACTTGAACATGGTGATTTATGCTTCATATTATTATCCAATGATGTGTTGCCATCCTATGATGTCTGAGTAGATTTTCGTTGTCCTATCGGTGGTTGATGAATTGCTATGATTGATTTAATTTGCTTGTGGTTATGTTGTTGTCCTTTGGTGCCCATCATATGAGCGCGCGCGTGGATCACACCATAGGGTTAGTTGTATGTTGATAGGACTATGTATTAGAGGGCAAGGGTGACAGAAGCTTTGGCCTAGCATAGAAATTGATGCATACGGGATTGAAGGGGGGCCAATATATCTTAATTCTATGGTTGGGTTTTACCTTAATGAACGTTAGTAGTTGTGGACGCTTGCTAATTGTTCCAATCATAAGTGCATAGAATTCCAAGTCAGGGATGACATGCTAGCAGTGGCCTCTCCCACAAAATACGTGCTATCAGTCTAGTAAGGTAGTCAATTGCTTAGGTGCAATTTCAGAACTCCTACCACCACTTTTCCACACTTGCTATATTTACTTTATTGCTTCTTTACTTAAAACAACCCCTAGTTTATATTTACGTGCTCTTTATTCTCTTGCAAACCTATCCAAAAACATCTACAGAGTACTTCTAGTTTCATACTTGTTCTAGGTAAAGCGAACGTCAAGCGTGCGTAGAGTTGTATCGGTGGTCGATAGAACTTGAGGGAATATTTTTTCTACCTTTAGCTCCTCGTTGGGTTCGACACTCTTACTTATCGAAAGAGGCTACAATTGATCTCCTATACTTGTGGGTTATTAACGCCTTCCTCGTCGTCCTCCTCATCCTCGTCACCCCCCTCCTCTTCCTCCATCACATCTCCCCCCACTGGATCACCCCCCTCCTCTTCCTCCATCACATCTCCCGCCACTGGATCACCCCCTCCTCTTCCTCCATCACATCTCCCCCCACTGGATCAACTCCCAGCATGAGCTCCGACACATCCCCCTCCACTTCCTCCACCTCCCCAATCTCCTCCGGCCCCGGCGAGTCTGGAGACATGCCTGCTGCGACCCGAGCGGCGCGCCTCGAACGGATGTCCTCTTGCAACTGAAAGCGACGCTCGGGAGTAAGCATCGCCTAAGTAGTTATCTTGTGCCGAACCATGGCTGGGAACGTCACAAACGAAAACAGGAAGATGGATGATTTCCTAGGATTGCCGGTGAAAGAGGGAGAAGCGGGATGATGTCTAGTGGTGGCGGACGCCGCTCGGCTTAAATAACTGCTCCTTGACCTCGGGCAATGAGCCGGAACAGTGACACGCTGCGTTCACTTCACCGACGGATGAGATGGGTGTCGGTCCTTTTGGATTCCGCAGCGCCGACACGTGGCGTTCACTCTATTAAATACCTCCACCTCCTCTAGAGCGGCGTCACCGGAGGAAACGCCCGTCGGACTCTTGGGTTTCCGGAGCGGCGTCCACGAGGCGTTCACACTGAATACGAGGAGATGTCCATCAAACGGTGGGGTTTCTGCAATCAACACACGAATGTGACTCTGTGTAACGCATAACCGTGCCACTCCTGGCTTCATAGTTGTGCCTTTCAGTGCCAATGATTCAACAGACTCATTTGGAACACCAAGACAAACTAACGTCACTGTACACAATGCTACGTCGTGCCTTCCTGGGACCCATGACCATGTGAAGAATATACCACACCAGCGTCTCTTGAATAGGCCATTCCGTGATTCACAGAGTAAAAAGTGGGTATTCACATCTGAACCAATTCCGCTGGGTCTCCCCAATTAAAGAACCTTTGTGCGCTGAACGGCGGTGCCTCTCCGTCTGATCGAGTCGATGGAATCATTCGGAACACAAACACACGGGAGCGTGACTCTATATTATACGGCAACATGCCTTTTAGCGCTTCAAGCCCGTGCATGTGACCCTTAACACTGCCACGAACGTTGATGCCATCGTCAGTACACAAGTCATGTCGCTACCTGGTACAGAAACGTAGCTGTAGTCACTTCACACCCGTGCTTCTAATAAAAGAAGCGCCATGCAACTCAGCACAGATCTGTGGCTTTTAAAAACAAGGAATACGCTTTTAAACACCTCGACTCTCGAACCGGTCACTCGCAAAGTAAACATTTAGCGTTAACATCTAAACCAATTCCGTTTTGTTTCAATAATAAACTTATGAAACATGACTCCCCGACAGACCCAACCATGCCCTCATGGAATTCATGTCCGTGCCGCTTCTTCTGAACGAGTCAACGGAATCATTTCGAACGCAAATACAGGCGAACGTGACTCTATATAAAACCACGCCATCTGGAACACCAAGACAAACTAACGTCACTCTACACAATACCACGCCATTCCTTCCTGGGACCCATGACCGTGCGAAGAATATACCACACCACAGTCTCTCGAATAGGCCATTCCGTGCCTCACAGAGTAAACAGTGAGTGTTCACATCTGAACCAATTCCGGTGGGTCTCCCCAATTAAAGAAAGAACCTGACGGTGCCTTTGTGCGTTGAACGCCCGTGCCTCTCCGTTTGATCGAGTCGACGGAATCATTAGGAACTCAAACACACGGGAAAGTGACTCTATATTATACGGCCGCATGCCTTTTAGCGCTTCATGCCCGTGCCTGTGACCCTTAACACTGCCACGAACGTCCACGCCGTCGTCAGTGCACAAGTCATCGTCTGCGGCTATATTCACTTCATGCACGTGCTTCTAATAAAAGAAGCGTGATGCAACTCAGTACAAAACGTGGCTTTTAAAAACAAGGAACTTACGCTTTTAAACAACTAGACTCTCGAATCGGCCACTCACAAAGTAAACAGCTAGCGTTAACATCTCAACCCATTCTGCTTTCTTTCCATGATAAATGTACGAACGTGACTATGCGAAAGACGAAACCATGCCCCCATGGGATTCACGTGCATGCCTATTTTTCTCAACGAGTCAACGGAATCATTTCGAACACACATACAGGCGAACGTGACTCTATATAAAACCACACCATGAATTTGTGGGATGCAAGACCGTGTCTGTGACCCGAAACACTGCAACACAGAAAAGCCACGAACATACACGCCTTCATCAGTACACAAGTCATTACAATACTAGGTTCACAACCGTGGATGCAGAGACTTCACGGGTCGTGCATCATAAGTAATGGCGCCTAATTACAATGATACTCGAAACCAAAATACATTTTGTTAACAAGGTAGCTGACAGCAAGATTTCACGAGACAAGGTAAGAAACTCCACTCCACTGCTTAACAACACCAGATGCACACAACAGCCAGGGACGCTGCTATATACCTAGTCCCCACCGACCTTGTTGCTGGTTTGCTCCCATCGCAGTTCATCAATCTCCTTCTTCAGCGCCTTCATATTCTCGTCATGTCGCTTCACAGCTGCGGCCGATTCCTGCAACGACCGGATGTGCTCCTCAAGGAGATTTCTCGTCTCAGCCGTAATTTCTACAATCCTGGCATTCTCCTTCTCCAAATCTTCATTTGTTTCCTCGCAAAGCTTCTTCCACGCATAGGTGATCTCCAGTAGCTGCTCGTACGTTTTGTTAGACTTTGGAATTGAAACCAAAGCATTCATCTCATCCACCAGATTATTGAGAGTAACTAACAAGGACCTCACAATAGTTGTCGTCGCCGCCCCGCTCACCATTCCCTTCTCTCTCGAGCCACAGCTGCTGCCCAATTCAACAGCAGGGGACTTCTGTTCAAGACCATGACGCAGACTAACCCTACCTCCAACTGAGTATAAATCAGTCTCAGCAAGACACACCCGCATCAAATTAGGAGTCAGCTGACCACAATAAATCATGTTTCACAAACTAAATCAAAGCAGCCGAAAGAAAGAAAAAACGAATGAAGGAGAAGCAGAAACAGGGTGAACTTACAGACGAGGAACCCTCGCGAGCCGGGATCTCCTGCTGCGACAGGGCACGGCGGTCCGGAGTAGTCTCCTTCTGCCCAGCCATGGCGGAGATGGTTAGTGAATACTGATGAGAAAGAGGAATGGAAGGCCTGGCGGTGGATGAATGGAGGAGTAGAATGTGGCTAGGGTTTCGAGACTCCGTCAGTCCGCCTTAAATAGCCAGAGCATGGCCTCGGGCGATGAGCCAAAGCAGCGTCGCCGGAGGAGACGCCCGTCGGGCCATTAGATTTCTGGAGCGGCGCCATGTGGCGTTCACTCCCGAATACGAAGAGATGCCTGACGAACCGTTGGGTTTCCGTGATAAACGCACGAATGTGACTCTTGGTAAAGCATAACCATGCCACTCCGTGCTGCATGGATGTGCCTGCCGTTGCGAACGGTTCAAATGAATCATTTGGAACACGAAAACAACATAAGTGACTCTTCACAATACCACGCCGTCACTTCCTGGGACCCACCACCGTGCAAAGAATACACCACAGCAGCTTCTCTCGAACAAGCCATTCTGTGCCTCACCGAGTAAACAGTGAGTGTTCACATCTGAACCCTTTCCGCTGGGTTTCCGCAATTAAAGAAAGCGAACGTGATCAGGTAAGACCAAACGGTGCCTTTCCGCTGGGTTTCCATCTGATCGAGTCAACGGAATTATTCGAAACACAAACACAGACGAGCGTGACTCTATATAATACCACACCATGCCTGTGCCTCTCCCATCTAATCAAGTCCACGCCTCTATCGAGTAATATACGAAACATCAAGAAAGAAGCGTGAATGTGCTTTTGAAAACAAGGAAACAATCTTTTAAAAACAGTGTCTCTTTAATAGGCCATTCGGTGCCTCACAGAGTCAATGGTAAGTGTTGGCGTCTCAACCCATTCCGCTAGGTTAAAGAAACGAACGTGACTGTGGGTAATGAAAAGCTATGCCTCTATGGGCTCACTGGCCGTGCCTCTCCTTCTGATCGAGTGGACGGAAGCACTCGGAACAGAAACACAGGGGAGCGTGACTCCATATTATACGGCACCATGCCTCTTAGCGCTTCACGCCCGTGCATGTGACCCTTAACAGTACCACGAACGTCCACGCCATTGTCAGTACACAACTCATGTCGCTGCCTGGTACAGAACCGCGGTTGTATTCACTTCATGCCCGTGCTTCTAATAAAAGAAGCGCGATGCAACTCAGTATTAAAACCAGATGCACACAACAGCCAGGGAGGAACGCCAGCTCGTATTAAAACCGTGCCTCGCGTGACTACACTTTCGCGCCTCTTACAGGGGATCATCTCCCAGGAAGGCACGTCTGTAAACACACACACCCACTCCCGTGCCTATCCATGTGAACAAGCAACCGGAATCATATGGACCACAACTACACACGTGTGGCAAAAACGTCCTCCCCGCGGCCCCACGAAGTGCTCCTGGTGGAAGCACAACCGTGCTCCTACTGCTAACACGCGACATCCATGCCCAGAGCCTACTCATCTACATGTACCAACGAACAAAACAACACGACGACAATGCAACGCATAAATGCCTTACAGATTCATGTAAGTACAAAAGGCCACATGCCCCAACGCAACAAAAAAACATGCTTCAAGCTCTCTGCCTACACTCCAGCAACGTTCTTGATCGGCTGGTGGGCGAGCGCATCCTCAATCTCCTTCTTCGTCGCCTCATGACCTTCCTTCACAGCAGCATACGAATCCTCAACCAGGCTCTTGTACTTCACGAGGACCTCAGCCTTCTCATCCATAAGCTGCTCCGCTTCGCCCGAAAGCTTCTGCACCAACGCATGGCTCTGCTCATACAGATTCTTCCAGCGGGCGGCCTCCTGATCCTTCTGGTGGAGCTCTTTGAGAAGCTTCTCATTCTCACACAGACATTGAAATATGAGACCAGTGGACTTCTCCATAGAGGCATTGCTCTGTTGCACCAACTTCTCAAGGCGAGCGATGAACTGCTGCTTCTTAATTAGCTCATCGAGCACGTCGTCGCTGGCTAAGAAATTCGGTACTGCCATCTTGCCGAGATCGTCTCCATGGTGAATGCGCTTGTGGGAGGATTCGCCTCCATGCGAGAGATCGTTCGACACCTGGGCAACGGGGCACGATATCCCTGCCGCCGCTACAGTGTAGCGGCGGCACCTCTCCCTTCTTTCTGTGGCTTTGGTCCTCGCTGCCTGGTTGCTTGAACACCCAGAACCCCTCTTACCTGCCATGGCGCAAGCAAGGAGCTACTAGCTAGAAAGAGGTGCCTATCTCTAGAGAATTGTGGACGTCGAGTGTTCCATGAATAGGTACCTTTTTATAACACATGCACACCGGTCAGATGGTCAAACAGAGCAACTGACGCCTCGAATTCTCACAATCTCTCTTAAATACCTTGACCTCTACACGCCTGGGAAACACAAGTACTATCATTTCGTCTCCCCGTGTGTTCATCCACACTACAACCACTCAACTTCTTTCCAATGGTCCGTATATATTCAACAGAAAACATCTCAAACACAGTTAACTTGCTGTGTACGTCTGTCTGTATTCCAGAGAAATTACTGTCAATTCATACTATTATCCATTGCCACTTTTTGTTTTGCAATGATATTTATATCAAAATCTTACTATATCCGCGAATTAACTTGCAAGCCTCTCCAGGTGAAACCTTAGTGAAAACGTCCGTAACACACGCAGGCACGAACGTGACGCTCTCTAATAACAAACAGTGCCTCCCGGGAACACACCACCGCGACTCTCCACAACAATGAGTCACAGTGACTCGCCAGAGAAAATACACGTAACACACGCATGGACAAACGTGACTCTGGCTAATAAGAAGACTTGCCTTCGCTGTTTTCACGTCCATTCCTCTACAAAAGAACGAGTGATTGCAATCATTTGGAAATACCAAAAGCATACACCCATGGTACCGAGACCCTGACCACGCGTTAACATGCTTCCCTTGAGTTCATGTCCATGCCTCTCCAAATGAACTGGCGAGCGGAATCATTTGAAACACAAAGGACCATGAAACGTGACCCTCTCTAATAAAAATCAGTGCTTGCCTGGACCGCACCACCGCAACTCTCCACAACAAAGGAACGAGTTGACGAGGAAAACATTTTCCATACACACCATCAGGAGTGTGCCTGTTGCATTAGTAACATAGTGCCAACTCGGCTTCACTTCCACGCACCTCCCAGTAACTCGCCAGAGAAAATTCACGTAACACAAGTGTGGCCAAACGTGACTCTGACTAATAACAAGACTTTCCTCTGCCGTTTTCGTCCATTCCTCTACAAAAGAACGAGTGATTGCAATCATTTGGTAATACCAAAAGCCTACACCCATGCTACCGAGACCCTGACCAACGTGTTAACATGCTTCCCTTGAGTTCATGTCCATGCCTCTCCAAAAGAACTGGCGAGCGGAATCATTTGAAACACAAAGGACCATGAAACGTGACTCTCTCTAATAACAAACAGTGCCTCCCTGGAACGCACCACCGCAACTCTCCACAACAAAGGAACGAGTTGACAAGGAAAACATTTTCCATACACACCGTCAGGAGTGTGCCTGTTGCATTAGTAACACAGTGCCAACTCGGCTTCACTTCCACGCACCTCACAGTAACTCGCCAGAGAAAATTCACGTAACACAAGCGTGGACAAACGTGACTCTGGCTAATAACAAGACTTGCCTCCACCGTTTTCATGTCCATTCCTCTACAAGAGAATGAATGATTGCAATCATTTGGAAATACCAAAAGCATACACCCATGGTAACGGGACTCTGACCAATGCATTAACATGCTTCCCTTGAGTTCATCTCCATGCCTCTCCAAAATGAACTGGCGAGCGTAATCATTTGAAGACAAAGAACCATGAACGTAACTATGAGTAACGCCAAGCCATGCCCCTGTGGATCACACAACAGAACTAAAATCAAAAAAATGCTAACATCCCACCGACTAACAGTTAAGAAGGCAAGTAAAAAACAAGCTCATGGAACTGCACAGAAAGTTGCACCAATCATGATGTCCAAACAGACGGTCGAAGATTCGAGACGCTTCGCCATTTCCATAAGAGGGTGAGCGTTGCTGGCCTCACTTCCATGCGCCTCACCGTGGAACGTCATAGAAAACGTCTGTAACACGCAGGCACGAACGTGACTCTGGGTAACACTAAACCATGCCTCCGTGGATGTCACCACACTAAAATAAAAAAACGCTCCCGCAGTTGAGCAAGCAAGGAAAAAAACAAGCCCATCAAAGCCCACAGAAAGTTACACCAATCTTGATGTCCAAATGGACGGTCGAAGATTCGCGACGATTCGACCATTTCCCTCTCTCCCTCCACTACTTTCTTCCTTTCGCTTTCGCACCGAAAATCTCGAACACTTCACCAGTTCCCCTCTCTCGAATACCCTCCTCTCTCCTTCTGCCCGCATTGTCCAATCCAGCAGACCAACCAAAAATCCAAATCACGTTCGCCTCACCCACCAACCGCCATCCACTTCGAGATACAGACAGTCGGTCGGTGCTCGCGAAAGCATCAAAAACCTCTCCCGGTGGCGGCGGCGACTGACGGCGACGACCCGTGCTCGCAACTGACGGCGACGACTTGTGCTCGCGGCGACTGACAAAAACCAGCTGATGGATGCGACGAAACCCTCACAAGCAATCTAAGGTAAAAAATATTAATCCATTACATTCCATTACCGCAGTTGGATCAAAGCGATTTTCCCCCTTTTTGACGGACATGAACCCTAACCGCCACACAAAACCTTGTTTCCAAAAAGTCTGTCTAGATTTCTCTAGCAAAATTGAAATAAGATAGACACACGTGCAATAGGATGCTACCCCTACCCGCCGCAGAAATCTGCTCGCAAGATATTTGCCTATAACGTACTGTGCATGCCAGAACTATCTAGGACACCGCTCTAGATTCAAACCATGAGAGCATCCTTAAATTCAAAACCTTGTATTTACAGGAGATTCTACATATCCGTTGATTGTATCTGTTTCAAATTATGTGCCTCTCTCGTATTAACATCCGTGCTCCAACTATAGATCTAGTTGTGTGCTCATAGCGTGAAACAACTTGTGCCTCTCCAACAATGTCGTTTTTTTGTCCACGGGATGCATCTCCTCTTTTTGCTGTCAAATGCAATTATGCTTCTACTGCTGCTAACGCCTGGGCATTTTGATGCAGCAAGGAATGGTAATAAGGAAAATAGGGTACCTGCGGAACAGCCTGCCGTGCAGCAAGTTACTATAAAAGGCTCACACAATCCATATAACAAAAACTATGTACCAGCAGCAGTAAGTTAACCACTAACGCCCACACAATCCTGGGAAATTACACTTCGATGAAATTTTTCACACACTATGTGTGTTATTATTCATTCGAGAGCATTTTATCTTACCCTCTAAACCTTACAATTATTTCTCCAATTTACAGAATATCACTTCTACTGTATTTTTTCCTATAAAAAAAAGATTTCCCCTCACTGATATGGACTTGACAGCAGCCATATTGCTCACACCTAACCCTAATTCTCACTGATTGGCCAAACTAAGAGTTAGGAGGAAGACTTGACATAACAAGAAAACAATGGATTGATCGCCTTTTTAGTTCGAGAAATGAAAGAAAAGGGCTATCTTATGAATATATGTAGATTAAGTTTCCGATTCTTTTTGTGCAGTCGTGGAAGACATAGTTTTAAAACTATATCCCATTCATTTCGATGTTACTACGTAATCCTTGTCTAACATAATTATCATGTAGGTGACGGAGGAGGAGATATTGAAATGATTTTGTCTGAACTTAATAGTGCATATCCAGAACAACCAGTCATCTCTCCTGACCCGTCAGAACAAAGAACGAAGCAGAACATGGACAACGAAGCACCCAAGCAAGTGCCAGCAATAGCTTCCAGCAGGGAGGGCAACAAAAAGCAAGTGACTAGCAGCAGAAAAGAGAGGCAATCAGAAACCAAGACTGTCATTCCTCCTAGAGCAAAAAGACAAAAGAGAAAAGACAAAACTCAACTAATCAGCAACGGCGCTACCTTGCAGCAGCAGCAGCCAAGTCCTCTAATGATGCTCCCGCCAGCAGTTCCATGCGTCGAGAAAGAACTAACTAAAGCCAAGAAGAAAAACAAAAGACAACGGTTGGAAGAAGACGAGGATGATGCAAGCAAAGAGTCAAACCGTGATGCTGCCGATGACGACGATGATGATCTCATTCGTACAGAGGGCGATGACGTTGCAGGGGACAATGGTGGCGCCGTAGAAGACAGCAACGATGATGTAAAACACACTTTCTCTACAGATTTTTGCTACCGCTTTTCACCCATGAAAACCAAACCATCCTCTATAACAAAACCCTCTTTTTCTCAACAGGTAAAGCCAAGACAGAAGCGCACAAAGAGGAGAAAGACAAGTGGAAAAGAATTGGCAGCACCAACACATGATGAACAGGAGGCAACAAGAAATAAGGACAAATGTGAAATCAAGGTAGGAGCAGCATTTGATCAGGTCAATAGAGCATGAAAATTACTCGAAGAACGTCACCGGCAAGATGTTAGGACAGCCGGGTTTGGAAGCATAGAGGAATGCCAAGTAAAGCGCTCCATCTGCAAACCGCTTGCAGCACACATCTACGACAACCTGGACACAGAAAGCATGACAATAACATTCGGTGAAGCTGATCAGCAGAAAGAAATCAAGATTACCAAGGAAGCTATACACAAGGTGTTTGGATACCCAAATGGCACGGAAAAGTCAGCACCAAGGCCAGCAAAGAGCCCAACTTCACTGAGCGCACTAATCCCAGAACTTGGCCTCAAGAAAATGGATTTCCATCACGACGATCTGTTTAAAGAACTAGGAAAATTGGTGAAAGTAAATGACGAACAATCGAACAGGAAATCAGTTAAAATATTTTTCCTTATTTTTTTCCACAATGTTGTCTGTGGAAAAACCTCCCCTACCGTCAGCAAACAAACCATTATGGTCAAGGACTTGGACTATCCAGAAATGGCAAAGATTGATTTCTGCGAGGTAATCATCAAAAGTATTAATGAAGGAGCCAAGACATGGCAGAAGCACAGGTTGCTACCTCAGGAAGAAAAGAACAAAAAGCATCTCAATGGTTTGGCACAGGGACCAGTAATAATGTACCTCGACTCCTTGCTGCTGCCGATCGACACAATAGAAATGCACAAGATTGCAAAGACAATGGACAAGACATCATTACGGCGAGCAAACCACCTAAAAGAGAGTGACCTAAAGAAAATAGCTAGAGCAGACATGAAAAGGGACGGAAAAGCACGACCAGATGACTATGAATTTGGCAAGATAAAGGTATAGCCCTATTGAATATATATGCATTATCCCTCATAAAAACTGTTTCCAGTCTAACCAATACCATTCTGCCAAAACAATGCAGACATGGAAAGGAACAGCAGAGAGGATTTTCTATGCCAGCACAGCAACACCTTCAGATTCAATACAGATGATACCAAAGACAACAACAGGAGCACCAGCAGACGACCAAGCTACTACCACCTCCAACCAAGCGCCAGCACAAAGCACATGTCAGCACGAGTGGAAGCAAGGAACCAGTCACAGGCACCAGCACAGGATCATATGAAATATTTGGAAGGATAGAAGAAATGTTGAAACAAGTACTCGACGAAACAAAACAGATACCCGGAATAAAGACCAAAGATGGACACCAATGCAGCGAACAAGAGGAGGAATTAGATGAAAACATGAAGAACTCAGTGGTGCAACAAACAACGGCCCTGATTGATTCTCTCGGACAACTTAGACAATTGTAGGACATTGTTTGCAGAGTGAGCTTACCAGAAGAGACGACGCTGAAGTTGCAGGATCGAGCAGACGCAGGAGCCACAGCTGCACTTGTACATGGCAACCACACGAAAGAAGTCATAGCCGCAGCAGAACTAGGAGGGAGCAGAAAAAGAAAGAAGGAAGAACAAGACCAACAAAACAAACATGAAAGGAATAAAAGAATAACAAAATCAAGAACACAGACCTCGAGAATTAGCCAGAGGGAGATAGAAGAACATAACAAGGTGCAAAAAGACAAAAGCAAGGAGCACCTATCAACCAATACAGCAAGTGCCGAAGGACAGCAAGAACAAGGTAGAAAAGTAGCTGCAGAAGCAAAGAATCAAGATGAGAAACAAGTAAATGAGAACAAATACATCATCCATGTGACTCGAAAGCGATGATTTCAAACTTGAACTTAAAAAAATCTGTCTTCGATTACATCAGGACACGACAAATGTAACGCCACCGAAACATAAAGGCCAACAGCAGCATGTCGTCAAGAACACCGAGCAAGAGGATGGAAGCAATAGAACAAGCAACCCAACAACAGATAATGCTCCCTCAAGAGCATCAACGGGAGCAGTACAAGAGATGAACAGGATCGGAGGCAGCAAAGACGTGAGTATAAAAATTCAGTCTCTTCTTTCTAAAAAGTCTCTTCTCTCTAAACTAGAAATGGTCTTGAGTTAACTGACAAATCTGCAACAAAATATACACTCAGCCAGACAAGTATCATATCGACGCTCCCGCAAAAGAGGCACGGTTGATCTAGTATCGACCGTTAACAGCACGGCAGAAAAACAAGAAGGAAACAACAAAGAAGAGGTAAAACTTCCAAACCCACTTTGCCCAAATACCGTCAACTCATATTGTTTCATCTATCAGGTATTGCAAGCACATCAAAGAGAAGAGGATGCCCATGCAAAACAGAAAGTTGATATAGAAGAGATTTTCAGCACAAGAGCATTTCAGATGACCGATACAGGGGAGAAAGCCTCAGACACTCCACCTGGTGACACCCCCATGGCTGATATACAAAGCAAAGAAAAAGTGGACGCACAAATGGATATCCCAACCATCGGCGCAAAGGTAAAATTCAACAAGAACCATTTTTCCAAAATTTATAAGAAATGTACTGCCCAGTACAACCTGTCACAGTAATACAAGAATTACAAGCAATGAATCATGATTTTCCTTTTTCATGAAACGCAGGAAACAAACGAGGACGGTCATGCCGAAGAACAACAAGGAGTACAAACAGAACAAACCAAAAAACAAGGGCAAATGGTGACTAAAATGGTACCCAGTACGCCAACCAAAGAGCAGTCTTCACGTGACAAACACAACCGAGAAGACATGCCACCAGCATCGAAGACCAATGAGGTAAAGTTACATGCACCTGCTCCCACAACGTTAAAATAAAAAAGTTATGCATGCCCAGATGAAGTCCAAACTTTATTTAGATTTTTTGATTGAACAGAAGAAAGAAACAAATGCAGCAGAAGATGTGCCTCAAGAAGCGATAGAAAGTGCTGCTACCGCTCGACAATGTACAAAAACTCCAGAAGACAAAGAAGAAGTGACAGGCACGACACCAAAGAGATTGAATGTAGAGGTCAAGCTACAAAACCTCTTTCTCTAGCATATAAAAAAATGCATCCACCAGAAAGAAACACAGACACATTTTAATTATTTTTTTGCGTTTCAACAGATGCAAGAAACAGAGGAGAGCACCAATATTCAAGACCAACAAACACAACAACACAAGGGAATGGAACAAGCAGAAGATGTTCTTCCAACAATGGACAGCATAACCGCCGTAGACCAAGCCAGAAAACCTTCGTTGTCCGGGCAAGAAATAACAGGGATGGCAATGTCGACGCAAAAGATTGAAAAGGTGAAGTGAGATAACCTGCTTTTAAGGAAATTAGATATTTGAGTGAACAATGACACAAATGCAATCCCATTTACCTACCTCGATGTCTCAACAGCCACAAGACAAAAACGATGACACCACAGATGAACAAAACGAAAAAGATCCAGAGGAGCTCCAAAAACCTACACTCACCGACGAAGAAGTCGAAGAAGCAGCACCGGCGGAAATGACTGAAAAGGTGAAGCTACAAAAAAAGTTCAAAGACACCCTAAACATTTGAGTATTTTTCTTAGGGAACAGACACTAAACTACAATGAAAATAATGAGCATATTTGATTATTTTTTAACCACGCTTTTGCACGATAACGTAGAAACCTCAACAAGACACGCACGCAGACACAAGCAAAGAAGCAAAGGACCACAGTGCATTGGAAAACCATGCAGCAAACATTCCAGAGAGAGAGTCAGACAACAACAAGAAAAAGGCCGCACCATCACACAAGAAACATTGTGTTGTAAAAGATATTGCCGCCACAAACACGACAGTAACCCAGGACGGCACTCAAACAGAACATGAACCGTTGATCATACAAAACCTGGCCATCGAAGAAGGCACAAAAGATGAAGGGATCGAACGCATGTACAACAACGTCATGACAGCGAATAAGGACAAAGGGTAAGGTCATGTTACCACCAAAGAATTATTTTCTTCCAATGATTTCCTCCCTTCAAAATTTTATATGTATACCTGTATATATATATATATATATATATATATGTTGCAGGCGATTTTTATAAATACAGAGACGTCAACAGTAACGGTCAGCCTCATGGCAGAAAGCTTCGAGATTGGAAAGACAGTGCGCAGCGAAACCATGGCAGTCATGCTACAGATGTAGAAAAAGCGATTCAGGGGCACAAAGAGAAAGATTCTATCAATATACAACACCATAAGTAAAGCTCAAGTTTCAACAATGAATATCACTCTATCGATCAATCAACCTTTCTGTACAATTGAATTTACAAATCTCTTTTACGCACATGTGACAAAAAAAGCAGGCATTAATACGCATGGCCAACCACGAAGATCCATTGGAGTTCAAAAATAAAGACGAAGCACACATCAGAGACAAGACAATGCCTAAAAGGCTTAAAAGATTCCTTGATCTGGAAGAAGGAGAGCAACTACAAGATTTCGACATGGTAAGCACATCTCATCTTACAGATAAGAGATACAATATCGGCACTACACATTCGTCTAACAATCAACAAATCATGACTAAATCCAAGAAGGATCCCTTATTTATTTATTTTGCATTTTGCAGTTCTTTCTACCAGTTTGCATAGACGGACCTGTTCGAGGAGTTGTGGGCCACTACCTCGTTGTTACAATTAACATGAAAAAAGAGCGCTTTGAACTCCTTGACTCTTTACCAGTTGAATATCAAGGCACAATGGATTACTTCAACATAGTAACAAGCAGAGTAAAGAGGATATGGAAGCAAATAAGAAAATTGCTCCGGCTGTCTCCAAGTAGTATTGACCATCTCGAAAAGGTCAAAATGCAGGTGCCACTTCAGGGAGGAACATAAGCACTACAAACCTTTCTCCTTTTCCTTACTCACTGTAACAATTAAATTATTAATGCAATCCATAAAAAACATAGGACGTTAGGACAGCTTCACCTAAACTGCCCAACCATCTTTGGATAACGACAATAACCAATCATCCTTCTACCTGCAGACTCGACTGTGCGTTCTATATGTTCATGAACGCAAAGCACTACACCAACGGTGGAGAAACAGTGTCACTAACAAAAGAACAAGTCCTGGAGCCGAGGAAGAAAATTCTCTATCAAATAATCAGCCAATACAGAGATACGGCTGCACTGTCATTAATCAACTACACCAAAGGTTTCTCTTTCTGAAGACAACAAAGTAAAATTCTACTTACATAATTTTCAGAGACACAACAATAAGTTTTTATTTTTTATTTTAGCATATATGTTGAACTCTGAGGTCTATATGGAAGACAGTGAAATGCAACGAATACATTGCGACATAATTCAAGAAGAGATTCCTCCAACTCCCGAGCACATTGGGACGAGCGCTCAAGAGATAAAAGTTATTGACATTAATGACACAAGCAGCGATGAGGAGAAAGAAGATTATCATGTGAACAACAAGGATACCACCAAGGCGTCTGAAGAAGCACTCACGGAAGAACAAGCCCGCATGGAATCTTTGGTTTACAGAGGGAACAACACGCGCAGCCAGACACTGATTTACAAAAGGAAGACGAACGGAAAGATCCACCGATAGAACTAGACAGACCACCCCCACATAAAAAGACATAAGAAATAACAGGCTCTCCTTTAGAAGGTGATAACAGGACAAAGAGTGTACCAACTCGCCAACAAGAGCTTTCCAAACAGAACAAGAACCCTATTGACGAAGATCGCAAACCAGGAACATCACCTGAGGTGAAACATGCACAAGAACAAAAGAAGCAGAAAGAGAAGGATTTAATGGAAAAGATACTTGAACAAAGGAAACGCGATGCTGCAGTCTCAGTAGAACCGAGCATCAAAAACAACAGTACACAAAAGGAAACACCAACACCTGGGCAGCCTAACGAGCAGGCGCAGTTAGGTCATGAAAAGAAAAAGGCAAGGCATCTTGCAAGAGTGCAGACAAGTTCCCCAAAACCCTCAACGATTCAATCATCAGAGATCAGCTCAGCAAACATAATCTCAATTAAGAGGCCATTCTAACGACCAAGCAAGGAATCTGGGAAAGTCAAGGTTGCATCACTTGTTCCAGGAGATTTCATTTATAAAGAAAAGGACATACAACTCTATAGATATCTGATGAGCCGACAAGGACAGAGAGAATGCGAAGGGTAATCAGATTCTCCTAGTTCCATGGAAACGATTACAGAGAGCTGCAGATTCTCTAACATCCAACTAACAATTCACTCACCTACTTCCAAACCCTCCTTGCAGACAAGCGCTATATAAAAGCTCAAAGCGAGAAGACTGCATTTCAGCAAAATCCTTCATGGAAGAAGCAGGAAAAGAAGAAACACAGATGGAGGGCTCCATGCTAAACGCGTTACTAGAGGAATGGATGTAACAAGAACAATTCAACCCGGAAGTCAATCAGACTCCCTGCAGGTTTCGCAAATGTATGCATACCTCACCCACAAAAACACCACCGCCATTACTACGATAGAATATTTAACTAAAACCACACACTCTCTTTCTTGAAGCTGATGATCGGTCTCAATTATCATAAAGGAGAGCTATCAGAATTCAATGAGGACGATGCACTAAAAGGATTTGAACTCCTCGTGGGAGGTAAAGACATCCTCCATTCGAAGATGGTAAGTTCAGTATTATTACTTAGCACATGACCTATTCTATTTGAGCTTCAACAATTAAATGAAATTCAATTTTTACATCAACAATGATCCCCTCTCTCAACGTAGATCATGATATCTCATCACACGGACAACCACTACTTGCTCTATGTACTGAACAAGTACAGAGATAGCATCGACATCCTTGACTCACTGAACTATGTAAACTACGCCGATTTGTCTTGGAGTCAACACCACGTGCATCGAGCAGAACTGGTATGGACTTTTTGTACATTGCTTTGCTCTTTTCCTCATCATAGTATGATACTCTTACTTTTCTCAATGCCGCACCCAAACAACAAAACCATAATGCAATAACAGATGAGAAGGATGTCTGTGTTGATGAACAAGCACCTCAAACTAAAACACAAGAACGAACCAGACTGGGAAAGGATAGCAGAAAGGCCTCACGGGGTCTGCATACCAAAGCAAGAAGGAACACAATGCGGTCACTTCACGGCCCAATTTGCGAAATACTATAATGGGAAAGAAATGGTCAAGGACAGAGAGGATTTTCATGTAAGTTACCAGTACATACACGTCAAATAACTTGATTTCTTTATTACCGCAATTAGTTTATTAACAATTCTGAACAACATGTAACTATAAACCATACATTTTGACATGCCTGCAGCCCAAAGAAGGTCGATGCGAATGGAAACCGAGATGCGATATACACACTCATATTCGGTAAAACCAACCAAATAAAGCACCATCAACTTCCTCAAAAACTCAAATATTTCAAACCAGAGAGTACAAACCTTTTTTCACCCATGAAAGGTGATATAACTATTTTCATTTTTACCATCAGTCAGCATGACTAGAGCTTCAAATATTTCTTTTAGAAACAACAGCCATAATTTTTGATCTATTTTGACAGAGCGAGACGAAAAAAACCAGCATCAATCAGGGAGCAGCAAGAAATACCTACAACACCGGCATTCGTTTATTCACGTGGATAAGGCAAACGAGTTCTAAAACATAGTCATGAGTGACACATGGCAGGACAAATTCAAAAGGTAACTTGGTTCCTTTTACACCTGAAATTAGTTAAAGTTAGGCAGCAATCACACAAACAAGATAGGAAACTAGAAAGAACCTTAAATTCATGTTTATCTCAGCTTGCTTAGTTAATGACTTTCTCAACAAAAATTTCTTCTACTGCCCTGTATGTAAGCAGAAAAGTAGTATTCTCGAGAGAACAACCACGCGAACAGACAACTCTTCTTGGATCAAAGCTAAAGGAAATATTTGGGCACGCAAACAAGAAAAAACGTCAAGGAATGGAAAAGAAGGTGCTCGATGAGTTAGCAGAAGCATGGGAAAGCAGCAACCAAACAATACACAAAAGACATAGACTATTATTAGGCCCAAGCTTTGCAGAGGTAAATTTCAAAAAAAATCACAGTGATCATATAAACTCATCTTTTTGCATCTATTGTTTAATCTCTTGCTACCAATCTATTTCTTCTAACTCGATTTTATCATTTTTTATTTGTTGCCTACAGAATATTCTGGGTTTAAAGGATAAAAGAAAATCTATGAAGAACTTCAGAGATGATTTGACACGAGAAAAGGATATCTTGGTTCCTTTGTTCCTTAAGAAATGTCAATCAGCGAAGCTGAAAACGGTGTGACGCCCGGATAATTACGCTTCAGTAATTCCCTGGTAATGATGCCACGTCACCACAATACCGTTAATTAAACCCACGTTGATTCAAACGGAATTCAAATTCAAATTTAAACTAAAGCCAAACACCGAAAGTTCTCAATCATTAAAACTAAAATGTTCTAAATGTGAAAATAAATGCAAAGGCTTATTGGCAAAGGAATCAACTTATTATAAAATATTTAAATGCCCTTACTTAAATAAAACTACAGCTTATACAAATAAATAAATGCCTTTTTCAATTAATAAAATATTAACTAAGTTATTTAATTTCCCAAAACTATTGGGGCAGTGGCATGTTTATTAAAACTAAATTAGGTACAACTTAGGTATTTTACAAAACTATAATAAAATAAAAAACTAAAAGAAAAATATGAAAAAGTAAAAGAAAACAAAATAAACAAAAGACCCCCTTCCCTGGGCCGTTTGGCCCAACCAGGCCACCAGGTCGGCCCACCCCGCCTATAACCCCCCCCCCCCACTACCAGAAACCCTAACCCCCCACTCCTCTCAATCCCCACTCCTCTCCCCCTCTCCCGATCCGATCTGGGCGGATCGAACCATAGCGCCCGAGGCTGCCCACGCCGCCCGACGCAGCCGCGCCCGCCACCCGGTCCTGCCCGACGCCGCTTGCGTTGCCCGCCGACGTCGTTGCTCGTCGCCTCCCCGACCCCGTCGCTGATGCCGTCCCAGACCACCGTCGCCGCTCGCCGGAACCACGCCGCCATGACTCCGTCGCCGCCCATCATCCCCGACTCCTCGACCCCCATTGCCCCGGACCCTACTCCCGCCGTGAGCACCGCACCTCCCTCCTTCTTCCCCTTTGCCTCCGCCCTCGCGCGTTGCTAGGCTTGTCGCAACCCCGCTTCGCTCCCCGCGCGTGCGTGCTCACCGCGTTCGCCGCGCGCCCCAGACGAGTCGCCCACGCCCCTGCCTTGCATCACCACCGTGCCGCTCGCCCCAGCATCGCTCGCCGCGTCCGCCCCTGCCCTTGACCTCGTTGGTCGCGCCCGCATCCACTCACCGCGGTCGCCGCCCCAGCTCTCCGCCCGTGCCTCGCCCTCCGCTGCTGCTCATCGCCCCACTTCCCGCGCTCCTGCACATGCCCAACCGAGCCTCGTCGGTGGCCTGCCATGGGCGTTCGCCGTCGCCCGCACGTCCCCGGGGCTCCGCCCCGTTAACCCTTGCCCGGGCGCCCACTAACGGCCGCCCCATTTGGCCCCTATGCCACTGAACGCCGGGGCTCACACCCTGGAAAATTTAGAACAAAAAAATATATTAATTAGTTAGATAATTAATTAACTTAATTGATCATGTTTAATTAATCTAATTAAACATTAGTTAACCTAATTAACTGATTAAACTAATTAATAGGTTAATTAAGATAATGTGACAATGACAGACGGGACCCACCCATCAGTTTGACCGGTCAACGGTCAGTGTTGACCGATGACGCGTCATCTTCGGCGTCATAATTGTATTTTCTAAATTAATTAATTCTGTTAATCCTAAAAATGACTTAAATCTTTATAAATTAATATAAAATAATCCTTAGCCCGGATGGGAAAACTTGGTACATGAAAGTTGCTCAGAACGACGAGACGAATCCGAATACGCACCCCGTTCGCCCGCCACACATCCCTAGCATAGCGAACCTGCAACATTTCACCTCCGGTTCATTTTTCCGAAAACGCGGAACACCGGGGACACTTTCTCGGATGTTTTCCCCCTTCGCCGGTATCTCCTCCTACCGCGTTAGGGCAGACCTAACACCGTTGTTTGCTTTGCCATGCATCGTTATGCATCTGTTTGCATTGTATTCATTGTTTCTTCCCCCTCTTCTCTCCGGTAGACAATGAGACCGACGCCGCTGCTGGTGCCCCGACCGACTACGTTGTTGACGACCCCTACTTGCCAGAGCAACCATGCAAGCCCCCCCTTTGATCACCAGATATCGCCTATTTTACTCTCTACTGCTTGCATTAGAGTAGTGTAGCATGTTACTGCTTTCCGTTTATCCTATCCTGATGCATAGCCTGTCCTTGCTACTACTAGTGTTACCTTTACCTGCAATCCTACATGCTTAGTATAGGATGCTAGTTTTCCATCAGTGGCCCTACATTCTTATCCGTCTACTGTGCTATACTATCGGGCCCTGATCACTCGGGAGGTGATCACGGGTATATACTATATACTTTATACATGATACATGTGGTGACTAAAGTCGGGTCGGCTCGAGGAGTACCCGCGAGTGATTCACGGATTGGGGGCTGAAAAGACCTTTGTCCTGACGGCCCTCTGGGTGGATCTTTGTGGCGGAGCGGCAGGCAGGTTGAGACCGCCTAGGTGAGAGGTGGGCACTGGCCTGGTCGGTGTCCGCGGTTACATCAATTAACACGCTTAACGAGATCTTGGTATTTGATCTGAGTCTGGCCATTTGGTCTATACGCACTAACCAACTACGTGGGAAAGATATGGGCACTCGACGTCGTGGTATCAGCCGAAGCCTTCGTGATGTCAGCGACTGAGCGGTGCGCGCCAGATTGGACTGCGTAACGTGACTTCCTTTGTAATGGAGGTTGCTAGGTCTGCTTCCGGCCGCCCATGCAACACGCAGGTGTGCAATGGGCGATGGGCCCAGACCCCTGCGCGCTTAGGATTAGACGGGCGTGCTGACCTCTCTGTTGTGCCTAGGTAGGGCTACGACGTGTTGATCTTCCGCGGCAGGGCATAACCCAGAAAAGTGTGTCCGGCCAAATGGGATCGAGCATGTTGGGTTATGTGGTGCACCTCTGCAGGGAAGTTTATCTATTCGAATAGCTGTGTCCCTCAGTAAAAGGACGACCCGGAGTTGTACGTTGACCTTATGACAACTAGAACCGGATACTTAATAAAACACACCCTTCCAAGTGGCAGATACAAGCCGGTGATCGCACTTTAACAGGGCGACGAGAAGGGGATCGCCGGGTAGGATTATGCTATACGATGCTACTTGGTGAACTTACCATCTACTCTCTTCTACATGCTGCAAGATGGAGGTGGCCAGAAGTGTAGTCTTCGACAGGATTAGTTATCCCCCTCTTATTACGGCATTCTGCGATTCATCCACCGATATGGCGCTTTACACATATACCCATGCATATGTAGTGTAGCTCCTTGCTTGCAGTACTTTGGATGAGTACTCACGGTTGCTTTTCTCCCTATTTTCCCCTTTCCCTTCTACCTGGTTGTCGCAACCAGATGTTGGAGCCAGGAGCCGACGCCACCGTCGATGATGACTCCTACTACACGGAGGTGCCTACTACTACGTGCAGCACACTAATGACGACCGGGAGTAGTTAGGAGGATCCCGAGCGGGAGGGCTGCGCCTCTTCGATCTGTATCCCGGTTTGTGCTAGCCATCTTATGGCAACTTGTTTAACTTATGTCTCGTACTCGGATATTGTTGCTTCACGACTTCGTTTATGATCGAGCACTTGTATTCGAGCCCTCGAAGCCCCGGCTTGTATTATGATGCTTGTATGACTTATTTATGTTTTTAGAGTTGTGTTGTGATATCTTCCCGTGAGTCCCTGATCTTGATCGTACACGTTTGCGTGCATGATTAGTGTACGATTGAATCAGGGGCGTCACAAACAACAAAAATGGTAATAGCGTTTTCCATACAACAAAATAAAAATAAGCATTTCAAACAGAATACTATATTCTAAACTCTCCTCTAACAATAAAACTTTTGTACCACAGGTATTCATGCCATTTGAAAAGGAAGACCGATACACACTATTCGTGCTCGATGATATAGAAGGAAGCTTCAAATCATCGAACTGAAGAAACCTCTCTTGAAGAATTGAAGAGGCAAGAATACCTGAAAAATCAACGTGATCGACACATGCATGATGGCAAACTAATTAAGCAGATTGCTAACATGGAAATCAATGAAGCCAACAAAGAAAAGGAGCATAACAAATACCACAACCATAAAGAAAAACTGGTAAGAATTGTAAATAACGCAATCTTTCAATTTTACAAATTACACTACATGCCTCTCTATAAAAACAAAATGCAATTCCCAGGTGCCCAGGCTTAAAGAAGTATACGAAATATTACTGGGTGAAAAATTTGAAAAGGAAAAGACTAGATGGGATGTTCAATTTTTATAGGGCGTTCCAAAGGTGAACAAAGGTGAAACCCCGTTTGTTTTTCTAAGGTTCGCGCATCTCTTTGATGTCAACCACTTCGTCGAGGGGATAGATAATTTCTACGTAAGTTTTCGCTTAAAACTCGCAGTAAATCTGCTAGATATCATACAACTGCATGACCTAATACTGATGTGTTTTTTCTCCTTTTTTTTCACTGACCTTTTTATAGGATGGCACGAAACAATGGAAAGCACAACAACTGTGCAAGCTACTATTTAGCGATCAGAATACAATCGAACCCAGCAAAATGGGCGATGAGATTAGAAAGATCTACGACGACATCACGGAATAAAAAGTTGTTGATAAGCGAACGAGCCTATCGATATGAGTGTTCTATATCAGATAAATTTTACATTAGCTATTTCCCGTTTAAATTCGATACTAATACTAATATAGTTGTAGAAAGAGTACCTCTTTTGCACGGACTTCAAGCAGCTTAGCTTTAACCGTGTTAATGGTCTCACATTCTTGGTTTATAGAGAATCAAAGTTGATTTACCAATGAGTCGCGAAATGCTATGGTTCTTACATATGATTTCTGAATTTATTCAGAAGTAATTCGAAACATAAGAAAACGGTTTAACCGCACATCATACTGTGATAATGAAGCAACAGACTATTTTTATTGATGTAGTTCCTTGATTCTTCAGTAACCAAGCATTCGAACACAAGCCAGTGTCCCTAAACACTTCCGAGCCTCTTGCGGCTTCACCTCCGTGCCTTTCGTGCCTGCATACACGTGCCTAACGTATCACGCCCCGCGACTCTTACATGGTCGAGGTACCACGCTCGTGTGTCTTCACAAATGTCACAATCGTGCATCTCTAACCGAGCATTCCGACATATGCCTCTGCCACCAAACTCTTGTGCATCCACAAGGTTGACACCCGTGCATCGAGAAGCCCCAATCCCATGCCTTGCATACCTGCATGCACGTGCCTCATGGTGTCACCTGACACTTGCCATGACTCTTACATGCCCCATGGTCTCACACACCCCTGGCTCTGCACACTTCCAAACCGTGACCCTGTAACTATGTACTCAGACCTCCCATATCCTACTCCGTCCACATGCTTCTTGATGCTTTGCGGTGCCTTCATTTCTGTAGAGACTTCACTTCCGTGCCTCCGGCCCCTGTAGTAACATATGCCGGTGGCTCTAGAGACTGCAAACTTGTGCCTCTCTAACTGCGTATTCCGACCAATCCCGCGCTTGTGTGCACAACTAAACTGTACTTAGCGTCCAAAGACTGCTTTGTATTTTGTTATTCTTAGAGAAAAGAGCAACATTACTACTTCAGAATAACATGTTTGTCGAATAAACATAGTACTTAGCAAGCTAAATAACTTGTTCAATCACATAAACAAACTACAAACCTGACATAAGCAAACTTGTTTAACCTGATACACATGACACTAGAAAATGCTTTGTTCTAACACAAGTAAACTACGAACTTGAAACAATAGAAAGGACAAGAAGAAACACAAGCAACTCCAAGGCCAGTTTTCTATGTTTTCGTCATCACTAGTAGCCGTAGTAAGGATCGTCATAATTCTTCTCTGCCTCTTTTGCACTCTCCAGACCTTCTCTGATGTTTCAGTTCTCTTCCACGACTCGTAGGTGGCGTACGCACCTATCACTGCATACTCGAGGTAATTTGGCAGTGGGCTGATCCCACATAGTTTATGATCTTCAACCCTTCCAATCTTATTCTTCATCTGTTTGTAGAATGGGTGGATCACGCTCCCTGCAACATCAGCCAAAGAATGGAACCTCTTTCTTCCCTTGTACGGAACTCTCCATTTGCGATGGATGTCGATGTACTTGTCGGGGTTGATCTCCAAGCTGGATCTTTGCAGCATCTCTTTGTCACCTTCAATACTGAAGCCGGCAAAGGTGTAGAACATGTCCTCCTTCAGGAAATGGCACAGGCTCTTGGGCCTGCAAGGGGGATGACACATTTAAGGTGGATCCATCAAGTATCCACCAAGTACATTCTTATATAGTACGTCTAATTCATGGATTAAATTTTTTTGACAAACTACTATGTGAAGTTTAGAAATTAAATACAAACATCAACATGTTATCTGCTTGTTAGCCACGTTACCACATCAATTCAAGAAACTGAACTATACTAGAACATCAAGTATATAAACTACACTACACAAGAAAATCAAGTTCACAAAAAAATCTCGTACATCAAATTCATAAATTAATCCAGTGCATCAAATACATAAACTCATCTGGTGAGTCAGGTTCAAAATATATTCTGATGCTTCTACTTCAGAAACTTCACTCATACATCAAATCCATAAACCAATTTAATCAAATTTCAGGGTGCATAACTAATTAAACAGAAGCACGAAGAGGTTGGATTTTTAGGATGGTTCACCATTTTGTTGCCGCGGTGATGTGGTACACCAGACAGAGTTCCTCCACACATAACTGCAGAACCGCTGCCCTCTGCGGAGGTTCGTCTTCCCTGGTGTACTTGACATCAACGCCGATATACTGAGGGTACAAGCCGCAGACCCTCATCAGGATCCTGCTGATCATCTTGTCGGCTTCGTCAGGATTGCTGGTGCAAACGACATCCAGCTTTTCCTTGCCATGGATGTCAACCTCCTTGAGGTGCCTTATATAGTCGTGCTTCTGACCGGGCACCTGAAAGTCGTCGACCTCACTGCTCTGGTCGGAGGTCTCACCACGGGGACGCTTGGCAGATGGTTCCAACGCCATTACGCTCCTCCAGTGATGGCGTCATTGAGACAGAGATTGTGAGGAGTTGCTAGTTGAGATGGAGCGGCAATGATTTTTCAAAATTGAGCGGCTATGGAAGCGAAGTTGCCCTTTTGTGGCAAGGTTTGGGTCGTGGAGGAGGCGGTTGGACGCGGCCTCGTCATGGTAGTGACGACGGTAGACATGCACTCGCCATTGTTGTGCATCACAGCAACCGCCGAGTAGCAGTGCTCGCGGTTGCCGGGAAAAAGCAACCGTCAAAGCGTCCGATTAAGCACGTAACAAATGTTTTTGCATAAGCCATTTAAGCACATATTGCACAGGCACACTTAGATAGTGTGCACTCCGTTCAGTTACTAAGCACGTACTATGTTGAACTGCTCGCACCTTTCTCGACGCACGCCGCTACTACCACACGACCAACCGATACACTCTGAGTACTATTCGCACCGATGCCTCTACTACAACACTTCCCGACGCAACACTCTCACGTGCCCGTGGTGACAAACGCTGATAACTCTAAAGACTTCACAACCGTGACTCTCTGAGTAAGTCTTCGGATGCATGCCCCTTGCCACCACACATTTGTACATCCACAGAGATGATACCAGTGCCTCTATAATTCCAACGTCGGTGCCTGTAGAGCCTGGTGTTCCGTGCCTCACAAGTCAATTAAGATGCTATAGCAAACAAAAAAACACAACCAGGCGGCACCAATCTTGATGCTAAAATCAGATCGTCGAAGATTACAGACGGTTCCACCATTTCCATCTCTCTCACCTCCACTACTCTCTTGCTTCCTCTCTTCCACAGTAAATCTCGAAACATTCCCCACTCACACAAGGTCTCCTCCTCCGTTCAGTACATGAGCCCAAATTCGAAGTGCAGTTCCCCTCACAAACAACCGCCACCGCGCTTCGCCAACCACCCTCCCACTTCGAGATAGACACCATCAAACGGTGCGCCAAACAACACAAAGTACCCACCCGACAGCCACGAAGCGAGGACTTCAACACCGCCGGCGGAGATCACAAAAAAGATGAACGGACAGAATAGTCCAATGGAGGCGAGAAGCCGAACACAAGCAATCGAAGGTAAACACCAATCTATCCCTTTGCATTCCTCGAGGTAGATCATAGCGATTTCTCCATTTCCAGGGACAGCAACCCTAGCAACCACAAAAACCGAGTTTTGCAATACCAAAATCAACTTGTCTAAAAAATTGAAGTACCGTACACACAGGATTTAATAGAAACGCTAATGCTCCCCGCTACGGAATGTTCACCACATGATATGTGCTTAAACGTACTATACCTACCACACCACTAACTACAATACCTCAAACAATTCAAATACTGCGAGCATACTGAGAGCTCAAACTTGGTAATTACATCAGATTTTCTCTGCCCGTTGTCCCTTGATTTTAACTATTTTCAAATTAAGTCCCTCATGTCCGTCACTGCAGTGTTTTTACCTCAGTGCCTCCTGTACCTGCATCTGTGCCTCTTGTGCCTTCAATGTCGCGCCTTGTGTGCCTACATCCACGTGCCTCGCGTGACACTTGTCGTGACTCCTACGGGGCCCATCGTGCCACACCCACGTGACTTCACAACCGTGGTTCTCTAACCGAGTAGTCGGACCCATGCCTCTGCCGCCAGACTTTTTGTGCATCCACAAAGTGCACACCCGTTACTTGAGAAAACACACGTACGTGCCTATTTGTGGATTCACCTTCTCTGCCTTCCATGCCTACACCCACGTGCCCTGCGTGCCTAACGTAACATGCGACGTGACTCTTACATGGTCCCGCTGTCACGCTCGCGTCGCTCGTGAGAGTTCACAACCGTGCCTCTTCAACCAAGCATTCTAACACATGCCTCTCCCAACGCACTCTTGTACTACATCCACAGGGTTGATACCCGTGCCTCGAGAAGCAGCATGTCCGTGCCTGTATTGGCTCCATTTCCGTGCCTCCGGTGCTTACATCCACGTGCCTCACGCGACACTTGTCTGTCCCATGGTTCTCTACCCACACTTCAGTGCCTCCTGTGACTGCATCTACGTGCCTGTAGAACCTGCACTTCTGTGCCTCGTGTGCCTGCATCCAAATGCCTGTAGAGAGGGTCCACTTCAGCACTACCACGTGACTTCACAAACATGGTGCCTTCATTTCTGTGCCTTACATCCCTGCACCCACGTGCCTCGCGTGTCACTTGCAGAGACTCTTACGTGCCCCGTAGTGCCACACCCACGTGACTTCACAACCATGGTTCTCTAAGCGAGTAGTCGAACCCATGCCTCTGCCGCTAGACTTTTTGTGCATCTAGAGAGTGCACATACGTGCTTGTGGTGCCTGCATTTCTGTGCCTTACGAACCTACACCCACGAGCACAACCTGACACTTGTCGCGACTCTTACGTGCCCCGTAGTGCCACACCCACGTGACTTCACAACCGTGGTTCTCCAAGTACTCAGACCCATGCATCTGCCGCCATACTTTTTGTGCATCCAGAGAGTGCGCGTACATGCCTATGGTGCCTGCATTTCTGTGCCTTACGTCCCTGCACCCACGTGCCTCACGTATCACTTGCCGAGACTCTTACGTGCCCCGTCGTGCCACGCCCATGAGACTTCAAAATCGTGGTTCTCTAACCGAGTAGTCGCACCCATGTCTCTGCCGCCAAACTTTTTGTGCATCCAGAGAGTGCACACTAGTGACTTGAGAAAACACACGTACGTGCCTATTTGTGGATTCACATTCTCTGCCTTACATGCCTGCACCCACGTGCCTCACGTGCCTAACGTAACATGCGTCGTGCCTCTTACATGGTCCCACTGCCACGCCTCGCTCGTGAGACTTGATACGTCTCCAACGTATCTATAATTTTTTATTGTTACATGCTATATTATATTCTGTTTTGGACATTATTGGGCTTTATTTATACACTTTTATATTATTTTTGGGACTAACCTATTAATCGGAGGCCCAGCCCAGAATTGCTGTTTTTTGCCTATTTTAGAGTTTCGCAGAAAAAGAATATCAAACGGAGTCCAAACGGAATGAAACCTTCGGGAACGTGATTTTTGGAATGAACGCAATCCAGAGGACTTGGACCCTATGTCAAGACATCAACCAGGAGGTCACGAGGTAGGGGGCGCGCCTACCCCCCCCCCCCTCCCCCAGGCGCGCCCTCCACCCTCATGGGCCCCATGTTGCTCCACCGACGTACTTCTTCCTCCTATATATACCTACGTACCCCCAAACTACCAGAAACGGAGCCAAATACCTAATTCCACCGCAGCAACCTTCATGCCGTGAGATCCCATCTTGGGGCCTTTTTTGAACTCATGGGAGGGCATCTATCACGGAGGGCTTCTACATCAACACCCTAGCCTCTCCGATGATGTGTGAGTAGTTTACCTCAGACCTTCGTGTCCATAGTTATTAGCTAGATGGCTTCTTCTCTCTTTTTGGATCTCAATACAATGTTCTCCCCCTCTCTCGTGGAGATATATTCAATGTAATCTTCTTTTGCGGTGTGTTTGTTGAGACCGATGAATTGTGGGTTTACGATCAAGTTTATCTATGAACAATATTTGAATCTTCTCTGAATTCTTTTATGTATGATTGGTTATATTTGCAAGTCTTCGAATTATCAGTTTGGTTTGGCCTACTAGATTGATCTTTCTTGCAATAGGAGAAGTGCTTAGCTTTGGGTTCAATCTTGTGGTGTCCTTTCCCGATGTGATGAGGGGCAGCAAGGCATGTATTGTATTGTTGCCATCAAGGATAACAAGATGGGGTTTACATCATATTGCATGAGTTTATCCCTCTACATCATGTCATCTTGCTTAAAGCGTTACTCTGTTCTTATGAACTTAATACTCTAGATGCATCTTTGGATAGCGGTCGATGTGTGGAGTAATAGTAGTAGATGCCGCAGAGTCGGTCTACTTGTCTCGAGCGTGATGCCTATATACATGATCATACCTAGATATTCTCATAACTATGCTCAATTCTATCAATTGCTCAACAGTAATTTGTTCACCCACCGTAATACTTATGCTCTTGAGAGAAGCCACTAGTGAAACCTATGTCCCCCGGGTCTATTTTCCAACATATTAATCTTCCAACACTTAGTTATTTCTATTGCCTTCTATTTTATTTTGCATCTTTATCATAAAAATACCAAAAATATTATCTTATCATATCTGTCAGATCTCACTCTCGTAAGTGACCGTGTAGGGATTGACAACCCCTTATCGCGTTGGTTGCGAGGATTTATTTGTTTGTGTAGGTGCGAGGGACTCGTGCGTGGCCTCCTACTGGATTGATAACTTGGTTCTCAAAAACGGAGGGAAATACTTACGCTGCTTTACTGCATCACCCTTTCCTCTTCAAGGGAAAACCAACGCAGTGCTGAAGAGGTAGCAAGAAGGATTTTTGGCGCCGTTGCCGGGGAGTCTATGCAAAAAGTCTACATACCAAGTACCCATCACAAACCCTTATCTCCCGCATTACATTATTTTCCATTTGCCTCTCGTTTTCCTCTCCCCCACTTCACCTTTGCGGTTTTGTTTGCCCTTTTTGCTTTTCTTCGCCCTCCTTCTGTTCGATCTTGTGTTACCTTCTTTTTGCTTGCATCTTCGCTTGCTAAAAGTTTATGGATCCTCATCCACTTGCTAATATCTTTAGGAGATCCAATTATGATGAACCTATTGCTAGTGAGTTAAGTGCACTAGATTATCTTTATGAGGTTTTGCTTGAAATTCGTGAATATGAAAATTGTGATGAAGTACTTTATGAAGCGATTCACGATAGATCTTTGAATAAAAAGCATGATTGTGATGATTTTACTATCAATTCTCTTGATGTCAATTGTGCCAATAATATGCAAAACCCTAATCTTGGGGATGCTAGTTTTTCTATGTCTACTACTTGTTGCAATGATCATGATTGGGGTGATTCTTCTTATGATCTTGAAAATTTATTTAAGCCCCATAATGAATATGAGATTGATAATAGTGTTTGCAATATTATTGAAAGTGGGTTTTGAAGAGTGTCAACTTTAGATCCCACATATTTGGAGTATGTTCAATCTTATGATATTTTTTATAAAAGTGGGTTTGGAGAGGTCATGACTTTAGTTAATGATATTCCCACTATTTTGGAAGAGTGTCAACTTTGCATGCATGTGGATCATGTAGAATTTTTTTTATGTGATAGCTATATTGTTGAATTTGAATATGATCCCACATGTAATTATTATGAGATAGGAAAATATGGTTGGAGAATTTTCATGATAATAAATTACCTCTCGTTATGTTGAGATTGCTATTGTTTCTTTCCACTTCCTTGCATATCCTAGTTTTTTGGTTGCTATGATAATTTGTTTGCCTATAAGATGCCTATGCATAGGAAGTATGTTAGACTTATATGTGTTTGTCACGTGTTTCATGATGCTCTCTTTGTGCTTCAATTCTTGTCTTTCATGTGAGCATCATTGAAATCTTATGCCTAGCTAGGGGCGTTAAACGATAGCGCTTCTTGGGAGGCAACCCAATTTTATTTTATTTTGCTTTTTTATTCTTTTTAGGAATAAATATTTGTTCTAGCCTCTGGTTAGATGTGTTTTTATGTTTTAATTAGTGTCTGTGCCAAGTTAAACCTATAGGATCTTCTTGGATGATAGTTATTTGATCTTGCTGAAAATTCCAGAAACTTTCTGTTCACAAAAATAATTGTTAAAAATCACCAGAACGTGATAAAATATTGATTCCAATTGCTGCCGATCAATAAATAAATTTTCTAGGTCTTCCTATTTTGGTAGATTTTTTGTAGTTCCAGAAGTTTGCGTTAGTTACAGATTACTACTGATTGTTCTGTTTTTGACAGATTCTGTTTTCCGTGTGTTGTTTGCTTATTTTTATGAATCTATGGCTAGTAAAATAGTTTATAAACCATAGAGAAGTTGGAATACAGTAGGTTTAACACCATATAAATAAAGAATGAGTTCATTACAGTACCTTGAAGTGGTCTTTTGTTTTCTTTCGCTAACAGAGCTCACGAGATTTTCTGCTGAGTTTTGTGTTGTGAAGTTCTCAAGTTTTGGGTGAAAGATTTGATGGATTATGGAACAAGGAGTGGCAAGATCCTAAGCTTGGGGATGACCATGGCACCCCAAGATAATCTAAGGACATCTAAAAGCCAAAGTTTGGGGATGCCCCGGAAGGCATCCCCTCTTTCGTGTACTTCCATCGGTAACTTTACTTGGAGCTATATTTTTATTCACCACATGATATGTGTTTTGCTTGGAGCGTCTTGTATGATTTGAGTTTTCCTTTTTAGTTTACCACAATCATCTTTGCTGTACACACTTTTTGATAGAGACACACATGATTCGGAAATTATTAGAATACTCTATGTGCTTCACTTATATATTTTGAGTTATATAGTTTTTGCTCTAGTACTTCACTTATATCTTTTAGAGAACGGTGGTGGTTTTGTTTTATAGAAACTATTATTCTCTCATGCTTCACTTAGATTATTTGGAGAGTCGCTAGGTATTCAAGACTAGTAAAAACTTTCTTATGAGTGTGTTGAATACTAAGAGAAGTTTGATGCTTGATGATTGTTTTGAGACATGGAGGTAGTGATATGAAAGTTGTGCTAGTTGAGTAGTTGTGAATTTGAGAAATACTTGTGTTGAAGTTTGCAAGTCCGTAGCATGCACGTATGGTAAACGTTATGTAACAAATTTGAAACATGAGGTGTTCTTTGATTGTCCTCCTTATGAGTGGCGATCGGGGAATGACGATGGTCTTTTCCTACCAATCTATCCCCCTAGGAGCATGCGCATAGTGCTTGGTTTTTGATGACTTGTAGATTTTTGCAATAAGTATGTGAGTTCTTTATGACTAATGTTGAGTCCATGGATTATACGCACTCTCAACTTTCCATCATTGCTAGCCTCTTGATGCAGGTGCATTGCCCTTTCTCACATTGAGAGTTGGTGCAAACTTGGCGGTCCATCCACACCCCGTGAGATGATACGCTGTTTCACACATAAACCTCCTTATATCTTCCTCAAAACAGCCACCACACCTACCTATTATGGCATTTCCATAGCCATTCCGAGATATATTTCCATGCAACTTTCCACCATTCCGTTTATCATGACACGTTTATCATTGTCATATTGCTTTGCATGATCATGTAGTTGACATAGTATTTGTGGCAAATCCACCATTCATAATTCTTTCATACATGTCACTCTTGGTTCATTGCATATCCCAGTACACTGCTACGTCTTGAGCTTGCGTTGGTTTCCCCGAAGAGGAGAGGATGATGCAGCACAGTAGCATAAGTATTTCCCTCAGTTTTTGAGAACCAAGGTATCAATCCAGTAGGAGGCCACGCGCAAGTCCCTCGTACCTGCACAAAACGATAGCTACTGCAACCAACGCGATTAGGGGTTGTCAATCCCTTCACGGTCACTTACGAGAGTGAGATCTGATAGAGATAATATTTTTGGTATTTTTGGTATAAAGATGCAAAGTAAAAAGTAAAAGCAAAGCAAGTAAATAAAGTGATGGAGATTGATATGATGAGAATAGACCCAGGGGCCATAGGTTTCACTAGTGGCTTGTCTCAAGAACATAGATATTCTACTGTGGGTGATAAAATTACCGTTGAGCAATTGTGTAATTGAGCATAGTCATGAGGTTATCTAGGTATGATCATGTATATAGGCATCACGTCCGTGACAAGTAGATCGAAACGATTACGCATCTACTACTATTACTCCACTCATCGACCGCTATCCAACATGCATCTAGAGTATTAAGTTAAAAACAGAGTAACGCCTTAAGCAAGATGACATGATGTAGAGGAATAAATTCATGCAATATGATAAATACCCCATCTTGTTATCCTCGATGGCAACAATACAATACGTGCCTTGCAACCCTTCCTGTCACTGGGTAAGGACACCGCAAGATTGAACCCAAAGCTAAGCACTTCCCCATTGCAAGAACTACCAATCTAGTTGGCCCAACCAAACGGATAATTCGAAGAGACTTGCAAAGATAACTCAATCATACATAAAAGAATTCAGAGAAGATTCAAATATTATCCATAGATAAGCTGGATCATAAACCCACAATTCATCGGTCTCAACAAACACACCGCAAAAAGAAGATTACATCGAATAGATCTCCACGAGAGAGGGGAGAACATTGTATTGAGATCCAAAAAGAGAGAACAAGCCATCTAGCTACTAGCTATGGACCCGAAGGTCTGAAGTAAACTACTCACACTTCATCGGAAGGGCTATGGTGGTGATGTAGAAGCCCTCCGTCGTGGATGCCCCCTCCGGTGGAGCTCCTAACAGGCCCCAAGATGGGATCTCATGGATCTGAGGAAGGCAGCGGTGGAATTAGGTTTTGGCTCCCCTTATGATCGTTTAGGGATACGTGAGGTATATATAGGAGGAAGGAAGAATGCGTCGGTGGGCGTCGGGGCCCACGAGGTAGAGGCGCGCCAGTAGCGCCTCCACCCTCGTGACCGCCTCTTGCACTTCTTCGAGTAGGTACAAGTCTCCTGGATCACGTTCCCAAAGGTTTCATTCCGTTTGGACTCCGTTTGATATTCCGTTTCTTCGAAACACTGAAATAGGCAAAAAAACAGCAATTCTGGGCTGGGCCTCTGGTTAATAGGTTAGTCCCAAAAGTAATATAAAAGTGGAAAATAAAGCCCAATATAGTCCAAAACAGTAGATAAAGTAGCATGGAGCAATCAAAAATTATAGATACGTTGGAGACGTATCAGGCATCCCAAGCTTAATTCCTGCTCGTCCTCGAGTAGGTAAATGATAAAAAGAGAATTTTTGATGCGGAGTGATACTTTGGCATAATTTCAATATAAATCTTCTTACTTGTGATATGAATATTGAGATCCGAAAGATTTAAGACAAAAGTTCATATTGACATAAAAATAATAATACTTCAAGCATACTAGCTAAGCAATTATGTCATCTCAAAATAACATGGCCAAAGAAAGTTCATCCCTACAAAATCATATGGTTAGGCTATGCTTCATTTTCTTCAAGATGTTCCCAACTTCTATACCCCCGATGACAAGCCAAGCAATTGTTTCATACTCAAACTAGTAACATGCCCGTGCTACGCTACGGAATCACATGAAATGAAGTGGAATCACAAAAGTACAAACCCAAATGTGTATTCTAAGACTTTGGTCGAGAAAAGGTTAGGATTTAGCCATAGCCAAAAAACTCGTTGTAATATGACGCTATTAACATCACAAAGTTATGTGGAGCCTCACACCAGTTGCATTATGATTAGATATATCTTAGATAACATATGTGCACAACTATTTGCAAACCTAACATGCCTCGAAGTTGTTACATTTTACTTTACCCAGAAAACACACCAACTTACGTATCGTTGAAGTGTTGTTGGCATTACACCACCTTAAGATTTCACTTCATAAGTGAAACTCTGTTTCCGTTACAACAAGGATCATAAAAGCATTTGCCATCATTGTCCACGACACCATTCATGTAATATTAAGCAAAGCGAAGTAACATAGTCCAAGCGCAACTCAATGTATCTTAGAGCATGGTTAATAGTATAGCCAACTACTGGCTATATGATTTTGCCACATCATCTATAGTCAGCCTTATAGCCGGCAAGTACAATAGATGCATATAAATGTGTACTACTTTGTTGATACATGGTCCACCTTCCTCTCTTACAGAGTGTCTAGGAGCAGGTGCTACAGCCGACTGTTAATCAGTAGCCTGCTTCTCTTCTCTCTCATCTTCTTTCTCCGCCAACTCATGAAAAATATAATATTTAAAGTCTTACAGCCCGCCTATGTCATCCTATTGTACTTGCTCCTAAGTAAAACATTGTCCTATTATTCTAATTCTCCAGTGCTTCATCCTCACTTGATTCATGGAGATTTTGGTCCAGAGAAATCATTATTGATCTTCCACAAAAATATTTGTAAGTATTTAATATACCATATAAAGCAAATAACAATATAACTTCAACCAAAATTTCAATATCCTTTTCCTTAATTCACATGCTGCTCCGATATTCGGGTTAAACTGTTTAAGTGCATCCTACTAAAGTTTGTAGTATGCAAGCCACAATCTAGTGAATTAAAGTGCATCCTATTAGCAAAATTTATTTTTGCTTTATTACTATGTGCATAGAACAATGCATGCACATATGCGCTCTGCATGTAACATTGTTGCCACGACAATAGGACGCTCCTCAAGTTTTTTACATGTACTTAGATTATTAGTCACCAACTTATCCCATGCAACTATCTTTGACAATATTATCGCTACAAAATCATATACAGGAGATGCATTAGCATCAACGGTAACAGTGAACCAGCCTCATATTTGCTACTTTATTAGTTAAGCAGATTTATGTGGAATTTAAAACAGAGGCCATCCACCTCAATACTGGCAGTAAAGTTGCAGCTTTGAACTATAGAAAATGCTAGTTCACAAAATTTTGGAGCTAACCCTGCAGATAATACGGTAACCCGACGATACAATTACTCATCCATGAGATTTGACATAGTCAACCATGTCAAGCATACAAACTTGCCCTGAAGATTACTGTCCAGATTTGAAGCATGTACTTCAAGTGCTCGTTGTCACAAGAACATGCACAGTTCATACCTCGCAGTGCTTGCCAGAATAAACATGGGACACCGCTGATATGCATGAGCACGCAAGGGACCCGGCCGGCGAAAGGCGGATGCTTACGTACACATCATCACCGATATTGGGCATGCCGTGATAGCGGAGAGCGGCCTAGAGCGCCCGCAGCTCAAATTTCTTGACAACGGCGGCCTGAACCTCCTGCCAGTTGGACTGACTGAGAGTGCATGCCTGGACGGCACTACTATCTTTCCAACGGGATCAGCCAGCCAGCCTTTCCCTCTGCGTCGGGCATCTCGCCGGCCATGGCGTGTGAGGAGACGGGGATTCGCTCAGCCAGGAGGATTGAGAGATGGGACTGGGCTGTACTGCGGGTGATGCGGGGCGTATTATCTCGAAGTCTCGTTTGTTTCGTGAGAGAATGAGAAACCTCCAGAGCATTGCTTAGCTCGAGTACAACCAGTCTCGTTCTTATCCTTAGATTTCAGATCGTACGGTGCAAATGACATAGAGGCAGACACACCATCACCACAAACCACATTTTTTATAGGAGTATAGATAATCTCAAATTCTTTCAACCTTTACGCAATACATGAGCGCGAGCCATGGGTATAGCACTATGGGTGGAATAGAAATATGATGATGGGATTGTGTGGAGAAGACAAAAAAAGGAAAGTCTCATATCGACGAGGATAATCAACGGGCTATGGAGATGCCCATCAATTGATGTCAACATGAGGAGTAGGGATTGCCATGCAACGGATGCACTAGAGCTATAAGTATATGAAAGCTCTACAAAAGAAACTAAGTGGGTGTGCATCCAACTTGCTTGCTCACGAAGACCTAGGGCACTTTGAGGAAGCCCATCATTGGAATATACAAGCCAAGTTCTATAATGAAAATTCCCACTAGTATATGAAAGTGACAAAATGAGAGACTCTCTATTATGAAGATCTTAGTGCTACTTTGAAGCACAATATATGAGACTCACTACATGAAGAACAAGGTGCTACTTTGAAGCACAATATATGAGACTCACTACATGAAGAACAAGGTGCTCCTTTGAAGCACAAGTGTGGTAAACGGATAGTAGCATTGTCCCTTCTCTCTTTTTCTCTCATTTTTTTGTTTTTTTTTATTTGGGCCGTTTGGGTCTGTTTTTTTATGGCCTCTTTTTTTTTCGTCTGAGTCTCATCCCGACTTATGGGGAATCATAGTCTCCATCATCCTTTCCTCACTTGGGACAATGCTCTAATAATGATGATCATCCCACTTTTATTTCTATTACAACTCAACAATTACAACTCGAAACTTAGAACAAAATATGACTCTATATGAATGCCTCCGTGATGTAATGGGATGGTGTAATGAATCAAGAGTGACATGTATGGAAAATAATGCATGGTGGCTTTGCCACAAATACGATGTCAGCTACATGATCATGCAATGGCAATATGACAAAAGTAATGTATGCCATAATAATGATGACGGAAGTTGCATGGCAAATATATCTCGGAATGGCTATGGAAATGCCATGATAGGTAGGTATGGTGGCTGTTTTGAGGAAGATATAAGGAGGTTTATGTGTGAAAGAGCGTATCATATCACGAGGTTTGGATGCACCGGCGAAGTTTGCACCAACTCTCAAGGTGAGAAAGGGCAATGCACGGTACCGAACAGGCTAGCAAGTGCGGAAAGATAAAAGTGCGTATAATCCATGGGCTAAATGTTGGGGAACGTAGCAGAAATTCAAAATTTTCCTACGTGTCACCAAGATCTATCTATGGAGAAACCAGCAACGAGGGGAAGGAGAGTGCATCTACATACCCTTGTAGATCGCTAAGCGGAAGCGTTCAAGAGAACAGGGTTGATGGAGTCGTACTCGTCGTGATCCAAATCACCGATGATCCTAGCGCCCGAGCAGACGGCACCTCCGCGTTCAACACACGTACAGCCGGGGCGTCTCCTCCTTCTTGATCCAGCAAGGGAGAGGAGAAGTTGAGGAAAACTCCGACAACCTGACGGGCGTGGTGGTGATGGAGCTCGTGGTTCTCCCGTGAGCTTCGCTAAGCACTACGGAGGAGGAGGAAGTGTTGGAGGAGGGAGGGCTGCGCCAGGAAGGGTCCGGCTGCCCTCTCTCTCCTCACTATATATAGGGGTAAGGGGGTGGAGGAGGCGCCCTAGGGTTCCCTAGGGGAGGCGGCGGCCACAGGGAAACCCTAGATGGGTTTGGGCGCCCCACCCCTAGGAAACTTGCCCCCAAGCCGGGAAGGGGCTGCCCTAGGGAGGCGCCCCACCTCTCCTGGTTACGTGAGAGAGGGGCTGGGAGGGCGCACCACCCCTTAGTGGGCTGGTTTGCCCCTTCCCTTTGGCCCATGAGGCCCTCCAACACTTGCCGGGCTCCCAAACACCTTTTCGGTCATGCTGGCCATAGCCTGGTACCCCGGAACACTTCCGACTCCAATACCCTTCGTCCAATATATCGATCTTCATGTCGTACCATTTCGAACTCCTCGTGACGTCCGGGATCACATCCGGGACTCCGAACTACCTTCGGTAACCACTTACTATTTCCCATAACAACTCTAGTGTCACCGAACCTTAAGTGTGTAGACCCTACGGGTTCGGGAAGCTTGCGGACAGGACCGAGACGTTCTCCGGTCAATAACCAACAGCGGATCTGGATACCCATGTTGGCTCCCACATGTTCCACGATGATCTCATCGGATGAACCACGATGTCGAGGATTCAATCAATCCCGTATTCAATTCCCTTTGTCTAGCGGTATTATACTTGCCCGAGATTCGATCATCAGTATCCCGATACCTTGTTCAATCTCGGTGCAAGCAAGTCTCTTTACTCGTTCCGTAACACATCATCCCGTGATCAACCCCTTGGTCACATTGTGCACATTATGATGATGTCCTACCGAGTGGGCCCAGAGATACCTCTCCGTCAACCGGAGTGACAAATCCCGATCTCGATTCGTGCCAACCCAATGATACTTTCGGAGATACCGTAATGAACCTTTATAGCCACCCGATTCGTTGTGGCGTTTGGTACACCCAAAGCATTCCTCTACGGTATCCGGAGTTGCACAATCTCATGGTCTAAGGAAATGATACTTGACATTAGAAAAGCTTTAGCATACGAACTACGATCTTTGTGCTAGGCTTAGGATTGGGTCTTGTCCATCATATCATTCTCCTAATGATGTGATCTTGTTATCAATGACATCCAATGTCCATGGTCAGGAAAACGTAACCATCTATTGATTAACGAGCTAGTCAACTAGAGGCTTACTAGGAACATGGTGTTGTCTATGTACCCACACATGTATCTGAGTTTCCTTTCAATACAATTATAGCATGGATAATAAACAATTATCATGAACAAGGAAATATACTAATAACTAATTTATTATTGCCTCTAGGGCATATTTCCAACAGTCTCCCACTTGCACTAGAGCCAATAATCTAGTTCACATCGTCATGTGATTAACACTGATAGGTCACATCGCCATGTAACCAACATCCAAAGAGTTTACTAGTGTCTGTAAACTAGTTCACATCATCATGTGATTAAGACTCAATGAGTTCTGAGGTTTGATCATGTTTTGCTTGTGAGAGAGGTTTTAGTCAACTGGTCTGAACCTTTCAGATCCGTGTGTGCTTTGCCAATTTCTAGGTCATATTGAAAACGCTGCTTCCACGCTCCACTTGGAGCTATTCCAAATGGTTGCTCCACTATACGTATCCGGTTTGCTACTCAGAGTCACTCGGATAGGTGTTAAAGCTTGCACCGACGTAACCCTTTACGCCTAACTCCTTATCACCTCCATAATCGAGAAACATGTCCTTATTTACTCCAAGGACAATTTTGATCATTGTCCAATGATCCATTCCTGGATCATTCTTGTACCCTTGACCGACTCATGGCAAGGCACACTTCCGTGCGGTACACAAGATAGCATACTACAGAGCCTATGTCCGAAGCATAGGGGCGACCTTTGTCCTTTCCCTCTCTTCTGCCGTGGTCGAGCTTTAA